>OV702295.1:52647545-53847545 GCA_916181665.1 Avena sativa | reverse complement strand
ATCAGCAGCGCATCCGTGCTCGCACACACGTTCGAGGCACCGAGCAACCTCCGCCTCCTCGCTCCAGCGATGCAGCGGAAGCACAACTCTTTCTTGCCGAATAGCCACCGGGAACATGTATCTCGCTAGTCCGAGACCATGGGGGATAAATTCTAGAGGGGAGAGAGATCCTTCACGAGGAGGTGTGAGAGACAAGTGAGGAGGGGGGCTCCTTTTATAGGAGGAGGGGGGGCACCCAAGGGGGTGGCCGCCGGCCATGGGGCTGCCCCCTCCCCTCCTTCATTCATGTGGGTGGACACTCCACTCACAAAATGCCCTTTAAATTCCCTCCACTCAAAAGTCCACTCAAATTCCCATTAAATTTCCACCAAATTTAATGCAAACTCTCATTAAATAAAACTCTTTTATTTTATTCAGAATTTTGTCAATTACTTTAATGACAAACATTCACAAATAACCCCTTGCTAGAATTCTATTTCACATGCATAACCACTTTATGCAATTTCACCCAAAAACCTATTTCGGTATCTAGTGAAATAAATTCCTGCGCTTGTTCATTCTTTCGGCATGAAACATTTGCTCCAATTGGATGTCGGTGTCTCTTAAGTGTGTCACCCTACGGTTCGTGAATAATGCGGACATGATCGAGACCCCTCTCGGATCAATAATCAGAAGCGGGATCTGGAGACCCATACTGACTCCCACACATTCAACGATGACTTTCTTGTGATCGTCGGAACCTTTTACGCTAGTATCTTAATCCCTTTGTTTCACAATATATTACATGTCCGAGATTCGATCATCGGTATCTCCATACCTAGTTTGATCTCGTTACCGACATGCACTCTTTTCTTGTTCTTGTGATATAACATTCTAGTGATCAAATCACTTGCTTGCAAGCTAATCAATGTGATATCACCGAGAGGGCCCAGAGTATATCTATCCGTCATCGGGATGAACAAATTCCACTCTCGATCCATGAGCCTCAACATAACACTTTATTAGTTCTGAATCCATCTTTATAATCACCCTGTTACGGTGTGACGTTTGATGTTATCAAGAAACTCTTCCGGTGTTAGTGATTGACATGATCTCATGGTCTAAGGATTAGGATCACTTCGTAAGTTGTTATAGCAATATAAACTCAATGACTTTGATCGTAATGCTATACTTCGGATGAATGTTCATCACACCATTACACTAATGTTGTGATCCCGTTATTAACAACATCCAATGTCCATGATCAGGAAACCTTGATCATCTTGTTAATCAACGAGCTAGTTTATGAGAGAGGCATAACTAGGAAATTTCTGTTTGTTTATTAAACACACATGTATTAACGTTTCCGTATTAATACAATTATAGCATGCAAAATAAACATCTATCATATACTTGGAATACCCATAATAAACACTTTATTATTGCCTCTCAGGGCATATTCCCTTCAATATTATCTAACTTAGGTCAAGTTTTATGCTCTTTATGCTACCTTTAATAATCTTTCTAAGCTCTACAAGTCACTAAGTAAGCTTTAAAAGAATGCTTTGATGAAGAAATAAAATACTAAGCTTGCAAGTAAAACTAGGATTTGGTATCATCAAATGTATCTAACCAAGCATGCTTAATGTATTGCATAGGTTATCTAACTTTCATAGTTGCAAGTGTTATCTTGCATAATTGCAAGTATAAGCTTGCCTTGTGCAGAGCAGTGGTTGAAGTTCTCCTCGGCTTCTTCCTCGTAGTATCCTCCTTCCTCCTCGTATCCTTGGTTGGTACTAGTGTCTATAAATAAATAAGAGGTACATAATCACCAAACAATACTTAACTACTCTTACTTATCACACCAGGGTTTTCACTAGATGATCTATTATCATCACAAACATTACAAACATTAAAGCAAGGTTTTAATTATTTTATTTGGAAAAGTAATCTCTACTCATAGAAAAATTACTTAATATTTAATATTCTCCAACTAAAACATGGGATCATGTTGACACATGTCATCACCACATATTTCAGTACATGGGAATGTGATTTAAAGTGGTGTCACAATTTAATTAGGTTTAACCTTTTTATTTTAATTAATTAAAGTGACTAGAAATGCCTATGGTGCATTCTTTTATTACTTGTCCATTATTTATGAAAGTAAACCTAGAGATTTTTATATATTCTAAAAGGTCTTGTTAAATTTGATTTTTGAGAGTTGGAATCAACTCAAAAGCTTTCATGGTTGAATTTTGAAAAATGTTTGAATGCAGAAAAGCTTCTGCCTTGTTATTTTTACCATGGGTGATCTACAAATCCAACTGCTTTGAATCCAACGGGCTTGGATTAAGAATTCTATTACCTTCCTAAAAAACTGGTTTCATGCATTTTGGTTCAGTGAATCGAGCGGGGTTGATTTTTGAATATAGGTACAGAACTGAGTTTGAAACTAAAAGAACAAACCAAGATTTGAATTACTGGGTCGCGCGGGGTGTTAACTGGGCCGACCCACTATGCACAGCATGCGCGCGGGCTAGGTAAGTGGATGTCCCCACTTGTCAGTGATACAGAGGGGTGCGAAGCGGTATGGGGGGATGTGGACCACAAGATCAAGCTCTAATCCTATGGATGTGGTTCATCGTCCACGTCGGCCAACGCTGGCGAGATAGAACCCTAGCACGGTCAGTGGGAGTCGTGGGAGGCTCACCGGGGCTCAGGCGATGGTCGGCGATGGTGGCGAACGACGAAGTCGACGACGGCGAACATCCTGGTACCGGCAGCTTCTCCCGGGGCGACTCCAATCAACGGCGCCCTTCTCCTCCAGCAGCGGCAAGCTCCGGCGAAATTCCAGCGATGCGCTTCTCGCCTTGCTCCGGGGGTGAGTGGGGATGGTTCTGAGACAGAGGGGAGTGAGATGGTGTGAATAATTCATGCTAGGGTGGCCTCCTTTTATAGTGCCTGAAGGGGACCAACGGGCGCAGGCTGAGCTTGTCGTGGTCATCGGCACAGCGAGCTAAAGGCATGGCCGACGATAGGGGGCGGTGATGTGCTCCCTGGCGAAGCTCAATAGCAAGGTCACGCGGCGTGGGGAGATGCGAAGAGGTCGGAATGTCGCGGCGCTCTGGGCGGGTCCGACGGCAGTTTCAATGGCGCACCACGTCTATGGTCCGTGCAGCAGTGAACGGGCATGTCTGCGGTGTTGCTGGGGTGCGGGCGATCATGCTTGCATGCGGCGAGGGCGGCGCGCGGTCTATGGGCGTGTGTCGTGGTTGGCGCTCTGGCGCGCTCTCGGCTCGCTGGCAGAGAGGTTTGGCATGCTCGGGCTGTGTGGTCCAGGGGATGGCTGTGCTCGAGGCTTGGACAGGGCGTGGCGGTGGACGGTGTAGAATGTCCCAGACATGGTTGCTAGGCTTGGTGATTCTCCAAGCTTGCTGTCGACTGAGAGGTGGCAAGTTGAGCTTGGCCTGGTCACCATTGATGGCTATGGCAAGCTCACAGTGGTGCTAAAGCTTGTTAAATGGGCTAGATGATCTACTAATAGCTTGTTGTGAACAAGAGAGGGAACAAGTTACGCCAAAATCACTGCTCCTAATAGTGTTTGATGTTTGTTGGTTTGGTGATTACAAGGTGTTTGATGAAATGGCCGAAAGAGATTCAAATTTGAATTTTGGATTCAAACTTGGTGGGTGTGTTGGTTACATACTAGGGAGTATCTGGTTAGTGGGACTGGTCAAGTGGAATTGGTTTGGTTGGTTTTTGATAAAGGGGTGATCTTCACATATGAATCAGATTCAATTTTGAAATGTGATTTGAATCAAGTTGCCAAATATTTCTGCAAGTTTGGAAGGTGGGATTTGATTCACTTTTACTTGTTCTAGCAAGGGGTGAAAAGAAATGGAAATGTTTCTGTTTGAAATCTTGGACTAGAAACACTCAAAGTGGCCTAGTGAGCAAGATTGGCAAAAATGACCATTTGCCTTATTTGAATTGTTTTTTATTTTCTCTTGATTTGTTTCTGCTTGGAAATGTTTTAGATGATGTTGTTTTCATCTTAAAACCATTCCTTGCTATTTATATCAATCACACAAGTCCATTCATTCATTCATACAATCATCACATACACACATGCATTCATATGATGTTAATTAACCAAAAGTTTTTGTTAACCCTAATTTTGGTGATTGTAATTTGATAATCATTGTTCAATATTTTTGGGATGTTACAGTTTTCACATAACAAAATAGTTTTTAATTGGAAGATAGTTGAAAACAAGAATATACTTGGAATGGTGTAACACACCATGCATAAGAGTTTATAGTGGACACTTTGGAATAGCTTGGTTTCTTGGGAGTTGGAAGCATGAGTAGAGCTTACTCATACAAGTGGAGGCTAGCAAAAGACTGGGAGCAACAAACTAAGAGAGCATAATGGCCATAATCATGCAGAGCAACAAAGCATTGATGGCGCCCAACACTTGTCGTGGGACGCTTCGTTGGAAACCCCAAGAGCAAGGTATGAAGAGCACAACAGCAAGTTTCCCTCAGTAAGAAACCGAGGTTATTGAACCAGTAGGAGGAAGGAAACTTCACACAGGTGTTGCTAGCAACATGGATACCAGCACAACACAAACTCGAGACTTTGCCCCAACGAATCAGTGAGGTTGTCAAGCTCACCGGTTTGCTGTAACAAAGGATTAAACGTATGGTGTGGAAGGTAATGGTTTGCAGCAAGTAAACAAGTAACAGTGGAAGATGTATAAATGGTAAAGATTGGACCCGGGTCCATAGTTCACTAGAGGTGCTCTCCTTAGATAAACAACATGGCATGAAGGGTGAACAAATTACAGCAGGGCAATTGACAGGAACTGAGCAAGGCATAACAATGCAATTACTAGTCAGAAAGATCCTATGAGATTCGATTGGGAAATACAACAAGATACATAGACCGCCATCCAACTACATCTATGACTAGAATTCCACCTTCAGGTTATCATCTGAACCCCGTCCAGTATTAAGTTGTAAGCAACAGACAACTGCTTTAAGCAAAGTGTGTAAGGTAAACAGTCCACATGTTCCATGAACAAGAGACCGTTGTTTTCTCCCTAGTGGCAACAACACATCTACAACTGAAGAGATTTCTGTCACTTCCCTTGGAAACTAGAGGCATGAACCCACTATCGAGCATAAATACCCCCTCTTGGAGTCACTAGCAACTACTTGGCCAAGATAGCTACTAACAACGGAGAGCATGCAAGATCACAAACAACACAGACATGATAGAATCATAAAGACAAAACCATTAATCAAACCAACATAATAATCTCAATATCAATCGGATCCCCGCAAACACAACATGCATGATTACAAATAGATTAGATCTTGATCATGAACGGAGCTCACAAGATCTATACATGAAAGCACAAAGGAGGATATACAACCATCTAGCTACTACATGGACCCATAGTCCAAGGTGGAACCACTCACGCATCATACCGGAGAGAAGGCCTCCGAGATGATCTCCCCTTCGGCAGGGTGTCGGGAAGGACTTCAGATCCCCCCGATCTAGGGACGATGGTGGAGGCGGCCACAGACGGTTTCGTGGATATTTGATCGGGTACCCAAGGTTTCTGCATCGGGGGATTCTTATAGGCGAAGGGGGAGGCCGAGGAGGCGGCCAGGGTAGCCAAACCCTAGCCAGGCGCGGGGTTGGGCCCACCCATGCCTAGGGTGGGTCTGGCTCCCCAGGTTGGCCCCTCCGGCACCCCTCTGGACTTGTTCCCCAAGTAAAGTAATTGACTTTGATGTTTGTCCTGTCCAATTCCGAGAACATTTCTTTACTAACTTTTCTGAAACCAAAAACAGCAGAAAACTGGCATCTGGCACTGTTGCAACTTGTTGGTAGGTTAGTACCAGAAAACATGTAAAAAGCACCTCAAAGTGTGGACAAGTAAAGAAAAGTAGATACTAAACAAGCATGGAGCATCAAAAATTATAGATACGTTTCCGACGTATCAACATCCCCAAGCTTAACTCATGCTCGTCCTCGAGTAGGTAAGTAATAAACAGAATAATTTTTGAGGTGACATGCACCCTCACAATAAAGATCTAACCATTTGCAAGCATTGAAAGCTGGGATCAAAGAACTCTAAACATG
The DNA here is from genome assembly GCA_916181665.1 of Avena sativa. Taxonomy (NCBI): domain Eukaryota; kingdom Viridiplantae; phylum Streptophyta; class Magnoliopsida; order Poales; family Poaceae; genus Avena; species Avena sativa. The sequence goes on along the minus strand of OV702295.1, from coordinate 53,841,407 downwards.
TGCATGAAAGATGGAGTTCTAACAATATGACATAGTAACTATGCATGCAACATGACAAGCTACAAACAAAGATCATGAATAACATGCATTGAAAAACGTTTGTTTGTTTCACATGTAGAAAACATAACATGGTGGCAATCAGCTTTTCCCTCATAGAGTAGAAATATAGATGCACAGGACACCTGCAAAGTTCTCAAGGGTGACTAGAAACAAATAGCACAAGAACATGTAATATCACAATATGCATCAATTAATAAGCTTTGGAACACTGCACACAGAATGACAACTATGCCATCTTAATGGTGCCTAAACATAGAAGGTGGAGACTCAATAGTGATGGAAGAAAGGCCTTTTTTGTAAAGGAAGCAGGGATTACAAGCTTCAAAAAGAGCTTCCAAAAAATTATGGTACTTGTTAGCTTTCAGCCCTCATTTCCCCTATCATAAGCATCTTGAAGTGGTTAAGGTTAAAGTGGCAAAGCTAGAGTATATGCTTGACAAAGTATAAGTTGGCAATCTCAAGTCCCTTGAATATGAGGGCCACACCTCATGCATACTCAACTTTGGGTCCAGGTAAGTTCTTGTCATTGTAAGTATGTGCATATCATTGAGAACCGCCAATGGGGTACCCCTTGCACATGGTACAGGAGCTTTCCCATAACCAAAATGACAAGGCAAGCAGACAATGAGCATCTCAGCAATCTTTTTATTTACCATATGCATATCTTTTTATCGAGGATGCTTCATAGATAGCTCATTATGGTGATGTTGCAAGTTTCCACCATGATTAGGCATGGCTTAGGCTAGCGGCCCAGGCGTTTCTCTAACACAGAATACAAACTCCATGAACTTACAAGTTCCCTCTTTATTTCACACCGGTGACATCCATAGACAAAAGAGCATGATATCAACTGAGTACAGAGTATAAGTGCAATGTTGAAAATGTTCCCCGTGACAGCACAGTTCTGCTAATTCCAACTTATAAGTGTAAGAATATACAACAAAGTTGTCACAATGGTTCAAGTTTATTAGGGGCAAAGAATAAAGTGTGCCATCAAGTTCGTGAGGGCTTTAATCACTAAGTTTTCACATAACAAAATAGTTTTTAATTGGAAGATAGCTGAAAACAAGAATATACTTGGAATGGTGTAACACACCATTCATACGAGTTTATAGTGGACACTTTGGAATAACTTGGTTTGTTGGGAGTTAGAAGCATGAGTAGGACTTACTCATACAAGTGGAGGCTAGCAAAAGACTGGGAGCAACCAACTAAGAGAGCAATAATGGCCATAATTATGCAATGCAACAAAGCAAACTAATCAAAGCAAAGAGTGGTACTACAAGTCAAGGACTAAATGATCATCGAGGCTAATGGTGACTTGTCATAATCATAACATGGTGTGAGAATGTGCCAAGTCAACCCAAGCAAAACATCAAAGGAGAATACCACAATACTATGCTTTTGCATGCTAAAACAATGCATAATTTCTTCAAGGCACACTAAGCAATCCCAATTGTTTGGAACAAGACATGCTACAACAATAATCACTAAGCATAATGCTAAAACAACACCTAGCATGTCATGCTAAAGTCTAAGTCACAGTCAATGCAAGCTCCTCTTGCACTTCAAGCAAGAACTTACTACTCCTTTCCAAACACCAAGCAAACTTATTTGCAAAACAACACAGCGAGAACGGGGGTCCAAACTACTAAGGCAAACTAAACAAACTAAGCAAAGCAAACGAAAACTAAGACGCTCCAAGAACAACACAACTGTGCATGAAACAATAAAAACGAAGTGTCTAGACAGACCTGAACTTTTTATTAATGAAGAAGGGGATGCCCAAGGCATCCCCAAGCTTTTAAGACGCTTGTACCTCTTGGATTTCTTGGGGTGACACCATGGTGGCATCCCCAAGCTTGATATTTTGTCCATTCTTCTTCTCATTGCATCATTCTTTCTCTACACCTAAAATTTTTCCTTCATACAAAACTTCACACAATCTTCATTAGCAACATTAGTGTATTCAAAAGATATTAGACCACTGGCAAAGCTTTGAAACAGCAAGGCTTTTCACTAAAAACACAAGCTAGTGTAGTAACTCCTTCAAAAATCTCAATTCACCTAAAGAGAACTCAAAAAGGAATCAATAAGAAGCAAATGCAAATAATGGCAGAAATCTGTCAAAACAGACCAACAGGTAGAAACCAATTTTTTCGAACATCTTATGTTGCTCAAATAGAAAAGTGTTGAACTAACGAAAGTTAGCTAACATACTGGGAGATTTATTAGTATATTTTGAGCTCAATCCGAGTTACAGAGACTCCTCAAGAACTTTTTTGGTGCAGGACAGAAATCTGTTTCGGGACAGCAACTCCCCAAATCTTACTTCCCTCTCATTAGAGGTCATTCTTGGCACAAAAAGCAAACAAAAAGGATAAGGAGAGGTTATTATTGAAGTAATAACTTCCAAGACTCAAGGAAACTCTTGTGTTATCTCCCAACAAGTACTTTTCATTAACGCCTTTAAGTTAGGCATAAGAGGCAAGAAGAATGAAGTATTTTCAAATGAAGAAGCATTAACATCAAATCTTGCTTTCAAAGGAGTAGAAAAAAAGCAACTTCTCTCTCCTCATAGGGAAGTGATCAATACCTTTCTTGAATGGAAAATGATATTTAATGGTGCCTTCTTTCATATCAATGATGGCACCAACTGTTCTAAGAAAAGGTCTTTCCAAAGTAATAGGACAAGAAGCATTGTACTCAACATCCAAAACATAGAAATCAACAGGGACATTACCATTGTTAATCATAATGAGAACATCATTAATACTCCCCATGAATTTCTTCTTAGCGTTATCATTGAGTGGGACATCTAAATAACAATCTTCCAATGGTGGCAAATCAAGCATTTCATAAATCTTCCTAGGCATAATAGAGACACTAGAACCAAGATCACATGAAGCTTTGAGATCAAAGTCATTCACTTGCATATTAATAATGGGTTCCCAACTATCTTCTACTTTCCTAGGAATATAAGCTTTGTGTTTTAGCTTCTCTTCCTTAATATTAACAAGAGCATCTGTAATGTGTTTAGTGAAAGCAACATGCATATCACTAGCATCAGGACTTCTAGCAAGCTTTTGCAAGAACATAATCACTTCAGAAATATTGCAACCATCAATATCAAAGTAAAACTTAGCATCACTAGTAGTAGGCTCAATAGGCTTAGGCATAGTAGGAGGAGGAATAGGGACTACTTGTGGTTTAGTGGTGATAGTGCACACACTATTGTTTCTATCAATTTCAGCTTCCCTTTCCCACTTAGCATGAAGTTGAGATAACATCCTAACATTTTCATCAATAGTAACTTGTATGGCATGAGCAGTAGCAAAGGTGTTTTCCATAGTTTCAGGTTTAGCAGCCATTTTATTAATCAAGGAGGACTGAGATTTAGACAAAGAGGATATATTTTTCTCATCACTCCAAATTTTTGACTGTAAACTAGGAATTTCTCAATTCAAATTCTCAAGCTAATGGCTAATGTTTTTCAAGATAATAGATTGTTCCTCCATAGTTTTAGTGAAAATCTTATTTTTCTCATATTGCATTTTCATAAAATTCTTAGTGGATCTCTCTACTTCTAGAATCCTTTCTTCACTAGGCATTCCAGATCTACCATGATAAACATTTCCACTAGGAGGATAAGGCCTATAATTACCATAAGCATTGTTGTTGAAATTGTTGTTTTTAATGAAGTTCACATCAACTTGCTCTTCTTGAGAAACCAAAGAGGCTAAAGGAACACTATTAGGATCTAAAGGAGCTTTCCCATTAACAAGCATAGCCATAATAACATCAATCTTTTCACTCAAAGAGGAAGTTTCCTCAACAGAATTTACCTTCTTACCATGTGGAGCTCTCTCAACATGCCATTCAGAGTAGTTAACCATCATATTATCAAGAAGCCTTGTTGCAGCACCAAAATTGAGGCCCATAAAAGTACCTCCAGCAGCTGAATCCAACAGATTTCTTTAGGATAAGTTCAAACCTGCATAAAAAGTCTGGATAATCATCCAAGTAGTGAGTCCATGAGTAGGGCAATTCTTAATCAAAGACTTCATTCTTTCCCAAGATGGAGCTACATGTTCACTATCAAGTTGTTTAAATTTCATAATGTCACTTCTCATAGATATAATCTTAGCAGGAGGATAGTATTTTCCAATAAAAGCATCTTTGCACTTAGTCCAGGAATCAATACTATTTTTAGGCAAAGAAAGCAACCATTATTTATCCTTTCCTCTCAAGGAGAAAGGAAAAAGCTTGAGCTTAATAATGTCTCCATCTACATCCTTATACTTTTGCATCTCACAAAGTTCAACAAAGCTATTGAGATGGGCAGCAGGATCATCAAATTAGCACCAGAAAATTGCTCTCTCATCACTAGATTCAACAAAGCAGGCTTAATTTCATAAAAGGTAGCATAGGGAGCAGGTGGAGCAATAGGAGTGCTTAGGAAATCATTGTTGTTGGTGCTAGTGAAGTCACACAACTTGGTGTTCTCAGCAGAGTTCATTTTGGCAAAGGTGGGCAAGCCAAAAACAGCAGCAGCTAGAGTAGGAACTAATTTTTTGTTTGTTTTTTGAATAAACCAAGCAAACCAAACTAGACTAATTTTTTTGGATTTTTTTGAAAAGAGGAAAACAAAACCAAGTAAAATAAACAAAGCAAACTAAAAACAAAGTAAAGAGAAAGGAAGTGGAGGACTCCCCTTGTGAAGACGTCCTTAGCCTTCCCGGCAATAGCGCCGGAAATCTTGATACGAGCACCCAGTGTTGACGTGGGAAACTTCGTTGGAACCCCAAGAGCAAGGCGTGATGAGCACAGAAGCAAGTTTCCCTCAGTAGAGACCGATATTATCGAACCTGCAGGAGGAAGGAAACGTCTCAAAGGTGTTGCAAGCAACGTGGAAACCTGCACAACACAAACTCAAGACTTTGTCCCAAAGAATCAGTGAGGTTGTCAAGCTCACCGGTTTACTGTAACAAAGGATTAAACGTATGGTGTGGAAGGTAATGGTTTGCAGCAAGTAAACAACTAACATTGGAAGATGTATCAATGGTAAAGATTGGACCGGGGTCCATAGTTCACTAGAGGTGCTCTCCTTAGATAAACAACATGGCATGAAGGGTAAACAAATTAGAGTAGGGCAATTGACAGGAACTGAGCAAGGCATAACAATGCAATTACTAGTCAGAAAGATCCTATGAGATTCGATTGGGTAATACAACAAGATACATAGACCGCCATACGAATGCATCTATGACTAGAAGTCCACCTTAAGGTTATCATCTGAACCCCCTCCAGTATTAAGTTGCAAGCAACAGACAACTGCTTTAAGCAAAGTATGTAAGGTAAACAGTCCACATGTTCCATGAACAAGAGACCGTTGTTTTTTCCCTAGTGGAAACAACACATCTACAACCGAAGAGATTTCTGTCACTAATGGGGGAGATTGTCATATTTAATTGTCATATTTAAACCCTCGTGAAGGGATTGTCATCAATTACCAAAATGGGGGAGATTGAAAGGGCATGTATGCCCCCATGTGTGGTTTTGGTAATTGATGACAATCTCTATGGAATAATGTCTAAATTGAGTTTCACTTGTAGGTTTGTCCATTGGCATCGCTTGGGCCATGTGTTGGTCTCAAGGTTGGAAGATGAGGAAATGTCCAAGGGCTTTGTGCCCATTGGAATCATGAAGAAAGAAGGAGCTTGAAGGTTGATCAAGACAAGTGCAAAGAGTTGCATCAATATGGATCAACCTCAAGAAGGGATGAAGAAGGGAGAGCTCAAGATGCACCATCTCTAGAAGATCTCATGCTTGAAGCTTGCCATCCTCGTGATCATGGACTGATGAATACAAGTTCAAGAAGAGGTTTCCTCATGGAGTATGGGGGAGCAATTTGCAAGTATTCACCAAGCAAGAGCGAGCAAGAGCAAACAAGAAAGGTGTTCCCACTTTAGAAGAACAAGACGGTCTACATCAAGTTCAAGTGGAATGCTCAAGGCAAAGGTATGATCTTGATAGGGCTTCTCTTTTTTCGGTCTCGTGTTGTTAGTTGGGAGACCGGGTTTAGGATAGATAGCCGTACTATCAAGAGGGGCTCTCAAGCGGGTATCTCGTTTGCATCATTCGGAGAGAGCTCAAACCTTTGCATGCATAGCATCATCTTTCTTGGTTGTATTTGGTTCTTGTGCATGAGAGGATTGATACGCCCAATTTGCATCACCATTCTATATCATAATTTACCACTATTCATTGATATGTGTCTTATTATGAGGTATTACTTATGGATTTTCATCTGTTTATGCATGTTGGATTTTCATCTGTTTACGCGCGAAACGTTTTCACCCACACCCGCACCCGCAGAGCCAATGACAGGTGGACCCTACTCCCTCTCTCCCTCTCTCACTGACAGAGGGCCCCACTACCACTTCGTCGTCGTCCTCACCCACGGTGACCGCGCCTCCCTCCTCGACCGTTTCTGGCGGAATTTATCAGCGTCAATTCGCGTTAACACGGCAGTTAAATCAGCCCTGCGACCTCGCCCTCATAAGCGCCTCTCCTCCCTCTATTATTCCCCTCAAACGCCAACTCCTCATCGCCACCAGGCTGCTCGAATCGCAAGCCCGAACCCCACTGTCTCCGGCGAGCTCACGTTCAAATTCCGGCCACCACCGCCAGCCCCACTGCTTCCAGAGCACACGAGCTTGCTCACCATCATCTCCTGCACCTGCCAGTGTCTTCCCCTCGCTCGCGCGTGCTCTGCAGCGTCGACTTCGTCTTCGACTGAACAACGCCGCCGTCCGCTCCAACTCTGACGAGCTCCACAGGTAGTATCTGGCCGCGCCTCTCCTTCTCCTTCACGCACACATCATCGCCATGACCTTGCACATTTAACTGTACTTCCCGTTTGTCTCCTCGTGAACCGTAGCCCCGCCTCCAACGACGCCCGAGCGAACCCGACGCCAGGAGCAACTCCGGCGAGCCATTACCCTCACCTCCGTGCGCCCCTTCGCCAGCCAGTACCTCCTTGAGCTTCCCCAAGCTTCGGCGAAAACGGTGAGCCTTCTCCTCCTCTCCCTTGCGTCATGTATCACCGGCGACGACCTCGTCTGAGCGCTGCCGCCAGAGCGCCGCCGCCAGCGCCGCTGAGTATTGGTCAGAGTAGTTAGGACCGTAGGATTTGGATCTGACGATTAGGATAGAAAGTGAGCGAATGGGTATGGGAGCATCTGAGCCGTGTGATGTTAGTTTAATCCTACGGACTAAATTGCTAATCCAACCGAATCAGTATCAGCGAATAGAAACACGCCACGTGTCTCTGATGAGTTGAATTAGAACATAATTGATCTATTAGATATGTGATTTTGTAAATTGCACAACTTTTAAACCACACGTCCAATTTTTGCAAACTTTATATCAATGGAATCAGTGGAACAAGCCCTAGACAACCATGCACTTTGTTTAGTAAAAAGCTTCGGGTAAAATGTTTGTTTTTGCAGAAACATATGTATGCTTATTTAGGTTATAAAAATTATTCTAAATTGATTTTGGGGATAAAATCTTTGAAAAATTGTTTGTTTTGAACCTACTGGCCATATGAATCACTTTGTGGATTCAAAAATGTATTTGGAGAAACAAAAGAATGAATCCTGGATTTAAAACCAATTCTAGTCAAATAAAAATATGGTTTAATTATTAAAAATGGTTTTGGAAGAAAACCTTTGGGAAATGTTTTGTTTTAAACTCTCTGACCCCTAACACCAAGTTTTATGGTTTGAAAACATATTTGGTGAACCCTATAGATTAATTCCTTAGTAAAGACATTTCTACACCACATAAAATGATACTTTGTTTTGAAAATGGTTTAGGAAGTGAAATCCCTTGCAAATGACTTTTGCCACTTTATAAAATGACCATTAGGTGTTTTCAAATGTTTGTGAACCTTTAGAAACCACTTTTCCAAATAAAACAATCCTTGGCATGCTTGCATGCATTACTTTGACTTTATGATTTTATGTGATGTTTTGCTTGATTGGTAGATTGAAATATTGTTTGCTTGATTGAATTGTAGTGACTTGAAGTGTGTGAACATTGCAAAGATCAAGGAGTGAACTTATACTCTACCAAAAAGGCAAGTGATGCTTCATACTTTTGTCCCATTACTTTCACTATGCATTAGTGATTTTTCTAAGTAAAACTTGCATGGAATTTTTGCTAAGTATAAACCTTGCTATGGGAAATCCTAGTAGATGAAACCTTAGTAAAATTTCCTAAGTTAAGACTCCTACTACTATCATGCTTAGCTTAGCTAGTAGAAAACAAGGGTGGAATATATATTCACACTATGGAAAAATTTCTAAGTCTGAGGACTTGTGTTTTTGTTTAATAAAACAACTAAGTTAATGAATCACCTGGGTGGAATGGTAATTGCTTGGTGGTTTTTGGTTGAGTGGTTACACAAGGCCAGGGGACTGGTGAACCTTGTGTATCTCACTTGTGGATGGCCACACAGGAACAAAGAGATTTGAGATGTCAAATGTTGAGAAGCTTCAAGTGCAACCACTTGGCATTATGGGCTCTGCCTGGATCACATAGGTTGCTAGAACTTAGCCATTTGGACAGTTGGTGGTAGTGGGATGATAGGTTGGAACGCGTCCATTTGGTCTAAGGAAAGGCTTCTGAAAGATCTTGTCTTGGTGAAACCAAGTCTTGTGGGGAAAGTGCACCACCTCTGTAGAGTGTAAAATCTAAGTACTTAGCCATGTCCCTGGCAAAGGACAATTTGAGCATCAAGACATGGAAGCTATCAAGAATCTCATCATCCAAATTTCTAAGTTAAAAACTTGTGGTTGAACAAGGGTTGAAAGGATCACCAATTTTTATTGGGAGATTACTTGGGAAAAAGTTTTTGTCAAATCAAAAACTTAGTGTTTTCAAATGATAAGGAAAATCTATTTTGAGCAAGCAAGCCTAAGCTCCACTTAGCCAAATGCATATAGATGATAGACTCCACTATACTACCATAGTATCACTTGCCAATACAATTCAAATGTATTGACCCTTGTGGCTGTAACTTGTTATGTTGCAGGTTTGTTTGATTTAGTGAAGTGTGTTGATTAGGATTACAAAGTCTACAACCAACATGTCTGCCTGTGGCACTTTGAAGATGAAGGACCCCATGCTTATAGATTTTCTGCTGCAATGTAATGTAATAGCCAAATGAGCTATGTAAGATGTAATAAAATTATGTTATTCCTGGTTATAAAGCTGTATTATGACCTTTGTTTCTTGATATTACATCTTAACTGTGGATGATAGCTATTGATCCAGGGACTAGCATTGTAAACACAGGGATCTCTACCTTATTAAAGGTTGGGAACCTTACAGTTTTGATTTACCAGAAGTTCCGGTGGTGCATGAATCTGTCCCAAACGGGTAGATTTCTCTTGCCCTTTTTTAGGGCCCCCTCTTCCCTATTGTTTCCCCAACTTTTGAGGCCATTTTGCTAGCTCTTCCAATCTCTCTCCTCCATTGTTGACCTTCAAAAGCTTGCCCTCTTACCTTCTCCCTCCCATGATTCTTGCATCTCTTTGAGGGATTTGAGAGAGGATATCTAGATCTACAATCCCACCAGATCAAATCCCTTCTTTGTGAAGGAATCATTGAGATCTAGATATTGGAGAGTTTTGTATTCTTCTCTTGTGTTCTTCCTCCCTTATTCCCCCAATAGATTTTGTAGCTTTGTTGGAATTTGGGAGTGAAGGACTTGCCCTTGAATTTGTTGAATAAGTTTGAGTTCTCCACGGAGATTTGGCGAGTGCAAGCTTGTGGGCTTGTTACTCTTGGGTTCTTGGAACCCTAGACGGTTGGTTTGTTGATTTCTTGTGGCCTTTTGTGGCCTTGTGACCTTTTGTGGTCTTGTAGCCTGTTGTGTCTTTGTAGCCATTGTGGCCTTGTTGTTGGGATCCTCCAATTGAGTTGTAGAGATTTCCCCATTCTTGTACGGGTTCGGTGACCGCCCTCAAGTGTCCCATAGTGGAGCAAGTGCCCGCCTTTTGTGGTGCGCACTTGGGAGAATAGGGTGAGCCTTTGTGGCGTCGGTGAGTTGCGTGCTGTCGCATCCGGGGTGAGGCCTTGTGTGGCGTTGGGTGAGCATCGAGCCACCACACTCCGAGGTGAGACATTTGTGGCGCTTCATGACCCACAAGTATAGGGGTGTATCGTAGTACTTTCGATAAATAGGAGTGTTGATCCCAACGAGGAGCAGAAGGTGTTGACTAGTGGTATGGAGCAGGAAATCTCTGTAAATACTTAGCAAACGGATTTTTAGTGGTTTTCTGATAAATCAAGGAAATAAAGTGCAAGTAATAAAGACAATGAACAATTGCAGCAAGTGGCCCAATCCTTTCTTAGCAAAGGACAAGCTGGTGGAAATACTTATAGGTACCAAACGTTCTCGAGGACACATGGGAATTCTTTCAAGTGCTTTCGCTTCAAATAGATGAGTAGTCTTCTTTGGTTTTGTAAGTGTTGTGTGGGTGAACCTGTGCTAATGTACCGACCTTACTTGGACTAATACATACTTGTGATTAAACCCCTTGCAAGCATCCGCAACTACAAAAAGGCAATTAAGTTATAAACCTAACCACAACCTTAAACTCTGAGATCCTACACTCCCTTGTGCAATGGTGTCCTAACGGGGGTTCAGGTTTCTGTCACTCCGGCAACCCCATAATTAGTATCCAAATACACTATGCATTCCCCTAGGCCCATAAATGGTGAAGTATCATGTAGTCGACGTTCACATGACACCACTAGAAGAATAGCACCACAACTTAAATACTAAGCCATTGAATAATATCTCAACACAAATCCACTACTAACAACATGACTTCTCACATGTCCTCAAGAACTAAACGAACTACTCACGAGACATCAAATGGATCAAGATAAAATATGATATCGTGATGAATAACAATCTAAACATAAACAATAATCCAATGGTTCCACTCACAAGCATCAACTACAATAGTAATCAACATCGGGAAAGTTTCCCTAAGAACTATGCAAGTATTCAACACGATTGTTATAGCGAGATGGAGTGGTGATGGTGGTGTTGGTGGATATGATGGTGTGGATGATGATGATGATGATGATCCCGATGAAGTCTAGCTTGATGATGGTGTTGATGGCGATGATCTCCCCTGTCCGGGAAGGAATTTCCCCAGCAGAAATCTGTCTGTCGGAGAGCTCTTTCTCTCTTGGTGTATTCCACCGCGCACAGGCGGCGGAATCTTTCTATGGTCGCTTGCACATGTATTAGGGTTCCGAGGAGAAGATATAGGCAAGAGGATGGAGCCAGAGGTGGGCCAGGTGGGCCACACCCCCTATAGGCGCGGCCTAGGGGTGGCTCGCGCCTGGGGGTTGTGGGCCCCCTGTGGCCCATCTCCTCCTTCCCTTCTGGCATTCTACGTCTTCTGAGAAAATAGGATTTTTTGTAGTTTTTCTGGTATTTTTCTGATCTTCGCAAAATTGCATCAAAACACCTCTTTTTCCGTCAGAATCCTGACTCCGGCACTTCATCCTCCAAGAATCATCCAACATGCAAGAACAGATGAAAACACATAAGTAACACCTCTTAATATGAAATATATCAATGAATAGAGGCAAATTATGATATAGAATGGTGATGCAAATTGGATGTATCAACTTCCCCCAAGCTTAGACCTTCGCTTGTCCCCAAGCAAAAACTGTGCTCAGTAAACATGTCCACAAGTTTATGGAGTGAAGTGTCGATAAAAGAATACGGATAAGAAGCATCACACTTACCATTGCACAACTCATAGAAGAAAGCAACTCACCATTATATAACTTAGCTTGCAACAAGTACAGGAGTCACAATAGAGATGCAGAAAGATAAATCATAATTGGAATTGGCAAACTTTGTTCTTGGTCAGAGAACAGCTGGCAAACGGTTTTCACAAAAAGCGTTTTTAGAATTTTACAACATGGGTACTCTTTGCTCAAACATAAAAGGTTTTTCACAGCGATGGCTTTCAAAGTAATACTCAATAGATAAGAGTCTTGTGCAAACAAGATAAAGAACATGATTGAATAAACCATCATATGAATGCTTGAAACACAATAACTCAAATGCTTGCTAGAGATAGAGAGGAAGTAGGTTTACTAACTCAACTTAGAAGTAGAAGAAAGGCCCTTCATAGAGGGAAGCAGGGATTTCAAGTTCATAAAGAGCTTCCAAAATATTATGGTACTTACTAGCTTTGAGCTCTCATTGCCCCTATCATAAGCATCTTGAGGTAATTAAGGTTAAAGTTAAAAAAGATGGAGTATATGCTTGACGAAATATAAGTTGGCAATCTCATGGCCCTTGAGTACGAGGGCCGCTCCTCATGGTACTCAACTTTAGTTTACGGTAAGTTCTTTTCATTGTAAGTACATGTGTATCATAAAGAACTGCCAACGGGGTACCCCTTGCACATGATACAGGAGCTATCCCATAATAAAAATGACAAGGCAAGCAGACAGTGAGCATCTCAGCAATCTCTTATTTGCCATGGGAAAAATGGCACTTTTTTCTCTCTTTCCTATTTTCAATATGTCTCTTCTTTTTTATATAAGAGGAAAGCTTCATAGATTTCTCACTATGGTGATGCTTCAGATTTCCACCATGATTGGGCATGGTTTAGGCTAGCGTCCCAGGCGTTTCTCTAACAGATATACATAACTCCATGGACTTACAAGCTCCCCTTTTATTTCACACCGATGACATCCGCAAACAAAAGAGCATGATATCAAATGGGTATGTATCTAAAGGTGTTGAAAGTGTTCCCCGTCACAGCACGGTTCTGCTAATCCCAACATATAGATGCAAGCATATACAACTTCGATGACACAATGGTTCAATTTTATTGGGGGCAAGAAAATAAGGTGTGCCATCAAATTCGTGAGAGCTTTACTAACTAGTTTTCACATAACAAAATAATTTTTAATTCGAAAGATAGATGAAGCTTGACAATTTTCTTGGAATAGCAATAATGCTAATAGGCAGATATGGTGGACACAAATGGCACATGTTTTGTTTTAAGGGATTAGATGCATGAGAAGTATACCTTCTCAAAACAAGTTTTTGGATAACAAGGCTGGGTAGAAAGCAAAAGAGTTGAAAGAAACAAGCAAACATACAAGTAATAAAGCTAAACATGCAATCTTCCTTGAAGATATAAAATATCTTAAATAAATAATACTAACTTATGAGCCAATCAAGAAATAAAATAAATGATACAAAATACCTATAAGCTTTTTCTCTTTTCCTTTCAAACCTCAAAAAGTGTTGCTACTGACCAGATCTCGGTTTGCCAAAACCAATTTAGATCTACTTGATGCTCCCAAAGTGATGCCCATACTGATCAACAAGATCAATCATATAATAGAGATTGCAAACTAAAATAAGAAGTGCAAAAAGTAAAAGATGAGACTTCTCATTAATATTCCATAAAGGCACTCACACCAAGGGATACATAGATAACCAACTAAAGGAGAGATACTTCCACAATGCAAACCAACCTATAAGATAACTTCTCTACCAAATATATGACTCTACTAAAAAGATAAAAGATAATTTTGTGATACCGCGACACTCCCCCAAGCTTGGAACAAGCCAAGGGGATGCCAAACCTGATGACGAATTACTCCTTCGGTGGTGGTGGTGTTCTCTTGATAAGATCTTCAATCAGTTCCCCAAAATCCTCAATCTCGAAGGTTAGAGTATGAATCAACTCTGAATTATGCTTAATGCGGTTCATGATCATGTTGGGCCGAGAATCCCAGTCCTTGTTATTCTTTCCCCACTCTTCCTTCTTAGAGTGTTCCTTCCCTGCATGGTTAGAACGAGGCAGATCCCAAACAGAAGGCAAGTTCCCTTTGGGCACCTGTTGGTACTATCGCTCAATTGAGAGAGTATGGAAAAGGTTCTTGGTGCGTGAAGGAGGTGACCGTGGGCGAAGATATGACGCGGAGTTTTACCTCCTGTAGACATCCGTGCTGTCCTCCTAAGCTTGGTAGGGTTTGCCACCACTCCGATGCTTGCGACAGTAGCGCGGGTGTCCGGATGCTCTTCCTCCTCCATGTCTTCTTCATCTTCCACCAAGACCTCCTCCTCCTCCTTGGGGTTTTGAGGATCATATTCCTCGGGCTTCTTGCCTTTGTCGTTGGCGGAGACCATGGTGCTCTAAACTTGAGAATATTTCCTGATAGAAACATATCAAAACAAAAACACGACGAGAACACGATATACGAACCTTGGGGGATCTAGGGGGTTATATATTACGAAGTTTTAATGTATAAGGAAGGTACTGGTGCGAAAACGAGGCGGAGACGGAGCTCAGGGGGATCACACCCCCTCTAGGCGCGGCCAGCTGGGGCCCACGCCTACGGTGGGTGTGGCCACCCTGGCCTCCGTTTCCTCCTCTGTTTCGTCTCGTAACCTTCCGTATGTAATAAAAACATCAAAAATATAAAAAGTTAGGGTTTTCACAAACCTTCAATTTTCACCACTTTTACCTATTCAAAGACGAACTCTGCAGATTCCTTTTCTCCTTCTCCTCGAAAATCCCTTCATACAAGGCCTTACACAAACCTCAATGGCAACATTAGTGTATGCAAAAACAATAAACCTTTAGGTACACACTTCAACTGAAATCCATCAAAACAAAAGCTATAGTAGCAAATCTTTTCCAAAACCCCAAAAAGAATCTACAAGGGAATCAATATAAGAGGCAATTGCAAATGATGGCAGAAATCTGCCAAAACAGACCAGCAGGTAAAGATTGATTTTTTTGAAAAACTTCTGTTGCTCAAATCAAAAAGTGCAAAACTAATGAAAGTTGGTAACAACTTGGAGAACAAGAACATAAATTACAGCTCCATCCAAAGTACTGAGCTCCTTCACGAATTTTTACAATGCAGCACAAAAATTTGTCCCAGGACAGCCTATTTTTACAACTCCTCTACTTCTCAAAAGTAGTTGATCTTGACACAAAAAACCAAAACAAAAAGGATAAGGAGCGGTTATTACTGAGGTAATAATTTCCAAGACTCAACAAAACTATTGGGTTATCTCCCAAGAAGTACTTTTCTTTAATGCCTTTAAGTTAGGCTTGAAAATTTCAAAGATGCTCACATAGGAGATATATATTTGAAGTGAAAGAGAGCATCAAGAAGCAAATATCCAACACATTTGAGTCTAACCCACTTCCTATGCAAGGGAGTATCATGAGAAAACAAATTGTTGAAACAAAAAGGCACTAGCATAGGAAGACGAAACAAATGCAACTTCAAAGCTTTCAACATAAAACGGGGAAACTTAACATTATTGAGATGCATAAAACCATGGTTACCTCTCTCATAATAACTTTCAGTAGCACTTTGAATAAAGTTGACAGTATAACTATCACAGGAAACAACTCTATCATCAAAATGAGCATACTTACGATCATCAAAAAGAGGTCCAAGGTCATAAACTAGATCAATATAAGCAAGTTGTTCCATCCTGAAATCTTCATTAGGCAAGCTATTTTCACAAGGAGCTTTAGCAAATTTGGAAAAACTCATAAGAATCTCCATCAAACTTAGTTAAAACTTTCTCCTTTTTACAATCTATAATACCTCACCAAGTGTTCAAGAAAGGTCTACCAAAAATAATAGGACAAGTTTTACTAGCTGTTGAATTAAGCATTACAAAATCAGCAGGATATTTAATCTTACCACAGAGAACCTCCACATCCCTTACAATACCAATAGGGCAAATGGTTTCCTTATTAGCAAGGTGAATAACCACATCAATGTCCTCAAGCTCGCAAGGACCAATTTCATGCATAATTTCCTTGTAAAGCTCATAAGGAATAGCACTAGAACTAGCACCAATATCACATAAACCATAGTAGCAATGATCACCAATTTTAACAGAAAGCACAGGGACACTAGCTTTTCTAGCCTTACTAGGATGAAAGATAATATCAGAAGCGACTTCACAGAAGACAATGTGCTCATCTCTATATTTCTAGTGATAGGGTCTTTCACAATAGCTACCACGGGTTCATTGTCTATTTGCTCATCAGGTTCCACAACTTTCTTTACACCTTTTTTATTCGCACTAATTATCATAGAATACTCCTTTAACTTAGCTGGGAAAGGGATTTTCTCAACATAAGGTTCAGACAAAATAGGATCAACAGTACAAACTTCAATGCTAGCGGGAACATGGGTAACAATGTCTTTATAAGGAGCATGGTACTTGTCCCACTCCTTTTTGGGAATTTCAATATAAGAGGCAAAGGCCTTAAAACATTTTGAAAGAACTTGAGAATCAAGACCATACTCATTACTAATATCATGGAAGTCATCAGTTCCCATAAAAGATTTAATGCATTCATAATCATAGTTTATACTTGACTTTCTTCCTTTGTCATTCTCTCATGCTTCGTTGTTCTCTTGAATACGGTCTAGGAGATGCCATTTAGCTTCTTCCTTCATACGTGTGAATGATCCAGCACAAGAAGCATCTAGTAAATCTTTATCATGAAGAGAAAGCCTAGCATAAAAGTTACTGATAATAATATTGTTAGGGAGTTCATGAATAGGACATTTAAGCATTAGTAACTTCAATCTCCCCCAAGCTTGAGTTGTAATCTCTCCATCACGAGGACAAAAGTTATATATCAGATTCCTATCACTAGGAGGATAGAATTTAGAATAAAAGAGAGGTACTATTTCCTCCCATTCCATGGATTTCTATTCTTCAGCAGCTTATACCATTCTTCAGCTCTTCCTTTCAAGGATATAGAGAGTAACTTCTTCTTCACCTGTTTAGTTGTGATACCTGCACACTTAAACAACCCCCATAATTCATGGATAAAAATCAAATGATCACCAGGATGGACAGTTCCATCCCCTAAATAATAATTATCCATAGCACGATCAACAATACTTGTAGGTATCTTAAAAGGATCTATCTCAACAGGAGGTGGTTCATCTACTACCCTAACAGTGGTAGTAGTTTTCCCAAACAGAAAACCAAGTGGATTATCCATATTGGAAACAAAGTAACAAACAGAAATAAAAAACAATACTCACGGCAGAAGTTTCCTTTGCCAGTTCCACTCTTTAATAGTGCTTCACTCCCCGACAACGGTGCCAGAAAATAGTCTTGATGACCCACAAGTATAGGGGGTGTATCGTAGTACTTTCTATAAATAGGAGTGTCGATCCCAACGAGGAGAAGAAGGTGTTGACTAGTGGTATGGAGCAGAAAATCTCTATAAATACTTAGCAAACGGATTTTCAGTGGTTTTTTGATAAAGCAAGGAAATAAAGTGCAAGTAATAAAGACAACGAACAATTGCAGCAAGTGGCCCAATCCTTTCTTATCAAAGGACAAGCCGGTGGAAATACTTATAGGGACCAAACGTTCTCGAGGACACATGGGAATTCTGTCAAGTTCTTTCGCTTCACATAGCTGAGTAGTCTTCTTTGGTTTTGTAAGTGTTGTGTGGGTAAACCTGTTCTAATGTACCCCGACCTTACTTGGACTAATACATACTTGTGATTAAACCCCTTGCAAGCATCCGCAACTACAAAAAAGCAATTAAGTTATAAACCTAATCACAGCCTTAAACTCTGAGATCCTACACTCCCTTGTGCAATGGTGTCCTAATGGGGGTTCATGTTTCTGTCACTCCGGCAACCCCATAATTAGTAGCCAAATACACAATGCATTCCCCTAGGCCCATAAATGGTGAAGTATCATGTAGTCGATGTTCACATGACACCACTAGAAGAATAGGACCACAACTTAAATACTAAGCCATTGAATAATATCTCAACACAAATCCACTACTAACAACATGACTTCTCCTATGTCCTCAAGAACTAAACGAACTACTCACGAGATATCATATGGATCAAGATAAAAGATTATATGGTGATGAATAACAATCTGAACATAAACAATAATCCAATGGTTCCACTCACAAGCATCAACTACAATAGTAATCAACACTGGGAAAGTTTCCCCTAAGAACTATGCAAGTATTCAACACGATTGTTACAACGGGATGGAGTGGTGATGATGGTGCTGGTGGAGATGATGGTGTGGATGATGATGATGATGATCCTGATGAAGTCTAGCTTGATGATGGTGTTGATGGCGACGATCTCCCCTCTCCGGGAAGGAATTTCCTCGGCAGAAATCTGTCTGTCGGAGAGCTCTTTCTCTCTTGGTGTTTTCCGCCCCGCAGAGGCGGCGGAATCTTTCTATGGTCGCTTCCCCGTGTATCAAAGGAGAAGATATAGGCGAGAGGGTAGAGCCAGAGGTGGGCCAGGTGGGCCACACCCCCTGTAGGCGCGGCCTAGGGGTGGCCCGCGCCTGGGGGTATGGGCCCCCTATGGCCCATCTCCGCCTCCCCTTCTGGCATTTTTCGTCTTCTAGGAAAATAGGATTTTCCATAGTTTTCTGGTATTTTTCTGATCTTTGCAAAATTGCATCAAAACACCTCTTTTCCATCTGAATCTTGTCTCCGGCAGTTCATCCTCCAAGAATCATCCAACATGCAAAAACAGATGAAAAGACATAAGTAACACCTCTTAATATGAAATATATCAATGAATAGAGGCAAATTATGATATAGAATGGTGATGCAAATTGAACGTATCAGCGCTCGGAGAGCATTGCGCCATCGCACCTCTCTAACAGAGATGTAGCTTCTTTGGAAGTGAACTTCGGGATAAAAATCTTCGTCTTCGCATCCATCAGTTATCTCTCAAACGAGCCCTTTACTTATGTATTTTAAATTGTGATAGCCATCGTGCTTGAAGTATTTTACCTTGTTATCACCTTGTTTCTTGTATTGCTTTGCATAGGTTGTTGGTGCACCTAGGTGAACCTAGTGGTTAGGTTTTGTTGGTGCACCTAGGAGAGAGAGAGAGAGAGCCCTTTACTTATGTATTTTAAATTGTGATAGCCATCGTGCTTGAAGTATTTTACCTTGTTATCACCTTGTTTCTTGTATTGCTTTGCATAGGTTGTTGGTGCACCTAGGTGAACCTAGTGGTTAGGTTTTGTGCTCAATAAATTAAACGTTATCTTTTATTCCGCATTTGTTTGAGCCTAAACCATAATATTAAAAGCCTATTCCCCCCCCTCTAGGCGACGTCCATTGCCTTTCACCCAACACATCTAATACACTTTCCAGGTGTATAGGTGCACTAGTTCGGCGAAGAGATAGTGAAATACATGTAATATAGATGATTATAAGAGGTAATCACAATCGGAAATAAAAGTGGCAGCAAGCAAACATGTAACAGGAATGGTTGTAAACGGTGTTTCAATGCTTAGAAACAAGGCCTAGGTATCATACTTTCACTAGTGGACACTCTCATATAAATATCTTCTCTTCATGATTCTACCCTGAACTACTCTCTGGCTGGACATTGTAGGGCTATAACAACACACCTTGAAGTTCGCATTCCCCATCTAGATAACCCCATTGTCACCTCGAGCGCTAGATGGTTCCAACAAACACCACAAACTCATAGAGACATCCAACTCAAATTATAACTCATGATAAGTATTTTAGTAATCTTTAGCCTAAGTGCCACATGGTGTGCACACTGTCAACTTCACACACATGGGGATAGACGGAGATTAATTAAAGCACTTGAGTAGCAGAGTAGATATACTTATTACAAATCTCATGATCACAATAAGATCACGCATAGAGAGAGAGAGAGATGAACACATAGCTATCGGTAGAGCCCTTATCCTCGAGGGAGAACTACTCCCTCCTCATCATGGGAGTCAGCAACGGTGATGGAGATGGCGGTGAAGTCGATGGAGATGGCTCTGGGGGAATTCCCCGTCCCGGCAGGGTGTCAGAACAGAGACTTCTGTCCCTCGAATCTCCTCTTCGGTGGTGGCGGCGCTGCGGAACTTTTTGTGGAGATCTCATCCGCATAGGGTTTACGTCTCGGGGAGACGTATATATAGGCGAAAGGTGTAACACCCCAGTTTTAGTTAATCAATATTTAGGGTTGCTTGTGCATTCATGAGCATCATTCCTTAGTGCATGCAAAGAAAATAAAATGCAAACCCTAAACCCTAATCTTCCTCCTCTATTTGCAAATCAATTCAAAATAGTTTTGAATTTTCAAATGACAAAAATGCATGGAGCCCAAATGGACTAAAAGGACCCCACAATAGTTTCTATATTTTATGAAAGCTTCTGGTATTTTGAAAGTATTCAAAACAGAATTCAAAATGAGTTACAAAAGTGAAAAAAAAGGAAAATAGAAAAATAAAAACAAGTCTGCAAATCAAAAAAACAGCAGCCAGAGCTTCCCAGGCCGCAGCCCAGCATAGCCCATAGCGACCCAACCCTGTCCTGCATACCCCTTCGACGTTCTGTCGCCTTCGTCCCCGACGCCGAGCAGCTCGCTGTCCGCTCTACTGCCATTAATCGCCTTCAAGCGCTGTGATGCGTCCCGCCGCCCCCAGGGGAGGATAAGACTCGCGCGAGCACGTCTCTCTCGCTCTCATCCACTCCTGCTCTCCCCAGAGACCCCTCTCTCTCTCTCTCTCTTCTCTTCCGCACGGAACTCAAACCCTAGCCCAGAAATCGTCGGTGCCTCGCCATCTCTGGCCTCCCCTCGCTCAGCCGAGGCCGCCTTGAGCTTCACCTCGCTCGTCTCCATCGATTGCCCCAGCCAGCGCAAGCAGGCGAGGTCCCAGGAGCCGCAATCGGACCCTCGTCCCCGACGCTGGCAACCGCTGCTCGCCATCGATTTCGGCCTCCCCGTGCCTCCTCGACCCCTCCATCGCGCTCAGGGTGAGCCACCGGTCCCTCTGGACCTCTCCTTTGCCTCTCTCGCGCGCTGTAGCCATTGCTCGCCGTCGATCCGCAAGCTCCGCCGTCATGCACCGTCGAGCTCGCCGTTCCGGTGACCAAGGAACAGTGGCGCCACCCCTATTAGGTCCGCCTCGATGCTCTGGTTCGAATAGGATAGGTTCCGCGGCCCCTTACGCCCTCCTCCGCCATCTGCTGCCGCCGTCTTGCCGTTCTCCGCTGAGTGCCGCGTGGCGCCAAGGTGGAATCTGACGTGGCCTCGGCCCCACCTGTCAGCCGTAGTGGCTAGCCTCTGCCTCGGTGAGAAACACCCCACCCCCTCTAGTGATGTTAGCATGCCTCTGTGATGATGCAATAAACCTATTTAATATGGTTTAATAAATCAAGAAATTGAATAAAAATTGTAAAATCAATAACTACTTCATATTAAATCAGAAAAATACAAATAATATATCAAAATGTTCAAAAAAAATGAGAACTATATATCTAAGCTATAATCATGCATTGTTAAGCAACTTACATGACAAGTTTAATTAGAACAACATAGTAACCCCTGTCATATGCCTCCGGAGTTTCCCCGAGTTAGGGTTTTCACCCCTCGGAACCCCGTTTAAACTGCCGAGCATGTTTTAGGGTTTCATTTCAATACAATTTAACTTGTCATGTCATCATCCTTGCTTGAGCAGTACATCGATGCCATGTGTTGATTGTTTCCCCTTTATTTCCGGTGTTTGGTTCTTCTACGGTAGAATACGATATCGAGATGGAGATCAAGACCATCGAAGATCGACGAACAATACTTGACCAACTATAACCAAGTCAAGTATAAGGATCTCAAAGATCTGCTTATTGGTTATCAACTGGCAAAGGCAAGCATAGCCCCACCATGATATAATCCTATGTTTTCGAAAGCATTTCAATTCCTGCCATGATGCATATGATTCTACTGTGGTCTTTTATCGATAGATAGAGTATCCTATATGTTGCATTACTCCCTTTTGAGCTTATATTACCTGATCCACTGCTCCTAGCATAACTAGGTTTGGCTTGTGTGCACTGCTAGAGCTTATATATGTGTCTGCTTAGCCATGCATAGCTGTTGAGTCTGGTTCATCCAAATGATGTATCAGATGCAGAGAATCTAGTATGACAAGAGAACGTGATGAGATGAGATCAGTGATATGAGTTAAACATGCTAAGGCTTGTATGGGAGGCCACGGTGGGATGTGGTTTTTCTAGTCCCATGCTCGCCACCCCTAGGACCCGAGTTCTTGCCTTTGGAACCAAGACGAGCGTACAACCACATGGGGCCTAGACAACCTCACGAGCAACTAACTTGCCTAGTAGATTCCATGAGTCACATAGTTCGGGCGTTCCATTCGACATGCATTCTGGATCTTCTCGAAGGCGGTGAAGGAGGTGCATTCATAATAGGTAGGTAAGCATGGCCAGGGTTGCTTGGGGTCGATGGATCCCCTAGTAAACCAACCTCGCCTCACATCTTTAAGTATCGGCTTTGGGATTTGACCCGTTATGGTGGAACCATACTTATTGCGTGACTCATGGTCTCGGCGAAAGCGAGGTAAAGGTCGTGTCTAACCACCCTCTGTTGGCCTTCCAAGGAAGACGCTAATCATTGTGGCATTAAGAGAAGGTTAGTACGTGTGGGTAAAGTTGTACACCCCTGCAGGGTAATAATCTTTTCGAGAAGCCATGTTCACGGTTATGAATGACTTGGCAACCGGATTCAAGATCATAGAGAACTATAACCTAATCGTAAAACTTGGCAGATCAACGTGTGCTTAAGAATGCTTCCTCATGGGTACGAGGGGGTGATCCTAGTTGGTAGATGATGATGATTTGGTGGATATCAAAAGAGTATGATTAATACTTTGGAGATGTCGCTCTCTTATACCCTTTCAAAATATTCTGACTAGAAGAGCTTCTTCTCTCCCTTGTTTTACAAAATACTTTGGAGATTATGATTAACCATAAGTCTTGCAGAGTACACCCTGTACTCACCCTTTCTTTGTTGATACTTTTGGCAGAGTAAGTGTTCCCTTGAAGACAAGTTCCGTACTACATCGACATTGACGAGTAGCTTGGGATTCCCGGCCGGCAGCCTGGAATCTATGGGCTGGGACGTCATCGTTATGCTTCAGGCCTCTTAGGACATTTGTTAAGTTTGCTATACTTAATAACATAATTTTCCTTCCGTTGTTTGATGTTTGTGGCCAGTGACCTCTGCTTGTAATAATTTGGTTCTCTGCTCAGTTATGAGATCGCTGTAATAATTTTTGTCGTAGGGTCACTGATGTGTTACCGATTCTTCACTGGATATCCTCGAGCTCAAGGTTAAGCTTATGTCAGACGGAGGTCTGGATTTGTTTATCCCTGATCCTGGGGATATCACAAAAGGGCAAGGTCAGTGGAGCCTCGAGGGACCCACACCATGGGCTGGCGTGGCCTAGGGTGGGCCCGCGCCACCCTATGGTGTGGCCGCCTCGTGGCTCCCCTTAGTCTCTCCTTTGGGCTCCGTGTTGCGTCTGTAAAAATAGGAACTTTGGCTTTTGTCCTGTCCAATTCCGAGAATATTTCCTTACTAGCTTTTCTAAACCAAAAACTGCAGAAAACAGGCAATTGGCACTGCGACATCTTGTCAATAGGTTATTTTTGGAAAATGTATAAAAATACCTCAAAGTGTAGACAAAACATAAGACAAATGATATAAAATAAGCATGGAGCATAAAAAATTATAGATATGTTTATGACGTATCAAATCCCCTTAGCCAGAGCTTGAGTCATATCTTATTTCTTGGGGCCACAAACTAGTTTGGAGTTTTATTACTATCCTGTACTTATGCCATGTTACTGCATTATTTACTATTGTTGCTCGAGGAGAATTTACTACTATACAGTTTAGGAATGTGAAATGTTTTTGCGGTATCGACAAGCCCAATCACACTTTCGAGTTCCCAATCGTTTGTAGCCATTGGCAGAAACCTCTGGGTCCGTTTTGGAGCCGGCCAACTTCGTCGTGGGTAGCTTAGTGGGGTGTCCCCCTGAAAAATTATATGAATCTTGTGATTGCTTTGTCGTGATGCCTCGTTGGGTTTTCATTTGGTTTTTTTGAGGTTGATCATGTGTGTGTTTCTATTTGTGCCCCCCTGCAGGGTAAATCTTTCTGAAAGCCGTGTCCGCGGTTATGAACGACTTGGAGCATAGTATCTCGATCATAGACAATTATAACTAAAGTAGTGCTATAAATTTGACTTTGGACTAGTAATCAGATTCACTATAACGGAATGGCTAAATAAAAGTACCAACAACTGTTAGAATTGGGATGCCTCATGCTATATGTATCCGACTAGTAAGTATTGCAACTACAACGAAATGGTTAACTAAAACCGCCCACTTCTTATGATATCAGGATGACTCATGTTCACCTTACCTGACTAATAATCACTACAACTATAACGGAATGGATAAAATTGCCAACTGTGTGAGTTTTCTCGGTATGACTTCTTCGTTTTGTACCTAAGGGGAATATCAGGATGGGTATGTTTGTGTTAGTATCAGGCTGGATCTGAATAGGTCTTTCTTATCCCTCTCTAATAGGAGCCAGTTGTATCGAGTCTCTATAGGTTTTTTAGTGTCTGCTACGATGCCGCTTCAGTCCAACATACCTATGTAGGTGAGAGCCGCTGAATTCTAAGTCTCGCCATGTACTGGTCTCAGTACTGACTGCTCTCTTTTTCCTTTGCCCTTTGTTGGTGCCTCTTTTGTTATAGAAGGTTTGAGATCGACGTCGTTAGCAGGGTTACCCTTCCGGCTTGTCTTGGGAAGGGTTATGGATGCCATTGGTTATTCTTCAGGGCTCTTAGCCTAATTTGCATCTTATTCGTACTCGGATGTGTATCGTTTACAAGGTTATTTGAATCTTTGTATTGTATATCTGTATTCTTGACTCGTGGAGTCATATTGTATATATCTGTTTTGTGGGTTCCATCGAGGACTAATGTGTAATGGTATTACTTCGTTTTTCACCCTCACGAAAGTGCCTGGTGGGCACCTTTGAATCGTTTTTATGCGGGTTTGGCGGAAATCGCTAAAACTTGCATAGGACTGATCTAAGAGTGTTACATATAGCCACCGATGCTAAGTTGTATACACACTGACATTAAGTTATATAGACACTAATGCTATGTTGTATACATACTAACGCTAAGTTTCCTATCCACTGCGCCTAAGGTATGCACTGTTTGTTATGAAATTGTATTTTCATTGCCACTAAGTTGTCTACCTCAATAACCAAGTTGCCAACAATATAAGTAAGTATGATATGCAACTAATAGTGTAAAGTTGTGTGTTTTGGTACTATACTATAAATTTTTTGGTCGTCGTTCCGGTATCCTTTGTTCGTCGGCTAGTGGCCGTCTACTCAAGCTATGACATCGACGACGATAGGGTAGAGACTACCACAACGGATTATGGATGGGTACAAATTAAACTCAACCAGCAACAACTCTTCATAGGAGTGTGTCAACTATATCCTACATAAAATGCATTCCTATTTGGGGATGGATTTTAAAGTTGTGTGTCATTATCGTGAACTTGTCTATTATTGTGCCTAAGTTTCCTACCAATAGTCCTAAGTTGTCTAGCATCATTTTGTGAAGTTTTTTTTAGAGAATCACTTTGTGAAGTTGTGTGTACTGTTTGTCGTGAAGTTTCTTAACACTCCAAAATTTGAATATTGGTTTGTGTGAAGTTGTATTTTAATTGCTACTAAGTTATATGCCTTGGGAAACAAGTTAACTATAATATTATAAAGTAGTTAGGAAACTATTAGCATAAACTTGCGAGTCTCGGAATTATGAAGTTGATTGTTATTTGATGTTAAGTGAGTATTTCAAAAATTAGGTTGCTACAAAGTACGAAAAATATTGTAATCAACTATTATTGTACGGAGTTGCTTTCTTCATGATACTAAGTTGTTTTTAAAACAATAGTAAGTTGTTTTTTAAAAAAGTTTACTTAAAACATATGCAAGTGGTTTTAAAGATCTCATCGCGAAAGGTTTAATGGTGAAAGCGGATCGCAATTCTGACTCAAGGTTTAAAAGTTATAACTTTTTTAGTTTTCCATGCAAGAAATTAAATGCCAATATACTATTTGTGCGTCTACTTTTGGAGCCAGGGTTCGGTTGCACAAAGAGCATCTCCATCAAGCATTGGAAACTACACGTGTGCTAAATAAATCGTCAAAATACAGCGCGAGAGCGAGCGCGCGAAGCTCCAGCGGGCGTGCGAAAACACAGCACACAAAAAACTTTTTACGGCGCGCAGGCGTTTGCGCTATCTCCCGCGCCCACTACCGCGCACACTGTAAAGATGACACGCGCTCGCCTCCAACTGCCATGCGCCATTGGAACGTTCCGCCCCTCTGGTCCTCTTCCCCTTCCACACGCGCGCGCTCTGCTCCTCTTTCCCTTCCGTGCCACCATGCCTCCTCGCCGTCGCAGCGCCTCCGGCTTCCGCGGTGTGCGCCCACGCTCGAGCGAGCTATACTACGCCGAGCTCCGCGCCCAGGAGAGCGGCTCACCCAAGGCACGTATGCCTCGCCGGAGGAGGCCGCCCCCGACGCGAGATGAATTTTTCGGAGACAGAATCGCTCGCGGAGGCTGAGTTCCTCGCGCCAGCGCCTCGGATCGTTATCGATGAGGACCGTCGCCATCACCGCATGGCGCAACGGCGCCTCGCCGTGGCCGAGCACGACGAGAACGCCTTGGCAGAGTGGCACCGGAGGTTTTCCAAAGACGTGCAAGCGGAGATGGACTTCTATGCGTCCAAGAAGGCCGAGAGAAGGACATACCCCGGGCGGAGCGCCGCTGCCGTGAAGCCTTCATCAACGCCTAGCTTGAGGGCCCTTGCACCATTGTGGACTGACTCCAATGACACCTCCTCGGAGAATGATGATGAAGAGTAGATTACGTATATTTTCGGGTTTTTTGTAGTTTGTCGTTTTAAAACTCAGTCATTTTAATTTTTGTTCGTTCTAAAATATTTTTAGTGCATTTTTTAGATCTTTAAATATGTGCGAAACTAGGCGTGCACGGTTTTGAGCGCTGCAAAATCGCGCGCCTGGCGAGGGCATGTTTCTATGCTCTATTTTACAGTGCCGTTTGCCGTGGTAATAGATAATGTAACACAAATAATAGTCTAGCGCCTTGGTTTAATTGCCGGTCACTATTACCGCGGCTAAAATACATGTGGCAACCAAGATTTTATGAGGTAAAAAATATAAAATTTATCCACATAAGAAATGTGAAAACGTCTCTACCTAACAGTTTATATAATGAATAACTTATATGTTACTGGGTGGATAACTTACATATTATAACATGTGACATGGATAACTTTCACGTGTTAAAGGTGTAACCTTTTAGTCCAAATTATTTTTTCCCGAAACATATCAACATGAGATTTAGTTTTGAATATCCTGTCGCGACTAGTCCAACAGTAAAATCGGATACACAGTTTGAGCTATAAAGCTTTTTAAATATTTGATTTTCAACATTAAATACTGATGTCAACGGTTTTGAATTGTAATGCATGTAGTTGTCGAAACTTGCGTCGGAAATTAACATCCGAGAAAATCCCGAATCTTTATCGCAGCCTTCGACGAAATAACCAAAAGTCCAATACAACTGCGACGCTCTCCATCTCCTTCTCACCCCTAGCGCCGTCGTCCAGAGGGTGAGGAGGAACAGCGACGTACTCTCTCCGTCCGCAAATAAGTGTACTTCTAGCTTTGTTCTAAGTCAAATTTTACTATGTTTGACTAATTTTTTAGGACAACGTACCAACATTTATGACACTAAATTGTTATCATTAGATTTATTTTTAAATCTAGTTTTATAATATGTCAATTTGATGTAATATATATTCCTATATTTTTCTATAAAATTGATCAAATTTAGTTATGTTTGACTTAGACAAAAGCTAGATGTACACTTATTTACAGACGGGGGAGTAATGCACGTAGTTGTGGAAACTTTCGTCGAAAGTTAACATCCACCAGAAAATCCCGAATCTTTATCGCCGCCTTCGACGAAATAACAAGAGTCCAATACAACTACGGTTACCTTTCACAATAAATGTCCACACCGTATTAGAGGAAAAATACACCATCACTGGAAATAGTGTCGTCATCTTGGGTAATTTCCATCCTAGAACGCCCAAATAAATTAAGAAAAACATCTCGTCCCAACTAATACATCAACCATATGTAAAATCGAGCTTGCTTATAACGCTGTAACCCTATATTTTTCAGGCATGTCGTCACCTTGTGACAGACAGTCGTTTTCATCGGAACAATCGATGGATATCCTAATAGTAATTGCTTAAGCTATTGAATCTATAAACCCTAATTAGCCACGACCTGACGTCTCTGTTCCTCCGTGTATATAAACCCGGTTAGCGGTGTAGCTAGCTGTGAAGCTCTCCATCTCCTCCTCACCCCTGGCGCGCGCCGTCCACCAGCGGGCCGGGTAGCACGACATACTAGTGCAGCAGTCATGAAGCCGAGCGCCGCCGTGCTCCTCGCTGTCCTTGTGGCGCTGCTCTTGGTCTCTGCCGTGCGCGGCGGCGACGACGACGACCACTGCGGGTCGCCGGAGTCGGCGGCGCACGACCGCGCGCGGGCGAGGCCTCTCAAGATCGCGGCTTTCTTCTCGATCCTACTCTGCGGCGCTCTGGGTTGCTCCCTGCCCGTGCTGGGGCGGCGCGTGCCTGTGCTCCGGCCCGACGGCGACATCTTCTTCCTGGTCAAGGCGTTCGCTGCTGGGGTCATCCTCGCCACAGGTTTCATCCACATATTACCCGACGCGTTCCATAACCTCACGTCGCCCTGCCTGCCTGCCGACGGCCCCTGGCAGGACTTCCCGTTCGCCGGCCTAGGCGCCATGGTCGGCGCCATCGGCACGCTCGTCGTCGACACCCTCGCCACTGGCTACTTCACTCGCGCACACCTGAAAAAGGACGCCGCTGCGACAGGGAGCGGCAGTGCCGCCGTCGTGGATGAGGAGAAACAGGCCGCTGCTGCCGCCGCCGCCGCCACCGAGGAAGGTGGGGAGCACTTGCACGTCGTGCACACGCACGCGACGCACGGCCACGCGCACGGCTCGGCGGCGCTCGTCGCGGCTGTTGGCGGCGGCGAGGACGAAAAGGACACGGTCCGGCATCGCGTAATATCTCAGGTTGGTAACAACTTAATTCGGTACGATCGACTCATGACGACTCAGGTTGGTAACAACTTTATTCGCGTAATATGTGACAGAGTTGGGTCAGAGTAGACTGAACTGAATATGATGGTACTACTACCTTGTTCATTTAACCCCATAATCAAAATCTTGATCCCACAGATATGACTAGTAAAGTAGATTGCGTTTATAGTTGATTAAAACACCACGATATGAGACTAGATGCCCAATCAAATAAAAACTCCACTAGCTAGCTTGCAAAAATTTCAATTTCAAGATACAACGCCTCGTGGTTGTGGCTAGTGCGTCGAACAATCAGAGTAGTAGTTTTTTGCACTAACGATGATGGTTTAGGTACTTGAATTGGGGATCGTGGTGCACTCGGTGATCATCGGCATCTCCCTCGGCGCGTCTCATGATCCGGACACGATCAAGCCTCTGGTGGTTGCCTTGAGCTTCCACCAGATGTTCGAGGGCATGGGGCTTGGCGGCTGCATAGTTCAGGTATATACCCTTACAGCTGGCCCGTACTACTCCTAATAAAAGTTATTACCGCGCACACACCTGCTACAGATTTTGACATTGTCACAATCCCAAAATAATATTTCGACTATTACTTAAATTAGTATTTACTTAATTCTAATTCTAATTTAGAGATATATATACACACAACACAACTGGCAATATGAAGCTATGCAGCCGTTACAGATACAGTGTGTATTTATGGTCAAAACCAAGAATATGTATATGTCACCACCGTATTATGTGGAGGCACATACTTTTTTTGTTGTTGCACGGGATAGACCCCGAAGGGTTCGGAAACTTTATTGAGAAGCGGCGGGGTTACAATTTATATCAAGGACCTTGACAAGAAGACTATCTGCAACACAATCCTCGATTTTTTACACAAAGGACCCTGCAACTATTTGTGGAAATGTGATCAAGTCCTTCTCCACTAATGGAAGTGAGCATCTCATTGAAGGCGCCTACGCCGTCTCCGGGGACTGCACCACTTGGTGATGATGAGGAGATGTGTGTCGCAATAGATCTCACGAAGATCCTCCTTGATGGGCCGGGACGAGCAAGAGATGACGCCAGTAGGACTCTAGCGCCAGAGCTCGTAGTGGACGTCCTTCGGGGGCATGGTCTTCAGCGGTTGGACGCGATATGCGGCCATCGATGAAGTGATGCTGATGATGCACTCCAGAAGATCCCCTTCTACACAACTTCGATGCTTCCCTGTCGTCACCACCTAGCAGTTGCCGGCTGCCGCGCTCCCCATCTTCTCCTTCCCACCACCATGGCCGCCAGAGTGAGGGGAGGCAGCAACTGGAAATTCTGCAGAGGAGCACGACCACAAGCCTTATTGGTGGACTAGTCGGAGGCGCCGCACACTATTTGGCTCCTCCCACCAGAGCAGCATGACAAGCACCACCACCACCACCGGCAGCCGCCAGATATGGCTCACAAAATCCAGAGATTTCCTCCCGGCATAACGCCACGACACGGCATAATGCCGAACCCTAGACATACGACTACCACTACCACCTACAACTACTCCGACGTCTCTCCTCTGCCGCCTCCCACCGGCTATTCCAACAAGTAGGGCTCGAGAGAGTCCCGGTCTCTTGTGCATGACTCTTCAAAGAAAAATGGAGGAGAGGGAGAGGAAAGTGGGTGTGTCTGCCACTACAAGAGAACTGGTTTGTGGATGCACTATTTTGGTCCCGTAGAGACATTTTTATTGTCTTTACGTACTTGTAGAGGCATTGTACACATGTCTCAAAAGTGTCACTATAGTGTCTCTTATGTGTTAAGGACACTAGTAATAATGTCTATACATCTTATAAAACATAACAAAGATACATTATATTATGTCTTTAAACGTAGAGTAACACGAAACACATGTCAAAAGAAATTCTTGAACTCTTGACCTTAATGATAAAAATTTATTCCTCCAACCATCTCAACCTTACACATCTGGTTTGTACTTGGAATTAAATTTTTTTGAGTATTGCACAACCTAACTAAGACTTAAAACAAATGTCTCTAGAGAATGAGGAAGATTCCACAAATAGTGTCTTTACAAAAAATATAAACACCTTTTGCAATGTGTCTCAATGACTCACTGTATATAACTTATTGACACAATTTACAATGCCTAGAAAGTTGTCTTTAGAATAAAAATTCCATTTCTTTAGAAAAATATCTTAAGCGGTGTCTCTATATTTGAGACACGTCCTTAAGTGTCCCAAAAATTATCTCTACGGGATGCAAAATGTCTCTACCTGATTTTTAAAGAAACAAAATAAGAAGTGTCTCAAGGATGTTGTACTGTGCTAAAAAGGTTCGTGGAGGCATATACTATGCAAAGATGTTACATGACTTGCCTCCTTTTTCCTATTACTACCAAGTATTCTCTCTATTTTAAAATATAAGATGTTTTAGCTTTTTTAAAGCGTATATATCTAGATATCTTTTGGTGTGTAGATTCGGAGTAGTTCTGCATATAAAAATTGTCTAGATACATTCGTCACAAAAACTAAAACATCTTTTAATTCTAAAAACAGAGGGAGTAGAAAACAAAACCAGAGGAGGGTCTTTCCATGTACAAACTGTAAAAGGATGCTATGCTTGGAACTTTGTACGTGCGGTCTCCATCCAAAGTGGAACTACTTGCTTTGTGAAAGAGTGTACTATGATGCTCCTACATGAAAATGGTGCGTTGAGAATACCTATACATTAAAAAGCATCTGGAAAGTAGAAACAGAGCACTACGGGTGGACTGAAATAACTCAAAAAGCTGTTTACTTAGATAGTTAGATGTGCGTGAGAACAAAAAGCGAGCAAGCTTTTGATTGGACCTTTTTAATCCACAAATTCCTCCCAAGACACTTAAGGAGGTGACCGGTGACTTCTGCATTATGGTCGAAACATCTTCGGTAGACACAGGTAATGTGCCCCATTTTTCCTAAAAGAAGAAAAAAATTCACCATACACACTTAGTTACTCCCACAACAATAGAACATGATATATTCAATTTAATCTTCTCCAATATCTCAATAAACAACAAATAATATTTATCCTATTAGAGGATCTTATGTCTACTCCCGCATCTCATGTTTGTAGGTGGTATTAGTGTGGAAAGTGTCTTTGGCTCCCAAGTTTCAGTGCTCTCCTTAGTTAAAAAAATTAAAAATCATATTTATAAGTTAAAAAGATCTAAAATTAAATTCTAAGCACAGTCAATGTTGTATACTACAAAAACGCAAAATCACAATCCAAAATTCTTTATATTATGAGCTACACAAAAATAATAATGTTTGTAAACTTTGGAGATCTGAAAATATGCATACTTAGATTCACACTTTCATCATTTTTGTGTGACCCATCATATAAAATATTTTTTTGTAAAATAATATATATTAATATCACGGAGTTACCAAGTATATCTAGCCTCTGCAACAACGCATGTCCTTGCGGCCTTATAGATGCACACAACCCCCTAAAAAAAGACCAATTACAAAAAAGAAAAGTCCCGCTACAGAGGACGATTCCTCAAAGCAACGATACTAACACCACCAGAACAACACCAGTAGTCCAACCATTCCAATAGCAACGCCTTCAAGAAGAAAATATTGTACAAATGTCATCGTCGCCCGATCAACGATCATTGGTTTTCATCATGGAGAAAGTCCTTACTCGCAAAACAATGCCTTCAACAAGGTCATTTTCAGGCACAACCAATTAAGGTCAGATCTTGGATTTTCATCCTACAAGGTAAGACTAGAAATTGTCAAAAATCATGCAGCCAGTTCCTCATCGCCACAAAGACTCAAATTACCATCGCTGCCCTCTAGTTCCAGCTTTCCTGATATTCTTCGCATATGATTTCACCATGACACATGATGGTAGCAAAAAGCAGAGCTTCGCAACCCGCTGAAACTAAACGGCCAGCAAAAAAACATAGGTGCAAACTACCAAATAACTTCCGATCCAGCAATCTCTAGGCATGCTACGCCCATTGGAGTTTGTCGATGGAGCTCTGGAACTCATCCAGTCCAGATCAACGATGACAGGCAACAAGAAGATCTTCGTCTTCGGGCTAAAAGGAACCCTAATTCCGCCACCATTATTCGGGCTGAACAAGCAGTCCCCACTGCTGGCCCGGTTCAGGTGAGGGGAGGGCCTGACGGTGGCCTACTGGGGTTTGGAGGTGGGCGCTCCAGAGTCGCCTCACGTGAGCGACCCGGGGGGCTGTTTCCAAGATTAGGAAGAAGTGATCCACGATATGCGCTCATGTTCAAGGCCCCATAGTACACCAGATACAAAGTATTTGGAATTGATATTTTGTTTGTAGATACACCGTTGACTACCTACAGATGTTTTTTCAGATTTCTTTTGAAACTCAGAAATATGATTTTTACTTATCTT
This sequence comes from Avena sativa, assembly GCA_916181665.1. Classification (NCBI taxonomy): domain Eukaryota; kingdom Viridiplantae; phylum Streptophyta; class Magnoliopsida; order Poales; family Poaceae; genus Avena; species Avena sativa. The sequence goes on along the minus strand of OV702295.1, from coordinate 53,807,714 downwards.
TTAAAGAAAATATCACTAATGCCCACGTACACCAATTCTTTTTAAACATGTTTCACAGTGGATTTGCAAAAGAAATTACTAGGTCACGTACCGATCGAAGAGAAATTGTACACACACTATTACACATAAGGATCTGCACTGTAGTTTGTTAATCCGATCCGTGATTGGAATCTATCTGATATTTGTTGCTGATGATAATGCAGGCAAAGTTCAATGCGAGGTCCATCGTGACCATGATCCTCTTCTTCTGCCTGACCACGCCGGTGGGCATCCTCGTCGGCATGGGCATATCGCACGTATACAACGAGAACAGCCCAACCGCCTTGGTGGTGGAAGGCAGTCTTAACTCGGTGGCTGCTGGAATCCTCGTGTACATGGCCCTCGTCGACCTCCTGGCCGAGGACTTCATGAACCCCAAGGTGCAGAGCAGGGGCAAGCTGCAGCTCGGCATCAACTTCTCCATGCTGCTCGGGGCAGGCCTCATGTCCATGCTCGCCAAATGGGCGTAGCCAAGTACCAAACAGTTTTGCTCCATGGCATCTGAGTTCGAGGATGGCAGGAGACATATGGTCGTCGAGGTTGAAACATTATTAATATTAGCATAGAGCCCGTTCGTTGCTACGGCGTTATATTAAATTAAATAAACAATATTTCATATGTCTAAATCTATATGCCATCTAAATCGAATGGTGGGGAGTCCTTGACTGACGTGCCTTTTGTACCGTGCAATAGTAAAAATCACATAACGTAAGATGAGCTTACAAGCAAATGGCAGCTCAGATGAGCAATAATCTTGTTGTTAGGGTATTACGTAAACAAATTCTTCAACTTAGATCGAGTAGTTTTTTTCATGCAATATTTTTCTTCAACACATAATCTTCTAGTACTCCTTTCGATCCAAATTAGTTGACCTGTACGAGAATTTGAAAAAGAACCACGCATAGCTCACCTTTGCCACAGGTTGATGTTGTTGTCCCGGACGGCTGGCCCCGCTCGGTTCCCGTGCGCTGGGCGATCTGGGAGAGGCAGGAAGCTTAGGACATCTGGTGAATTTTTCTCTTCTTCCTTCATTTGTCTTCGTGCAGGTAGGAGATTTCCTTTTTTATCAACGGTTTTTGGCATTGCATGGTTTAGCGGGATGTTGCCGACTTTTTTCTTTTTAAACAATGGGATGTTGCCGAGTTGTTTTCCGGAGCGAGACTCCTTCCTGCGATCATGCCGGAAAAGAAGAATAGCTAATCGGTATAAGACAAAATAAAAATTACTGTGGTTCATTGACTTAGCGGTGGCAGCTCAGTTAATTACGGCAAAATCAATGGTAGAACCATCTAAAAAAGAAATCCGTAAGAAACACTTCGTATTTTATTATTACGTATTAATTGACTTATGCCGGAGCCTTCATATTTGTGACTTCAGGATTCAGCTGGGTGTATTGCTGCAATGGCCCACACGACTGACACAAAAATCCGTAACCAGCGGGCAGATGGTCTCAGAAGCTTTGTATGTGATCAGGCTTAAGTTATAGAGTTACTGGATGAATTTGTGACTTTAGGATTCAGCTGGGTGTATTGCTGCAATGGCATACACGACAGACACAAAAATCCTTAACCAGCGGGCAGATGGTCTTAGAAGCTTTGCATGTGACCAGACTTAAGTTATAGAGTAATATAAGATATATCTTCTCATTCACATACAAGACACTGTCCAGAACCTCCAATATGCTTATTCGCGAGTACGCGCATACACGGTATGATTCCATGTAAGGCATGCCATACAAGTATCTTTACCTCGGCAGGAACTGTTAGCTTCTAGATCTCCTTCTTCCAGCTTCATCTCTTCTCCTAGATCAGCTTCCAAATTGGCGCTGCCACTTCATGTGATAAGCCGACCGAACAGAGAACACACCATTTTTTGCACCATGACAAGCAATCGAGTCATCTGTATCCCAAGTTGATCTTTTTTTATAGAATCCCAAGTTGATCTGCGATTCTATAAAATCCCAAGTTGATCTTTTTTTATAGAATCCCAAGTTGATCTGGGATATTAGCTAGTATATTTCTAACATCCACCGTGTTAGAATATATAATCATATTGTATTTGTATAGATATATGGTTGTTTATGTGTAGTCTGTGTATAACTGTCTGTGTATTGTACGGTACAGACTTCAGCCGTGTAAGTCTATATAATGAGCAATACAAGGCACCACAATGTGTGCTTTCCCCTATCTTACATGGTATCAGACGCAAAAACCTAACCCTATGCATGCGTCGCCCCCTCCTTCCGCCGCCACCGAAGCCACCACCGCGCACCGCCGCGGCCAGCGCCCCCGAGCGCTGTCACCGCCCGCGCACCCCTCCGATGTCCCTCTCCGATGGTGATCAGACCTCCAAAGCCCTCACTGCGGCCAAGGGGACCGAGGACGCCGCCGACGCCGAGAAGGCCGCCATCGCCGAGAAGGCCAACCTTGCCCTCCTCTCCGCCGCCAACGGATCCGGCTCCGGGTCGAGCGTGGGGTCTTTCTCCCTGACCCCGCTGCATGCCCAGGGCGTCGGTCTCTCCTCCATCAAGGGGCACGTCCCCGTTGAGGTCGCGCTTGACACTGGCATCCATCGTCAGTGGTGCACCTTCTTCCGCGCCACGTGCCGCAAGTGCGCCCTCCTGGATCACCTCGACACCGACGCCGACGCCCCTGCTACGCCGACCCCGGAGTGGTCTCTCCTCGACGCCACGGTCGTCTCATGGCTCTATGGATCTGTCTCGCTCAGCATCCTCGACGTCGTCATGACACCTGGCAACGATCCCCTCGCCATCGAGCTATGGGCCCGCATCAACGGCCTCTTCAACGACCAAAAGATCAATCGCCAACTCCACCTCACGGCCCAGCTAGGCGATGTCAAGATGGGCGAGATGAGCATGACCGACTATCTTCAGAAGGTCAAGTCACTATCCGATGGGCTTGCGGATCTTGGTTCTCCTGTTGATGATGCTGAGATGGTGATCCACTGCCCCAACGGCCTCTCCGAGCAGTATGAGTCCGCCTCCGATCTGATCTCCCTCATGCCTGGGATTAGTTTCGTGTAGTGCCGCTCGTTGCTCTCACTTCAGGATATGAAGCGGAAGAATCGCCGTGCCCGTAACACCGACGCGGCCCTCTTCGCCAACGCTGGCAACCCTGGCAAGGGCAAGAACAAGAAGAACAAGAACGCCAACGATGCCGCCAAGGACGTCGCGCCCCCACAGGCGTTCGCACCCCCAACTGCGCCGAACGCCGCTCCTCCTTCTTGGCCGTCCCCGTAGCATCACTGGAACGGAGCCATCCAGATGTGTCCCTATGGCCAGGGCGCCATGCTCGACCAGCAGCAGCCCGCCTACGCCCCGCCGCCTAGCTACATGTTGAGGCACGCTCAGGCGCCGCAGACGTTCTACGCTCAGAACCCATACGGCGTCGCCCCCGCCCCCTACACCTACAACTACGGGTATGCGCCCGCGCAGCCCGCCTATGGACTCGGTGCCCCTACGTCTCCGGCACCTTCAATGGCCTCGCGGGATCAGGCCGCGCTGATGAACCAGTTCCAGACCATGGGGCTGTAGGCACCCAGGGAGTGGGTGACGGACACCGACGCTTCCTCTCACTTTGCCTCCGATCCCGGTATGCTTACCTCCGTGTCTCCTCCTTCTTCCTCTCGACATGTTGTCGTTATCGGTAACGTTTCCACCCTTCCGATCACCGGTACCGGGCACGCATATTTTCCTATTTCTACTACCTCTTGTCCTCTTTACCTTCGTAATGTCTTAGTTGCTCCTACCATAGTTAAAAACCTTTTGTCTGTTCGTCAGTTCACTATTGATAATCGTGTCTCCATCGAATTTGACCCTCTTGATTTCTCTATGAAGGACCTTCTAACCAGGACCAAGATGTTGGGTTCGCAGCATAGAAAACAAAAAATTTCCTATGATGGGAACAACTAAGTACCAAGATATATCTACTAGATACAAGCAACGGGTGGATATACATGCATAGAATACATACCCTCGAAGACCGAATAGCGTTAACGAGGCTGTACTCATGGATGATTTAGTCGAACGCTTGCCGATCTCAAGATCAAGAAGTCCATCAGGTCTAGCAAGTCCAGCACCATCTAGTCCAGCACCGCAAAGCAGTGGTGCATTCATGATCGCACACACGTTTGGGTACCCCGACAACCTCCGCGCCCTCGCTCCAGCGAAGCAGTGGAAGTAACAAATCCTTCCATAAAAAGCCACCGGGAACATGTATCTCGCTGATCCGAGACCATGGGGAAATTCTAAAGTGGAGAGAGAGATCCTTCACGAGGAGGTGTGAGAGTGGAGGAGGAGGAGGTGCTCCTTATATAGGGGAGGGGGGCAGCCCAAGAGGGCATGGCCACCGGCCATAGAGGGTTCCCCCACCTCTCCCTCATTCATGTGGTGGAAGTTCCACTCACATAGATATGACCCTCCATTTTCTCCACTCAAATTCCCATTAAATTTCCACCAAATTTAATGTTATCTCTCTTTAAATAAAACTCTTTTTTTTTATTTAGAATTTTGTTAATTACTTTAATTAACAAACATTCACATAAAACCCCTTACAACATATCAATTTCACATGTAGAACCAGTTTCAGCAATTTTAACCGAAACAATTCCGGTGTCTAGTGAAATAAATTCCTGTGCTTTTTTTCTTTCTTTGCCATCTTATTTGCTCCAAATGGTGTCGGTATCCCTTAAATGTGTCACCCTAAGGTTCAAGAATAATGTAGACATGATCGAGACCCCTCTCCGATCAATAATCCGCAGCGGGACTTGGAGATCCGTACTGACTCCCACACATTCAACAATGACTTCTGTGATCGTGTGAACCTTATACGCATGTATCTCAATCCATTTGTCTCGTGATATATTACATGTCCGGTATTTGATCATCAGTATCTCCATACCCAGTTTGATCTCATTACCGAAATGTACTCTTTTCTCGTTCCTGTGATATAATATTCTAGTGATCAAATCACTTGCTTGCAAGATAACTAATGTGATATCACTGAGAGGGCCCAGAGTATATCTATCCGTTATCAGTGGAAAAATTCCACTCTTGATCCATGAGCCTCAACATAACACCTTCGTAGAACTGAACCCATCTTTATAGTCACCCTGTTATGGTGTGACGTTTGATGTTATCAAGATACTCTTCCGGTATTAGTGATTGACATGATCGCATGGTCTAAGGACTAAAATTACTTTGTATGATGTTATAACAATATAAACACAATGACCTTGATCGTAATGCTATACTTCGGATGAATGTTCATCACATCATTCCAATAATGTTGTGACCTTGTTATTAACGACATCCAATGTCCATGATCAGGAAACCTTTGATCATCTTGTTAATCAACGAGCTAGTTTATAAGAGAGGCATAACTAGGAACTTTATTTTTGTTTATTAAACACACATGTATTAACGTTTCCGTATTAATACAATTATAGCATGCAAAATTAACACTTATCATAAATAAGGAATAAGATAATAACCACTTTATTATTGCCTCTCGGGCATATTCCCTTCAGTCTCCCACTTGCACTAGAGACAACAATCTAGTTTAGAAACTTTGCGTATTAAACACCTATGGATTTCTGGTGTTCCATATACGCGATTGCAAGTGGTTAACATAATCTCCGGATCTGACGCTTTCAGGTCCACGTGTATTTGCATGTATTTCCATCTTCATGCATCACTCATTATCTAATAAGATGGCATTGTATAAATTTGGTCTTTTGGTGAGACCTTTAGTTCCTTGGAGTTAAATCATATCGATACTATTATCGTACAATATATCTTTAGTATTTGCCCGTTGAGAACCACACCTTAGTTTGATAACAAACTACTTGATACAAATGCCCTCCTTTGCTGCTACTATAGCAGTCATATACTTAGCCTTTTGTTGTAGTTTCCATCACAATGTCTTAAATTTGGAATTCATCCAAATCCGTCATGAAAACTTCTTTCCATTTCATTGTGCCACTCATAGTTTAAATTGAGATAAACTTAATTTGTATCTTATGACAAAACTAGTATCATTTTTCAATGAACTATTTGTCTTTTATACAAATAGAATATATTCTTAGTTCTTCCAAAGATTATAAGAATATCCTTACTATCGTCCAATGATCATTTTATGATTCATTCTGGTATATGCTCATAACACTTAGAGCATAGGACATATCTGAATGTGTACATATCATTGTATGATTGATCAAAACATTTTTGTGATTTCACTCATCAAGTGTCAAAGCACTTGAATCTTGTTTCACTTATCAAGTGTCGATACACTTGAATCTTGATTCAATTATTTTCCATACGACAAGAACCTTTTCTAGTTGTTTCCATATTGAACTTCTTCAATATCTCATATATGTACGTTTGGCACAACCATATTAGCGTCACAGTCTATCCATATATACATCCATGCCTAATATTCGGGTTTTTCCTAAGTCTTTTATCAAAATGAAATTCTTAACCTTTGTCAATAAAAGATACATCATTTCCAATCAACAAGATATCCTACACATAATTATTAGAAATATGTCTTAGCGCTCCCACTTAATTTTTTGCAAATGTAAGCATCTTCATCGTCTCCTCATGAAATTAAACTTTTTTTAACAGTTTCATCACGGTGAAGATTCCAACTCCACGATGCTTACTTCAGCCATTGAAGTTTGCATGCCCTTTTTAGCATCCTTTGAATTAACAAAACCATTTGGATCGTGTCATGCACATGTCCTAGATAATCATTCTATTAGAAAAACTTTGTTTTGTTTATTCATGTACCATATACCAATATATATAGTGGTTGCTACATTAATCCGTCTAGACTAAATATCGCTATGAAAGATCAAATCTTGTCATAGTCAACTCCTTGAACATTGTCGTAAAAACTTTACCGACATGTCGACTATTTCATAGATGTGAAACATCCATGTCTGTTTATTTATAGATCCAAATACGACCGATAGTTTTTTACACCTTTCCGGAGGGTCTTCCAAGTTTAAAACTTGATTTCTCATGTTTGGAACTATCACGGATTTTATGGCTTTAAGCCATTTGACGAAGTCAGGGCCCATCATCGCTTATTTGCATGTAGTCGGTTCATCATTGTCAAACAATAATGGTTTACTCTCAAATCTCAGCATTTGATTGTTTATCTGACCTACATGGTTCAATAGGAACTTAGATCTCCTTGACCGCAAACTTTGAGGCACGTGATCCATGAGCATTGTGGCTGCCTCCGGAAAATTTTCCGGCGCTGCACAACTCAGCATATATAGCTAAGGTTCGTTAACCTTATTAAAGTTCTATTGTCCTCTCACTTAACTTTTGCAAAAAATTCCTTTTTCAAGAAACTTCACGTTCTAAGCGATAAACGCTTTTGTCTTCAGTGTTATGGAGGTATACCCAGCGGTTATTCGAAATAACCTACAAACACGTGCTCATCCGACTTTGGTTGTAAACATCTTACTTATGCTTAGCATACCAAAATTTAAGAAAGGACAACTTGGGTTTTACCCCAAACCATAACTTACATGATGTCATTTCAACGGATCAAGATGGAGCTCTTTTCAGTGTAAAAGCGGTAGTCTCTAAAGCTTTAATCTTTTAAAACATAATGACAGTTTTATAAATAACACCTTTGATCCAACCATGTCAAACAAGGTTTCATTACAAATCTCAAACACTCCATATTTCTATGATGTTTCGGGAGATGCAAATCTAGGTGTTTTGCTAAACTTGCAACTCAAATAAATCCCTTTATGATAAAATCATAAATTATTTATTTTCTTGTTACAATGATTTTCCACTTCATCTTGAAAGTCTTTGAACGTTTTCAAATATTTCATATTTATTTCTCATTAAGTGAATATTCACTCAAATTTTCAGAGAAAGCATATGAAGTTGAAATCCATCACTTAAGACTACACATAATGGACTACATACATTGATACATTGGAAACGTATCTATAATTTTTGATGCTCCATGCTTGTTTAGTATCTACTTTGCTTTACTTGTCTACACTTTGAGGTGCTTTTTACATGTTTTATGGTACTAACCTATTAACAAGTTGCAACAGTGCCAGATGCCTGTTTTCTGCTGTTTTTGGTTTCAGAAAAGTTAGTAAAGAAATATTCTCAGAATTGGATGGGACAAACGTCAAAGTCAATTACTTTCCGTGGGGAACAAGAAGTCCAGAGGAGAGCCGGAGGGGCTGGCCAGGGGGGCCAGACCCACCCCAGGCGCGGAGTCAGGTGGACCCATGCCAGGCTAGGGTTTGGCGGCCCTGGTCGCCTCCCGGACTCGCCCCTTCGCCTATAAGAATCCCCCAATACAGAAACTCTTAGTACCCGATCAGAAATCCACGAAACCGTCTATATCCGCCGTCGCCATCGTCCCTAGATTGGGGGGATCTGAAGTTCTTCCCGGCACCCTACCGGAGGGGAGATTATCCCAGAGGCCTTCTCTCTGGTATGATTCGTGAGTAGTTCCACCTTGGACTATGGGTCCATGTAGTAGCTAGATGGTTGTATCTCCTCCTTTGTGCTTTCATGCATAGATCTTGTGAGCTCCGTTCATGATCACGATCTAATCTATTTGTAATCATGCATGTTGTGTTTGCGGGGATCCGATGTATATTGAGATTATTAAGTTGGTTTGATTAATGGTTCTATCTTTATGATTCTATCATGTCTGTGTTGTTTGTGATCTTGCATGCTCTCCCTTGCTAGTGGTTATCTTGGCCAAGTAGTTTCTAGTGACTCCAAGAGGGGGTATTTATGCTCGATAGTGGGTTCATGCCTCTAGTTTCCAAGGGAAGTGACTATTGTTTCTACTAGGGAGAAAACAACGGTCACTTGTTCATGGAACATGCGGACTGTTTACCTTACACACTTTTCTTAAAGCAGTTGTCTGTTGCTTGCAACTTAATACTGGAGGGGGTTCAGATGATAACCTGAAGGTGGACTTCTAGTCATAGATGTAGTTGGATTACGGTCTATGTATAATGTTGTATTGTCCAATCAACCTCATAGGATCTTTCTAGCTAGTAATTGCATTGTTATGCCTTGCTCAGTTCCTGTCAATTGCCCCGCTGTAATTTGTTTACCCTTCATTCCATGTTGTTTATCAAAGGAGAGCACCTCTAGTGAACTATGGACCCCGGTCCAATCTTTACCATTGATACATCCTCCACTGTTACTTGTTTACTTGTTGCAAACCATTATCTTCCACACCATACATTTAATCCTTTGTTACAGCAAACCGGTGAGCTTGACAACCTCACTGATTCGTTGGGGCAAAGTCTTGAGTTTGTGTTGTGCAGGTCTCCACGTTGCCAGCAACACCTGTGTGACGTTTCCTTCCTCCTACTGGTTCGATAACCTCGGTTTCTTACTGAGGGAAACTTGCTGCTGTGCTGCTTCATACCTTGCTCTTGGGGTTTCCAACGAAGCATTCCACGACAAGTATTGGGCGCCATCAAGCTAATTTCTAGCGCCGTTGCCGGGGAATAAAGGGACATCAAACTTCTTCCTCTCCATCAGGCACCAGCTAATTTCTGGTGCCGTTGCCGGGCAGGCTAAGGACGTCTTCACTAGGGGAGTCCTTCACTTCCTTTCTCTTTACTTTGTTTTTAGTTTGCTTAGTTTCTTTTGCTTTGTTTTGTTTGCCTCTTTTCAAAAAACCCAAAAAAATAGTCTAGTTTAGTTTGCTTGCTTTATTCAAAAACATAAAAAATTTAGTTCCTGCTCTAGCTGCTGCTGTTTTTGGCTTGCCCACCTTTGCCAAAATGAACTCTGCTGAGAACACCAAGTTGTGTGACTTCACTAGCACCAACAACAATGATTTCCTAAGCACACCTATTGCTCCACCTGCTCCTGATGCTGTCTTTTATGAAATTAAGTCTGCTTTGTTGAATCTTGTGATGAGAGAGCAATTTTCTAGTGATGGTTCTGATGATCCTGCTGCCCATCTTAATAGCTTTGTTGAACTTAAGTATAAGGATGTAGATGGAGATATTATTAAGCTCAGGCCTTTTCCTTTCTCCTTGAGGGGAAAAGCTAAAGAATGGTTGATATCCTTGCCTAAAAATAGTATTGATTCTTGGACTAAGTGCAAAGATGCTTTTATTGGAAAGTATTATCCTCCTGCTAAGATTATTGCTATGAGAAGTGACATTATGAGATTTAAACAGCTTGATAGTGAACATGTTGCTCCTGCTTGGGAAAGAATGAAATCTTTGGTTAAAAATTGCCCTACTCATGGAATCACTGCTTGGATGATTATCCAGACTTTTTATGCAGGTTTGAACTTCTCCTCAAGAAACCTGTTGGATTCTGGTGCTGGAGGTACTTCTATGGGACTCACCTTGGGTGTTGCAACAAGGCTCCTTGATAATATGATGGTTAACTACTCTGAATGGCATGTTTTGAGAGAACTCCACATGGTAAGAAGGTAAATTTTGTTGAGGAAACTCCCTCTTTGAGTGAAAAGATTGATGTTATTATGGCTATGCTTGTTAGTGGGAAAGCTCCTATAGATCCTAATAGTGTTCCCTTAGCCTCTTTGGTTGCTCAAGAAGAGCAAGTTGATGTGAACTTCATTAGAAACAACAATTTCAACAACAATGCCTATAGGAATAATTTTGGTAGCAACAACAATTATAGGCCTTATCCTCTTAATAATGGCAATTCCTATGGAAGCTCTTACAATAATGCTAGAAGTGCCCCCTCTGAACTTGAATTCATGCTCAAGGACTTTATTAGTAAACAAACCACTTTCAATAATACTATAGAGGAAAAGCTTTTAACTGTTGAGAAAAATATATCCTCTTTGTCTAAAGCTCAAACTTCCTTGGCTAATAAAATGGCTGCTAAACCTGAAACTATGGAAAACACCTTTGCTACTGCTCATGCCATACAAGTTACTATTGATGAAAATGTTAGGCTTTTAGCTCAACTTCATGCTAGGTGGGAAAGCGAAGTTCAAATTGATAGAAACAATAGTGTGTGCACTATCACCACTAAACCACAAGTAGCCCCTATTCCTCCTCCTACTATGCCTAAGCCTATTGATCCTACTACTAGTAATGCTAAGTTTGATTTTGATATTGATGGTTGCAATATTTCTGAAGTGATTATGTTCCTACAAAAGCTTGCTAGAAGTCCTGATACTAGTGATATGCATGTTGCCTTTACCAAACACATTACAGATGTTCTTGTTAAGATTAAGGAAGAGAAGCTAAAACACAAAGCTTCTATTCCTAGGAAAGTATAAGATAGTTGGGAACCCATTATTAATATGCAAGTGAATGACTTTGATCTCAAAGCTTCATGTGATCTTGGTTCTAGTGTCTCTATTATGCCTAGGAAGATTTATGAAATGCTTGATTTGCCACCATTAGAAGATTATTATTTGAATGTCCCACTCAATGATAATGTTAAGAACAAACTCATGGGGAGTATTAATGATGTTCTCATTATGGTTAACAATGCTTATGTCCCTATTGATTTCTATGTTTTGGATGTTGAATACAATGCTTCTTGTCCTATTACTTTGGGAAGACCTTTTCTTAGAACAGTTGGTGCCATCATTGATATGAAAGAAGTCACCATCAAATATCATTTTCCATTCAAGAAAGGTATTGAATAGTTCCCTATGAGAAGAGATAAGTTGCTTTTTTCTCCTCCTTTGAAAGCAAGATTTGATGTTAATCCTTCTTCATTTGAAAATACTTGATTCTTCTTGCTTCTTGTGCCTAACTTAAAGGCGTTAAAGAAAAGTACTTGTTGGGAGATAACCCAAGAGTTTCCTTAAGTCTTGGAAGTTATTATTACTGTAATAACATCTCCTTATCCTTTTTGTTTGCTTTTTGTGCCAATAATGACCTCTAATGAAAGGGAACTAAGATTTGGGGAGTTGCTGTCCCGAAACAGATTTCTGTCCTCCACCAAAAAAATTCGTAAGGAGGCTCTGTAACTCGGATTGAGCTCAAAATTTATGAATAAATCCGCCAGTATGTTGGATAACTTTCTTTAGTTCAACACTTTTTGATTTGAGCAACAAAAGATGTTCGAAAAAATTTGTTTCTACCTGCTGGTCTGTTTTGACAGATTTCAGCCATTATTTGCATTTGCTTCTTATTGATTCCTTTTTGAGCTCTCTTCAGGTAAATTGAGTTTGTTTGAAGGAGTTAATGCAGTAGCTTGTGTTTTTAGTGAAAAGACTTGCTGTTCCAAAGCTTTTCCAAGCGGTCTAATATCTTTTGAATAAGCTAATGTTGCTAATGAAGATTGTGTAAAGGTTTGTATGAAGGAAAAATTTCAGGTGTAGAGAGAGAATGATGCAATGAGATGAAGAATGGACAAAAGCTCAAGCTTGGGGATGCCATAATGGTTTCACCCCAAGAAATATCCAAGGAGTACAAGCGTCAAAGCTTGGGGATGCCCAAGGCAACCCCTTCATCATCAATAAAAAGCTCAGGTCTGTCTAGACACTTCACTTTTATTGTTTCATGTACAGTTGTGTTGTTCTTGGAGCATCTTAGTTTTCGTTTGCTTTGCTTAGTTTGTTTAATTTGCTAAAGTAGATTGGACCCCCGTTCTCGCTGTGTTGTTTTGCAAATAAGTTTGCTTGGTGTTTGGAAAGGAGTAGTAAGTTCTTGCTTGAAGTGCAATAGGAGCTTGCATTGACTGTGACTTAGACTTTAGCATGACATGCTAGGTGTTGTTTTAGCATTATGCTTAGTGATTATTGCTGTAGCATGTCTTGTTCCAAATAATTGGGATTGCTTAGTGTGCCTTGAAGAAATTATGTGTTGTTTTAGCATGCAAAAGCATAGTATTGTGATATTCTCCTTTGATGTTTTGCTTGGGTTGACTTGGCACATGCTCACACCATGTTATGACTATGACAAGTCACCATTAGCCTCTATGATCATTTAGTCCTTGACTTGTAGTACCACTCTTTGCTTTGATTAGTTTGCTTTGTTGCATTGCATAATTATGGTCATTATTGCTCTCTTAGTTGGTTGCTCCCAGTCTTTTGCTAGCCTCCACTTGTATGAGTAAGTTATACTCATGCTTCCAACTCCCAAGAAACCAAGTTATTCCAAAGCGTCCACTATAAACTCATATGCATGGTGTTATACACCATTCCAAGTATATTCTTGTTTTCAACTATCTTCCAATTAAAAACTATTTTGTTATGTGAAAACTTAGTGATTAAAGCCCTCACGAACTTGATGGCACATTTTATTCTTTGCCCCTAATAAACTTGAACCATTGAGGCAACTTTGTTGTATATGATTGCACTTATAAGTTGGGATTAGCAGAACCATGCTGTCATGGGGAACATTTTCAACATTGCACTTGTACCTTTTGTACTTCGTTGATATCATGCTCTTTTGTCTATGGATGTTACCGGTGTGAAATGAAGTGGGAACTTGTAAGTCCATGGAGTTTGTATTCTGTGTTAGAGAAACACCTAGGCCGCTAGCCTAAGCCATGCCTAATCATGGTGGAAACTTGCAGCATCACCATAATGAGCTATCTATGAAGCATCCTCAATAAAAAGCTATGCAAATGGTAAATAAAAAGATTGCTGAGATGCTCATTGTATGCTTGCCTTGTCATTTTGGTTATGGGAAAGCTCCTGTACCATGTGCAAGGGGTACCCCGTTGGCGGTTCTCAATGATATGCAAATACTTACAGTGACAAGAACTTGCATGGGCCCTAAGTTGAGTATCCATGAGGTGTAGCCCTCATAGTCAAGGGACTTGAGATTGCCAACTTATACTTTGTCAAGCATATACTCCAGCTTTGCCACTTTAACCTTAACCACTTCAAGATGCTTATGATAGGGGCAATGAGGGCTGAAAGCTAATAAGTACCATAATTTTTGGAAGCTCTTTTTGAAACTTGTAATCCATGCTTACTTTACAAAAAGGCCTTTCTTCCACCATTATTGAGTCTTCACCTTCTACCTTTAGGCACCATTAAGAGAGCATAGTTGTCATTATGTGTGCAATGTTCCAAAGCTTATTAATTGATGCATATTGTGTTATTACCTGTTCATGTGCTATATGTTTCTAATAACCCTTGTGAATTTTGAAGTTGTCCTATGCATTATATTGCTACTCTATGAGGGACAAGCTGATTGCCACTATGCTATGTTTTCTGCATGTGAAACAAACAAACGTTTTTCAATACATATTATTCATGATCTTTGTTTGTAGCTTGCCATGTTGCATGCATAGTTACTATGTCCTACTGTTAGAACTCCATCTTTCATGCACATGTTTAGGGTTCTTTGATCCCAGCTTTCCATGTTTGCAAATGGTTGGATCTTTATTGTGAGGGTGCATGTCACCTCAAAAATTATTATTTTTATCACTTACCTACTCGAGGACGAGCAGGAGTTAAGCTTGGGGATGCTGATACGTTGGAAAGTATCTATAATTTTTGATGCTCCATGCTTGTTTAGTATCTACTTTGCTTTACGTGTCTACACTTTGAGGTGCTTTTTACATGTTTTCTAGTACTAACCTATTAACAAGTTGCAGCAGTGTCAAATGCCTGTTTTTTGCTGTTTTTGGTTTCAGAAAAGTTAGTAAAGAAATATTCTCAAAATTGGACGGGACAAACGTCAAAGTCAATTACTTTCCGTGGGGAACAAGAAGTCCAGAGGAGAGCCGGAGGGGCTAGCCAGGGGGCCAGACCCACCCTAGGAACGGGGTCAGGTGGACCCGTGCCTGGCTAGGGTTTGGCGGCCCTGGTCGCCTCCCGGACTCGCCCCTTTGCCTATAAGAATCCCCCGATACAGAAACTCTCAGTACCCGATCAGAAATCCACGAAACCGTCTGTAGCCGCCGTCACCATCGTCCCTAGATCGGGGGGATCTGAAGTTCTTCCCGGCACCCTGCCGGAGGGGAGATCATCCCGAAGGCCGTCTCTCCGGTATGATTCGTGAGTAGTTCCACCTTGGACTATGGGTCCATGTAGTATCTATATGGTTATATCTCCTCCTTTGTGCTTTCATGTATAGATGTTGTGAGCTCCGTTCATGATCAAGATCTAATCTATTTGTAATCATGCATGTTGTGTTTGCGGGGATCTGATGGATATTGAGATTATTAAGTTGGTTTGATTAATGGTTCTATCTTTATGATTCTATCATGTCTGTGTTGTTTGTGATCTTGCATGCTCTCCATTGCTAGTGGTTATCTTGGCCAAGTAGTTGCTAGTGACTCCAAGAGGGAGTATTTATGCTCGATAGTGGGTTCATGCCTCTAGTTTCCAAGGGAAGTGACAAAAATCTCTTCGGTTGTAGATGTGCGGTTGCTACTAGGGAGAAAACAACGGTCTCTTGTTCATGGAACATGTGGACTGTTTACCTTACACACTTTTCTTAAAGCAGTTGTCTGTTGCTTGCAACTTAATACTGGAGGGGGTTCGGATGATAACCTGAAGGTGGACTTCTAGTCATAGATGCAGTTGGATTACGGTCTATGTATAATGTTGTATTGCCCAATCAATGTCATAGGATCTTTCTAGCTAGTAATTGCATTGTTATGCCTTGCTCAGTTCCTGTCAATTGCCCCGCTGTAATTTGTTTACCCTTCATGCTATGTTGTTTATCTAAGGAGAGCACCTCTAGTGAACTATGGACCCCGGTCCAATCTTTACCATTGATACATCCTCCACTGTTACTTGTTTACTTGCTGCAAACCATTATCTTCCACACCATACGTTTAATCATTTGTTACATCAAACCGATGAGCTTGACAACCTCACTGATTCGTTGGGGCAAAGTCTTGAGTTTGTGTTGTGCAGGTCTCCACGTTGCCAGCAACACCTGTGTGACGTTTCCTTCCTCCTACTGGTTCGATAACCTCGGTTTCTTACTAAGGGAAACTTGCTGCTGTGCTACTTCATACCTTTCTCCTAGGGTTTCTAACGAAGCGTTCCACGACAAGTATTGGGCGCCATCATACATCGATATATATAAATTCCAATAATTTAGTCAGTCGTTCTTCTTTGGCCTTTGAACGAAGTTTTAATTATCCGGAGGAAAGTCTCACAAACGTCATTTGATCAAATCAAAGACTCCAAAAATCCATGAATATGGAGTTTCTTCATGTTTTCTTTCCAATATAATTTAAACGGCGATGTCACTTCGTAAGTGATCTTTCAATCATTTGTCTTGCAACATTTTAGCATTAGTTTCATGGATGTGATTTCTCCAACTAGATTTGTAAATCATCCATCTTATATGGAATACGGTAATTATTTTAACAATCTTTGCTCTCATAATACCTGATTTAAATAACAATTGTTAAAATAAATCTTGAAGGCAAGCTTTGATGTCAACGAGAAATACAAACAACCATAAGTTTGTTTTTGATGAACATCATCACATATTCTCTTGCTAGTTACTTAGGCAATTGTAGTTCATGAATTGTGTTGCTCTGTATGAAATTTCATACCAACCAATTCGGTATTCAATACCCAAGAACCACATTGTTTAACAAGCAAAGAATACAACCATAACATGTATATCATCTATATACCTAAACTGGATATTTCCAGTCTTTTCTTTTTTCTGCCAAATATATTTTATAGATTCTCTTTCAGTATTTCCTTTTTACTTTTAAAAGAATCTATCAACATAAAAAGTGGCGCCATATACATGACACATTGTCCAAAGCGTGTATATTCAAATACTAATACCTTTGGACTTGCACTTTTAAGTAGATCACCATCATCAAATGATTGGCGTTCTTTCAAAATCCATTATTTAGTAATCTTTTAGTGTAGTAAACACTTTACATACATCTTCTATTCATTCTTATCATGATGACTTTCATGATCAAGCTAATGTATCTTATAAAGGCGAATCGTGAGTATAACGTTACTTTCCAAAAACTTTTTGAGTGATTAGGATGTCTAGAATCTCCACCCTTTGCAAATTTTGATCCAATATGAGAACATACATTATACTCTATCATATTGCAACCAAAACATTGTTTCAGATATTGTTATATCTGCCACACATGATATTTTCTGAAACAATTCTTTCATCTCCTAGATAACCTTGATATTTAAAAACAATCAAGAATCATGGAGGCAAACATGATACTTTAGATACTAATACTGGAATTGTTACTCTCGATTTAATACTAATTATTAAATTTCATGGAGTAGATGGAGTTCGCTGAAAGTTTGCAATAGGACTTTTAAACTTTAGATTGACACTCAACACAATACGATACCAGTTCGTAAAGTAAATATCCAGAATTATATAGTTCTGTTATCTGAATTACAACTAATCATAAGGTGGTGAATGAATGCCAATGAATACAGCAAATTCACTTTAATTTAATTTATGATAAATTGAGTTCTGCTAATCCAAATTAGAAATGAACCCCCACTCAAAAACGACATCCCTCGTGTCTTTTTGGTGATTACATGAACCAAATCCACTACACCAAGGCGGCCATCTATATGGTCATCGTATCTAACATATGACTCATGCTTAACCTTTCGGTCTGTGTTTCGAGGACATGTATATACATGCTAGACTCTCCAAGTAAGAACATTAGTATTCACGTGTGTAAAACTGTCTTACACCCGACATTTGCTCGTGGATTCAAGTACACCCGATCATCACGTGATGTCTTGAAGAGGCGAAACATAGTCGGTACATACTTAAGGAAGAACATATTTTTATCTTGATATCTAAATGAGGTATCATCTTATAATGCTAATAAAATTCCAAATAAGCAATATAATATGCAAACAAACATCATATGCTACAGTTATATGATATGGTTCTTGCACTTGATCTCTATCTTGTGCATCGTGGAATGATCTTTATCATTCCTATATGTGTAAGGCTAAGGTCTACGGAACTTACACTTTGACATATTATAATTTTCAATAGTATCAATCCATACTACAAATTATAACACTACCATATCATAGTACTTGCCTGGAAAAACCAAAAACTAGACGCCTCTAATTTATCTTTTGCATGTTTTACGTGGCTGAGGGAACTGTTCTTACCTACGAACATGAAACCACAACGATGGTAATAAAATTATTGACAACTCGTTGTAAATCAGATATTGACTATAGTAGGAGAGACAGACACCCGCAAGCCACTTATGCAAAACTAGTTGTATGTCAAGCGTGGAATAGGTCTCATGTGCGAGGACATGTAAAGTTTGTCCAGGCCGCTTCATCCCACTATGCCACCAATATCCAAAGTACAAGGAAGAAGCAATAACACGACCATCAGCGCTCACATACTCATATGTGTACTACCCGTGCAAAGCATCTACACATAGATCCGGCTCTGATACCACTGTTGGGTTCGCAGCATAGAAAACAAAAAAATTCTATGATGGGAACAACTAAGTACCAAGATCTATCTACTAGATACACGCAACGAATGGATATACATCCATAGAATACATACCCTCGAAGACCAAATAGCGTTAACGAGGTTGTACTCGTGGATGATGTAGTCGAACGCTTGACGATCTCAAGATCGAGAAGAAGTCCATCCGGTCCAGCAGATCCAACACCATCTAGTCCAGCACTGCAAAGAAGTGGTGCATCCGTGATCGCACACACGTTCTGGTACCCCGACAACCTCCGCACCCTCGCTCTAGCGAAGCAGCGTAAGCAAAAAATCCTTTTAGAAAAATCCACCGGGAACATGTATCTCGCTGATCCGAGACCATGGGAAAATTCTAAAGGGGGGAGAGAGATCCTTCACGAAGAGGTGTGAGAGTTGAGGAAGAGGTGCTACTTATATAGGAGAGGGGGCAGCCCAAGGGGGCATGGCCGCCGACCATAGAGGGTGCCCCCACCTCTCCCTCATTCATGTGGTGGAAGCTCCACTCACATAAATATGACCCTCCATTTTCTCCACTCAAATTCCCATTAAATTTCCACCAAATTTAATGTAATCTCTCTTTAAATAAAAATCCTTTTATTTATTTATTCATAATTTTGTTAATTACTTTAATTAACAAACATTCACATAAAACCTCTTACAACATTTCAATTTCATAGGCAGAACCAGTTTCAGCAATTTCAACCGAAACAATTCTGGTGTCTAGTGAAATAAATTCCTGCGCTTTTTTTCTTTCTCTGGCATCTTATTTGCTCCAAATAGCGTCGATATCCCTTAAATGTGTCACCCTACGGTTCACGAATAATGTAGACCTGATCGAGACCCCTCTTCGATCAATAATCAGCAACGGGACCTGGAGATCCGTACTGACTCCCACACATTCAACGATGACTTCTGTGATCGTGTGAAACTTATACGCATGTATCTCAATCCCTTTGTTTCGCGATATATTACATGTCCGAGATTCGATCATCGGTATCTCCATACCTAGTTTGATCTCGGTACCGACATGTACTCTTTTATCATTCCCGTGATATAACATTCTAGTGATCAAATCGCTTGCTTGCAATATAACTAATGTGATATCATCGAGAGGGCCCAGAGTATATCTATCTGTCATCGGAATGGACAAATTCCACTATTGATCCATGAGCCTCAACATAACACCTTCGTAGCACTGAACCCATCTTTATAGTCACTCTGTTACAGTGTGATGTTTGATGTTATCAAGATACTCTTCCGGTGTTAGTGATCGACATGATCTCATGGTCTAAGGACTAAGATTACTTCGTATGATGTTATAGCAATATAAACACAATGACCTTGATCATAATGCTATACTTAGGATGAATGTTCATCACATCATTTCAATAATGTTGTGACCTTGTTATTAACGACATCCAATGTCCATGATCAAAAAACCTTTAATCATCTTGTTAATCAACAAGCTAGTTTATAAGCGAGGCATAACTAGGAATTTTATTTTGTTTATTAAACACACATGTATTAACGTTTCTGTATTATACAATTATAGCATGCAAAATAAATATTTCTCATAAATAAGGAATAAGATACTAACCACTTTATTATTGCCTCCCAGGCATATTCCCTTCATGAGATTCTTCGCTGCAATAGCTTTGGACCTCTCTACTCCATCCGCCCTTCATCCACCAGCCGGCCCTATGCCTTCCTCGTCGTAGATCCTGCACTTTGGCACCGTCGGCTTGGGCATCCTGGGCGGCCAGTCATGGAGACCTTAGCTTGTTCTTCTATTATTCCTAGGGAAAAGAATAAAAGTAGTTTGTGTCATGCCTATCAGTTAGGTTGTCATGTTCGTCTTCCTTTTTCTTCTAACAATCGTGTAACCACTACTCCATTTCGTATAATTCACTGTGATTTGTGGACATCTCCTGTTGAGAGTATTTCTGGCTTTAAGTATTATCTTGTGTGTCTCGATGATTTTACTCAGTATGCATGGGTCTATCCTCTTTGGGCTAAGTCAGAAGTTTTCTCCCACTTGTCGTCCCTTCATGCTCTCGCACTCACCCAGTTTAGTGCGTGCTTGGAGGCTATTCAGTGTGATAATGGTCGCGAGTTTGATAATTCCCAACTCCATTCGTGTGCCCAGCACCATGGAATTGTACTCGCTTTTCATGTCCATACACTTCTCAACATAATGGTAAAGCTGAACGTATTATTCAGACTCTCAATGACATTACTCGCACGCTTCTTGTTCAGGCCAGCATGCCACCTCGTTTCTGGGTTGAGGCCCTCCACATAGCCGTTATGTTGCATAATCGTCTGCCTTCCAAGGAAATTTCGGATCGTGTTCCCTTCCGTGCTTTACTTGGCATAGATCCTGCTTACGCCGGTCTTAGGGTCTTCGGATATCTATGCTACCCCAATACCACCGACATGGCGCCGCACAAACTTGCACCGCACTCCGTTCCCTGCGTGTTCCTTGGTTATCCATCCCAACATCATGGCTATAGCTGCCTTGATCGCTCCACCCAAAAGGTCATCATCTCTCGCCATGTCATGTTCGATGAGTCCACGTTTCCCTTTGCCTCCACTCCGTCCCCTACTCCCTCCCTGCATTAGTATGATTTTTTGCAGGAACCTGAGAAGATGACATCGTCGACGCCGTTCACCATGCCAAGCACGGCATCACCGGCCGCGGGCTCCGCCGCGCCACCCTTGATGCCGCCACGGTCGCCGAGGTTGCTAGCCACGGCGCCACGAGCGCATGTCGCGACCACGTCATCGACGGCCGCGTTGCCCCCATCCGCGCCGAGCCCTGCCCCGAGCTCCGCACCACTGTCTCTCCTGCCACGGTTTCCTGTCGTGGCAGCGGTTCTGGTGATTCAGTTTTCCTGCCGCGACAGGGATGACAACATCTTCGCCCGCTACGTCGTTGATCACCCCCGCGCCTCCACCACCGCCCCGCCGTCAGGGGGACCCGCCTCCGCCACTGTCTCACTCAATGGTCACTCGTGCTAAACAGGGGATTGTGCAGCCCAAGACGATTTTTGATCTTCATGTTGAGGGATTATCTCCAATACCGAAGACCTATCGTGGTGCTCTCAAGGATCTGAATTGGCACTCTGCCATGGTTTAGGAGTATGGCGCTATTCTATCCAACAATACTTGGGACCTCGTTGA
This sequence comes from Avena sativa, assembly GCA_916181665.1. Taxonomy (NCBI): domain Eukaryota; kingdom Viridiplantae; phylum Streptophyta; class Magnoliopsida; order Poales; family Poaceae; genus Avena; species Avena sativa. The sequence continues at coordinate 53,786,063 of OV702295.1, read as the reverse complement.
TCCACCTCGCAATGCTAATATTGTTACAGGCAAGTTGATATACCGTCACAAGATGAAGTTTGATGGTTCTTTGGAACGATACAAAGCTCGTTGGGTGCTCCAAGGATTTACTCAACACGAAGGTATTGATTTTGATGAAACCTTCAGCCCTGTCATCAAGCCAGCCACTATTCGTACAGTGCTCTCTGTTGCGTTAACCAGTGACTGGCCTATTCATCAGCTTGACGTCAAGAATGTGTTCCTCAATGTCACTCTCACATAAACTATTTATGCTCGTCAACCCTCTGGGTTCACTGATCCAAATTTTCCTGATAAGGTCTGTCGTCTCAACAAATCACTCTATGGTTTTAAGCAGGCGCCTCGAGCATGGTTTCAGCGGTTTGCCTCGTTCATTGCTTTGGTTGGTTTCATTGGCTCCAAGTCCGACAGTTTGTTGTTCGTCTATCGGTGTGGTGCTGACATGGCCTATCTCTTGCTCTATGTGGATGCCATAATCCTGACTGTGTCTTCCCTCAACATTGTTGGACAGTTTGATTGCCTCTCTTAGTACAGAGTTCAGTATGATAGATATGGGCGATCTTCATTACTTTCTGGGCTTCTCTGTGACACGTAGCAAGGACAGTCTGTTCCTCTCACAGGAGAGGTATTCCTTAGATCTTCTTGACAGAGCTGGTATGTTACACTGCAAATCCATCTCTACTCCAGTTGATACCGCCTCCAAACTTCCAGCCAAGTCCAGTGATCTTGTTGTAGACCCGATCGAGTATCGTAGTATTGCAGGTGGTCTTCAGTACCTTACGTATACTCGGCCAGACATCTCTTATGCTGTGTAGCAGATTTGTCTCCATATGCATGATCCTCAGGCTAATCATTTGCTTCTCGTCAAGCGTGTTCTTCGCTACATCCGCAGCACCACCAACTATGGCCTCGCCTTGTTCCGACACAGCTCCAACAAGTTGACGGCCTATTCTGACGCTGATTGGGCAGGTTTCCCAGACACTCGACGGTCTACCTCAGGCTACTGTGTCTTCCTCAGCGCTAATCTGGTGTCATGGTCTGCTAAGCGGCAGCACACAGTCTCTCGCTCCAGCGCCAAGGCCGAGTATAGGGTGGTTGCGAATGTGGTGGTTGATGACTCCTTGTTGACGTGGAGCACTTCGTCAGTAAACCCCAAGAGCAAGGTGTGAAGCAACACAGCAGCAAGTCTTCCCTCAGTAAGAAACCAAGGTTATTGAACCAGTAGGAGGAAGGAAACGTCTCAAAGGTGTTGCAACCAACATGGAAATCTGCACAACACAAACTCAAGACTTTGCTCCAACGAACAGTGATGTTGTCAATCTTTCCGGTTACTATAACAAAGGATTAAATATATGGTGTGGAAGGTGATGATGGTTTGCAGCAAGTAAACAGTAACAGTGGAAGATGTATCAATGGTAAAGATTGGACCGAGGTCCATAGTTCACTAGAGGTGCTCTCCTTAGATAAACAACCATGGCATGCTGGGTAAACAAATTACAGCAGGGCAATTGACAGGACTGAGCAAGGCATAATAATGCAATACTAGACAAAAAGATCCTATGAGATTCGATTGGGCAATACAACAATATACATAGACGGCCATCCAACTGCATCTATGACTAGAAGTCCACCTTTGGGTTATCATCCGAACCCCCTGATACGTCGAAAACGCATCTATAATTTTTGATGCTCCATGTTTGTTTACTATCTACTTTGCTTTGATTTGTCCACACTTTGAGGTGTTTTTATATGTTTTCTCGTACTAACCTATTGACAAGTTGTCACAGTGCCAGTTGCCTGTTTTCTTTTGTTTTTGGTTCCAGAAAGGAAGAAAATCAATATTCTCGGAATTGGATGGAACAAAAGCCAAAGTCAATATTTTACCGTGGGCAACACGAAGCCCGAATACGAGACGAAGGAGGCTCACTAGGGGGCCACACCCCCTGGCCGCACGGGTGGGCCCACCTCATCCCTGGGGGGTGCAGCCGCCCTGGTGGCCCCCCTGCCTCGCCTTTTTGCCTATAAAGCCCCCATGATGCCAAAACCCTAGACACCGATCAATATTCCACGAAACCGTCTATAGCCGTCGGCACCATCGTCCCTAGATCGAGGGGGTCTGAAGCTCTTCCTGGCACCCTGCCGAAGGGGAGATCATCCCGGAGGCCTTCTTCTTCATCATGCTAGCCTCCTTTATGAAGCGTGAGTAGTTCCACCTTGGACTACGGGTCCATGTAGTAGCTAGATGGTTGTATCTCCTCCTTGTGCTTTCATGTATAGATCTTGTGAGCTCTGTTCATGATCAAGATCTAATCTATTTATAATCATGCATGTTATATTTGCGGGATCCTATGGATATTGAGATTACTATGCCATATTTATTAATGGTTTTGTCTATTTGATTCTATCATGTATGTGTTGTTTGTGATCTTGCATGCTCTCCGTTGTTAGTAGCTATCTTGGCTAAGTAGTTGCTAGTGACTCCAAGAGGGGGTATTTATGCTCGATAGTGGGTTCATGCCTCTATTTTACAAGGAAAGTGACAGAAATCTCTATGGTTGTAGATGTGTTGTTGCCACTAGGGAGAAAACAACGGTCTCTTGTTCATGGAACAAGCGGATTGTTTACCATACACACTTTGCTTAAAGCAGTTGTCTGTTTCTTGCAGCTTAATACGGAATGATCTCCCCTCCGGCAGGGTGCCGGGAAGATCTTCAGATCCCCCCGATCTAGGGACGATGGTGGCGGCGGCTACAAATGACATGGTTATACCCCACGGGTACACGACGTTAGCATACCTGGTCCAGCCCAAGGAAGGCCCACGAGAATATACACGGCCCATGAAGACTTTCGGGTGACCCAAGCCCATGACGTCTTCGGATCCTTGGAGAGCAAGACTAGATTAGATAGAATATTCAAAGGGACAAACCCTAAATCTGTAACCGACTCGATCTGTGCCCGGGACCTGCCTACCTCTATATAAAGGCTAGGAGGGCATGACGAGGAGGGCACTTCGCATACCACCGCATACACACCTCCACGCCAGATTACATCTGCGCACCCCTGTAACGTTCGGTTCCGCCATAATCAAGAGCAGACAAGCAGGAGTAGGGTTTTCCCTCCGAGGGCCTGAACCTGGGTAAACCTCGTGTCCCCGTGTTTCTTGTTTGCTAACCGTTCCACGATCTCCAGCATCCCCATCTTCTCCAAAACCCAAGCTCATAACAATGGGCATTGATGAGATTAAACCTCGTCAATTGGCGCCGTCTATGGGAACTGGGGGCGCTGATTGTGCGATCGTGATGGTCCCAACCAAAGCGATCTACAACTCTTCGGCAACGGAGAGCCATCTCCTCTTCAGCGCTTTCGACTTCACCGCCCACTCGCCAGCCACTCTGAAGGACTTCGAGCCCGTTGGCGACGGGCTCGAGATCCTGCTTGGAAGTTTCTGCTTCGAGGTGGGGCAGACCGGCACTCTCCGCCTCCCAGAGCGGGTGCCCCTGCTATCAATCAGGCCCGCCTCATGGGCTCCGCATCCCGTGCTACGCACATCACTATCGACATATGAGTCCTATGACAGCAGCAGCTGCAACTCAAATCTGTGCGATACGCCATTGGATGAAGGGACCTACGGTTCCGAATCCGAAAGTTGCGGCAGCAGCGATCCAACCTACGGACTCTACCAATGCGCCGCAGTCATCTAGAGCGATGTGGATCAGGAACAACCCAACCCTTCACCCAACCCGCAGGGTAGAAACGGCGAAAACAGGAGGAACCAGTCCCCCCCCCCCCCCCCCCCCCCCGCGGAACGAGGAGGACACCGATCCCAATCGGGTAATCCACCTCAATGAGGAAGGATGGACCCAAGCACGCGAAGCCGTGGCAGGCAACAAGATCCTGCCTGTGGGTGCCTCACGGGACCTACTGATGGCGTAGCACCTGCTCCTCGTCGAAGAGCACAAAAAGCAGGTGAAGATGCAAGAGGTGCTTGACAAACACAAGCAAGCGGCCTCGGAGTCCAGTGCGCGGCGATTTGCGCTCTCCGTCGTGGGCGGCTCCAGCTCGCACGGCAATAATGCCAACAAGCACCGTTCTCGTGTAGAGAACATGGATCCCACTGCATGTCGCGAGGTGACCCAAACCCTCAACACGTCCTTCATGGAGATGGATGCCAACGGCAACGTCATCCCGAAGACATCGCAAGCTGCGATCATGGCAGCCACCACATACCTTGCGTCCCATCCACCTCCGGTGGGGGACCCGAAAAGGGCCATGCACAACTCCGCACTAGCCGGACTCGGACTCGTTGGAGCTGCGCTCCACGGAGAAGCTCCTACGGAGCCAAAAAAGAAGGTTGCGGTCAGGTTCAACCACAGTCCCACACCTTCATCCGACGAGGAAGAACACGACCTACCTCAAAGGCACAAGAGCTCGCGACATCGCAGCCGTGACTATGACGCTCGAAGCGAGCTCACCCAACGCAAGATCGACAAGGCACATGCCAAGCGCGTATGCTCATCCGAATCCGAAGAGGATGACGATGAAGGAGAACTCTGCGGGGCTCGATGCTTCAGCAGATCTGTTTGACGGACACGGATGCCAAGGAACTTCAAGCTCCCTTTGGACACTCCGAAGTTTGATGGCACACAGGACCCCAAGGCGTGGCTCCGCGACCACCTGTCGTCCGTCAAGCTACACGCGGAAACAAAAACACCGCCCTGCAATGCCTTCAGGTGCAGCTGACAGGCGCAGCCCGGATCTGGCTCAGTAGCCTATCCTCGGGATCCATCTGAAGCTGGGAGGAACTGGCGTACAGTTTCATCCGAAACTTCAAAGGCACCAGCAAGAGGACAGCCTCGATCGAAGAGTTGAGGGCCTGTACCCAGCGAACAGGCGAATCCATTTGCTCGTATATATTACACTGCTCCAACACCAAGAACTCTGATCCTCTCTCTCTGAGGATAGAGCAATCGACACCTTCAAGGATGGCGTCAAACACCAAGACTTCAAGGAAGAACTTGGGCGCGTCAAGCCCAAGACACTCGACCACCTCATGGACATCGCCAACAGGTGGGCAGATGGTGAGGACTCTGTCCACCGAGCACACTCGGAGGAGGAAGATGACTACGGCCGTCGACGTGAACGCCGTAGCAAGCGAAGATCGCGCGTCTACGACGATCGCGATGGACCCAACATGGTCGCGGCTGGATACGCCGATCGCTACAGCGAAGGTAGCCGCAGCAGCGGCGGATACCGTGGAAACAACTTCCGCGATGGAGGACGCCCAGCACAGTCATGGCAAAACCGCGGCCGCGACGACGGATGTCAGCATACGACAAGTTGTCGGGTCCATGCACCATCCACTTCTACATCGACAAGCAGGATGGTAAAAAGAAGGCAAGCCACATGCTCAAAGACCGCCGCGAGTTCCAGAAACTCAGCGAGAGCATGTCCCAGATGAGGCAATAAGCCCCGAACCGTGGGTATGGGAACGCACCCACACCATGTGACATCGCCCACTGAGATCCTCCACCACCACCCGTGGTACCTTCGAATCACCCAATCGCACCTACGCAGAACAACAGCAGAAACGGGTACCCCGTGCCGAAAGGGTCACTGATGATCCAAAAAGTGCGCCCAACAAACAGGGTGCAAAAGAAAATCACCCGTCAGGTCAGTTTGGCTGTGACGGCTCCACCTGCCATCCCTGAGTACCTCAGCGGTTCGGAGTCTTGCATCACATTCAGCCGTTCGGATCACCCCCTCCAGATCCCTCGCCCAGGTCATGCTGCCCTGGTGCTCGAGGCGCAGATCGGAGGGTTCGATATGAGATGCGTCTTCATGGACGGTGCGGCGGCATCAACCTGATGTTCGCTAGCACCTTAGCAGCAATGCGAATCCCTCTATGCAGCCTGGAACAATCCGACACAACGTTCCACGGCATCGTTCCAGGGAAGGGCATATTACCCCTAGGAAAGATATGGCTCGACGTCATCTTCTGCAAACCCGATAACTTTCGGTGCGAGCGGCTCGAGTTCGAAGTGGTGGACTGGCCATCACAATACCACGCCATCCTCAGGCGCGTGACATTCGCACGGTTCCTGGCAGTACCGCACTATGCGTACCTTCTACTCAAGATGCCAGGACCTAGGGGCGTCATCATGGTCCACGGGAGTTTCACCCGATCGGATCGTTGCGACAGGGACTTCAATAGAATCTCCCGGTCATTCGGCTTGCAGGAGGAGCTCATAAGGCTTCGAGAGGTGACAGACAACGGGGCACCCCCAGTCTCAAGGAAGAACGCATCTGACATGTCCTTCGACTCCATATTCAACACAAAGAAGGTACAGGTCCACCCGACGGACGCCTCCAAGACGGCGCTGATCGCCAACGACCTCAGCCCCGCATAGGAAAGCGCGCTCGTCGAATTCCTCCATGAGCGCTGGGAAATCTTCGCCTGGTGTCCTGCGGACATGCCAGGAGTTCCCAGGGAATTCGCCGAGCATGCACTTAACATATTTCCAGACGCCAAGCCCGTCAAACAGTCCATCCGAAGACTGTCTGAGCCACGGGCTGAAGCCATCGGAGTCGAGGTCAATAGACTGCTCAACGCTAACTTCATCAGAGAGATCAAGGAGAGCGAGTGGCTGGCCAACACCGTGATGGTCCCTAAAAAGGACACGGACATCCTACGGATGTGCGTGGACTTCACATTGCTGAACAAGAACTGCCCGAAGGATCACTTCCCTCTCCCTCGGATCGATCAGATCATCGATTCGAATGCAGGATGCGAGAAACTCTCCTTCCTTGATGCCTACTCAGGCTACAATCATATTCAGCTGAAGGTCGAAGATCAATAAAAGGCGGCGTTCATCACGCCATTCGGAGTGTTCTTCTACAACACAATGCCCTTCGGGCTGAAGAACGCAGGTGCCACGTACCAGCGATGCATGCAGGCATGCCTGAAGAAGGCATGCCTGAAGAACCAGATCGGCTGCAACATACAAGTCTATGTCGACGACATAGTAATCAAAACAAGGGAGGCCAAGACACTGATCGACGATCTTCGCGAGACGTTCGACAACCATGATCCATACAAGATCAAGCTAAACCCAGAAAAGTGCGCCTTCTGCGTCCCATCTGGCCAACTGCTCGACTACTTCATCTCCCAGCGAGGGATCGAGGCGAACCCGAAGAAAATCCGAGCCATAATGGCCATGGAAAAGCCGAAGAACCTCAAAGGCGTCCAGCAGCTCGCTGGGCGAATCGCGACACTGAGCAGATTCATTAGCCTCATGGGCGAAAAAGCCCTGCCTTTCTATCAGCTGCTACGCAAGGCAGACAAATTCGAGTGGACGCCCGAAGCGAACGACGCATTCGAATATCTGAAGCGGCTACTCTCCACCCCGTCCGTCTTGGTCACGCCAAAGGAGCGCGAGCCTCTACTGCTATACATAGCAGCTACACATCAGGTGGTAAGCACCATACTCATATTCGAGTGACCCGAAGATGGCAAGACCCATGGTGTCCAATGCCTAATCTACTACCTCAGCAAGGTATTGACGCCGACAAAGCAGAGGTATCCTCACTACCAGAAACTCGCCTACGATGTGTTCATGACGGCTCGTCAGCTGAGCCACTACTTCCAGGAGCATCAGGTGATGGTCATCAACGAAGCACCCCTGAACAGCATCCTAAACAACCCAGAGGCCACAGGACGCATGGCCCTGTGAGGCATCGAGCTGTCACCTCTAAACATGGTATATGAGAAGCGCCATGCGATCAAGTCCTAGGTCCTTCCAGACTTCCTCGTCCACTGGATGGAACTGCAGCTGCCGGATACCCCGGACATGACACAGTCATGGACGATGCACTTCGACGGCTCCAAGCGCGAGGCAGGAGCAGGAGCCGGGATCATACTAACGTCCCCGCAGGGCGACAAGATGAAATACGTCCACCGGATGAAATTTCGAGCTTCCAATAACGAAGCCGAATACGAGGCCCTCATCCATCGCATGAGGATGGCCAAGATGCGGCGCAACGCGCCTAGTCATCTACGATGACTCAAATATCGTCGTCCAGCAGACGATGAAAGAGTGTGACGCGCACGCCGCCAACATGATTGCGTACTGTGCACTCTACAACTCACTCGAAGGAGACTTCGACGGCTGCGAGCTTCGTCACGTTGGAAGAGAAAGCAACGAAGAGGCCGAAAGACTCGCCAACATCGGCTCCACCTGCGCACGGGTGCCACCAGGTGTGTTCCTTGAACAAATCTGCATGCCATCCATCAAAAGGAAATTCCCCAAGGGATCACCCGAAGAAGCAGAACACTCGGGGGCTGTGCTACACGAAGGACAGGAAGGACCAGAAAAACTCGACACAGAGGTCGCAGTGGTCAACCTGATGCAGGTCATGGCAGTCGAAGAAACATGGACACAGCCATATCTCTGATACCTGATAGACAGGGAACTGCCTGATGACCCTATAGATGCTTGGTGCATATCTCGCCCATCCAAGGCCTTCACCATCATCAATGGCGAGTTGTACAAGCGCAGCATTTCGGGTGTACTCCAAAGGTGCGTCACCATCGGTGACGGCAAAACTATTCTCCAAGACATCCACGAGGGCATCTGCGGCCATCACGCGAGCAGCCGCGCCCTTGTCACCAAAGCTCTACGAGCTGGGTTCTACTGGCCAACGGCCATGAACGATGCCAAGGACATCGTCCGAAGGTGCAATGGGTGCCAGCGGTTCACGGACAAACCGCACGCACCAGGATCGGAGCTCAGGCCCATACCCTTGGCCTGGCCCTTCGCCCAATGGGGCCTCGACATGATCGGCAAACTTCCCAAGTCCTCGAAAGGAGGCCACGTCTACCTCCTGGTCGCTGTCAAAAAGTTCACCAAGTGGATCAAGGCCATGCCCGTCACCAACCAAAAGGGTAAAACGGCTGTGAAGTTCTTCCAATCCATAGTCTACAGGTTCGGCGTGCCACACAACACCATCACCGACAACGGCTCGAACTTCATCTCCAAAGAATTCGAGGACTTCTGCGAAGGCCTCGGGATCAACATAACATACGCCTCAGTAGCGCACCCGCAAACGAACGGGCAGGTCGAAAAGTCCAATGGCCTCGTCGGCGGCGGCATCAAGAAACACCTGATGAGCCCACTTCGGCGACTTGTGGGAGCATGGCCAGAAGAGCTACCCTCCGTCCTTTGGAGCCTGCGCACAAAGCCAAATAGCTCAACCGGCTACACGCCTTTCTTCATGGTACACGGAGCCGAAGCTGTGTTGCCTGCAGAAGTACGCCACAAGGCCCCACGGGTCGTCGCCTACAACGAAGCCGAATCGACGGCCGCACTCGAGGACACCATCAACACACTCGACGAGGCACGCGACATAGCCGTGGCTCGATCGGCGGTCTATCAACAGAGCCTCCGCAACTATCACATCCATCGGCTGCGCCCAAGGTCCTTCATCGAAGGAGACCTAGTCTTACGACTCAAGCAAGAGCGACCGAAGAAGCTCGAGTCACCCTGGGAAGGACCCTACGTTGTCACCGAAGTCATCCCAGGTGGCGCCTATCGCCTCAAGCACGTGGATTCTGGAGTCTCATACTCCAACCCATGGAACGTCGCACAACTCCGGCGCTTCTACCCCTAGCTACCACCCCTCCTTTTACTTTCAATAAGGCTATTCAGCTAAGGCTACTCAGCCGAACAATGTACCCTCATTACGATATGAATAAAGCTAAGTGTCTCGCCCCAAAAAATTATCTCTTATTCGCATTCTCTTCATGTTACAACACACTCGGGGGCTCCCCTAACCTCACGACTTCGTCGGCTGAGGATAACGCGTGTACACCTGAGTAGTTGATCACGTCAGGCTAACGAAAAGGGCATGCATACAAACAAAGCACCACGTGCTAAAAAAATCAACCTTTACAGCAAGGGGCATAACATGCCCAGTCGGATACATACAAGTTTTACATCTATCTTTTGTACAGGTCCTACCTATTTTGAAGAATCACCTACGCACGATGCTCAAAGAGATCTACAACTTGTTCGGCATACTGCCTTACAGCCGCATAGTGCGGACACATGTACCACATGCCACCATCTGGCCGAAGAGGCGGCCCAGCCGCAACAGTAGCAAGATCTACATCAGGGCGATGTAGCCGCACGAGGGAAAGCGCAGCCTTCACCCCCGCAACCAAATGATGTCGCACCAGCTCCCTGACATGATGCACATCTCGAAACTTCGCCAGAAAGCCCCAGAGAGTCGATGGTGCCTCATCCAGGGGAAACATTACGTGCAGAATTGACGCCAAGGAAATCTTCACTTGCCGTAGCACCTGCGACACCTGGTGAACATGATCCTTCACAGTCGCAAGGACCATGGCACAATCGCGGTCCATCCAGAAAAAGCCACCGGCTTCCATATCTTGATGCGTCAAGCAATTGATCCGAACAGCAACACGCTCCTTTCCCTCCCTAGGAACAAGGTTAGCACCTGCAGCACCTACAAAGTAAGATGACAAGCCAACAGGCGCATCGGAAGATAAGCAACAGCTCGAAGAAACTTACACTGAAGCTGTTCGGCCAAATGCCTCAACTCCCTCATCAGATACTACTCTCTGGTGGCGCCTCGCTCTGCCTTCGACTTCCAAACATCCGCGTGGCCTCGGATGCCAAGCAACTCCTCAATACTACGGACGCGGTCACGAAGAAATACAAGTTGCGACGCATCATCCAAGGATGGCCGTAGCTGCGGCACGGATGAAGTATCGACGGGATCATCAGCCGAAGGTCCCTAGAGGAAAAGAAGCAAGGATATGAACAAACACACAAATGGGCAAATAGCTCGGAGATTCATTATATACAACAAAAGCCACTGCGTGGCACAAGGAGTGTCCATAAATATATTACAACAAAAGCAGACGGAAGCTATCCTACAACTACAAGGCCTAAGAAGCTGCATCCTGAGTGGCCTCGGAGCCGGATTGCCTGCTCTTGGCCTCCCCCTGCTGCCTCACCGCGTACTCCGCCAGCAGGTCAATCAACTTCGGCCCATAGCGTTTACAGCGGGCAGCATAGAGGGCAAAGGCTACCTTGAATCCGTCAGGAGCCGTCGGCATCTGGGAGGTGACCTGATGAAGATCCAACTCCGATCCAGACGCCATGGCCATCGCCATCCCCATGGACGCGTCGATGCCCTTCTGCTTGCGCTTGTACACCGCAGGCGCCTCGGCTGACAACACATTAGCCAACAAGTCAAAATCCTCGAGGGCAACGCCCTTGGGGACGAGCTCCTTATAGAAGCGCCCGAGAAACTCCTTGGCCTTGGCAAGAGAGCCAACCACAGTGCTGCAGCGGTCTTCGACTGCCGCCGTAGCATCATCGAAAGCACTTCCGTGCTCCAGAACATTGCGGTCAAAACTCAATGCCCGTGGCATCTAGATAAATGGAAAAGGCAAAGTGAGAATCAAACAAAACTAGAGAGACAAGGAAGCCGAAAAGGAACAAGTAACAGACGAAACTACTCACCCGAAATAGCCTTGGCAGCAGCCATCAGCTTATCGGCTACCTCCTTCACGCGCGAGGCTGCAGCGGTGGCGAGCTGCTCCTCGCGGTCCGTGGCTTCTTGCTACAGGCGCTCCTTGGCTGCAGCTGCGTTGGCTAGCTCCTGCTCGAGGCGCTCCTTAGCGCCAACGGCGTCCTCAGCTTTTTTTTCCGCTCGCCCGAGGCTCTTTTTGAGAGCATCAAGCTCACGAAGGTCCGTATTATTCTCATCTACAAAAAGCACCAAGAACATGTGTGAGTCTTATAAGCTAGCAAGCAGACGAAGAAGTAGAAGACCTAGTTATAGATGTACCTTGAAGCCGCTGGAGGCTGGCCTCCAATGCCAGATGCTGCTTCACCAGCTGGTTGACGCCTTGCACAAAAGGCTGCGAGAAGATGCAACTTATCAGGGAAAATGCTCGGGAGCTACGCCCAAGAAACGAGCAAACAAAAATCAAGCACACAAAAAGCACTCGGGAGCTCCCCCCGAAACACGCACAAAATAGAAGCAATGATCAGCAGATCACATGAAAAGCGCTCGATGGCTCCCCCCACGACAAGAATAAAAATACTTACATGATCAGACGGAGACTCCGAAGGTCCGGCTGTAGTCTTCTGGGAGACGATCACCCGAGCCTCCTGCGGAGAGGGGTTCGGAGCAATACCCACAGAGGCGGCCACCATCTGAGAAGGAGGAGGCGCAATCTTTGACTCCCCCACCATCTCCTAAGTGCCATCGTGTAACACCCTCAGAATCGGACCTATGCGAGTTTTAGCGAAACCCGCCAAACCCGCATAGAAACGATTCAAAGGTGCCCACCAGGCACTTTCGTGCGGGTGGAAAACGAAGTAATAACATTACACAACAGTCCTCGATGGGACCCACAGAACAGATATAGATATAACAGCGACTCCATGAGTCAAGAATTCAGATATACAATACAAAGATCCAAAACACCTTGAGAACGATATAGCGTCCAGCTACGGACAAGATGCAAATGGGGCTAAGAGCCCTGAAAATAACCAATGGCGTCCATAACCCTGCCCAGGCCAAGCCGGAAGGGTAACCCTGCTAACGACGTCGATCTCAAACCTGCTTAAACAAAAAGGAGTGTCGACAAAGGGCAAAGGAAAAAGAGGAGCGTCAGTACTGAGGCCAGTACACGGCGAGACTAGAATTCGGCGGTCCTCGCCTACATAGGTATGGTGGACTGAAGCGGCAGCGGCAGCATGCACTAAACACCCTATAGAGACTCGATGCAACTGGCGGTTATCAGAGAGGGATAAGAATGACCTATCCGGATCCAACCTGAAGCTAACACCAAACAAACCCATCCTGGTGTTTCCCCCTCGAGACCAAACGAGGAAGTCAACCGAGGAACTCACACAGTTGGCAGTTTTATTTATTCAGTTATCGTTGCAGCAATTACTAGTCAGATTTGGATAATCATCCTGATACAATAAGCAGTGGGCACTTTTAGTTAATCATTCCGTTGTAGTTGCAACAGTTACTAGTCAGATACAATTAGCATGAGATAACCCAAAAACCCAGCAGTTGTTGGTACTTTTATTCAGCCATTCCGTTGTAGTTGCAATACTTACTAGTCAGGTACAATGGTCGCAAGCGACACTCCAAACAAGCAATTGTGGGCAGTATTAATTAGCCATTCCATTATAGTGAAGCTGATTACTAGTCATTATAAAGTCAAATTTATAGCAATAAACTTTAGTTATGCTTGTCTATGGTCGAGATACTGTGCTCCAAGTCGTCCATAACCGCGGACACGGCTTTCAGAAAGTTTTACCCGGCCGGGGTGCACCAATAGCAACACACACTCGATCAACCTCGGAAAAACCAAATCAAAACCCGACGAGGCTTTCACGACAAAGCAATCACAGGATTTAGAAATATTTCAGGGGGCCACCCCTTGGAGTACACCCGCAACGAAGTAAGCAAGCTCCGAGACGGACTCAAGGTTTGCGACAATGGCTGTAAACGACAGCAAATCCCCAAACGGGGACTGTCGATACCGCGAAAACACTCCGCTTCCAAAACAGTACAGCGTGCTCCTCACACAATCGTAAATAAAGCAGTAAAGCATGGCATAGGTACAGGATAGTAAATAAAACCTCAAACTAGTTGTGGCCCCAAGAAATAAGACTGAATCAAGCTCTGGCTAAGGGGGGTCCCATATACCTCCCGGATGTGGATAGCGCGATAAATCAAGGAACATGTATCAAGTACTCGGGGTCCTACGGGACACAAGTGGGCGTTCGGAAACCAAATATTATCTATCACCCACCGATGCCTCTGCTTACTTCAATTTTAGTTGTTAAACAGGAATTAAAGTGAACGATAAGTAAAGCCATGATAATCTCCAACATCAAACATGCGGCATTACTCCAACAACTGTGGCACTTGACAACACGCAACAGCACTAGAGCAAGCGACTACGGCGCGCAAGTCCAACTATCTACCAAACAACAGGTAATAGGGTGTGTCCAAGGCAATATAAGGCTGCAAGGGATATCACGGGTACGAAAACTAGAGCAACGCAACACAGATAGCAATAGATCAACAGGAGGGAATAAATACTATAAAAGTAAGATAGGTAGAAAGGGGGAGATGCTCGCCTGAAAACATTGCCGAAGGTTCAACCGAAGATCGGGGCGAAGCTCACATCAACTCAACGGCCTTATCCGCGAAGAAGCAAAACACTAGAAGAAACACCGGATGCAATATTTAATACTACGGCAAAAGATCGGGCATGATGCATGTATGATGTATGACATGGCAAAGATGCGATGCAATTAGGTCATATTAAGCGGGACCGGGGTCCCGACAATATTTAGGTGGTTCATGTTGTTTAGAAGCCCCCGCAATTTAAATGTTTTATTACATGGCAAAAGATAATACGGGTTCGCTACACAAGTTTAAATGAGGCCAATATGAGACTAGATTTGCCCGCATATGGACCCCATATTTAATTATTAGGTGAATCGGCATAAGGCCCCCAAACCACATGAATGTATGCATGCAAGACAATTATTATGCGACAAGTTGTATTATGTTATGAAATAGGGTTTCGGGAAGGGGAATCACACATTAGGGTTCGGCGGATCTTGGGGTTCCGGGGTTCGGGGTCGGTCTCAGGGTTCTGGGTTCGACGAGATCGAGGTTCGGACTCCGGGATCGTTCTCGGGTAGCGGAGTAGATCTAGGCGTCCCGGGAGGAAGCACTTGGTCTGGCGTCGGGGCGCATCGGATTCTTCCGGGTCGATGGCGTTCTTGTCGTCGTGAAGAACTTGTCGGGTCCGCGGGTCAGGTCGGACTTGGCGTCCGAGGTGAAGTGCTTGTTGTTCCATGACGATCTTGGCGGCTCGGAGGGGTGCGAGGAAGCGGAACGGTCTTCAGATCCCGTCAGGGAGATCATGGCGTCGGTGAGGTTGCTCTTGTCGGTCCCACGGTTTCAGTTGTCGGTGTCGGACTTGGGTCTCGGCACTGGGAGATCTTGGTGTTCCGTGACGGAGAACTTGGTTTTCGGGGTAGACGATCTGGGATTGGCGTCGGTATCCTTCGAGTCACGCCTTATACAACCTTCGAATGTGTCGGCCTTGGGTTGGCCTCGTTGACGAGATGATCATGTCCAAAACTACCCGAAGATCAGAGCAACCAAAAATAGATGGCCACACGACATACACATCCTCACTTTGCTACTGGAACAAAAACAATGCGCCAACATGGCCCTTGGCGGCAGCAGACTTCCAGGATGGCAGCGGCATGGCGAGCTTGGGCGGAGGCACGCAGCGGAAGGTGCGGCACGGCCGGGCTCACGCAGACGACGGCGAAGGGCTGGCCGGCGAGGGTGACGCAGCCAGGGCCCTGCAGCAGCGCCGCTGTCGAACGACGGGCCCGCGAAGATGGTGGGGGCCGCGGGGAGGACTCGAGGCGGCACTGCCCGGCTCGGAGGGGACGGGGTCGGGCTGCTCGCGGTCCTCGACGGCGGGGCAGAGGACGTAGCCGCCGGTCAGGGGGCGCGGTCGGTGGGCGGAGGTTGGGGTCGCTGCCGAGGCGAGGAAGACGAACGGGGCGGAGGTGGTACGCGCGCGGCGACGAGGAGGCCGAGGGGGGGGCGCCGGCGGAGCTCTGGGCGGGGCTCGGGTGGTTGACGGCGCCGGAGGAAGGAGGAGAGGAGAACGGGGGCGAGCGCAGCGGCCGGAGAAGTCCACGGGCGGCGGGGAGGAAGGTCGGCGGGGAGGCAGCCGGCGGTGGGCGCGTCGCTCGCCGGAAGAGGAGAAGGGCCGGCGAGCGCGGGGTCGACGGAGGAGCGGGGCACCACGGGGAGGGGAGGATGGCGGCGTGACTCGCGTGGGGAGGACGGTGGCGGCCGGCTCGCAGGCGACCGGGGCAGGAGGAGCGGCGAAGAGAGGGTGGCGGCGCGCGGCGGTCGGCGCCGGAGAGGAGAGGGAGGAGGGCCGGCGAGGGGTGCGTGCTCGTCGGGGCGGCGGTCGCTGGAGGCGGTTGCGGGACGGGGAGAGGAGGAGGGAGGAAGAGGATGGAGCCAGGGGAGAGAGGAGCGCGTGGGGGGAGGAGCGTGGGGTCAGGGTGGGGCGTGGGCGCAGGTGGTGGGGCCAGCAGGGCAGTGGGGAGTTTGGGACCGGGGGAGGCAGGGAGTGGGGAGAGAGGGCTGCGGGGTGAGAGAGGGTGGGTCCGGCTGGCTGAGTTGGCAGAGTGGGAGTGGTGGAGGTTTTGGAGAGGGATGAGGTGGCAGATGGCGATTGGCCAGGGTGAGGTGGAGGCTGGGTGTGGGTAGATGGGTTGGTAGGTTTAGGATTTAGAGGAGGACCGATTATATTTTCCTGGGGTGGTCGTTCGGGTCATTTCGGCCCGTTCGACTGCCCCACTAAAAATAATTCAAACTTTTATTTAATTTGCAATGAACTTTTGCAAATAGTTTTTAGACAAACAAAGTATCCGGCAGCACCCAGGGTTTTGTGTTTGAACAAAGTCGGGTCGTTTAGAAAACAAAACTGGGTTTTTCCGAAATAGTTTTATACAAGCACATGCAAGATGATGACGATGCTCAAATGCAATGTGGCATGATGACATGAGCATGCGGTCATGATGATGCAATGCACAAAAACAACGCGATTTTCTAGTAGTGGTTTTGCGGGATGCCACACATCGCTAAACGAGCCATCAGAGGAGTGGCTACAAAAGAAAACACCGGTCAAATACAAGCAAGAAACAATGAAAGATGGCAAAAGGCAACCGAAGGTACTCACGAGTCCATATTGCTCAAGCTGAAGAAGGGCAAGGTCCTCTTGCCCTTCTTCTCTTCCTTCTTCGCTTCCTTCTTTCGCTTCGCTGGCGGCTGCGGCGCTACAGACCGCACAGGCACGGCCGGAATAGGAGAGGAAGAGCCATCATCACCTCCACTGTGACGCACAAGGCATGGCGGATTCCTAGGCGTCGGCGGAGTCGAAGCATCCGACGAATCGCTCGAACTCCGTGTCTGCTTTCGAGTCTGCTCCTCGTTCGACTCAAAGGTCTCTTCAGCCGGTGACCGCGCCAAAGGAAGCTCAGACATGGAGTCCACTACCTCATTGTCCGGCCATCCGGAAAACGTTCGGGTAGTGGAGGCACCATGCCCGGTACCTTGAATTATTGCACAAAGAAAGCAAACTTTCAGCACAATGAAGTACAAGAAAAACGCACTCGAAAATAGCGCTACGCGCACGCCCCAAATCTAGACCCGCGGAACCGGACGAGAGGCGATGAACGGAGGGGTCAGCGACTTCCCCGGAAGGTCCTCTTCAGCTTTGAACTTCAGCAGCGGCCGAAGTATTCTGTCGAGATCCCCCATGGAGAGCTCCTCAGTCGAAACCCTAGTCGGATCGTGGCAGCCAGAATAAAGGAACATCGGGTGCGCCCTAGCCTAGAGCGGCTACACCCGACGTTTGAGGAAGGTACGGAGAATATCCACACCGTTCACCTCCTTATCCGTAATCACCTGGAGGTCCTCCACCCGACGATAGAGCTCCTCTATCTCTGCCACCTCGCCATCCAAGATGTGGTTCTTCCAGGACCTCTTCGGCTGGATTATCTGGGCGGAGTCGAAAGGAGCAAGGCCAAAATTTTGCCCGTCCACTGTGGAGTCGCGGATGTAAAACCACCGCCTCTGCCAGTATTGGACGGACTCGGACATAGAAAAAGAGAAGAAGAGAAAATTGGATTTCAGGGAAATGATACAACCACCGATCAGATAAACTCTATCAGAGCCAGATTGCCTCTTCACGGAATAGAGCTTCCGGAAAAGGCCAAAGTACGGCTTGACATCGAGCCAGCACTCGTAGAAGGTGATGAAACATGCGATGTAGAGAAGAGAATTTGGCAAAAGATGATGGAATTGGATGCCATAGAAGAAAATCAATCCATAGAGAAAATCGTGGACTGGGAGAGAGAGGCCCCGAAGGACAAAAGCAACAAACATGACCCGAAACCCAGCGGGTGGACGGGGAATTACCTCGTCGCCGGGAATCCTGACGGCCTCCTTGTCCTGCGGGATCAGACCCCGTTCACGAAGCTTGCGCAGGTCGCCCTCGCGCGTCTCCGACCGCCGCCAGCCACAGTCGGTGACGCGAGTGGCGGCGGTACCCTTCTTTCCGCCGGCAGCAGCGTTGGTGCCCACTGCGACGGAGGCCTTCTTCGGCTTCCCCATTGCAGTACGACGATGGCGGCGGCATGAGCACAGAAAAGAATACGGGAAGGATCGAAGAACTTCCAGCTTGCGGCGAGAAAAGCTCAAGAAAGTAGAAGTAGTGAAACGAGAATGATTGAAACTTGTTGGTTACGGCAGCTTCTTCAAGAGCTTCATCGACCGGTGACTGGTGCCACTGTGGTTTTCTGTGACAATGTGAGCTCGGTTGACATGACACAAAATCCTGTACATCATCAGCTCACCAAGCACATGGAGATCGACTTGCATTTTGTACGAGATCGTGTCACCACCGGCGAGGTCCGGGTTCTACACATTCCAAGTTCTTTCCAGTTTGTGGACATTTTTACTAAGGGACTACCGTCGCCTCTCTTTTTGGATTTTCAGGACAGTCTTAACATTCGTCGATGCCCATTTACGACTGAGGGAGGGTGTTAGAATATATAACCATATTGTATTTGTATAGATATATGGTTGTATATGTGTAGTCTGTGTATAATTGTTCGTGTATTGTACGGTACAACTCCAGCCTTGTAAGTCTATATAATTAATAATACAAGACATCACAATATATGGTTTCCCTATCTTACACATTGGGCAAAAAATTTCTTCTAATAATTGTGTATCCCAGTAATCCGTCGTTGGGTCAATGAGCCCTGAAACTCTGCCAATCATAGTACCTCATTGTCCTGCAAGAACCTTTATTGTAGGACTGTTTGGCAGCCATGGATCATGCCACATATATTAATATTATTTTCATTACCAACGCTCTATATGTAGCCTCTCTTAAAAGTTTCTAAACCTACCACTGCCAAGTGAGAGAGGCTCCCTTTTTCCGTTCAGCCCTCAAAATGTCTCATGAGGGTAGTACTTTGCTCTAAGCATTTGGGCACACAAGGACTCAGGCTCAACAACCAATCTTCAAATTTGCTTGGCTAACATTGCCAAATTAAAACAATTCATATAACGAAAGCCCATCCCACCTTTACTCTTTGGGGTACACATCTTCTACCAAGCATACCAGTTCTTTCCCTCCTCTCCCCATCAAAATTTGTTACATGTGAATTATAATTTTTGAAAATTTATTCATAATATCTCCAAATTTGCTTGGCTAACATTGCCAAATTGAAACAATGCATATCTCGAAATTCCATCCCCCTTTACTATTTGGGGTACACATCTTCCACCAAGCGTACCGGTTCTTTCCCTCTCCTCACCAAAATTTGTTACATTTTTGAAAATTTGTTTATGATATTAAAAAAATATTCACGAATAATAAAAAATATTCACAGTTCTTAAATTATAATTATAGAGAATGTTCAGAGTTTAAATAATATAAAAATACAGAAAAAAGAAAGGATAACAAAAAAGGAAATTTCGTCACGTGGGCCGGCCCACTTACCCGCGCCTTCAGGCGGGGCGCGCGCTATAGCAGCGCCCTCGCTGCGTCAGTCTCCTCAATCCTCGACGCTAGTCGACTCAATCCCCAAACAGTTGGAGGATGCCGAAGGCCGGCAGGCGGCGCACCAGGGGGGATCCGGGGACGGAGAGGGAAACGAAGAAGAAGAAGACGGCGGAGGATCGGCCAGTGAAGTTCGCGACCTTTGAGAGTGAAATAGCCCAATCCGAAGCAAAATTAGGTACCCAATTAACCTCCGCTCAATCTTCACGACATGAGCAGCATTAGTGTTTACTTGTTCGTTTTTTTCTGTATGTAGATCGTGTGCACGACGATGTGGTCGAGTCCTCGTCGGAGGAATCCTCCGATCCACCCAGCCCTCTGCTCCACAGACCCTACATCCCCGACGAGCTAGCTGATAGGGCCAACATACGTGCCGCCTTCCGGGAAGCCAAGGCCACATACGAAGCAGACAGGCGTCAGCTCCCCTCCCTCTTTTTTTTAGTTTTTTTTACCAAGAAGACACTAACCTAGTAGCTAATTTTATACTATATGTATGTACGTAGGTTGTCGGTCTGCTGTATTCACCTTGGATCGCTACTCTTCTCGTTCCTGCCTGTTCGACGACCCACGCCTTCTTCACATCCGTGAGTCTGCAAAGGATGCCGTGCTTCTTGCCGCCAACTCTATTATCAGCCTCTCGTCCTATCTTGGTACCAACGTAACTAAGCATCATATAATTAGTAGAGTAATATTTTCCAGCACATCTACTACCAAGCTAGTGTTTTGACTTTCGGTTTGCTGGCATTGCTATTGCAGACGACGATGAGCTGCTGAATAGATGCTGCGGTTTGTGGATTAAACAGGACGACGAGAAAAATACTGCCCTTGTTCTGACGTCCGCGCATCTGATTCGCGCAAAGGACACCTCTTCTGTGAGGGACCAGTGGATGTACGAGTGGACAGGCGAATATCATCGTGATGCTAGCGTGAGCTTCTTAACATTAATTCACTATTCTATATTTTGGAGTATCTATCTTCTTCATCATTCACTAGTCTTTGTTTCTCTGTTTCATCTCAAGATTTAATTATTATTTGCAATGCCTCAGTCTGCAGCTAGCTGCTGGTTACCAATTAAAAACAGTTATCTCTTCAATTTCCGTAGAAAGAAAGTAAACTACTTTGTAATAATTATAAAAAAGGGACTTGATTCGGTGGTGCAGCGTTCGGTCTTTCTGGTAGTTAATCTCTTGAAAATGGTCCTGTCAAATACTATGAATCTTTCCTCGGAGTCATATAATTTTTGCGGTTGTCTTTTCCAGGTCACCGTTCACTTGCTGGACGGCTCAAATGCATCAGCCACTCTCATCTACCTCCAGGAGCACTACGAAATTGCTCTCTATGAGGTTGTAGTGTACAAACCGGTTCAACTCTCCACTTTCAGTGACAATGTGCGTTCTGGTCAAGATGTTCTCCGACTTGGAAGAGATGAAAGTCTTGATCTAAGGATAACCCATGGTAGGGTGGAATATATGATTCCACACCGTTATGAGAGATGCCACTACATGTATTTTTCCCATGATGATGAAGAAAGTGTATGTACCATAATTTAATTCTAATTTTACGTTTTATATTTCCATGTTAATATTTTCCTCATTCCCATCTTATAAGAATCCAATTTATGAGTTATATTGTATGTAATAACATCTTATAATATGGGACAGAGGGAGAGTACAAATTATAATGTTTGTTATTGTTACTATGTTGTAGTTGCATGACGATGGAGGCCCTGTCATTGACTTACAAGGGAAGGTTGTGGGAATGGTTAACAATCAAATCAATGAGACCTTTTTACCTTCTTCTATATTGCACAAGTGCTTGGATTTGTGGAGAAAGTTGGAGTATGATCTTTATTCTCAATCCATTTGTACCTGTGTTGTTAATTAAACTAATGCATTTTCTTGTATATTTTACCTCATGCAATGAAGTTGAACACCTACAAAAGTATGTTTAGATTGTGATTGCTTAACTAATATTATGTTTGAATGAATTGCCAAATTTTGATCTAGAAAATCCATTGTTTGAGGCCTAGGTGCTACAAAATGTATGTAATAAGATCATAGAGAAAATGTGTGTTGGTCACCATTGAAATATGTTTCTTTTCCAACTATTCCTATCGAGGGTATAGGAAGTAGGAACAAAATTTGGTGTAAATATTCAGTAATTCTACTTAACTTAGTAACCTATTTCTGTGGCTTAATCCTCTTTTGAGCACGATGTGAACTAATGTCTTGCTATGGTATTAGTTCTATAATGTTCTTGCCTAAGTTTTGTGTGATACTCATTTGCTATCGATTCTAATGAAATATGTTGTTTTATTTCAACATATGTCTGTAAAACGATTACAATCTTAATGATAATATTTGGTGTAGATGCATCCCTCGACCCCACCTTGGAATGACCTTTACTTCTATCAAGCTTCTAGATCCTATTTGTATTGAGAGGATGAGGCGTAAGCATAACATTGAGTCCGGTCTTGTTGTTGAAGAGGTAATATCTAACATATTTATTTTCACATTTTTATTAGTTTTTCCCTAAAAAAAATCCTCATATGCATATTATGGTTTGATCATGGTCAATTAAACATTAGGTGTCAAAAGAATCGAATGCTGAGAAATTTGGAATCCGCAAGGGTGATATTATTGAAAGTTTGAATGGGGAGTATATTTCTACTACAACTGAGGTAGGAAGTAAAATAGAAAAGGAGTATATATGTAGATTTTTTTATGTGTCACTTTATGCTTTTGTCTTTTGTAACCTTTTCAGCTGGAAAAGATGTTGCTGGACATAGGCGGGAACCATTTTCATCAAGCAAAAGTCTTAAATGCCGAAATAGATATTCGAGTAAGTTACTATTATTTTTTAACTATTGGAATACTTAAATTTATGTTTGCTATAACACTATGAAATGATACGGTTGACTTTCCAGATTCAAATATTCCGTGCAACGAAACTTTGCCGAAGAGCTAGAAACCTGACTGTAATTGTATCTGATTGTGGAGAAGACATCATAGAAGGTAAACATATTTTTTAACGCAGTAGTTGATCTTTTGTTGTGAATCCAAGTTATCGTATTTCCCTCTTGTGTAGATTCAATCTGTCTTGTTCACCAATTTCCCTGATCCTTCATTATAGATTTTTAGAATTTCTTAAATTCTTTCTGAAATACAATACAATAACCTTGATGTTTTTATTTGTGTAGGCACTTACCCTATCACTGTTGGCCTTTGGAGATGAGTCAGTTAACAAGTAGTAGTAGTAGTACATTTTTTGATGAAGTGATTCTTTCATGGAGCCAATGGAATTAACCCGATGTCAATTATTACAGAGACAAGTTCCGTAGATTATTTTTGTGTATCCTCAGACAAAACTATAAATTATGAAGCCTTTTAAGTAGAAGCAACATAGCTTAGACCAGAATCTGGCTAGTTATTTTGTGTTCTGTGAGACACGCATCCTTTGCGCTGTGGATGATGAACTGAACTTGGGTAATTATGCTATAGATAGGTTGAAATGTTTGGCACAAGATCAATATATTTTACATTAGCACTTCCCATTATATGTATGTGCAACAAACGTATAACCTTTATCTTGCCGCGCAGAGTAGAAGTGCACAAGAAAGCCCATCATGTAGCAATGTATAATTTGGAACGTTGGGAGTATTACCCTCTCTTCACGATGACTGTAAATTTACTTGCTGAGCCTTTTAAGTAGAGAGCAGAGGCTAGCGTGAGCTTGCTGGTGTAAGAGAGGGGAAACCACCAAGCAATCAGCCGAACATGGCTCGTTAGCAGGCTGCTGCCACCAATATTGCAGAGCATGTAACTATACAAAAGCTAAAAGGCATCGAGATAACTAGAGATTACAGAGTAACTCTAGCATCTACGTAGCGATCTTACATCTCCTTATCAACTTGGAAGTCTATTGAGTGGCAGCCTGCTAACGATCGTTTCCCCAATCATCGCGTTTCTCGGCACGTTTTGCTTGACCTTGTTGGAGGCTTGCTCCCAGCATAAGGAGACCAGCAACCAGTATCCAGACAGGAAGCTGGGCTAAAGGTTAGTAGTCTTCTCGCCCCAATGTTGGTACCGCGAGCAGTCGAGCGAGACATGAAATTGCTGGTCTTCAGAGATCTTCAATACACCCCAGATATCTTCAGGTAGTCTTACAGGGCCAGGTGAGGGAGAGCGCATCACCAGCTGACCAGCATCAGTGGCGCCATTAGACCTGTATTGGAGGAACTGGCAGAACGCTTCCACCTTCTGCAGCGCTTGGTCCTTGAAAAGGATTTTAGACGTGATGGCAGTATTCAGTAACCTTCTCCACGCCTGTTTGATGTTTGCTCATGAAACATTGTTAAAGACCATATTGTTTCTAAATTTCCACAAGTTGCACAAAACAGCAGCACGGGTGGAGTTCATAGCAGCATTTATACATCCTTCTCCAATAGTCACCTGTAACCTGGAGCTGCAAGCAGTTCACCACCTTAATGAATCAGCTTGACACAAAAGGCATAACTGCCCAAGACATCTAGATGTTGTATGTAAACACATGTATTAATCTCATCGGAGAAGGTCACCGGAACAGGAGAGGCGCACGTACGGCCTCGCGCTTTGTAACGTCTTGCGATGCAGTCGGTTCCAATGTACTCTTGTTCACTGATAAACAAAATGACAATATTGTTTTAGTCCAAAGCGACACCTTAGATGCAAAAATAGGAAAAAATAATAATGGGTGCTTATGAGGAAGAGAGTGCATTTGAAAGTTATAAATATATTCTCAGGTGAATAGTAAAATTCCACCATGGGGATGTAGCTCAGATGGTAGAGCGCTCGCTTAGCATGCGAGAGGCACGGGGATCGATACCCCGCATCTCCATAATTTTTTACATTTACGCCAGCGACTTTTGTTTTCTTTTTTATAAATGCTCAAATGGCATCCAGTTATACTTGATCTTTTTTCTTCTGTTGCGTGTCTTTCAAGATCTCTTCTTCTGTTGAGCTGGAGTGATATTCTTGAATCTGCGAAAACAAAAAAAGAACAAGACATGTACCGTGGACTGTGAATTTGTTGCGAAAACTGCCATGCGATGAGTTGGGCAGTTGGCCTTTCCATGTTTCGTCCGACCTGGAACGCCTTGGTACAATCCCATGTATCATGATTCATACTCAGCACATGTTTTACACTACCGGTAGCGCAGCGAAGGCGGCACGGATGTAGACAGCCGGTGGGGAGAGGAGTCATATGAGGGTGCCATTGTTGGAGGACGACACCCGGCTGTGCGCAGTGGCGGCGCTCTAGTTCCTAGAGCGGACGCCGATATAGACGCCTCGACGGTTCTTCACTATGCTTCTCGGTCGTCAGTGAGTGCTCACTCTCTCTTACCATGGTCGAGAATTGAGTGGAGGTTAGATTACTACCAAAGGTTCTGACGTTTCTGAACTCTGAAACTTTGAACATCTCTGAACTTTTGGCACTACAAAAAACAGAAAACAAAGTGTGAGAAGGAACTGAAGACTCGATCACTGCGTAGTGCAAGTGCCAGGACCAACCGTACACGATCAAACAAGTGATTGTGTCTTACATAAACAAGAAACAAACTAAAACGTGTGGTGAGTTTTGGCTAACAGATTCAACCTGCAAGCTCTGTATGTGAACCTGACGAAAATCGTCAAAAAGAACTCCAACTTTGACTCAGGAAACCCGGTGTGGATGGTCCGAATTCGAAGCATGATTATATTGATTGCAAGAGGTTATAAAAAAGCTTGATCGAGAGAGGAGAGAGAAAATGAGTTCATCAGCTCTATCACGTATATTTCAGAAAGCTACAGATAAATCCCTCTACCTCCAGCTAAACGAAAAACTTGCAATACGGAAGTTATAGGGTAACAGCGAGATGTAGCTATTTCTGAAAGGAACATTGAACGGTTGATTGTATGTGACAAATCTAACGAAAATCTCTCAAAAAAGCTCCAAATTTGATTTTGATTCTGAAAAGATATAATTCACGAAACTCGGTGCCGATGGTCGGAATAAAACCACATTGTCGTTGTGCATCTTTTTCATGTAGAGATTTATTTGGTTCGGAACTTAGAGCATCTCCACTCGGCTTACCAGCAGGCCGTTTTCAGGGCGTTTTTTTATAGACGCCGAAAATTGGTCCAACTGCGTTCTCAGGATCCCGGTTTCGTCCGGATTTAAGCCAACTTTGGTCCGGACTTTTCAGGTGTTCCCGGGGTGCCGGGAACGCCGGATAAAACGAATTCGGCGGGAAAAAAAGTTCGGTGCGTGGACCCGCCCAATCAGCGACAGAAGCTGAGTCGTCGTCATTATTCTGCCTCGGAACCCCGCGACGGACCGCCGGGCATTAACCGCCCATCTCATTGACCACGTGTCACCGTAATGGCGCGCCATCGCCGCCTCGGCTCCCGCGATAGACCGGGGCACAATAACTTCCTGTCGGTTCCCCTTTTCCCGCCCTCGCCGCTACACCCCTCCTGCCCTCACCGCTCACTTCGGCCTATAAAATCCGTCAACCTCACCGGCTCACTTCGCACATTCACAGCTCCCACACTCCCCCAACTCCGGCAAACTCCAACCCTCGCAGCTTCCCCACTTCCCAACTCCGGCGAACGCCATGGCCGAGAGGTTCCCCGACGATCCCGCGCCGGTGAACGGCTTTGGGCGCCGCACGCTCCAGCCCTGGGAGGCTAGGATACTGCACGATGTCGGGTACATGGCGCTACCGAACACGCGGAACCCACCCAGATGGAAGCTCAGCGCCGGTGGGATCCCTGTGCCGCTGGTGCCGACCGATGAGGAGATGGCCGAGGAGATCTAGGCCGCCATCGCGGCCATGGAAGACCCTGATCTCGCCGAGGACCCCGACAACCTTCTCTGCTGGGAGCAGTTCTACGCTGACTGGCGGCTCCGGGAGCTCGCCCACCACGAGGGGCCGTGATGACCCACAAGTATATGAGATCGCAACAGTCTTCGCGGGTAGTATTACCTAATCTATTGATTCGACACAAGGGGAGCCAAAGAATACTTGCAAGCCTTAACAAATGAGTTGTCGGTTCAGCTGCACCTGGAAATAGTTCTTGCTCACAGATGTTTATTAGTAGCAACAGCAAAGCAACAACAACAGTGAAACAGTAGCAATAGTAACAGTAACGATAACAGTAGGATTCGAGTGCGGTAGGCATAGGGATGGATGGACGGGAGTTCCATGGACGAGTCTAAACATATAACTTCAAGATCTAGGGCATTGCAGATAAATAATAACAAGCATCCAACTACTAAACAATCCTAGGCATGTGCTCCAAATATAGTCATACGTGCTCGCAATGAGAACTTGCACAACATCTTCTATGCAGCCAGCCCGTGGCAGCGGGGCCTCTAGGGAACTACTGACAATTAAGGTGCTCCTTTTAATAGAGCACCGGAGCAAAGCATTAACACTCCGTGAACACATGTGATCCTCACACCACAGCCATCCCCTCCGGTTGTCCCAATTATTGTCACTTTGGGGCCTTTGGATCCGGACAATGATATATGTACACAACTTGCAGATAAGATCACAAACAATACTATCATAATGATTCAATAATATGTTCATATCTAAGATCATGGCACTCGGGCCCTAGTGACAAGCATTAAGCACAACAAGTTGCAACAAAGTCAAATAGCACAAGATAAACTAGGCACTATACCCTAACAGATCTTATTCGATTACATGATAGAACTCATACAATCCCTACCATCCCCAAGACTACAGAGGGGGATTACTCACCCATGGATGAGGGAAACATTAGTGGTTGATGGAGATGCGTTGGTGATGAGGATGGCGATGATACTCTCCAAATTCCCCGTCCCGGCAGGGTGCCAGAACGGAGTTTCTGAATCCGAATCTTGGTTTCTGGTGGCGGTGGCGGAGCGGAACTCTTTCTGGAAAACTATCAAACCAACCTCGGTTTTTAGGTCGAAAGGCAACTTATAGCCGCAGAGGGAGGCCGAGGAGGTGCCTGGGGTGGCCACACCCCCTCCAGGCGCGGGGTCAGCTAGGCCCGTGCTTGGGATGGGTCTGGGCCCCCCAGGCCTCCCCTCCGCCTCTTCTTCTGATTCCGTGGATCTTCCTAATAGTTCATTTTCTGCATAAAAACAAGACACCAAGGTAATTCTGTTGAAAACAGCGTTAGTCCATGTTAGTTGTATCCAAATCACACAAGTTAGAGAAGAAACAATAGCAAAGTGTTCAAGAAAGTAGATACGTTTTGGACGTATCAAATCCCCCCAAGCTTAGCTTATTTCTTGTCCCAAGCAATTCAGTTGAAAACTGAGTGCGATAAAAGAATTTTCACGAACACTTTGCTTCATATGATGTAAATATTCTCAGCACAGGAGTAGATTCTTATAAAATTCATAATAATAAGTATGAAACTAAGTCTACTCAATAGTCATTCCAAGCTATGAAGAGAAACCAACTCAATAATAATAAGTAGCATGAAACATAAACATAAGCAACATTGCAATGCTCATAATAAGGTATGATAGAGTGGTATCTCGCTTCCATTTGTTTGAAGAGCACAATATAAATGCCAAGGCACCTCTGAAGTTCACATGAAGACTAGAGATAAAGATATCAGAAATACAAGCATCAAAGTCATGACATAATTAACCAAGTTTTGGAACAAACACAAAAATGACAACTATGCTCTCAAGAAGGTGCTCATAGAATAAGTGGTGACTCAACAAAGTTGTGAAAACGGTTTTAAAAGGTTTGAAAGGCTTCCCAATGCTGAAAGGAAGGTACTCATTAGCTTTGAGCTCTCATTGCCCCTATCATAGGCATCTTCATGTGGTTAAGGTGAAAGTGAGGTCCACTCTGAATCATATGCTTGATAGACCATAGACTGGAAATCCCAAGTCCCTTGAGTATGAGGGTCGCTCCGCATGCTACTCAACTTTGGTCACCTGAAAGTTCTTGTCATTGTAAATACATGCATATCATCGAGAACTGCCAACGGGGAACCCTTGCACATGGTACAGGAGCTTTCCCACAACCAAAATGACAAGGCAAGCACACAATGAGCATCTTAGCAATATTTTTATTTACCATATGCATAGCTTTTTATTGAGAACGCTTCATAGATGCTCATTATGGTGTTGTTGCAAGTTTCCACCATGATTAAGCATGGCTTAGCCTAGCGGCCCAGGCATTTCTCTAACGCAATGTATAAACTCACAACCTCCCCTTTTATTTCACATCGTCGACATCCGTAAACAAAAGAGCAAAGAATCAACTGGATGAGATATCCAACAGGTGTTGAAAGCGTTCCCCGTGACAGCACGGTTCTGCTGACTCCCAGTATATAATTAGCAAGCATATAACTTCCATGGACTAGTCACAATGGTTCAAAATTATTAAGCGCAAGGAATAAAGTGTTCCATCAAGTTCATGAGAGCTTTACTAACTAACTTTCTCAAAACAGACAAACATTTTATTTTGGAAGAAAACACGGCATATAGAATATGCACTGAAATAGCAAATGATGCTAATAGGTAGGTATGGTGGACACAACTGGCAATATTGGTTTTGGGGAGTTGGAAGCACAGGTAGGGCACATACTCAGTGCAAGTGAAGGCTAGCAATAGAGAGGGAGCGACAAACGAGAGAGCAATAGCTGTCATAATCATGCTTGCAACAAAACATGACTAACTATGACATGGAAGTGATACAAGAACTCTGAGGCAAAAAAATCATCGAGGCTTACTGACTATTGATTAGTCATATGCATGCGTGAGCATGTGCCAAGTCGATTCACATAAACAGTCAGAGGAGGATACCACAATATCATACCGAAGTATGAATAAAAAATTCAAGCACACATTCATATGACATGCTACAAACTATTAGCAAGCTGGAGCTAATCATAGACAAGCAAGAACTACTAAGCATCCATAATGACATACACCTTACACAAACAGGCTAAGCATACTCACAATGATGAGTATATGTACAAGAATAACAAATAGAGTTCGTTACCAGCCTCTTACCACACCTCGAGTTGTCTTAATATTCATTATTGCCCTTCACTTGTGTGACTTGAATAATTAACATGAAACCAAAATCCACTGAGGACGGCTGAACCCTGCAAGGAACTCACAAAACCAAACAAGAAGAACAAATATTTTTGGTGTTTTCGATTTTTTAGAAACAAGCAAACAAAGAAAAACCAAACAAAAAAAAGCAAACCAAACAAAGCAAAATCTTTTTGGATTTTTCTTTTAAGGCAAACCAAAGCAAAGAAACCAAAGAAACAAACTAAGAGAAACAACGAAAATATTTTTGGGTTTTTGAGAAAGAAGCAACAAGAACCAAAAAGAAAGCGAAACAATGGATATACAAAGAACCGATCGAACATGATATATAGATGAGTGTGTTGTAGGTATACCTCCCCCCAAGCTTAGGCTTTTGGCCTAAGTGGGGCTCAAAAGCGCGGATAGTACCCCCATGCTGGTGGGTCGTCATAGGAATGATCATAGTCAGGCACCTGCGATGAAGAAGAAGATGAGCCCCAATCAAATGAGGGCTACTGGTATGAAGACTCTTCCAAGTTGGAGGGCTGAACCGAATTGTCTTCGTCATCCTCTTCAACATTCTCTTCTTGCTGGGAGAGTTCCCCCACATAAGTGTCAACCTCCTCCTCCGTAAGTGACCATCCTTGCCTGTTATCAAAGTTAAACAAAGCAGGTGCAGGCAAATAAACTATTTTCTCAGTCCTACCCTTTCTCCGACCTTGCTAGGCAAAATATATTTCATATGGTAAACTTCTCACATTAGCTCCCAAAGAAACAAAACCATGCTGAATCATGGATTCAATATCAAGCCTCTCTATGGGGAACTAAAAATATGAAAAGTGAGGCTCTAAACCATGGAAAGCTAGCAACCTAGAAGCAATGAGACCTCCACAAATTCCACCCTTTTCACGGTTGGTGGCGAGACGGTGAGCTATCAAAGCATCCAGACTATAAGAAATGTTCCTATTCAGAGCAGCTTCAATAAAAGCTAGATCAAAAGAAGACAACTTTCTGGCAATCTTTCTAGCAAGAACGCACTTGGTAATAAAATAGGCAAAGTATTTAATAGCTGGGAGCTGAATGTTCCAATTTTTACCACTTTCCTTTGAGTAGTTGAAACCTTGGCAAATCTCAGCATACAAATCAGTAAGTGACTTGGGCCTCTCCTTGATATTCTCACAAGATCCCCACTGAGGTACTCTAATTGTTGCACAGAAATTAGTAAAAGTAAGGTCAACATGTATATTATATATTTTGTAATGGACCATGAGATTAGAAGTAGACCAAGTGAACCCGAAGTCCTGCACAAAAGCCATGGTTAGCTTAACATATTGGAATGGTTCACCTTCCACAAAGTTTTCCAACCCTGCATTTGTAACCATGGTTTGGAAATCTTGGAGGATTCCCGCAGCTCTCATAAATTCATGGCATGGATATATGGAAGGAAAAACTGCCTCCTCGTGATGAACCTTCATTAGCTCATGCACCATCAAGTCATATTGATTCAGTGGCTAAGTACTCATCTTCCTTGCTGAAATTTTTAAACAACCATCAAACCAAGTGATTTCTAAGTTGATAAATGATGAGCAACTACTATAGGAACTTGCTAGAGGACTACACATGCATCAAAACAAAGTTTCTAAGCAAAGAACAAGCATGCAAGCTTAAACAACCTGTCACCTATAGCAGCAAAATACTCAAGATACAATCTACCAATCACAAATCTAATTGGACAAGTGGAGGAGGCACATACCAAGGAGCAATCCCTCCAAAAATCAGCACTTGAGATGGGCTGAACAAGGAGATCAAAAATCGCAAGCAAGAACAGCAAGAACTCGAGCTTGAGCAAGTTTTCCGGTGTTTTTCGGGAGAGAGAAATAAGGTGGCTTTGAGGAGGCAGCCTGGAGGGGCCCAGGTGGGCCAGGCCCCCCAGGCGCCGCAACCTGGTAAGCCGGGCCTACCAGGGGTCTGGTGGCCTGGGGTGGCCCCCTGGGTCACCTCAGGTGCCACTCTTCCCCTTTTTTTGAGGAAAAAATTATTTTGAATTTTCGGGGATTTTTTAGGAAACTTTATTTTTGGCCAATTTTCAGGGTATGAAAATTGATTTTCTCTCGCAGAAACAGTTTTTTCAGAAGAAGCAAAAGCAAACCAAAAGCCAAACTACAGGAGCTCTAAGAAACTCAAACAAGCAAACAACTAGCAAAACTAAAGCTAAAGCAAAGACTAGGAAGGAGAAAGGAAAAAGAAAGCAAGTATGACCATAGTGGAAACATTATTTTGTTCATTAAAATCCTTTTGTTAACAAGGTTGATCAAGTCTTGTTACCAAAACAATCTTATATGAAGCAAAACTTTGCATTCCACAAGGTGATTATGTTACCTCATACTTGATAGCAATGGTCCCACTCATAATAGTTTCAGAATTTTCTTGTGGAATGGGACAATATATGAAGGGAATGTGCCCGAGAGGCAATAATAAAGTGGTTATTAGCGTATTCCTTATTTATGATAAATGTTTATTTTACATGCTATAATTGTATTAATACGGAAATGTTAATACATGTGTGTTTAATAAACAAAAAGGAAGTTCCTAGTTATGCCTCTCTTATAATAGCTCATTGATTAACAAGATGATCAAAGGTTTCCTGATCATGGACATTGGATGTTGTTAATAACGAGGTCACAACATTAGTGTAATGGTGTGATGAATATTCATCTGAAGTATAGCATTACGATCAAAGTCATTGGGTTTATATTGATATAACAACTTACGAAGTGATCATAATCCTTAGACCATGAGATCATGTCAATCACTAACACCAGAAGAGTTTCTTGATGACATCAAACGTCACACCGTAACTGGGTGATTATAAAGATGGCTTCAGAACTACTAAAGTGTTATGTTGAGCCCATGGATCGAGAGTGGAATTTGTTCATCCCGATGACGGATAGATATGCTCTGGTTCCTCTCGGTGATATCACATTGATTAGCTTGCAAGCAAGTGATTGGTCACTAGAATGTTATATCACGGGAACAAGAAAAGAGTGCATGTTGGTAACGAGATCAAACTAGGTATGGGGATACCGATGATCGAATCTCGGACATGTAATATATCATGAAACAAAGGGATTAAGATACTAGCATAAAAGGTTCTGATGATCACAGGAAAGTCATCTTTGAATGTGTGGGAGTCAGTATGGATCTCCAGGTCCCGCTTCTAATTATTGATCGGAGAAGGGTCTCGATCATGTCCGCATTATTCGCGAACCGTAGGGTGGCACACTTAAGGGACACTGACATCCAATTGGAGCAAAAGTTTCATGCCGGAAAGAATAACATGCGCAGGAATTTATTTCACTAGATACCGAAACAGGTTTTCGGGTGAAATTGCAGAAAGTGTTTTTGCATGTGAAATGAAATATTAGCAAGGGGTAATTGACAAAATTCTGAATAAATAAAAGGTGTTTTATTTAATGAGAGTTTGCATTAAATTTGGTGGAAGTTTAATGGGAATTTGAGTGGGTTTTTGAGTGGAGGAAATTGAAAGCCATTTGAGTGAGTGGAGTGTCCACCCACATGAATGAGGAAGAGGTGGGGTCAGCCCCATGGCTGCGCGCCATGCCCATTGGGTTCCCCCCTCTCCCCTATAAAAGGCACCCCCTCTCCTCTCTCTCACTCACACCTCCTCGTGAAGGATCTCTCTCCGCCTCTAGAATTTATCCCCCATGGTCTCGGACTAGCGAGATACATGTTCCCGGTGGCTATTCAGCAAGAAAGAGTTGTGATTCCGCTGCATCGCTGGAGCGAAGAGGCGGAGGTTGCTCGATGTCTTGTACATGTGTGCGAGCACGGATGCGTTGCTGTTTTGCGGCGCTAGGACTTCCTCTCCATCTTGAGATCGGCAAGAGATCATCTACATCAACCACGAGTTGGGACTCGTTAAGCTTTGTCGGTCTTCAAGGGTATGTTCTCTACGGATGTATATCCGCCTGTTGCTTGTATCTAGTAGATA
The DNA here is from genome assembly GCA_916181665.1 of Avena sativa. NCBI lineage: Eukaryota > Viridiplantae > Streptophyta > Magnoliopsida > Poales > Poaceae > Avena > Avena sativa. The sequence continues at coordinate 53,752,212 of OV702295.1, read as the reverse complement.
GATATTGGTACATAGTTGTTCCCATTATAGGAATTTTTTGTTTTCTATGCTGCGAACCCTATAGTGGTATCAGAGCCGGATCTATGTGTAGATGCTTTGCACGGGTAGTACACATATGAGTATGTGGGCGATGATTATCATTTTACTTCTTCTTAGTTGTACTTTGGATATTGGTGGCATAGTGGGATGAAGCGGCTCGGACAAACTTTACATGTCCTCGCACATGAGACCTGTTCCACGCTTGACATGCAACTAGTTTTGCATAAGTGGCTAGCAGGTGTCTATCTCTCCTACTATAGTCAATATCTAATTTGCAACGAGTTGTCAACAATTTGGTTATCCTCATTGTGGTTTATGTTCGTAGGTAAGAACGGTTCTTTCTTCGAAAGCCCTAAGCCACGTAAAACTTGCAATGGATAAATTAGAGGCGTCTAGTTTAGATTGTTGCCAGGCTAGTGTTATGATATGGTGATGTTGTAAGTAGAAGTATGAGATGATACTCTTACAACACACATAACGTGTAGGTTCCATAGACCTTGGCCTTACACATAGAGGTATGATAGAGATCATACCACGGTGCACATGATGGAGATCATATACGGGAACCATATCTTTTCACTTACAAACATGTGATGTTTGATTGCATCTTATATTGCTTGTTTGGCATTTTATTAGCATAATAAGATGATCCCTCATTTAAATATCAAGATAAAAATGTGTTCTTCCATAAGTATGCACCGACAATGTTTCGTAGCTTCAAGACATCACGTGATGATCGGGTGTACTTGAATCCACGAGCATATCTCGGGTGTAAGACAGTTACACACGCGAATACTAAGGTTCTCACTTGGCGAGCCTAGCATGTACAGACATGGCCTCGGAACACGGACCAAAAGGTTAAGCATGAGTCATATATTTTGATATGATGACCATATGGATGCTCGCCTTTGAAGCTACACCGACTCACGTGATGATCGGACATGGTGTAGTGGATTTGGTTCATGTAATCACCAAAAAGACACGAGGGATGTCGTTTTTGAGTGGGAGTTCATTTCTAATTTTGATTAGTAGAACTCAATTTATCATAAATTAAATCAAGGTGAATTTGCATAATTTGTTGTAGTCATTGGCATTCGTTCACCACCTTATGCTTAGTTGTAATTGAGATAATAAAGCTATAGAATTCTGGATATATACTTTATGAACTGGTATCGTATTGTGTTGAGTGTCAATCTAAAGTTTAAAGTCCTATTGCAAACTTTCAGCAAACTCTGTTTACTCCGTCAAATTTAATAATTGGTATTAAATCGAGAGTAACAATTCCAGTGTTAGTATCTTAAGTATCATGTTTGCCTCCATGATTCTTGATTGTTTTAATATCAAGTTTATCTAGGAGTTGAAAGAATTGTTTCAGAAACCATCATGTGTGGCAGATATAACGATATCGTAAACAATGTTTTGGTTGTAATATGATAGAGTATAATATATGTTCTCATATTGGATGATAATTTGTGAAGGTTGGAGATACTAGACATCCTAATCATCCAAAAAGGTTTTGGAAAGTAACGTTATACTCACAATTCGTCTCTATAAGTTATATTAGCTTGATCATGAAAGTCGTCATGATAAGGATGAATAGAAGATGTATGTAAAGTGTTTACTACACTAAAAGATTACTAAAGAATGGATTTTGAAAGAATGCCAATCATTTTGATGATGGTGATCTACTTCAAAGTGTAAGTCCAAAGGTATTATTATTTGAATATACACGCTTTGGACTATGTGTCATGTATATGGCGCCACTTTTGATGTTGATAGATTCTTTTTAAAAGGAAAAGGAAATGTTGAAATAGAAACTATAAAATATATTTGGCAGAAAATAAAATATTAGAAATATCCAATTTAGGTATATGGATGATATACATGTTATTGTTGTATTCTTTGCTTGTTAGACAATGTGGTTCTTGGGTATTGGATACTGAATTGGTTGGTATGAAATTTCATACGGAATGACGCAATTCATAAACCACAATGGCCTAAGTAACTAGCAAGAGAATATGTGATGATGTTCATCGAAAACAAACAAACCGTTGTTTATATTTCTTGTTGACATCAAAGCTTGACTTCAAGATTTGTTTTAATAAATGTTATTTAAATCAGGTATTATGAGAACAAAGGTTGTTCAAATAATTACCGTATTCCATATAAGATGGATGATTTACAAATCTAGTTGGATAAATCACATCCATAAAATCTAATGCTAAAATGTCACAAGACAAATGATTGAAAGATCACTTACGAAGTGACATCACGGTTTAAATTATATTGGAAAGAAAACATGAAGAAACTCCATTTTCATGGATTTTTTGGAGTCTTTGATTTGATCAAGTGACCCTTGTGAGACTTTCCTCGAGATAATTGAAACTTCGTTCCAAGGCCAAAGAAGAACGAATGACTAAATATTGGAATTTATACATATCGATGTATGTAGTCCATTATGTATAGTCGTAAGCGATGGATTTCAACTTCATATGCTTTCTCCGGAAATTTGAGTGAATGTTCACTTAATGAGAAAGAAGTATGAAATATTTGAAAACGTTCAAAGACTTTCAAGATGAAGTGGAAAATCATTGTAACAAGAAAATAAATGGTTTATGATTTTATCATAAGGGATTTATTTGAGTTACAAGTGTAGCAAGAAAAATAAATGAATTATGATTTATCATAAAGGGATTTATTTGAGTTGCAAGTTTAGCAAAACACCTAGATTTACATCTCCCGAAACACCATAGGAGTATGGAGTGTTTGAGATTTGTAATGAAACCTTGTTTGGCATGGTTGGATCAAAGGTGTTATTTATAAAACTTCCATTATGTTTTAAAAAGATTAAAGCTTTAGAGACTACCGCTTTTACACTGAAAAGAGCTCCATCTTGATCCGTTGAAATGACACCATGGAAGTTGTGGTTTGGGGTAAAACCCAAGTTGTCATTTCTTAAATTTTGGTATGCTAAGCATGAGTAAGATGTTTACAACCAAATTCGGATGAACATGTCTTTGTAGGTTATTTATAATAACAATTGGTTATTCCTCCATAACACCAATGACAAAAGGGTTTGTCGCTTGAAATGTGAAGTTTCTTGAAAAAGGAATTTTTCGCAAAAGTTAAGTGGGAGGACAATAGAACTTTAATAAGGTTAACAAACCTTAGCTATATGTCCTGAGTTGTGCAGCGCCGGAAAATGTTCTGGAGGCAGCCAGAATGTTCATGGATCACGAGCCTCAAAGGTTGCGGTCACAGAGGTCTAAAGTTCCTATTGAACCAAGTAGGTCGGATGTAACACCCTCGGATCGTCCCTATGCAAGTTTTAGTGATTCCCGCAAAACCCGCATAGAAACGATTCAAAGTTGCCCACCAGGCACTTGCGTTCGGGTGGAAAACGAAGTAATATCATTACACAATAGTCCACGATGGAACCCACAGAACAGATATATACAACAACGACTCCATGAGTCAAGAATACAGATACACAATACAAAGATCCAAATCAACTTGAAAATGATACAGCGTCCGAGTACGTACAAGATGCAAATTGAGCTAAGAGCCCTGAAGAATAACCAATGGCGTCCATAACCCTGCCCAGGCCAAGCCGGAAGGGTAACCCTGCTAACGACGTCAATCTCAAAACCTGCTTAAACAAAAGGGGTGCCGACAAAGGGCAAAAGAAAAAGAGAGCGGTCAGTACTAAGGCCAGTACATGGCGAGACTAGAATTTGGCGGTCCTCGCCTACATAGGTATGGTGGACTGAAGCGGCAGCGGAGCATGCACTAAACAACCTATAGAGACTCAATACATTTGTCGGCTATTAGAGAGAGATGAGAAAGACCTATTCGGATCCAAACTGATACTACCACCAAACAAACCCATCCTGGTATTTCCCCCTCGTGACCAAACTAGGAAGTCAAGACGAGGAAACTCACACGATTGGCAGCTTTATCCATTCTGTTACAGTTGCAGCACTTACTAGTCATATATAGGTAATATAAGTCATCCTGATATAATAAGCAGCGGGCACTTTTAATTAACCATTCCGTTGTAGTTGCGATACTTACTAATCAGATACATATAACATGAGACATACAAGAACCCAGCAGTTGTTGGCACTTTTATTTAGCCATTCCGTTGTAGTGAAGCTAATTACTAGTCATTATAAAGTCAAATTTATAGCACTACTTTAGTTATAGTTGTCTATGATCGAGATACTGTGCTCCAAGTCGTCCATAACCGTGGACACGGCTTTCAGAAAGTTTTACCCTGCAGGGGTGCACAAATAGCAACACACGCACGATCAACCTCGGGAAAAACCAAATGAAAACCCAACGAGGCATCACGACAGAACATTCACAAGATTCATATTTGATTTCAGGGGGCCACCCCACTAAGCTACCCGCGACGAAGTTGGCCGGCTCCGAGATGGACCCAGAGGTTTGTGACAATGGCGGTAAACGACTAGGAACCCAAAAGTGTGACTGGGCTTGTCGATACCGTGAAAACATTCCACGTTGGTTCCAAAACAGTATAGGCGCTCCACTCGCAATCGTAAATAAAGCAGTAAAGCATGGCATAAGTACATGATAGTAATAAAGCCCCAAACTACTTTGTGGCCCCAAGGAATTAAATATGACTTAAGCTAGGGTTAGGGGGATTCATGGTCCCACATGCGGATAGTGCGAATATTCAAAGAACAGGTATCAAGTACTCGGGGTCCTACGGGACACAAGTGGATGGTTAAAAACAAAATAACATCTATTGCCCACCTGTGCCTCTGCATTATTTACCTACTTCAATTTTAGTTATTAAACGGTAATTAAAGCCATGATCATCTCCAAGTTTAAACATGCGGCATTACTCCAACAACTGTGGTACTTGACGACACGTAACAGCACTTGAGCAAGCGACTACGACACGCAAGTCCAACTATCTACCAAACAACAGGTAATAGGATGTGTCCAAGGCAATATAAGGCTGCAAGGGATATCACGGGTATGAAAGCTAAAGCATCGCAACACAGATAGCAATAGATCAACAGGAGGAAATAAAGACTATAAAGTAAAATAGGTAGAAAGGGGAGAATGCTCGCCTGAAAACATTGCTGAAGGTTCATCCGAAGATCGGATCGACACTCGCATCAACTCATCGTCCTAATCCGTGAAGAAGTGAAGCACTAAAAGAAACACCGTATGCACTATTTAATACTACGGCAAAAGATCGGGCATGATGCATGTATGATGCGTGCCATGGGCAAGATGCGATGCAACTAGGCCATATTAAGCGGAACCGGGATCCCAACAATTAATGAATAGGTTCATGTTGTTTAGATACCCTGCAATTTAATTGTTTTCTTAACAAGTCGAAACATTGCATCGGTTCGCTACATAAATTTAAATGGAGCCAATATTAGACTAGATTCGCACGCATATGGCCTCCATATATAATTATGAGGTGAATCAACTATATAACCCAGACCCCCGAAATATGTATGCAAGTATGTACAATTTGATATGCAACAATTCATATAGATATCAATTTATAAAATAGGGATCGAGAGAAAGGGTCACACATCGGTATCGGCAATCTTGGTTCGGGGTTCGCCAGTTTTGGTCTTCAGATCCTCAGGATCGAGGTCTTTGCATTCCATGAGGAAGGTCTTGGCGTTTCGGCATTGATGGTCACTAGACATGGGTTCCGCACAATTGGTCTTTGGAAGATCTTGCGAGGGCACGGGTGCTCCTATCCAACGTCTCGTCCTCGTCCGTGGGGATGTTCACAGTCAAGGTCGCAGCATCAATCGAATCTGTCAGGGAGTGCAACAGAACCCTTAACACTTATTGTCGGGAGGTAGCCATAAGAAAAGATACCACATTTCCCATCTTCATCACATACGGGAAACAATGGTACTAAAGTTCTTACCGAGATATACCAAACTCGGATCAGTAGGGGAAATAGGTGGACACGCACGGGTTGTTCATAGCCGGAACAGAGCAGTCCCCTGGAGGAGCACATATTAGATGACAATGGTCCAAGCATCTGCTGGCGACGGAAGAGGGACTCGCGGAACCGAGAGGGCAGAGGACACCAGGGCGAGGACGGTGGCCAGGGCACGGGCTCCGGCGAGGCAGACTGGGTGGCCGGGCTTGCATATGACGAGGGTGGAGGGGATGCACAGTGGAAGAAGGGGAACCAAAGGGGCGGCCTGTAGCGGGGACGAGGCAAAGACGCCGGCGGTTCCAGGAGGAAGAGAGCAAGGTGCAGCGGTGTCGGTGGCTTGCTAGGGAAAGGCAGGCGCGACCGGGGAAGCTCGAGGGGGAGGCACTGGGTGCGGGAGGAGGGGACGAGCCACGACCGGCGGAGAGGGAGCGCGACTGGCGGCCGATGGCCTGGAGGGACGGCGGGGCGAGGCCGGATGCGGCGCCTCCGCACGTGGAAGGCGTGCGAGGCGGGTGTTGAGGGTAGATCGAGCGAGGAGCGGGGTTCCCGGGCGGGGGAAGGAGGGGATGGTGGCGAGCGGCGCCTGGCGGCGGGAGGGGTGGTCAGGAGTGAGGCGATGGGGAAGAAAGCGAGAGAGGGCGGGGGTGGGAGCGTGCGTGAGGAGGTGGGCCGCAGCGAGCGGGAGCAGGCGTGGCGTGTGTGCTGTGTCGGTGTCGTGCAATAAGGACAGGGTGGTGTGGTGCGCTGCCGCTGGGAACTGGGTGGCGGCAGCTGGGCGGTTTGGTTTGGGTGCTAGGGTTTGGAAAGAATAGGGGTTAGGGTTTGGTATATGTGGGGTGGTAGGTGGCCTGCGGCTGGGCCTTTGGGCTGGCCGTTTGGCTGCCTCCCCCACTAAAATGTTTTGATTATTTTTATTTGTTTGTTTTAAATATTTAAAACAGTTTTGTAAATATCTTTTAGACAAACAAACTATCTGGAAGCGACCGGGGTATTGAGTTTGAAATAATAGAGAGGGGATTAATATAGAAAACAAAATAGGGCTTTTAGCAAAAAATGGTTTTAGACAGATAGATGCATGTTGATGTCATGATGATGCAAAGAGATAAGACAAGCGAATTTCTAGTAGTGGTTTTACCCGGGGTGCTACAATTCAGCACCACTAATAATGGATCTCTCCCTCGAGATCCGCCTCATGGTACGGGGAAGAAGGCCGACGATCTGAATTTTCGCTTCGTGTAGATCCTCGCGACACCACTAACAAGGATTCTTCTTTGTCTTGAAATCAGCAACACCACCAACAAGAGTCATTGCGCATGTTCGTCGAGAGAACACTCCGGCGAAACACAGACGAAGGCAGAGGTCTCAAAAATGTAAGGGCACCTCTAACTTCTGTGGAAGGAGTAAAATTGCTTGTTCCACCAAACTTCTGTGGAAGGAGTAAAATTGCTTGACAAACGAGGTTCGGAAGCAAAGAAGTGTTATAGAGTCTTTAGCGGATCTGATGGATATGAGGTCGTCGTGTTAAAAAAACACCAGAAGATACAAAGAAAAATTCTAGTGAATTTTTGGTCCACTAAAGGTACACAGAGGGAGGTTCCTCAAATAGAATGAAGACCGAATGTCGAAGCACCGTTACAAGAGGAAGTGAAACCTTGAAGGTACGATAGAATCCCAACCACGAGAATTTCTGGACTCGAAGAAAATATAAGGGGTGGATTCAAAACACACAAAGGTAAGAGGATAATAGCAGAGGGGTAAGGAGTAAAAACAGACATAATCAGATATATCCAATCGAATTTCCAAAATAGTTTTGACACTCTACATCGGCCGTTAGCTAGGTTATCCTACAGGCTGGACCAGTGGGGTATCGTAACCACTGAGCTCTGGTACCACTCTGTAACACCCTCGGATCAGCCCTATGCAAGTTTTAGCGATTCCCGCCAAACCCGCATAGAAATGATTCAGAGGTGCCCACCAGGAAGTAGCGTGCGGGTGGAAAACGAAGTAATATTATTACACAATAGTCCATGATGCAACCCACAGAACAGATATATACAACAACGACTCCATGAGTCAAGAATATAGATACACAATACAAAGATCCAAATCAACTTGAAAATGATACAGCGTCCGAGTACGGCCAAGATGCAAATTGAGCTAAGAGCCCTGAAGAATAACCAATGGCTTCCATAAACCTGCCCAGGCCAAGCCGGAAGGGTAACCCTGCTAACGACGTCGATCTCAAAACCTGCTTAAACAAAAGGGGGCCGACAAAGGGCAAAGGAAAAAGAGAGCGGTCAGTACTGAGGCCAGTATACGGAGAGACTAGAATTCGGCGGTCCTTGCCTACATAGGTATGGTGGACTGAAGCGGCAGCGGATCATGCGCTAAACAACCTATAGAGACTCAATACATTTGTCGTCTATTAGAGAGAGATGAGAAAGACCTATTTGGATCCAAACTGATACTACCACCAAACAAACCCATCCTGGTATTTCTCCCTCGAGACCAAACGAGGAAGTCAAGCCGAGGAAACTCACATGGTTGCCAGTTTTATCCATTCTGTTACAGTTGCAACACTTACTAGTCATATATAGATAGTATGATTCATCCTGATATAATAAGCAGTGGGCACTTTTAATTAACCATTCCGTTGTAGTTGCGATACTTACTAGTCAGATACATATAACATGAGACATACAAGAACCCAGCAGTTGTTGGCACTTTTATTTAGCCATTCCATTGTAGTGAATCTGATTACTAGTCATTATAAAGTCAAATTTATAGCACTACTTTAGTTATAGTTGTCTATGATCAAGATACTGTGCTCCAAGTCGTCCATAACCGCGGACACGGCTTTCAGAAAGTTTTACCCTGCAGGGGTGCACAAATAGCAACACACGCACGATCAACCTCGGGAAAAAACAAATGAAAACCTAACGAGGCATCACGACAGAACATTCGCAAGATTCATATTTGATTTCAGGGGGCCACCCCACTAAGCTACCCGCTACGAAGTTGGCCGGCTCCGAGATGGACCCAGAGGTTTGTGACAATGGCGGTAAACGACTGGGAACCCGAAAGTGTGACTGGGCTTGTCAATACCGTGAAAACATTCCACGTTGTTTCCAAAACAGTACAGGCGCGCCACGCACAATCGTAAATAAAGCAGTAAGCATGGCATAAGTACAAGATAGTAATAAAGCCCCAAACTACTTTGTGGCCCCAAGGAATTAAATATGACTCAAGCTAGGGTTAGGGGGATTCATGGTCCCACATGCGGATAGTGCGAATATTCAAAGAACAGGTATCAAGTACTCGGGGTCCTACGGGACACGAGTGGACGGTTAAAAACCAAATAACATCTATTGCCCACCTGTGCCTCTGCATTATTTACCTACTTCAATTTTAGTTATTAAACGGTAATTAAAGCCATGATCATCTCCAACTTTAAACATGCGGCATTACTCCAACAACTGTGGTACTTGATGACACGTAACAGCACTTGAGCAAGCGACTACGACACGCAATTCCAACTATCTACCAAACAACAGGTAATAGGATGTGTCCAAGGCAATATAAGGCTGCAAGGGATATCACGGGTACGAAAGCTAGAGCATCGCAATACAGATAGCAATAGATCAACAGGAGGAAATAAAGACTATAAAGTAAAATAGGTAGAAAGGGGAGATTGCTCGCCTGAAAACATTGGTGAAGGTTCATCCGAAGATCGGGTCGACACTCGCATCAACTTATCGTCCTAATCCGTTAAGAAGTGAAGCACTAAAAGAAACACCAGATGCACTATTTAATACTACGGCAAAAGATCGGGCATGATGCATGTATGATGCGTGACATGGCCAAGATGCGATGCAACTAGGCCATATTAAGCGGAACCGGGGTCCCAAAAATTAATTAATAGGTTCATGTTGTTTAGATACCCCGCAATTTAAATGTTTTCTTAACAAGTCGAAACATGGCATCGGTTCGCTACATAAATTTAAATGGAGCCAATATTAGACTAGATTCGCACGCATATGGCCTCCATATATAATTATGAGGTGAATCAACTATATAACCCAGACCCGTGAAATATGTATGCAAGTATGTACAATTTGATATGCAGCAATTCATGTAGATATCAATTTATAAAATAGGGATCGAGAGAAAGGGTCACACATTGGTATCGGCAATCTTGGTTCGGGGTTCGCCAGGTTTGGTCTTCAGATCCTCAGGATCGAGGTCTTTTCATTCCATGAGGAAGGTCTTGGCGTTTCGGCATTGATGGTCACTAGACATGGGTTCCACACAATTGGTCTTCGGAAGATCTTGTCGAGGGCACGGGTGCTCCTGTCCAACGTCTCGTCCTCGTCCGCAGGGAGGTTCATAGTCAAGGTCGCAGCATCAATCGAATCTGTCAGGGAGTGCAATAGAACCCTTAACACTTGTTGTCGGGAGGTAGCCATAAGAAAAGATACCACAGTTCCCATCTTCATCACATATGGGAAACAATGGTACTGCAGTGCTTACCGAGATATACCAAACTCGGATCAGCAGGGGAAATAGGTGGACGCGCACGGGTTGTTCATAGCCGCAACAGAGCAGTCCCCTGGAGGAGCACATATTAGATGACAATGGTCCAAGCATCTGCTGGCGACGGAAGAGGGACTCGCGGAACTGAGAGGGCAGAGGGCACCAAGGCGAGGATGGCGGCCAGGGCACAGGCTCCGACGAGGCAGACTGGGTGTCCGGGCTTGCAGATGACGAGGGTAGAGGGGCTGCACAGTGGAAGAAGGGGAACCAAAGGGGCGGCCTACAACGGGGACGAGGTAGAGACGCTGACGGTTCCAGGAGGAAGAGAGCAAGGTGCAGCGGTGTCGGTGGCTTGCTAGGGCAAGGCAGGCGCGACCGGGGAAGCTCGAGGGGGAGGCGCTGGGTGCAGGAGGAGGGGACGAGTCACGACCGACGGAGAGGGAGCGCGACTGGCGGCCGATGGCCTAGAGGGACGGCGGGGCGAGGCCGGAGGCGGCGCCGCCGCACGTGGAAGGCGTGCGAGGCGGGGGGTTGCGGGTAGATCGAGCGAGGAGTGGGGTTCCCGGGCGGGGGAAGGAGGGGATGGTGGCGAGCGGCGCCTGGCGGCGGGAGGGGTGGTCAGGAGTGAGGCGATGGGGAAGAAAGCGAGAGAGGGCGGGGGTGGGAGCGTGCGTGAGGAGGTGGGCCGCAGCGAGCGGGAGCAGGCGTGGCGTGTGTGCTGTGTCGGTGTCGTGTAATAAGGACAGGGTGGTGTGGTGCGCTGCCGCTGGGAACTGGGTGGCGGCGGCTGGGCGGTTTGGTTTGGGTGCTAGGGTTTGGAAAGAATAGGGGTTAGGGTTTGGTATATGTGGGGTGGTAGGTGGCCTGCGGCTGGGCCTTTGGGATGGCCGTTTGGCTGCCTTCCCCACTAAAATGTTTTGATTATTTTTATTTGTTTGTTTTAAATATTTAAAATGGTTTTGTAAATATCTTTTAGAAAAACAAAATATCTGGAAGCGACCAGGGTTTTGAGTTTGAAATAATAGAGAGGGGATTAATATAGAAAACAAAATAGGGATTTTAGCAAAAAATGGTTTTAGAAAGATAGATGCATGTTGATGTCATGATGATGCAAAGAGATAAGATACGCGAATTTCTAGTAGTGGTTTTACCCGGGGTGCTACATCGGATAAACAATAAAATGTTGAGATTTGAGAGTAAATCATTATTGTTTGACAATGATGAACCGACTACATACAAAGAAGCGATGATGGGCCCTAACTCCGTCAAATGGCTTGAAGCCATAAAATCCGTGATAGTTCCATATACGATAAATCAAGTTTTGAACTTGGAAGACCCTCTGGAAAGGTGTAAAAACCTATCGGTCGTATTTGGATCTAGAAAGAAACAGACGTGGATGTTTCACATCTATGAAATAGTCAACATGTCATAAAGTATTTTATGACAATGTTTAAGGAGTTGACTATGATAAGATTTGATCTTTCATAGCGATATTTAGTCTGGACGGATTAAAGTAGCAATCACTACATATAATTTGGTATATGGTAGATGAATAAACAAAACAAAGTTCTTCTAATAGAATGGTTACCTAGGACGTGTACATGACACAGTCCAAAGGGTTTTGTTAATTCAAATGATGCTAAAAGGGCATGCAAACGTCAATGGTTGAAGTAAGCATCGCGGAGTTGAAATATTCACCGTGATGAAAAGGAGTTTTCATGAGGAGACGATGAAGATGCTTGCATTTGCAAGAAATTAAGTGGGAGCGCTGAGACATATTTCTAATACATTATGTGGAGGACATCTTGTTGATTAGAAATGATGTAATTTTTATCGACAAAGGTTAAGAATTTCATTTTGATGATAGACTTAGGCAAAACCCGAATATTTAGCATGAATGTCTATAGTGGATAGAATGTGACGCTAATATGGTTGTGCCAAACGTATATATGAGATATTGAAGGAGTTCAATATAGAAACGACAAGAAACGGTTCTTATCGCATGGAAAAGAATGAATCAAGATTCAAGTGTATCGACACTTGATAAGTGAAACAAGATTCAAGTACTTTGACACTTGATGAGTGAAATCACAATAATGATTTGATCAATCATACCATGATATGTACACATCCAGATATTTCATATGTTGTAAGTGTTATGAGCATATACCAGAATGAATCATAAAATGATCATTGGACGATAGTGAGGATATTCTTATGATCTTTTGGAAGAACTAAGAATATATTTGTGTAGAGGTGACAAACAATTACAAATAGTTCATTGTAAAGCGTTACATTGATACTAGTTTTGTCACAAGATACAAAATTAAGTTTATCTCAATTTAAACTATGAGTGGGACAATGAAATGGAAAGAAAGTTTACATGATGGATTTGGATGAATTCCAAAGTTAACACATTGTGACGGATACTACAACAAAAGGCTAAGTATATGACTGCTATAGTAGCAGCAAAGGAGGAAATTTGTATCGAGTAGTTTGTTATCAAACTAAGGTGTGGTTCGCAACGGGCTAACACTAAAGATATATTGTACGACAATAGTATCGACATGATTTAACCCCAAGGAACTAAAGGTCTCACCAAAAGACCAAATTTATACAATGCCATCTCATTGGACAATGAGTGATGCGTGAAGACGCAAAGACATGCAAATACACACGGACCTGAAAGCGTCAGATCCATAGATTATGTTAACCACTTGCAATTGCGTATATGGAACACAAGAAAGCCATAGGTATTCAATACACAAAGTTTTCAAACTAGATTATTGTCTCTAGTGCAAATGGGAGACTAAAGGGAATATGCCCGAGAGGCAATAATAAAGTGGTTATTATCGTATTCCTTATTTATGATAAATGTTTATTTTACATGCTATAATTGTATTAATACGGAAACGTTAATACATGTGTGTTTAATAAACAAACAGAAAGTTTCTAGTTATGCCTCTCTCATAAACTAGCTCGTTGATTAACAAGATGATCACAGTTTCCTAATCATAGACATTGGATGTTGTTAATAACGAGATCACAACATTAGTGTAATGATGTGATGAACATTCATCCGAAGTATAGCATTACGATCAAAGTCATTGAGTTTATATTGCTATAACAACTTACTAAGTGATCCTAATCCTTATACCATGAGATCATGTCAATCACTAACACCGGAAGAGTTTCTTGATGACATCAAACGTCACACCGTAACTGGGTGATTATAAAGATGGCTTCAGAACTACTAAAGTGTTACGTTGAGGCTCATGGATCAAGAGTGGAATTTGTTCATCCCGATGACGGATAGATATGCTCTGGGCCCTCTCGGTGATATCACATTGATTAGCTTGCAAGCAAGTGATTTGATCACTAGAATGTTATATCACGGGAACAAGAAAAGAGTGCATGTCGGTAACGATATCAAACTAGGTATGGGGATACCGATTATCGAATCTCGGACATGTAATATATCGTGAAACAAAGGAATTAAAATACGAGCATAAAAGGTTTCGACGATCACAGGAAAGTCATCGTTGAATGTGTGGGAGTCAGTATGGATCTCTAGGTACCGCTTCTGATTATTGATTGGAGAAGGGTCTCGATCATGTCCGCATTATTCGCAAACCGTAGGGTGGCACACTTAAGGGACACTGACATCCAATTGGAGCAAAAGTTTCATGCCAGAAAGAATAACAAGCGCAAGAATTTGTTTCACTAGATACCGAAACAAGTTTTCGGGTGAAATTGCAGAAAGTATTTTTGCATGTGAAATGAAATATTAGCTAGGGGTTATATGAGAATGTTTGTCATTAAAGTAATTGACAAAATTCTGAATAAATAAAAGGAGTTTTATTTAATGAGAGTTTTCATTAAATTTGGTGGAAATTTAATGGGAATTTGAGTGGGTTTTTGAGTGGAGGAAATTGAAAGCCATTTGAGTGAGTGGAGTGTCCACCCACATGAATGAGGAAGAGGTCGGGGAAGCCCCATGGCTGGGCGCCATGCCCCTTGGGTACCCCCCTCTCCCCTATAAAAGGCACCCCCTCTCCTCTCTCTCTCTCTCACACCTCCTCATGAAGGATCTCTCTCCCCCTCTAGAACTTATCCCCCATGGTCTCGGACTAGCGAGATCATGTTCCCGGTGGCTATTCAGCAAGAAAGAGTTGTGCTTCTGCTGCATCGCTGGAGCGAGGAGGCGGAGGTTGCTCGGTGTCTTGTACGTGTGTGCGAGCATGGATGCGCTACTGTTTTGCGGCGCTAGAACTTCCTCTCGATCTTGAGATCGGCAAGAGATCGTCTACATCAACAACGAGTTTTGACTCGTTAAGCTTTGTCGGTCTTCAAGGGTATTTTCTCTACGGATGTATATCCGCCCGTAGCTTGTATCTAGTAGATAGATCTTGGTACATAGTTGTTCCCATCGTAGGAAAAAATTTGTTTTCTATGCTGCGAACCCTAAAATATATTTCTCCAACCTTAATGCCTTCAATATTTTCAATGGAATTCAGGCAATAGCTCTTAACAACCTTCTTGGGGAAATATACTGTGTGCTCTTTGTCATTAATATTGAATGTTTCTTTTCCTTGATTGCAATTGATGACAACACCTGCAGTATTAAGAAAAGGTATCCCAAGAATAATAGACATATTATCATCTTCAGGCATTTCAAGCACAACAAAATCAGTTAGAACCATGCAATTATGAGCAACTTGAACAGGAACATCCTCACATATACCAACAGGAATAGTAGTTGACTTATCAGCCATTTGCAAAGAAATATCAGTTGGTATCAACTTTTCTAGCTAGAGTCTCTTGTAGAGAGAAAAAGGCATAACACTAACTCCAGCTCCCAAATCACATAAAGCAGTTCAAACATAATTATTCTTAATGGAGCAAGGAATAGTTGGTATACCTGGATCACCAAGTTTCTTTGAAACCTTACCATCGAAGGAATAATTAGCAAGTAGAGTAGAAATATCCTCATTAGGAATCTTCCTTTTATTAGAGACAATATCCTTCATATACTTTGAATAAGGAGGCAATTTAATAGCATCAGTCAAAGGAATTTTCAAGAATAAATGTTTCATCCACTCACAAAACTTGTTGTAGTGTTCTTCCTCCTTTGACTTGAGTTTCTTACCTGGAAAAGGCATAGGTTTTTGCACCCAAGGTTCTCTCTCTTTACCATGTTTATTAGCAATAAAATCTTCCTTTGTGTACCTAGTGTTCTTAGTGTGCTTCTCAAGCTCTTCCTCACCTTCCTCCTTATCAGGAGACTCATTTTTATCATTACCACTCTCAATTTCAGCATCACAGACAGATATACTATTAGGATCTACAACAGGTTCAAGTGGTTCCTCAACTATCTTATGTTTCTTTTTCTTTCTCTTACGAGTACTACCACTATCTTCACCTTGTTAAGAATCCTGCTCAATTATTTTAGGGTGTCCTTTAGGATATAAAGGATCTTCAGTAGCTATACCACTCCTAGTTCTAATTCCATAAGCATGTTTTCTCCTGAAGCATTAACTAACATATACTTTTATACCTTAGCAAGTTGATCAAGTTGGGTTTGAACCATTTCAAAGTGTTTACAAAGCATTTTAATATCATTATAAGTTCTTTCCACAATATCTTTCAACTCATGGATAGCTCTAGAGTTTTCCAATAAATGATTCTGAACTTGTTTATTAAAATACCCTTGCTTAACAATAAAAGTGTCAAGTTCCTATAAACATTGATCAGAAGGCTTACCATAAGGAATATCACCTTCATCAAAGTGTTGGAGAGAGTGTACCTCAATAGTAGATGAGTGGGGAATTGGCTTACATAATTCTTCTATAGGAGGTAGATTCTTCACATCTTCAGCTCTAATACCTTTCTCCTTTAGACACTTCTTAGCTTCCTTCATCACTTCATCATTTAATGCAATAACTCCCCTCTTCTTTGTTGTTGGTGCTGGAATTGGTTCAGGGACAACTGGTTCAGGAGTAATAGGCTCAGGTGCATTCAGCTCAGTTGAAGTCCAATCATCATAATTCTTGCTTATCTTGGTCATTAATTCTTCAGCATCTGTAGGAGTCCTTTTCCTGAAAACACGATCAGCAAAGCTATCTAGGTAGGTCCTAGAATCATTAGTTAGTCCATTATAATAAATATCAAGAAGCTCATTCTTAGGTAATGGATATCTAGGATGTGCATGAATCAAGGCACATAATCTTTTCCATAACTCAGGCAATTTCTCTTTTTCTCCCTATTTAAAATCAAAAAGTCTCTGCAAAGCAGCATGTCTAGCACTGGGAGGAAAATATTTCTATAAGAAAGAAGCAATCAAGCAATCAGGGCTATCAATGGAACCAGGAGGTAGTCTATTAAATCAAGTCCTAGCTTCTCCTTTTAGTGAAAAAGGGAAGATCTTAGCAACAAAGTACTTGCGCATCTTAAAATCATCAGAGAATAAAGCACTCATAGTAGAAAGCTCATTCATATGAGCCACAACACTCTCATTTTCAGTCCCACAAAAAGGTTCTTTATCAACAATATCTAAATAAGATAAATCAAGAGAGAAATCATAGTCTTCATCTTTAATATCTATGGGAGAAGTGGCAAACTTAGGATCAGAGGACAACTTAGGAATGATAGTATGTCTAGCAAGGAGACTCTTAATAGCACTAGTACCATGTGTGTTTCGGCACTCTTCAACAAAATCATTAGTGAACTCAATGTAACCATCATTAATATCATAACTCTCACTAGCCTCAGGTGAGCTAAAAGGTGTAACATTGTCTTCACTAGGAGTTTTGGTATTTCCTAGACCAGCCATAGTAGCATCTAGAAAAGGACCTAATGTACCACTCGCATCAAGAACAGTAGAAGTAACATCATGAGCATCAAAAGCAGTTTCAGACTCAGCAGTAGTAGCAGTGTGTGTAGCATGTGTATGTGGTGGTGGTGTGATAAGCTTACTTATAACAGATGGTGAATCAAGAGCAGCAGAGGTGTTTAGGACAGTACCTCTTCTTGTAGTGGATGGTAAAATAGGGAACTTTTCATCACGAGACTTCCCCATGATGAAAGGAGTAGAAGTGAACAATAATAGATCCAAGTGAACTTACAAATAAAGTTATGCTCCCTGACAATGGCGCCAGAAAATAGTCTTGATGACCCACAAGGATAGGGGATCGCAACAGTCTTCGCGGGTAGTATTACCCAATTTATTGATTGACACAAGGGGAGCCAAAGAATACTTGCAAGCCTTAACAACTGAGTTGTTGGTTCAGCTGCACCTGGAAATAGTTCTTGCTCACAGAAGTTTATTAGTAGCAACACCAAAGCAACACCAACAGTGAAACAGTAGCAATAGTAACAGTAACGGTAACCGTAGGATTCGAGTGCGGTAGGCATAGGGATGGATGGACGGGAGTTCCATGGACGAGTCTAAACATATAACTTCAATATCTAGGGCATTGCAGATAAATAATAACAAGAATCCAACTACTAAACAATCCTAGGCATGTGCTCCAAATATAGTCATACGTGCTCGCAATGAGAACTTGCACAACATCTTATATGCAGCCAGCCCGTGGCAGCGGGGCCTCTAGGGAACTACTGACAATTAAGGTGCTCTTTTTAATAGAGCACCGGAGCAAAGCATTAACACTCCGTGAACACATGTGATCCTCACACCATAGCCATCCCCTCCGGTTGTCCCAAATATTGTCACTTTGGGGCCTTTGGATACGGACAATGATATGTGTACACAACTTGCAGATAAGATCACAAACAATACTATCATAATGATTCAATAATATGTTCATATCTGAGATCATGGCACTCGGGCCCTAGTGACAAGCATTAAGCACAACAAGTTGCAACAAAGTCAAATAGCACAAGAGAAACTAGGCACCATGCCCTAATAGATCTTATTCGATTACATGATAGAACTCATCCAATCCCTACCATCTCCAAGCCTACGGCGGGGGATTACTCAATCATGAATGAGGGAAACATCGGTGGTTGATGGAGATGCGTTGGTGATGATGATGGCGATGATCCTCTCCAAATTCCCCATCCCGGTAGGGTGCCAGAACGGAGTTTCTGGATCCGAATTTTGGTTTCTGGTGGCGGTGGCGGAGTGGAACTCTTTCTGGAAAACTATCGAACCCCCCTCATTTTTTAGGTCGAAAGGCAACTTATAGGCGCAGAGGGAGGCCGAGGAGGTGCCTGGGGTGCCCACACCCCCTCCAGGCGCGGGGTCAGGTGGGCCGGCGCCTGGGGTGGGTCTGGGCCCCCCAGGACTCCCCTCCGTCTCTTCTTCTGGCTCCGTGGATCTTCTGGTGAAATATAAGTTTTGGCATATTTTCCGGGATTTTTCCTGATAGTTCATTTTCTACACAAAAACAAGACACCAAGGTAATTCTGCTGAAAACAGCGTGAGTCCAGGCCGCGAGGATCGCCACCGAAGTGCAACAATGCGGCAGCGTGACGATGATGGTGGAGCGCTCCCGGACGGACGCTCGCCGCCGTGCTGGAGCACATCCATGCCGGCAACAACCCATGGCTCGGCTTCCCTCACACCCCGGCGCCAACGTCCAGGGCGAGGCGCCATCCTCTTGCCAACTGGCCGTCGAGGAGGATGGCCAGCCTCAACTCCTCCTCCTCCGCAGAATAGGCCTCGCACTCCTCCGATTCCACGTTGACGCCATCGCCGCCACTCCGGACGATCAAGCGGGAGCCAGACACGCCGGTCCGCTCGCTGCTGCGGACAAGGGCGCGGGGCATTGTAATCAACAAGCCATGCGCGCCTTCGCCGCCCACTGGCCGTCTATGCATCGCCAGCCAAATACAGAGCCAACGGAATGGGCGGTGCCTATCGACGAGGACGCCTTCGCCATGAGGATGGCGATGGAGCAATCCCTCCATGACGCCGTGCCCACGCTAGAGCCTGCTTCGAAAGATATCCTCGCCTGGTCCAGGCGAACTGGGGGCAGATAGAGCAGCTCCACGTCCAGCGCCAGTAGAAGGAGGACGAACTCCAGGCCAGGGCATGGCCGCGAGTTCGCCTACCAGGGCACGCCGCTCGTCGTTCTCGACAATGACAAAGACGCCGGACTATCGTACTAGCCCTGGAGGTGCGGTGACGACAGCCAGGGCAGCTCCCGCCCACCGTAGCCGCCGAGCGACGACAACAGCGACGACGACGGCAAGGCCGACCCCGGCTACACCTGCTTCTACAACAACTTAGGCATGTAGAAGCGGTGTCCGGCATCGACATCGGCGGCGACCTTTTTAAGTTTTTTAGTTATTATTTAGCCTAAATGCAGTTAAAATTCGGATGTTCGCCCGAATTCCATGTAATATTTGTGTATTTCCCCTTAATTAATGAAAATCGTCTATATTCGTCCAAAATTTACCGAATTTGTTGAATTTTTGCTAAACGCGGGAACTCGGTCTGAAACGAGAGTGGAAACTCGATATTCCCATGCCAATAGCTAGTTTCATCCGGTTCAAAATGCGTGAAAACTCATGCATCCAATCAGCCTGTTTAATTTTGACTCTCGAGTCTGCTAGACTTCACATACACTACCAAACGCGTGGTAGCGCCCTTATAGCCATGGCGAAGCTTGACGCGACCATTTCTTTACTAAACTTATGCTATGAAGTTGGATTCTTTCTTTCACAACATAAAACTTAATGTTAATGTTAATGTATTCGGCAGCAACACTTGACTTATTGTCGTGAGCATAGAATACTGCTGGCTCATTGTCGCAATACATTTTGAGTGGTATTTGAATGTTGTCCACCACTCTCAACCCGGGTATAAACTTCTTTAACCAGTTTTCCTATCCTATGGCCTCATAACATGCTACATACTCAGCTACCATCGTGGACGATGCCGTGATAGTTTGCTTGGAGCTTTTCCACGATATAGATCCACCCGCGAGAGTAAATATATATCCTGACGTGGATTTTCTTTTATCTACATCTCCCGCATAGTCTGCATCTGAATACCCTTCTATTTCAAGGGAATCAGTTCTTCTGTATGTTAGCATGAGGCCTTTTGTGCCTTTTGCATAATGCAATTCCTTCTTTACCATTTTCCAGTGCTCTATTCTTGGATTACTTTGAAATCTGCCAAGTATCCTGGTAAAAAAAGCTAATTCAGGGTGTGTACACACTTGAGCATACATCAAGCTTCCAGCGGCAGAAGCATATGGAACCGCTTTCATTTGATCGATCTCATATTGGTTCCTGGGAGACTAAAAATTCCCAAATCTATCGCCCTTGACTATAGGAGCAGGCATAGGATTACTCGCATGCATACTATACTTCTTCAGAATCTTCTCTAAGTATGCCTTCTACGATAGCCCTAAAACCCCTTTTTCTCTATCTCGGTGAATTTCAATTCCTAGAACGAATGAAGCTTCACCAAGATCTTTCATATCAAAGTTCGAGGACAAGAACTTCTTCGTCTCCAATAGTAGACTAAAATCACTACTAGCGAGTAGAATATCATCCAAACACAGGATAAGGAAAATGAATTTCCCATTTTTAAACTTTGCATATACGCAATTGTCCTCCTCATTCTCATCGAACCCAAACTTTCTTATTGTTTCATGGAAATTTAAGTACCATTGCCTGGAGGCCTGTTTTAATCCATAAATGGACTTTTTTAGACGACATCCCATACGTTCTTTTCCTTCCACAACAAAACCCTTGGGTTGTGCCATGTAAACTTTTTCTTCCAAGTATCCATTTAGGAATTCTATCTTTACATCCATCTGATGCGATTCTAAATTATAGTGTGCCACTAAAGCCATTATGATTCTAGAAGAATCCTTATTTGAGACTGAAGAAAATGTCGCATTGTAATCTATTCCTTCTCTTTGGGTGAAGCCCTTAGCAACAAGTCATGCCTTATATCTTTCAATATTCCCTCTAGAGTCATATTTTGTTTTGTAGACCCATTTATAGCCTACTGTTTTGGCTCCTTTAGGAATTTCTTCTAAATCTCAGACTTTGTTGCTACTCATGGCTATCATTTCATCTTCCATTGCTTCAAGCCACTTCGACAAGTGAGCACTTTTAATGGCTTCTTTAAATGTGGTGGTGACGAGGTTTCGACTCGTCAATGCCCATTGTTATGGACTTGGGTTTTGGAGAAGATGGGGATGCTGGAGATCGCGGAACGGTTAGCAAACAAGCAATACGAGACACGAGGTTTACCCAGGTTCAAGCCCCCGGAGGGAAAACCCTACTCCTGCTTGTCTGCTCTTGATTACGGCGGAACCGGTGGTTACAGGGGTGCGCAGATCCAATCTGGCGTGGACTTGTGTATGCGAAAGTATGAGTCGAGAGATCTAGGTCGTGCCCTCCTGGCCTTTATATAGACTTAGGCAGGTCTCGGGCATAGACCTAGTCGGTTACAAGTTCTAGGGTTTTACCCCTTTGAATTTCCTATCTACTCTAGTCTTGCTCTCCAAGGATCCGAAGGCGTCATGGGCCTGGGCCACCCGAAAGTCTTCATGGGCCCGGCGTATATTTTCCGTGGGCCTTCCTTGGGCTAGACCAGGTATGCTGAGATCATGTACCAGCGGGGTATAACCATGTCAGTAGCCCCTGAGTGATCAGTCGAATCGTAGATCCGGCTAAGGACTCTTCAATCCTTCGGGTGTGACTATGTATTTTAATAGTTCAGGTGTAGGTATTGTTGATGCGTGTGCCTGACTCACCCGACGGATCAGGGTCAGTTAACAGTCTTAGGACGAAACAACACGATCTTCTTCAGGCTCGAGTCCCTCAACTCGAACCTAGAACATATGCTGGTGTAATTCGACTCAGGCCGCGGAGGACTTACAGGAGTGGAATTCCAGTGAATTTAATTGATGTACCCAACGTGTCCGTCGGGATTTTTCATCGCGCCTGTTGGCACGGATTTTTACTAGCAGAGCGCAGTCATGTCCGTTGCCAGGCCATCAAATGATATCTGTAGGTCTTATCTTTGTGTCGTAGACACAACATCCGAATGTTTATCACCGCAGAGGTGTTTCAGGTGGCCAAGGAGGACATTGCTCACTTTGCGTTAATTAGGGCAGAGTTGCCGAAAAGTTTTTTTTTGTATACTAATCCGAAGGATCGCAGTCGAAGAATTCATAGGGTGCGCGACCAGCGCTCCCTATGGGAGTAGCCCCCGAGTGTCTGTTCGAGTTGTAGACTCGAGCGGAGACTTTTAATTCAGCCGTTGTTCAGTATCGGGTCCGTGTGACACAAAAAAATTCGGATGCTTAAATCCGCCCTCCCTCCCTATGGGAGTAGCCCCCGAGTCCGTAGTGGAGTCGTAGACTCGACGTATGACTCGAAGAAATAGTTTGAGGCTGAAACATGTTGTTCCTCTTTCGGGTGCGCGGCCAGCGCTCCTGATAGGAGTAGCCCCCGAGTAATTAGTTGAATCGTAGATTCGAGTGAGTACTCTTAGCTTTGAAGCCGAAGAAATTGTAGCTAGTGCTAGTGTAGCTTTTGATGACGTCAGTGCTGACGATCGATGACCTCAAGCGCCTTCTGCGCCAGAGATGACTTGACTGGACGAACATGGGTCCCACTGTCTGACCTTGAATTGACCGGTCACACGCGGCGTGGAGATAATGACGGAGTCGCCTCGATTTCCGCGCGTAGTGGACGGCGTGTTAGCGATGGTTCGTTGTGATGCTGACACGTGTATGGCCAGATCCTGCCGTTGGCGTTAGGTCTTCTCGATGGACGGCTGTCGTGCATCATCTTCGTCTTTATAATCATTGGGGAAAACTTCAGTTTGCTTTCACCGCATCTAATCTCGTTTTCACTGCTTCCTTGTTATCTGAGAGTTCTTGATGCGCGCTGGAATATCCCTTCACATTTCCATCTTCCATCTTGCGCTCTCGCTGCCAGCGTCGCCGTACCGCGATGGGGAAGTCGAAGAAGGCTTCATCAGCGGTTGGTACCAGCACTGCTGGAGGGAAGAAGAATGACGCCGCTACCCGTGTCACCGACGGTAGCTGGCGGCGATCGGAGACGCGGGAGAGTGATCTCCGCAAGCTTCACGAGCGGGGCCTGATCCCGCAGGATAGGGAGGCCGTCAAACTCCCAGGCAATGAGGTAATCCCCCGTCCCCCCACTGGGTTTCGGGTTATGTTCCTCGCCTTTGTCATTCGCGGGTTTTCCTTCCCAGTCCACGACTTCCTTCGTGGATTGCTTTTCCTGTACGGTGTACAATTGCACCATCTTTCCCCCAATTCTCTTCTTCACGTTGCTTGTTTTATCACTTTCTGCGAGTGCTGGCTCGGTATTGAGCCGCACTTTGGCCTCTTCCGGAAACTCTATTCCGTGAAGAGACAATCCGGTTCGGATGGTGTTTACCCCATTGGGGGTTGCATCATCTCCCTCAAGCCCAATCTGCTTTTCTTTTCTTTTTCCATGTCTGAATATGTCCAGTACTGGCGGAGGCGATGGTTTTATATCCGCGACTCCGTAGTACCTGGGCAGGATTTTGGTCTTGTTCCTTTTGACCCCTCCCAAAATATCGAGCCGAAGAGGTCCTGGAAAAAAAAGATCTTGGATGGCGAGGTGGCGGAGATAGAGGTTCTCTATCGTCGAGTGGAGGATCTCCAATTGATTCCGGAGAAGGAAGTGAACGGTGTGGATATCATCCGCACTTTTCTCGAGTGTTGGGTGCAGCCACTCCAGGCTAGGTCACACCCGATGTTCTTTTATGCTGGCCGGCGTGATCCGACGAGGGTTTCGACTGAGAAATTCTCCCAGGGAGATCTCGACAGGGCCCTTCGTTCGCTGCTGAAGTTCAAGGCTGGAGAGGATATCCCGGGGAAGTCGCTGACTCCTCCGTTTTCTTCTTCGCTTCCTGTTCCACAGGTGTAGATCCGTGCGCGTAATGCTATTTTTCGACTGCGTTGTATTTGTGTTTGTTTGCTAACAAATTGTTCTTCTCTTGTGCAGAGCTTCAAAGTGTCGGGTATGTCACCTCCACTACCCGAAGTATATCCGGATGCTCCAGATAATGATGTGGTGGATTCCATGTCTGAGCTACCATCGGCGCGGTCTTCGGCTGAAGAGGCCAACGAGTCGAGCGAGGATCACACTCGCAAACGATCACGGAGCTCCAGCGAGTCTTCGGATGCTTCGACTCCTCTGACTCCTAGGAACCCACTGTGTCTTGAACGTCACAGTGGTGGGCATGGAGGCTCTTCCTCTCCGATTCCTGCTCTTCCTGTGCGGGTTGTAGCGCCGCACCCGCCAGCGAAGCGGAAGAAGGAAGAAAAGAAGGAAGAGAATAAAGAGGAGAAGAAGGTCCGGAGGACCCCTCCTGTCTTCAACCTGAGCGAGCTTGACTCGTAAGTTTCCTCTGCACTGCGTTTTCTTTACTGTTTACTTTGTACTTGTACTAATTTGTCCGTGTGCAGGCACTCTTCCAATGACTCCTCTAGCGATGGTGCTCGGAAGATGATGGGGGAGTCGAAAGTCGCGTCTCCTCCTCCTCAGACGGTGGCTACCTCTGAGGGCGCTGCTCCGAACCCTCCTCCGCAGGAGGTTCAGGTGGTTGCGCCTCAGAATTTTGCTAGCGGACCCTCGGCATCGCCATCGGATCATGTAAGTAGTTCTGTCTCCTGCCACGGGGGAGCCCCCGAGCATCTATAAAAGAGTTTTCTTGTTTTGTTCTTCCTTCGAGTCTCGGGGGGAGCCCCCGAGCGTTTTCGTGTGTGTATTTTGCTTTTGTCCTTTTTTGTTGGGCGTAGCCCCCGGGTCCTTTTACTGACTAGTAGGTCTTCTTCCTACAGCCTTTTGTGCAGGATGCCAAGCGACTGGTGCAGGAGCACCTGGTACTGGAGGCCAGCCTCAAACAGCTGCAAGGTACTATTATGCCTTTGATGTTTGCTTCTTCGTGTACTCGTGTCATGTTATCTGATGCTTGTATTTTTTGAATGCAGAGCAGCATAACACCTCCCTTCATGAGATTGATGCTCTCAAAAAGATCCTCGGTCAAGCGGAGAAGAAGGCCGAGGTCACCGTTGGTGCGAAGGAGCGCCTCGAGCTGGAGCTGGCTACTGCGGCCGAGGCTAAGGAGCGCCTGCAGCGGGAGGCCACGGACCACGAGGAGCAGCTTGCCACTGCTGCGACTGCACGTGAAAGAGAGGTGGCTGGCAAGCTCATGGAAGCTGCCAAGGCTGTTTCGGGTGAGTATCTTCGCTTGCATCTTTTTTGGTTTTCTTGTCTTTCTTCTGCGGTGCCTTGTTCATTCCTTCTCTTTGTTGTCGCAGATGCCGCGGGCATCGAGTTTAACCGCGGTGCTCTGGAGCACGGAAGTGCTCTAGATGATGCTACTGCAGCGGTCGAAGATCGCTGCAGCACCGTCGTCAGCTCGCTTGCCAAGGCCAAGGAGGTCCTTGGGCGCTTCTACAAGGAGCTTGTTCCCAAGGGTGCGGCCCTTGATGATGTTGACGCTCTGGCGGAGGCATTGTCAGCCGAAGCACC
Source organism: Avena sativa (assembly GCA_916181665.1). NCBI lineage: Eukaryota > Viridiplantae > Streptophyta > Magnoliopsida > Poales > Poaceae > Avena > Avena sativa. The sequence goes on along the minus strand of OV702295.1, from coordinate 53,726,162 downwards.
TGCGGCGTACAAGCGCAAGCAGAAGGGCATCGGCGCATCTGTCGGGCTGGCGATGCCTTTGGCGGCTGGAGCGGAGCTGGACCTTGCCCAGATCACCTCCCGGATGCCGACGACTGCGGATGGATCCGAGGTAGCCTTCGGTACCTATTCTGCTCGCTGTAAGCGATATGGGCCAAAGCTGATTGATCTGCTCACCGAGTACGCGCTACGGCAGCAGGGGAAGCCAAGGCGAGGCAATCCGGCTCCGAGGCTACTCAGCGTGCCGCATCTTAGGTGTTGTAGCTATAGGATAGCTGTAGTTTTCTTTTGTTGTAATTATGTTGATGAACAAATCCCTATGCCACGTAGTGGCCTTTTATGCACTTAATGAATTTGTTGAGTTGTGTTCTCCTCCGTTTGAGTGTTCATGTCTTTTGCCTTTCTGCTGCTCTAGGGTCCTTCGGGTGCTGATCCCGTTGACACCTCGCCTGCCGCGCGGCTGCGGCCATCCTTGGATGATTCTTCGCAGCTTGCTTTTCTTCGAGACTGTGTTCGTAGTCTCGAGAAGGAGTTGCTTGGCGTGCGTGGCCATGCCGATGTTTGGAAGTCCAAGGCGGATCATGGTTCGGACAGAGAGGAGTACTTGATGGCGGAATTGCTTCGACTGTCGGACTACCTTCGGATGCGCCTGCTGGCTTTGCATCTTACTTTTGTGTGAGTATCGCAGGTGCTAACCTTGCTCCAAGGGAGGAGAAAGAGTGTGTTGCTGTTCGGGTCAATTGTTTGACTCAATAGGACATGGAAGCCGGCGGGTTCTTCTGGATGGATCGCGACCGTGCCATGGCTCTGACAACGGTGCAGGATCGTGTTCACCAAGTGTCGCGGGTGCTTCGTCAAGTGCAGACTTCACTCTCGTCGGTTCTGCATGTGATGTTTCCCCTGGATGCTGCACCAACAACCCTGTCTGGTCTTCTGTCTAAATTTCGGAGCGTGACTCGTGTCCAGGAATTGGTGAGGCAGCAGCTTGTCGCAGGGGTGAAGGCTACGCTGCCCCTTGTTAGGCTGCATCGTCCTGATGTAGATCTATCTGTTGTAGCGGCTGGGCCACCTCTTCGGCCGGATGGTGGCGAGTGGGATATACGTCCGCATTATGCGGCTGTAAGGCAGTATGTCGAACAGGTCGTAGATTTGTTTGAGAAGCGTGCTCAAGTTATTCTTCAGAATAGGTAGTACCTGTAAAAGAGATAGATGTAAAATTTGTATATTTTGACTGGGCATGTTGTGCCCTTTGTTATAAAGGTTTGGTTGTTGTTGGAGCACGCAGTGCTTTGTTTGAGTACGTGTCCTTTTCGTTATCCTGACGTTGTCAGCTACTCAGGTGTACACGTGTTATCCTCAGTCGATGAAATCGTGAGGTGGGGGGAGCCCCCGAGTGCGTTTGTAGCATGAAGTAAAGTTGCAAATAGCGAACGAAATTTTGGGGCAAGACACTTAGCTTTATTTATATCGTAACGGAGGAAGTACATTGTTCGGCTGAGTAGCCTTGGATGAAAAGCCTTATTGAAAGTAAAGGGGTAGGTATCTAGGGGTAGAATCGTCGCAAGTGTGCGATGTTCCATGGGTTGGAGTATGCGACTCCAGACTCCACGTGCTTGAGGCGATAGGCGCCACCTGGCACTACTAGAGAAAAGGCTATAGGAGACATGCTTATGCGAGGCACATTTAGACATATGCGCCTCCTATAAAAATAGGCGAGGCGCACTTTGCGATATGCGCCTCTAGTATAAAAATAGGCGAGGTGCATATGATAAGAACGCGCCTCCTATAATCCCTGTACGGACAGAATCTAGCAGCCCCATATTATGCGAGGCGCATTCTAGTCATATGCGCCTCCTATATATCAGATAGGCGAGGCGCATATGGACATAATACGCCTCGCATATTCTGTGTGAGCCCGCGTGTTGGTAGGTGCACGAATATGCGAGGCGCATATGGCTATATGCGCCTCCTATATTTGATAATACGCGAGGCGCATATGGCCATATGCGCCTCAAGTAACTCATGCGGGCCCGGGCGGTGGTAGGTGGCCGCATATGCGAGGCGCATATTGCTATATGCGCCTCCTATAGTTTGAATTATAGGAGGCGCATATTGTGCAATATGCGCCTCGCATAAGCTGGCACCACTTTTTTCCAGCTTTTTGCACATGGAGGCAACTACCACCCCACTCACTTGTGTCACTTCTTCCTCCTCCACCAAGACAAATCTGGTCGCCCCCCTCCTCCTCCCCACCTCATTTCCCCCATTGATTCACCATAGAAGCTTGCTCAACATCCATTGGTTGACACCCATATGTAAGTGAAGTCTCTTGCTCCTCTAGATCTACAACATGTCCATTTACTTCTCCTCCGGCTCTCTTGCGCAAGTCGCTGTTGGAGGAAGCGTGAAGGCGCTGCTTGCATGTATGCGCGTTGTCGGAGACACCGACTATATGATTGTGTTGTGGTGCTACTTTTTGTGCAGGGATTTCATTTGAGATGCCAATGTTTCGCCGGAATGTCGATTTATTTCTTTTCCGGCGAATTTCTGGCACTCGCGGATGTCCTCTTTTTAGGGGAGGTCATGCCGAATTTTTCCGGTGATCCACGTCCATATATGCTCTAATTATTCTCTTGCTCTTTGTACCACGCAGGCGGCCATGGTCCGACCACTGATCAACAAAGCCCGCGTGGATAGGTGGATGACATGCGCGAGGGCCGACATGGAACGTGCAAACAAGACAGAGATAAGATGTCCATGTCGGTACTGCAAGCTGATGTATCTGATAAGGCATGATTCCGGAATGCTGGAGTCGCACCTGCTTCGACGTAGTTTCATGGATGGCTACACTCGATGGATACGTGGTGATCACGAAGATCAAGATGCCAGTGATGATCACGAAGATCAAGACGCCAGTCACGATCACGAAGATCAGGGTGGTGGCACTGGACATGGACACGAAGATGATCAAGGTGGCGTCGGGCATGGACACGAAGATGATCAAGGTGGTGCCGACCATGATTCGAGCTAGTTGCGAGACCCTCATGTCCAAAATCTGCTTCTCAAGGATACGAGTAACGCCAGAGCCGCCGGTAGAGAGAAGGCTAAACTGGAACAAATGGAGAAAGACGCGGTCACTCCTTTGTTTGACGGATGCAACGACGGGGATACCCGTCTAAATGTAACGCTTAGGGCTCTGGAGATGAAGGCGAAACACAAAATGACCGACGAATGTTTCGACGACAACATTGTATTCTGGCACGATATTCTTCCCAAGAAGGGGAACACATGTCCAACTAGTATCGCTGAGGCGAAGAAAGTCGTGTGCCCTCTCAATCTACCGCACGTGAAATACCACGTCTGCATAAATGATTGCATCATCTACCGGGCCGAGGACGCGAAGAAGACCACGTGTCCGGTGTGCAAGACCTCTCGATACAAGAGAGGGACCAAGAAAGCTCCTAGGAAGGTGGTGTGGTACTTTCCTCTAACTCCTCGTTTGCAGCGGTATTTCGCAGACCCTAAGGAAGCACAGCTCATGCGCTAGCACGCGGAAAGAAAGAGGCCGGAAGACGATGATCCGGAGAAGGAGGAAATGTTGAGGCACCCTTCGGATGCTTGCCAGTGGAAGGCGTTGGACCTACAATATTACCAACATTTTGGGAAAGAGTCAAGGAACCTCAGGCCGGGCGTGAGCACTGACGGACTCAATCCGTTTGGAAGCCAGAGCGGCACACACAGCACCTGCCCCGTGTTTGTATGGATCTACAGCCTCCCTCCCTGGTTGTGCATGAAGAAGAAGTACGTAACCATGAGTATGCTCGTTCAAGGGCCAAAACAACCTGGTACAGACATCAATCTGTATCTCACGTTGTTGAAAGAGGAGTTGGCCATGTTATGGGAAGAAGGAGCCCGTACATGGGACGCCTCGAGACAAGAGTACTTTGACATGAGAGCGGCGGTGATCACGACGGTGCAAGATTATCCTGGTTACGGATACTTCTCGGGGCAGGTGGTCCAAGGATTCTATGGGTGCGTTAGGTGCAAGGATAATACAACGTACCGCCAGCTACAGAAAGATCCCGGGTCCGGGAAAACCGTGTTCCTTGGGGCTCGGAGGTGGCTTCCCAAGAATCACGCCTGGAGAAAGCTAGGACATCTGTTCGATGGGACGATCGAGCTCCGAGGAATCCCACACCAGAAGAGTGGCGCGGAAATCTACAAGCTGTTGAATAACTGGAAGGAGTGCCCTGCGCCAGGAAAGACCCAGAAGAAGCCAGAGCCGTTGCTGAAGGTATGGAAGGCGAGGTCTGTTTTCTGGGACTTGCCATACTGGAAGATCCTCCGCGTGCCTCATGGCCTTGATCTCATGCATATCACGAAGAACGTGGGCGAGAGTCTGCTTGCCACCCTCCTTAACACCGACAAGACCAAAGATGGGCCGAAGGCAAGGAACGACTTGAAGCATATGGGAATCAGGGATGAACTTCAACCACCACCTAGCGATGATGAGGAGGAGGACAAGGTGGAGGAGACAGAAACACAGAATAGCCGTCGTCGCAAGGGGAAAAAGGTTAAGAAGGGAGAGGTCAAGCTCAAGGCCTCATGCTTCACTCTGAGTAAGAAGGAGTCCATACAGTTTATGAAGTGCCTCCTCGGAGTCAAATCTCCGAACGGCTACGCGGGGAAGATAAGCAGATGGCTAGACGAGGCGAAGCAGCGCTTCAGCGGGATGAAGTCTCACGATGTCGTCGTGCTAATGACGCAGGTACTCCCGGTCGCGATCCGAGGTATAATGGACAAGCACATCCGTGAAACACTGTTTGGCCTCTGCAACTTTTTTGACGTCATCTCTCGGAAGTCGATAGGCATTAAGCAGCTCACGAGGCTACAGGACGAGATCGTGGTGATAATGTGCGAGCTCGAGATCTATTCCCCCCCCCCCCTCCCCACTTTCTTCGACATCATGCTTCATCTGCTTCTCCATGTCGTGGAGGATATCGTCCAGCTCGATCCTGCGTTTCTGCGAAGCATGATGCCGTTCGAAAGGCTCAATGGACACATCAAGGGATACGTTAAGAACAAGTCCCGTCCAGATGGAAGCATAGCAAACGGCTTCCTGGCCGAAGAGTGCATCTCTTTCTGCTCGAACTTTCTACAAACCGAGACCCCTCTTGGTATGCCATTCAACAAGCACCTCGGGAGGCTCGCTGGATGGGGTCACCGCGAGGGTCGACGTGCAAAGCATGTCGACATGGAGGGCCGAACCAAGGACTTTGAAAGAGCAAACCTGGTCGCGCTGCAACACCTGCAGGTGGTTGATCCATACATACATGAGCACAAAGAGTTTATCAAGAAGAATTACGCTGATCAGGGGCGCCAGGTCCCGAGGGAGGAAGATGTTATCAAGGAGCACAACTCCGGTTTCACGCGGTGGTTTAGGGAGAAGGTCATAGCTAATCCACCGCATGGAGAGTACTCGGAGGAAGATAAACTCATATTCTCACTGTCACAGGGCGCCTCGCACAACCTCATGACCTATCAGGCTTACGATATCAACGGATACACGTTCTACACAGAGGAAAAAGACAATAACTGCGATTACCAGAACTCAGGGGTAACAGGGATATTCTACACCGGCGACATCCCGGAAAGATACTATGGAAGGATCGAGGAGATTTGGGAGCTCGACTATGTTACGGAGAAGGTGCCGATGTTCCATGTCCGGTGGGCCAAGAGCGTCAAGAAAGAAGACCGGTATTTCACCACGATGGTTATACCGTCAAAGACCACCAGCGCGAACGCACCCGCAAGAAATGAGCCTTGGGTTTTGGCTAGCAAAGTCGACCAATGCTGGTACATCAAAGACCCGTCAAAGCCTAGCCGGGTTGTCGTCAGGAGAGGCAAAAGGAACATTATCGGAATGGACGGAGTCGCCAACGAGCAAGGCTTTGACCAGAACGGCGACCCGAAGATAGAAGACGGGTATGGCAACCAAACACCGTACACCACAACCCTACCTAAGAAAGGACTTCCGTTCAAGAGAAGTAGTGAAGACGTCCCGGACCTAACCTATGCAACCGCGACAAAGAAGGGCAAGAAGACGACCATTGTCAAGAAACGCTAGCACGCTCCGACCATTGTCAAGAACCGTCGTGTGTGTGGCCTACTATTATGTATCAAAACATTCTTAATTTTCATTATGTGTGTGTTATAATATTATTGCATTGAGAATATTATGTATCGACAAGACACATTCATTGAGAATACTCACTTTTGTTGTTTTAGCAATATTTGAATATTTAAAATATTTGTAGTATATTTTATAGTTCATATTTGTATGGCAACCAAACACCGTACACCACAACCCTACCTAAGAAAGGACTTCCGTTCAAGAGAAGTAGTGAAGACGTCCCGGACCTAACCTATGCAACCGCGACAAAGAAGGGCAAGAAGACGACCATTGTCAAGAAACGCTAGCACGCTCCGACCATTGTCAAGAACCGTCGTGTGTGTGGCCTACTATTATGTATCAAAACATTCTTAATTTTCATTATGTGTGTGTTATAATATTATTGCATTGAGAATATTATGTATCGACAAGACACATTCATTGAGAATACTCACTTTTGTTGTTTTAGCAATATTTGAATATTTAAAATATTTGTAGTATATTTTATAGTTCATATTTGTATGCTTTTACATGAAAATTGGCCTTTAAAAAAAAATTCCAAAAAATTGGCCCCCTTAGGATTCGAACCTGGGTGGCCAGCAGTGAAGGACAAGGCATGTTACCACTAGGCTGCTGTGTGATAGTTGATAGAAACTTGCGCACTGCCCTATTTGTCTAGGATTGCATATTATGCGAGGCGCATTTAGCCCAGATGCGCCTCGCGTAATATTATACGAGGCGCACTTTGTGATATGCGCCTCGCATAACCGGCACACATCGATCAAGTCACACAGCGCTAGCAGCTAGTACATACACGACTTCACATATCTCAGAGCCCGACGCCACATCGATCGAAGCCGTCGCCGCCGTGGAGGAGCCCGACGCCGCCCGTCGAGGAGGAGCCCGCCGCCCCGTGAAGGAGGAGCTCGCCGCCACCCCGTGGAGGAGGAGCCCGACGCCGCCGTCCCCGTGAAGGAGGAGCTCGCCGCCGTCCCGTGGAGGAGGATCCCGACGCCACCGTCCCCGTGAAGGAGGAGCCCGACGCCGCCGCCCCGTGAAGGAGGAGCCCGATGCCGGCTTCCCACCCACGCCCCCCACCCACCCACGCCTCTTCCCCTCTCTCCGGTGAGTCCCCGCCCCCCACCCACCCACGCCTCTTCCCCTCTCCTCCCCTTCTAGGGTTTCTCTACCACTTCGACTGGGAGCTCCCCGGCGGGGCGAAGCCGGGTGAGCTCGACATGGCGGAGGAGATGGGCCTTACTGTCCGGCGAAAGAACGACCTGTTCCTGCATGCCGTGGTTCGAGTGCCCCCAATTTGATTTGAGCTTGCGTTGATATGTGATCACCCGTATAGTACATTTCAGCATCAGCCTATCGATGAAGACGAGCACGGCTGAGCAAATAATCTGCTGGATAGTTTTTACTCAAAATGTTGCATCTGTGTCACCAGGGAGAGTTCTGGGTGCGCTGTATCATGCCCAGATTGGCTAAAGGTGTGTCTGTTCTAAGGTAGACCATGTAGATATAGTTCGGTCTTCCGTTCTTCAGTTATACGAATCTCACTCTGTGCTGTTATCTTTTGATAGTTATACATCAGTCATCAGAGTATGCGCTCCTCTGCTTCCTCAGGAGCTTGTTCATGGATGCATGAATCGATTCTGAGTTCTTCTGTTTGTTCTATATTTAATGCATAAAAATTTCAGATCAGTTTGACTAATTTTCTTGCCCAAGGTTGGACTATAGGAATTGTTGTAGCTATAATTCAGTCGATTCTAGTTTATAGAAATATTGGAACAACCTAGCTTGGTGATCAGTAGTGCTATAGTTTCAGATCAGTAGCTCCTGGTAACTGTACTATTTTCTCTGATTTAGTGATCAGTAGTGCTTTCACATCTTTGAAGTCATGCTTGCCATCTGTATTATTGTACTACTAGCTTAGAGAGTGTAAAACCATGAAGATATATCTGTATTATTTAGCACCTGGTGTTGGAGGATTTCAGTATTTGAAGAGAACCTTTTCTGATACACCTGTTGTTCTAATGCCGCTTGTATGTGTAATTAAGAACACCTAGATCCAATCTGGCATCATGAGATTTTTTCAGGTAAAAAGTAAATACTCTGGTAAGAACATAATAAATCACAGCGAGAATAAAACAATCACTGAAAGAGGAGTTGGCCTCACCACATAGCTTTATATGTTAGAAAATACAGGTGCGGCTGGTGGTAGTTGTACTATTATATCTCTGATTTGGTGGTCATTAGTATTCCCAGATCTCTAAATCATGCTAGCATTTGAACTGTTATGACTAAAAATCTGTTGGTATGTATGGGTTGGTGCCTCTGTGTATACAGGGTTAATTTGTGTATACAGGGTTGGTGCCTCTGTGTATGTATGGCCTGGAGCATGATATATATACATGGTGTTTGTGTATGCTGGCAGCAAAATGGATGTGTTTGTGTATGCTGGCAGCAAAATGGCTGTGATGATGGCAGTTGATCCTTTTTGTGCAGGTTTTTCTTTTTGAGTTGCCAATGTTTCGCCGGAATGTTGATTCATTTCCGTTCCGGCGAATTTCTGGCACTCCTAGACATAGAAAATTAGCAAAGTTCATGCCAAAATTTTCTGTGAATTTTTGTGCTTATTAGTTTCATTTATTTGTGTGTTTAGAAATGTCGGATCCGGGCCCTTCTAGCCAGAAGCCCTTTTGGGAGCAGCTGGCGGAGATGGAATCCCTAGAGGCCCCAGAATTTGTTCCGCGGGACGACGAGATGGAGGAGGACGAGGATACCTCGTCGGGCAATGAGGAGATGGGGGACGCCGATGGCGACGCCACTACCACTGATGGCGGCGGTGAAGCTACTACAGACGGTGGTAGCGCATCAAAGAAGTCTCGGAAGGATCGGACCCCGATCGTGGTCGACCTCAAAAGGTCCATCATCACAAGCGTGAGCCCTAAAGGTGCGCCTTTGGAGCCAGAAGAATTTGTTGGGGGTTACTCTAACCAGCTCGCGGCAATCCTCCGGAACACCGTCACGATCAACATGGAGAACCTGAAGGCCGAAGAGAACAAGGGTTTCCTCATCCAGCTTTTCCGGAAGCTGCACGCAAGATACGCGTTCCCGGGTGATGAGGAAAACAAGTATAATAATGACAATCTCAAAGGGAATCCGGTGAACAAGTATGCCCTCGGGAGGATGACCAAGGCCTTGTCAAATTGGAAGGCTCGGGTGAAGAATCTGATTTTCGAGGAGAAGCTAAGTTATCCACAGCTTGTCAAGAAGGAGCCTCTGGTCAAGGAAGAAGACTACAATGTGTTCAAGGCCAGATGTAACTCCGCCTTGGGCAAGGCCAGGACTGAGAAGGGCAAGAATATGAGATCCCGAAACATTGGTACCCACCATCTCGGCTCCGGTGGTTATAGAGCCGCGAGGCCCAAATGGGATAAGGAGGACGCCGATGCTCGTGCAAAGGGGTTGACACGTCCCTTTGACGACATAAAGGAGGAGCAGGCAAAGAACTTCGTCAGGGCCCGGTTTGCCCCGCCGAAAGGGGGTTCTGATTATTCTTCGGAGCCCGCCGGCCCCTTTGCTCCGAGGGTGAAGGACTTCATGCAAAAATATGTAAGTAGTTTGCATGCAAGTCGATTAATTGCATTCATGATTAATTAATGAAGTCCAGTTTTCTGATCAAATGCTTCGCGTTCCTTGTGCGCAGGACGAGGAGTGTAGGAGCTCCTCATCCCAGGGGTCAGCGCCACCGCCTGTCGCCAAGTGGGACACCACTTTTAATAGGGCGCTGAACCGGACCAAGAGTGTCGATCCCCTGGCGGCCCCGTCGGCTGGTCGTGTGGTCGGCTTTGGCGGCATATCATGGTCCGAGTACTATGGCACCCCGGAGCGAAAGGGCAAGAAGGCCGAAAGCACCGAGGTAAAACTCCTAAGGGAACAGGTGGAAGCCTTTCCAAATATAGTCCAAGATGTCGTGAACAAGGTTGTGTCGGCTGCCGAGACAAAGTTCCAAGAACAAGTCCAGACACAAGTCCATTCACATGTGAACGAGAAGCTCAACACCATCCTTCCCGTCTACATGGAAAAGTACAACAAGTGGCAGAAGGGTGGTAAACGGGGGACGCCACCGGTTCCCAACCTCAACAGCACCCAATCGGACAATGTGGCGCGGCCGGAGGCGTTGGTGACTCCTCCAGCAGGGCCGGTGGTGGTGGAGACTCCTCTAGCTCCGGAGCTTAACTTGCCCACTGCGGCGAAGGCGCCGGCCCGCATCACCATGCCATCAGGCAGCCACTCCGCCACTTGCATGGTCAAGCCTGTCGGCGTCGGTGCCTCGACATTGGCCGAGTTTGACGCCCTCAAGGTAACTAACTAATTAAAGCAAGAGTTGGGAGGCTCAACCACACCGATGACTTGATCTCTGTTTTTCTAACGCTCGGCCTACATGTCGATCTTTCGCAGGGAGACACTCCTTGCACTCTAATGCATTGGGTGGGCGGCCAGTTGATGGATGTTGCCAAGGGTACTATTGTTCAACCAGAGAACCGCAAAATGCACAATGTCACAATGCCACCTGACATGATGAGGGTCAAATACAGTATGGTGCTTCCGGGCTACGAGCAAGTGGAACCTCCCTCTCAACCTCAAGGATGGGATGATGAGGACACGGCAGCGGTCCTCAATACCGGCTTCGGCTACTTGTACCTATGGCCGAAGAGCCAGATCCGTTTGGGGACAGAGGACCAGCTCAACATCACCCTAGAGGCAGCACAACCAGCACATGATGAAGACTTCGAGATGGGAGACTTGGACAACATGGCACAGAATCCCGATGATGATGAAGAAATTGACCCGAACTACGGTGACCAGTTTGTTAACACAAGGTTTTCTGATTTGTATGAGCCGGGACCATCAGGCACACATCAAGTTTCCGAGACCCAACCAGCACCAGCGAAACCCCCTTGCAAGGTGCGTCTCTTCCCAACTAGTCAGGAGACGCCGCCACCTATCCCCTTCACCAAGCCTCCAAGGCCAGTAGTTCCTTTGATCAGCCCCGGCAACCTCCATAAGACGGTCGGTGAGGTGAACGCAGTGGCCGAAGCCGTAAAGAGCAAGAAGGGTCGCAAAAGGAAGCCTAAGGGTGATCGGGGCCAGGATCCAAATCCTCTTTTCCGGGACGGCGCTATGGGGCAAGCCAGGAATCAGCAGCACGTGGCAGGTGTACCGATGATGTGTAAATCGATGCTCGAGGTCGCAGGCTCGCATATGCGTAGTATTCATTATGGATGTCTCACAATTGAGTAGTGCCGCATTCGCGACAACGATCAGTCGTACCTCGTTTTCAAGGCTAAGGTGCCTTCTCATATGTCGTGCTTCGTCACTGTACCCCCCGGGGATATCTTCTACGTGCGGCATACCGACCTGTTTGACATGTTGAACGGGTTTCGACTGCACAATACCCTGGTCCGGCTGTTCTCCCTCAATATGGCCATGGAGATCACTAGAGACAAGATCCCGGGCATCCAGATAGTGGATCCCTACTTCATGCGTGACGCCGTCCTGAAAGATGCTGAGGCCATAGATCTGGCGACCGACTACCTCTCAAACTTCCTGCAAACATACTCGGACAAGGATGTGATTCTCCTTCCCTACCATCCCATCACAGAGGATGATCGGACAGGCTGTGTGCTCATAAGCTTGAATTTGAAACACTCAACAGCCTTGTACCTCGACTCAAACAGTGCGATCCAAAAAAACTACACCAATATCAAGAAAATTCTTGATGGCGCTCTCACCGGCTACGTTGCAGCGGGAGGCGTCAAACCGGCAAGGCCACATGTAAAGTTCGGCGCGCACGTGTTCCGCCACACGACGAAGTTTGCCTGCGTCAAGCAGCCGCCTGGCAGTGGGAAGGATGCCTTCTACGCCATTTACCACATGAAGGCGTTCTTCAATGACATGGAGACCAAAACGCTGCCATCTGACCTCGTGAAGTGGGCAAAAAAGCTTGCATGCATACAGGCTCGCAACCTCAGGAAACACTTCAACATCCAGGAGGAGATCGCGACAATCGTGTACCAGGGAGTCATAAAAACCGGAGGCACCTTCCACGGCGGCTATGCACCGTCCAACAGGGAGATAGACGAACGCTTAGCGCAGCAGGGTGACGGCAGGATGTTCATGCAAATGGCGAAAACTTGGTCGGGCTTCATCAATGCCCCCCCAAAGCCGACTCAAGAGCCGAAGAAGACTTCATGATTGCATTGCCTGGGTACCTAGCTGTTAGTTCCGAACTCGTGTTGTAACCTCTTATCACTATGTTAAACTTGCCTAGCAAAACCTCTAGAATATGTATCGTCAACCGTTGAACTTGATTGTGAGAGACACTAGCTAGTTATTTGTGTTACGAACTATTTTAAGTGCTTGATGCTTTTCATTTGTCATTGCTTCCCTACTTTCTTGTGGTTTGCTTTCTTTGTCTTTCTTCGAAATGCCGATGATTAGAACGTGTTGTGGTGTCACGTGTATGACTATGCCGCTGTTCGATCTTGTGTGCCAAGTAGACTAGTAATTTGGGCATATACTCTACTTGCCGCACAAGATCAAACAGCGAGCATTGTTATTTCCGTGCCCAATCTAAGTATGAGGCACTAATCCATGTCATTCTTGGTTTGCTTTTTTTTGGTCTTTCTTCGAAATGCCGATGATTAGAACGTGATTTCTTACATTTTGTTGCGCCCATATATATATATGCATGATTCTATCTTGTGAACTGCTAGCTATTGCTTTCCACTGACATAAGTAATATCATCTTTATTATGTGTAGGAGATGCTGAGGTGTTATGTCGTGTACGTCGGTCGGGTTCCAGGTGTGTACGAGGAGTGGAAAGACTGCCAGAAGCAAGTGAACAACTTCTCGGGCAACAGCTACCAAGGCTATGAGAGTAGAGAGGTGGCGGAAGAGAAGTGGAGGAGGCATGGAAGGAAGAAGTGGAGGAACTTCCTCGTGATCACCACCTTGTTACTCTTCATTGTAGGTTATGTGTTCTACTTCATCTAGGTAGAGCTACGTCGTTGGAGTTTTAATGTGATTGTGAACTTGTACTCGAAGGTGTAATGTGATTGTGAACTTGTACTTGGAGGTGTGAACTTGTCCCACAAACACTTGATGTATGAACTTGTATGTCATGATTGATGTGTAATGTATTGTATTCATGTTGGTTCTATTATGCTTTGGCAAATTGCAAGTTTCTGAAAAATTCTGTGCTCTTTATACTGTATTCTGGACTATTTGTATATTTGAATATCTGTATATTATTATTTATAGTGGTTTGTAAAACTTGAATTTCGAAAATATTACCGGAGGCGCATATAGGATACTATAGGAGGCGCATATACTATGAATATCCGAGGCGCATTGTAAAACATATGCGAGGCGCATATGATATGCGCCTCCTATACTTCACATATGCGACATATTATTATGCGATGTGCGCCTCGCATATGTGAAGTATAGGAGGCGCATATCATATGCGCCTCGCATAAGAAATACCCGAGGCTTGAAGCTAGAGGCGCATATGATATGCGCCTCGGATAGGCTTTTAGGTGCGCCTCGCATAGGCTTTTCTCTAGTAGTATGGGATGACTTCGGTGATGATGTAGGGTCCTTCCCATGGTGACTCGAATTTCTTCGGTCGCTCTTGCTTGAGTCGCAAGACGAGGTCTCCTTCGACGAAGGACCTTGGGCGCAGCCGGCCGCTGTGGTAGTTGCGGAGACTCTGCTGGTACACCGATGATCGAGCTGCTGCTACGTCTCTTGCCTCGTCGAGTGTGTCGACGGCGTCTTTGAGTGCAGCCGTGGATTCGGCTTCGCTGTAAGCAACGACCCGGGGGGTCTGGTGGCGTACTTCGGCTGGTAGCACGGCTTCGGCTCCATGCGCCATGAAGAACGGCGTGTAGCCGGTGGAGCTGTTTGGCGTGGTGCGCAAACTCCATAGGACGGATGGTAGCTCTTCCGTCCAGGCTCTGGCCTTTCGCTCGAGTGGGCTCATGAGGCGCTTCTTGATGCCAGCGCCGATTAGGCCGTTGGCCTTTTCTACCTGCCCATTCGTTTGCGGGTGAGCCACTGAGGCGTATGTGATGTTGATCCCGAGGCCTTCGCAGAAGTCTTGGAATTATTTGGAGATGAAGTTCGATCCATTATCGGTGATGATGCTGTGCGGTACGCCGAACCTGTAGACAATGGATTCAAAGAACTTGACGGCGGTCTTGCCCTTTTGGTTGGTGACCGGCATGGCTTCGACCCACTTGGTGAATTTGTCGACTGCGACCAAGAGGTAGACGTGCCCCCCTTTCGAGGACTTTGGCAGTTTGTTGATCATGTCGAGGCCCCATTGAGCAAAGGGCCAGGCTATAGGTATGGGTCTGAGCTCTGACCCGGGTGCGTGTGGTTTGTCGGCAAACCTTTGTCACCCCTTGCATCTTCGGACGATGTCCTTTGCATCGCTCATGGCCGTTGGCCAGTAGAATCCAGCTCGTAGAGCTTTGGCGACAAGGGAGCGGCTGCATGTGTGATGGCCGCAGATGCCCTCGTGGATGTCTTGGAGGATGGTTTTCCCATCACTGATGGTGACGCACCTTTGTAGTACACCAGTAATACTGCGCCGGTACAGCTCATCATTGATGATGGTGAAAGCTTTTGACCGACGAGATATGCGCCGGGCATCCGTCGGGCTGTCAGACAGTTCTCCGTTTATCAAGAACTGGAGGTACGGTCGCGTCCAAGTTTCTTCGACTGCCATGACCTGCATCAGGTTGACCGTAGCAACCTCTGTGTCCAGTTTCTCGGGTCCTTCATGTCCTTCGGGTAGCGTATCCCCCGAGTGTTCTGCTTCTTCGGGTGATCCCTTGGGGAATTTCCGCTTGATGGATGGCATGCAGATCTGTTCGAGGAACACACCCGATGGCACCTTTGCGCAGGTGGAGACGATGTTGGCGAGTCTATCGGCCTCCTCGTTGCTTTCTCTTCCAACATGCCGAAGCTCGCAGCCGTCGAATTCTCCTTCGAGTGCGTTGTAGAGCGCGCGGTACGCGATCATGTTTTCGACGTGTGCGTCGCACTCGTTCATCGTTTGTTGGACGACGAGGTTGGAGTCACCGTAGATGACCAGGCGCGTTGCGCCATAGATCTTTGCCATCCTCATGTCGTGGATGAGGGCTTCGTATTCGGGCTCGTTGTTGGAAGCTCAGAATTTCATCCGAATGACGTACTTCATCTTGTCGCCTTGCGGGGAGGTCAGTATGACCCCGGCTCCTGCTCCGGCTTCACGCTTGGATCCGTCGAAGTGCATCGTCCATGACTGCGACATGTCTGGGGTGTCTGGCAGCTGCAGCTCCATCCAGTGTACAAGTAAGTCCGGGAGCACTTGAGACTTGATTGCGAGTCGCTTCTCGTAGATGATTTCCAGGGGTGACAGCTCGATGCCCCATAGGGCCACGCGTCCTGTGGCCTCTGGGTTATTCAGGATGTTGTTTAGGGGTGCTTCGTTGACGACCATCACCTGGTGCTCCTGGAAGTAATGGCTCAACCGACGAGCCGTCATGAACACGCCATAGGCGAGTTTTTGCTAGTGAGGGTACCTTTGTTTTGTTGGCGTCAATACCTCGCTGAGGTAGTATATTGGGCGTTGGACCCCATGGGTCTTGCCTTCTTCGGGTCATTCAACCACTAGCACAGTGCTGACCATCTGGTGTGTGGCTGCTATGTAAAGCAGCAGAGGCTCGCGCTCCTTTGGCGTGACCAAAACGGGCGAGGTGGAGAGTAGTCGTTTGAGACTTTCGAACGCATCGTCGGCTTCGAGCGTCCACTCGAATTTATCTGCCTTGCATAGCAGCTGGTAGAATGGCAGGGCCTTCTCGCCCATGCGGCTGGTGATTCTGCTCAATGCCGCTATTCGTCCTGCGACCTGCTGGACACCCTTGAGGTTTTTCGGCTTCTCCATCGCCATGATGGCCCGGATTTTCTTCGGGTTCGCCTCGATCCCTCGCTGGGAGATGAAGTAACCAAGGAGTTGTCCTGATGGGACGCCGAAGGCGCACTTTTCGGGGTTGAGCTTGATCCTATAGCGGTCGAGATTATCGAAGTCTCGCGGAGATCGTCGATGAGCGTTTTCGCCTCCCTGGTTTTGATGACTATGTCATCGACATAGACTTGGACGTTGCGACCGATCTGGTCCTTCAGGCTTGCCTGCATGCATCGCTGGTACGTGGCACCTGCGTTCTTTAGCCCGAAGGGCATTGTGTTGTAGAAAAACACTCCGAACGGTGTGATAAACGCCGTTTTCTCTTAATCTTCGACCTTGAGTCGAATCTGGTTGTAGCCTGAGTAGGCGTCGAGGAAGGAGAGTTTCTCGCATCCTGCAGTCGAATCGGTGATCTGGTCGATCCGAGGAAGAGGGAAGTGGTCCTTTGGGCAGTGCTTGTTCAGCGACGTGAAGTCCACGCACATCCGCAGGATATCCGTGTCCTTCTTGGGAACCATCACTATATTTGCGAGCCATTCGCTTTCTTTGATCTCCCTGATGAAGTCTGCAGCGAGTAGCCTATTTATTTCCTTCTCGATGGCTTTTGCCCGTGGCTCGGACAGTCTCCAGATGGACTACTTGACGGGCTTGGTGTCTGGAAAGATGTTGAGTGCGTGCTCGGCGAATTCCCTGGGAACTCCTGGCATGTCCGCAGGACACCGGGCGAAGATTTCCCAGCGCTCACGGAGGAATTCGACGATCGCGCCTTCCTATGCGGGGCTGAGGTCGTTGGCGATCAGCGCCGTCTTGGAGGCATCCGTCGAATGGACCTGCACCTTCTTTGTGTTGACGGTGGAGTCGAAGGACATGTCAGGTGCGTTTTGTCGTGCGACTGGGGGTGCCCCATTGTCCGTCACCTCGCGGAGCCTTACAAGCTCCTCCTGCATGCCGAATGATTGGGAGATTCTGTTGAAGTCCCTGTCGCATTGGTCCGATCGGGTGAAGCTCCTATGGACTGTGATGACGCCCTTTGGTCCTGGCATCTTGAGTAGCAGGTATGCGTAATGTGGGACAGCCAAGAATCTTGCGAATGCTACACGCCCGAGGATGGCGTGGTATTGTGATGGCCAGTCCACCACTTAGAATTCGAGCCGCTCGAGTCGGAAGTTGTCCGGCTTGCCGAAGATGACGTCGAGCCATATTTTGCCCAGGGGGAATATGCCCTTTCCTGGTACGATGCCGTGGAACGTTGTGTCTGACTGTTCTAGGCTGCACTGCGGGATCCGCATTGCTGCTAGGGTACTTGCGGACATCAGGTTGATGCCGCTGCCGCCGTCCATGAAGACGCGGCTCATCTCGAAACCTCCAATCTGCGCCACCAGCACCAGGGCAGCATGACCTGGGCAAGGGATCTGGCAAGGGTGATCCGAACGGCTGAACGTGATGCAGGACTCCGATCCGCTGAGGTACTCAGGGATGGCGGGTGGAGTTGCCACGACCAGGTTGATCTGATGGGTGATTTTCTTCTGCACCCTATTCGTGGGGCGCCCCTTCTGGACCATCAGTGCTCCTTTTGGCGGGGGATACCCATTCCCAGCGTTGTTCTGTGCTGGTGCTACTAGTTGGTTCGGGCCTCCTACAGGTGGCGGTGGAGGAGCTCCATGCGCTATCTCACCTGGCGTGGGTACGTTTCCGAATCCAGGAAGTGGAGCTTGTTGTCTCATCTGGACCATGCTTTCGCTGAGCTTCTGGAACTCGCGGCAGTCCTTGGGCATGTGGCTTGCCTTCTTCTTTCCATCTTGCTTGTCGATGTAGAAGTGGATGGTGCATGGACCCGAAAGTTTTTCGTATGCTGAGGGTCCGTTGTCACGATCGCGGCGCTGCCACGACTGTGTTGGGCGCCCTCCATCGCGGAAGTTTCCTCTGTGGTATCCTCCGTTGTTGCGGTTGGCGTCGTTGCGGCGATCGGCGTAGCCGGCCGCGACCATGTGGGGTCCATCGCGATCGTCGTAGACGCGCGATCTCCTCTTGCTACGGCGCTCTCGTCGTCGGCCGTAGTCGTCCTCTTCCTCCTAGTGTGCCCGGTGGACGGAATCTTCGCCGTCAGCCCACCTGTTGGCGATGTCCATGAGGTGGTCGAGTGTCTTGGGCTTGACACGCCCAAGCTCCTCCTTGAAGTCCTGGCGCTTGACGCCGTCTTTGAAGGCGTCGATGGCCCTCTCTTCAAAGATGTGCGCTACGGAGTTCTTGGTGTTGGACCAGCGTAGTATGTATGAGCGAATGGATTCGCCCGTTCGTTGAGTGCAGGCCCGCAACTCCTCGATTGAGGCGGGCATCTTGCTGGTGCCTTTGAAGTTTCGGATGAAGCTGTAAGCTAGCTCCTCCCAACTTCGGATGGACCCTGAAGATAGGCTGCTAAGCCAGATCCGGGCTGCACCTGTCAGCTGCAACTGAAGGCATTGCATGGCGGTTTCCTTGTTTCCGCCGTGAAATTTGACGGAAG
Source organism: Avena sativa (assembly GCA_916181665.1). NCBI lineage: Eukaryota > Viridiplantae > Streptophyta > Magnoliopsida > Poales > Poaceae > Avena > Avena sativa. Next base: position 53,707,438 of record OV702295.1, on the reverse strand, counting down.
ATAGGTGGTCGCTGAGCCATGCCTTTGGGTCTTGTGTGCCATCGAACTTCGGAGTATCTGAAAGAAGCTTGAAATTTTGTGGCATCTTTGTTCGTCGAACAGATCTGCTGAAGCATCGGGCTCCGCAGAGTTCTCCTTCGTCTTCGTCCATCTCGTATTCAGATGAGCATGCGCGCTTGGCTCGCGCTTTGTCGATTTTGCGCTGTGTGAGTGCGTCCCTGGCGTCGTAATCGCGGTTGCGGTGGCGCGAACTCTTGTTCCTTCGAGGAAGGTCATGGTCCTCTTCTTCAGATGACGGGGTGGGGCTACGGTCAAACCTGACCGGAGCTTTCTTCTTCGGCTCCGTAGGAGCTTCCTGGTGGAGCGCGGCTCCGACGACTCTGAGTCCGGTAAGTGCGGACTTGTGCATGGCTCTTTTCGGGTCTCCCTCCGGAGGAGGGTGCAACGCTAGGTACGCGGTGGCTGCCATGACCGCAGCCTGTGGCGTTTTGGGATGACGTTGTCGTCGGCGTCCATCTCCATGAAGGATGCATGGAGGGTTCGGGTCACCTCACGACGCTCCTTAGGATCCATGTTCTCCATCCGAGAGCGGTGCTTGTTGCCTTGGTTGCCGTTCGTGATGGAGCCGATGCCCATGGCGGAGAGCGCAGCTCGTCGCGCGCTGGACTCTGAGGCTGCTTTCTTGCGTTTGTCAAGCACCTCCTGCATCTTGACCTGCTTCTTGTGCTCCTCGATCAGGAGCAGATGGTAGGCCATCAGCAGATCCCGTGAGGAGTCTGCGGGAAGGATCATGTCGCCCGCCACGGCGGCGCGTGCCTGGGCCCATCCTTCTTTGCTAAGGCGGATGACATGGCCGTTGTTGTCCCCTTCGGGTGGGGGGGACTGCTTCTTCTATTTCCGCCGTTTCGATCTGGCGGGTTAGGTGTCGGGTTGGGCGGCGGGTTGGGCGCCTGCTGGTCCACGTCGCTCTGGATGACTACGGCGCATTGGTAGCGCTCGTAGATTGGTCCTCTGCTGCCGCAGCTTTCGGATCCGGAACCGTAGGTCCCTTCATCCGACGGCGGGTCGCACATGTCGGAGTTGCAGCTGCTGCTGTCGTAGGATTCATCTGTTGATGACGATGTGCGTAGCACGGGGTGTGGGGTCCATGAAGCGGGCCTGATTGATGGTAGGGGTACCCGCTCGGGGAGGCGGAGGGTGCCAGTTTGCCCCACCTGAAAGCAGAAACTCCCGAACAGGATCTCGAGTCCGTCGCCTACGGGCTCGAAGTCCTTCATGGTGGCCGGCGAGTGGGCGGTGAAGTCGAAAGCGCCGAAGAGGAGGTGACTCTCCGTCGCCGCAGAGTTGTAGATCGTTCGGGTTGGGACCGTCACGATCGCACAATTAGCGTCCCCGGTTCCCACAGACGGCGCCAATTGACGAGGTTTCGACTCGTCAATGCCCATTGTTATGGACTTGGGTTTTGGAGAAGATTGGGATGCTGGAGATCGCGGAACGGTTAGCAAACAAGCAATACGGGACACGAGGTTTACCCAGGTTCAAGCCCCCGAAGGGAAAACCCTACTCCTGCTTGTCTGCTCTTGATTACGGCGGAACCGGTGGTTACAGGGGTGCGCAGATGCAATCTGGCGTGGAGGTGTGTATGCGAAAGTATGAGTCGAGAGATCTAGGTCGTGCCCTCCTGGCCTTTATATAGACTTAGGCAGGTCTCGGGCATAGACCTAGTAGGTTACAAGTTCTAGGGTTTTACCCCTTTGAATTTCCTATCTACTCTAGTCTTGCTCTCCAAGGATCCGAAGGCGTCATGGGCCTGGGCCACCCGAAAGTCTTCATGGGCCGGCGTATATTTTCCGTGGGCCTTCCTTGGGCTAGACCAGGTATGCTGAGATCATGTACCAGCGGGGTATAACCATGTCAGGTGGGATCACCCTCCATTTGAACTTCTTCACTGACATAGATTTCAAAATTGTTAGGAATAGTTGTCTTTCTAGTTCTTTGAGACCTTCTAAGGGTCTCGCCTTCTGGCACATTCTCTGCGTGGGGCTGTTGCAGCTCTCCCTGATGTGTGGTAACAGGGTCTTCATTTTCATTCGTTGTTACCACAGGATAACTAACAACAGGTGTCACATCGACATTGTCCTGTGTCGGTGCAGCAGCAAGTATCGAGAAAAATGGTTCCTGAATCATCAGAGTGGTTACATGCACCCTCTTATCCTCAAGGTTGATTTCTCGAGATACCGTGCTCCCCCTGATCATCTGATCCTCCAGAAACACAGCATGTATCGTTTCTACAAACTTAGTAATTCTTTCTGGACAATAGAAACGATAACCTTTCGACTTGTCTGGATAGCCAATGAAATGGAAACTCACTGTCTTAGGATCTAACTTCCCAAGGTTTGGGTTGAAGATTTTTGCCTCAGCTGGACAGCCCCACACTCTGCAAATAATTGAGTGAAAGTTCCCGACTAGTCCATAACTCATATGGTGTTCTAGACACCGACTTACTAGGAACTCGATTAAGTATGTGAATGGCGGTTTTTAATGCCTCCATCCATAAATCAACCAGTAAGGTGGAGTAACTTAACATGCTTCTCATCATATCCATCAAGGTACGGTTACGTCTTTCAGCTACTCTATTCTGCTGAGGCTTGTCCGGTGTTGAATACTGGGAAACTATACATGTTCCTGTAGAAACCTTGCAAAAGGTACAGGAACTTGGCCATATGGGGTATGCCGACCGTAGTATTCGCCTCCACGGTCGGACCTTACTACTTTAATCTTTAAACTATGATGATTCTCAACTTCAGCCTTAAATATCTTGAATTTATCCAATGCTTCTGAACGCTCTTTAATTGGATAAATATAACCATAACGCGAATAATCATCCGTGAATGTTATGAAAGAGTCATAGCCATCCACAAATGTCACAGGAAACGGACCGCGTATATCTGTATGAATTATTTCTAAAACTCATGTGCTTCTTTTGGCGCCCTTCTTAATATTCTTTACAAACCTTCCTTTGATACAATCGAAGGCAAGACCAACAATCTCATTATTAAACTTGATCTTACATTGTCCATCGCCAAAATGGAAAGCAAAACCATAATCATCTAAGCGCGATACACTTATTAAGTTTTGATGCAAAGAGGGTACATAAAGCACATCTACTAGTAGAAGTACAAAGCCATTTGATAACTCTAATGGAAGATCTCCAATGGCTTCGACTTCAGCTTGGACGCCGTTTGCAACTTTAATACTTCTTTCTCCTCTTTGCAGGGTCCTTCTCATACGGAATCCCTGTAATGAATTGGCACATGAATTGTCGCACCTGAGTTAATCCATCAAGTAGATTTTGCATAACTTAAAAATAAGGATTCATCAACACAAGTAATTAAATTCTCACCATTCTTGCACAGATACTTCAGAAAAGCCACACAGTCACTCATGTAGTGACCCTTCTGCTTGCACCACTTGCAGGTGTCCTTGTCCACGTCATGTGCATGGTGATCAGGAGCCTTTCCATGTGGCCTAGAAGAAGAGGGATACCCCTGAGGTTTCCCTTGTGGCTTGGAACCCTGAAAGTTTCTCTTCTTGGTTGGGCTCAGGTAGTTCACATAATCACCAGATTTCCCCTTAAGCCTCTCTTCTTCTTGTACGCACATGGCCATCATCTTCTCAATGCCCCACTTTTCTGGTTGTGCGTTGTAGTTCAAAGCAAAAGATTCAAATTGGTTTGGTAGTGAGGCAAACATCAGATGAATGATGAACTCATATGGAAGATCCATGCCCATGGGCTTAAGCTTGGAAGACATGTTGCTCATTCGCAGTATGTGGTCCGTTACTCCACCACCAGTGTATCTTGTAGTAACAAGTTTCTTAATGAGAGAGCTTGCATAGGCCTTTGAAGACTCGGTAAACTAACTCTCTATCTTTTTAAGGTACTCATTGTCAGTGATACAATCTTTGATTGCTCCCCTTATAGCTTCCATAATGGAGCTCTTAATCACCATCAAACACTTTCTATTGGACGAGTTCCACTTTGCACGATCAAGGTCGTACTTCATTCTTATCGGTGCATGGTCATGGACCCTTTTATTGAAGTCCACTTCACTTTATTTTTCGCTCCTCACAGGGTCGACAGGTTCTATGGGACAAGTCTCAATGAGTGCCAAGTCAAGGTCAAGCAGAGACAACCCCATCTCAATCTTCTCTCGTCATGAGCCGTAATTTTCTCCATTGAGGGGTTCAATAGCCGAGATGAAACTCATAGGATTGCCTCAAAGCAAAAATATCATCAAAATGAGTTAATTCAACGTTGGTTAAATTAAAACCATAAGACTTCTTAATATTAATTGTACATCACCGTTGGGCAGAAATAGAACTAATAGTGATAAAACTGACTATTCATAGTGAAATTTTTTTAACAACGTTGGTCATCAAATAAAATCATCACTCTTTAGAAAATTAATTAATTCTCACTTTATTGCATTTAAGCAATTACACTAAACTATTTGCAGCGGAAAAACATGAATAAAATTTATCAAATTTACATTTTACAGAAACTTTACTGTTACTTTACTGTTTTTCTACACAAAATTTCGTTGGACAATTTTGCTATAGAAAAAACTATGCAAAAAAAGTAAAAAATCTTCTATAAATAGAAACAGGAAAAACTGGCACTGAAAACGCCCTTTTGGGCCTTTTCTATGAGCGGCCCTAGGGTCTGTGCCGTGCGCACGCTGAGAAAAAGCCCAGCAGCGGCACAGCACTGCCCTTCTCTTTCTTGCACGCTGACTGCTAATCAACCACGCGCCAGCGTCGCTCTGCGCGCCCTCCTTCGGCCCGCAGGCCGGCCCACGGCCTCACTGCACGCGTCGCCCGCGGCCCGCCGACCCAGCACCGAAACCGCCAGCGGCTGCCGCCAGATCTCATCCGTTCACACATCCGACCTAGATCTGATGCCCCCCCACCCCCGTGGCTCTCGCTGGATAAAAAACGGCAGCCCCGACCCCGAGGGAAAAAACCCTAACCATTTGCCCCCTTCCACTCTTTGGCTCGCCTCTCTGGCGGCGCTCTCTGCGAGCGAGGTGAGGTGGCCGCGCCGCCCGGCCGAACGCCGGTGGCAAGCCCCTCCCTCTCTCCAGATGCGGCCCCCTGCCTCCTTTCTCATCCACCTCCAGCACCTCCCCCGAACCACACAGAACCAGAAGGGCTGCAGATCGAGGGAGGGTGAGACAGCGGTTGTGGCGGCGCCCCTTTGATCATGTTGCCGGCGTGTGCGAGCACCTCTCGTGGGTGAACCCGCCGTTGTCAACCGGTCCAGTGGCGGCTCCCTTGGCCAGCGCCTAGCGGCCACCGGCGTTTTTCTTTTGCTTTTCTTTCCGGTGTTGTGGCTTTTCTTTGTGGGATTTGGGGTGGGAAATAACGGGATCTGGGGCTTTCTTCCCGAATTTTTTTGGTTCAATCTTTGGGGTTAGGGTTTGATATAATGGGGGGTTCTTCTTCCCGACCTTAGCTTGCCGATGCATCAGGATCGAGAGGAACGGCGCGGCCTCGCGACGGCGCTTCTAGAAACCCTATCCCTCTAGCTTTTCTTTGCCTTTTGCAATTCTACACGAGTAGATCTACAGAGCATTGGCTCTGATGCCATTGTTAGCTTAATCTTGCTCTAGATCTAGTCGGTAGTGCTTTTCTATAGGATTCGATCTTGCACACACACACACACACACACACACACAGAGAGAGAGAGAGAGAGAGAGAGAGAGAGAGAGAGAGAGAGAGAGAGAGAGAGAGAGAGAGAGAGAGAGAGAATGTACCTTCTCCGGTGATGGAACTCGAGGACCCGTTGGCCATCGTGGTCGACGGCGAGAGCGTGGCTAAAGCAGCTAGGCAGAGCGACGGTGGTGCTTCCCGTGACTAGCGCTAACCCTAGATTGGTAGGGACTGTAGGTGGGGGAAGCGGCGGCGCGACGAACCTCGTGTTGCGTGCCCTGACCCCACCTTCTTTTATAGCGCTGCCACAGAGGCCCACCAATTATATGAGGGTTAGACGCCTTCGATCAGGGTACGGATAAGGTCCAACGAACCATTAGATTCGTTCAGAGGAGAGGTCAAACTAACACAGGGATGATAGACACTAGTCCAGCGCCACAGGTCCACGACTCGTTTGTCTGTACACAATCAAATATATGGAATGTGAAATATAACGTGAGACACTGCTGACGATTTCTGGGTGCAAGCGACGCGTGTCGCCTCTTTGCCACGGCATGGCCGATCTTCCGGTTTCCCTCTCGGCCAACCACCTGGGCTGACTTGAGTTAAGCAGGAGACGCTCGTGCTTTGTATCTTGCATGCAAGTCCATCATCTGATCGGGGAAATTCGAGTAAGGTTTGATCGTGACCAAACATACAAAGGTTCACAAAGCCTGCGTCTACGTGGTGTCGTGGTGTGTATAGACGCACATGACTGGCACGGGAATATGTAGTTCGTCATTCCGGTGTGACCTCGTACAATTTGTTTTTTAAAAACACAGTACAATCATAGACGCTCATAACACGTACATGCACCCACCCTTATGAACGCACACACGCACGCACACCCTATATACTCCCTCGGTCTCGAGTTAGACATCACAGATTTTTCTAAATCATATGTATCTATATACTATAAATGTGTCTAAATATATGTGAATTTAGACAGATTCGAGACATCCAATTCAAGAGGTTTTTAAGAAAACTGTATTTTTTTAACACACCTCATACCGACATAGTTGTAAATGGCACTATACTGACACTAGTGGAATCCTTTTTCGATAAAATAATATATTAATATCACGAAGATACCAATTACATCTGGCATCTGCGACAACAAAATATTCTAAAGATATAAAACAGAATGAATAAGAAAAACAAAATGATCCTGCTATAGTGATCAATTTCTTATAGCCGCAACACTAATCACCGCCAAGACAACACCCGGAGTCCAAAAACGACGTGTCCAAGAAAGAAACATAGCACAATCATTGTCATCCCCGATCTAGATTTTAGATTTTCACCCTTAAAAAAGTCCACGGTCTCAAAACAACACCTTCAATAAGACCATTGCCACGCACAACAAATTAAGGTCAGGCTTTAGGTTTTTACCCTGAAAGAAAGGACTATTTACTCCTCATGTGATGTTGTACCCACTTGACGATGTTAGCCAGGCCCTCCTATCAATCACTGGCATGTTAGCATAGGCTGGATCTTCTTCTTTGTTATACGCAAGAAAGTCCATAGCCTTGATCATTTTCTTTGAATCCCAGAGCTAGCGTTTGTCAACAAACTTGAGCGTGAAGATGGTCTTCGTCTGAACATAATTTGGTATTGGGTTGTTAAAGAATTCAGCGTGCTTGAGGCGGGCATGTGATGTAGGTGACAGTGGGTTAGTGCAATGCTAGGAACGAGAGAGTGGGTTAGTGCCTTGCTAACTTACCATGACGTAGTGCATTAGCTTCCCCTCGTCCGCAAATGAGAAGGACATGCTTTCCGGACACCATTTGATGCCTTCAACCATTCTAAGTCGAAGTATGTGGTTCCATTTCATTCTTCATTTCTTGAAGTGGTTGTACAACTGAGTACATGTGACCGTGATCCCATTGAATTCAAGAACATCATTAACTACCTTCTTCATGTATGCTTCTCTACGTTCACTCTGTTGTTCACGAGCCTAGTAATCCTATTCGGGACGAACTCTGAGAGAGCAAACTCCGATACCATTGCAAATTTATGGGCATGGAGAGCTAGATCAAGGACAATGTTGTCAGGCAACATCCTATGTTAGAGCAGGATGGATCGAGGACAATGATATCCTATGTTAGAGCAGACCGCTAAGCAGGATACATGCCCAATATAGCGAACACAATACACACAGTGCTAAAATCCTACATCACTAAGCATGATACATGTAGATAGAGTGAACACCATACTCGTCGTAAGGAAATCATATGTTGGTAAGCATCTGAATCTAAAATCCTACATTGCTAAGCATGAATTGGTTGCACATGTCCTAAACAACCTATGGCCAACGGAGAATGGGGTGATGTTGGCTGAACGGCTCCGACAACGGCCGATATGCTGGAAGGAGTACCTGAGAGGACAAGCGTAGCCCGTCAGGTCCACCATCTCCAGGGTGGGCGGAGAAGCAGGCAGCACCACCAATGGAACATTAGCCAGCGTGGAGGTCGGGAAAGAGGGTGGCACCGTCAGGTCCATAAGGTTCTCGATTTTGGCCGCCGCGGGATGGCTCGCTAGAAATAGTCTCATCAGCAGGACCGACTCGGGATGCTTTTAGACGTGTGATGGACACAATATGGAGAAAGTTCAGGGATCCAATCGGACGAATTTCTTCTTTCGTAGAGGCTTGGCTGGACTTGATCTGCGACTTACCGAATCGTCCTTGGTGTGGTGTGGGGCGTCGGGTTTGTACGCACGCGCTATTTTCCTCTGTGATGGGCAACCGACGAGATCCATCCAGTCGATGTACGTATGCCGTATGCGTTCTGTGTACGTAGAAGAAAGCTATCGGATCGGATCGGTTAGCCAGCCAGCCAGACCTACTGTACATGGAAGGGCATGGACGCAGATCATTTTCGACGACCGTCGGAGTATCGTTGTCGAGCAAGAAATAAAGACGCGTGTGTGCCATCGCAGTTAATGGCCACCCACCAACTACTACTAGTGGTGTACTGCTACGCATCGCGGTCGCTGCCTAGCTCAGCGACCCGGTACTAGTCAAGTCCAATTTCCAAGCTTGTCTAGCACGACCAAGAAACCCAACAGTGGGTAGATGGACGGCCACGTCGATCGCTAGGTTGCTATTACTTCCGTAGTATATCAAGCTTTTTTTTTTTTTGAGAGAGAGCAACGTAGTATATCAAGCCATAGTGGTACTCCTTCCGTTTTTCATTACTTCGTGCTATAGGATTTTTGAAATCAAATTTAGCTAAATTTGACTATGAATATATAAAAAAATCAACTTTCAAAGTCAACCTTTAGAAGTTTGACTTTGACTCTAATTGTGAAGGGAGGGAGTAGTATCATGCATGTTAACTTAAAAAATGATGTACACCAAAATTAATGCAGAGAGATGTGCTGATAATATTATAATATTGATAATATAATCATGCTAGTAGTCATAGTGGAAGCATTATAGCTAGTATCATAACATGTCATGTTGATAAAAATCTTATATTTATGGCATAACAATTAATAAAATAGAGATGGTTAGCTAGTCATAGGTAGATACTGTTTCATAGCATGTAATACTATAAATTCTAATGGCAAATAAATCTTGTATACAATTTTATAAATCGATAAATATACTAATACTATGATACTACCACACGATACAATGCATTATAGAGATCCCCACTATTGTTAGGCTCATGACACGTATAACAAGTAAAGTTCATGTCTTAATGTCAAATACATCTTATACAGAATATAATACTCCTTCTGTTTAGAAATAAGTGACTTGTCTTTGTCTAGATTCGAATATATCTATACACTAAAACATGTCTAGATACATATAAATTTAGACAAAGTCAAGCTGACATCTAGAAGTACCAGATTTTAAAACACCAAAAATGGTCAGATTTTATTATTTTTTGAGTCGATAATACATATGTACAAAATATTTCGGGATGATACTATATGTATTGGATAGAGTACATCATTATCTATATATGGTTTGAAAAAGAATTCATAATTTTTTATACTTTAAAATCAAGTCTTTCAAAGTGCAAAAAAATAAAAAGGCACCAGTGTAGCCCGGGATGTAAATCGATTTTTTGCAGCTGGTCGATCCCGCACGATCGAACCTGTGATCAGTGACGTGTGTGTGTATGCATGAAATGGACATTGGACGGTTTTTCTCGTGACCGACGAATCTCCATAAAATCCGTCGAGATCGTAACGCGGCCTGCTTTTTACCGGCCGCTCATCTATCCTTCCACTACAAGCTCCGTCCGAGTCCGGCTACAACGAAATGAAGGCGGGAGCTTCAACCACACGCCGCGGTCCGCAGTTCACACGCTTAAAAGCAACCGGAGGCGTAACCGCAGCCGCTCGCCCTCTTCTGCGGCGTCGAACAGCCCACACCCGCCCGCCCATGCCTCCGCCGCCGGAGACGGAGAATGATCCCCTGCCGCCGCCTCGGCCGCGGCCCAAGCCAAAGCCTCCCAAGCCCAAGCCACCCAAACCCAAGCCGGCGTCGGTGCGCGACCAGACCCACGCCGTCGCCGTCCCGTTGCCTCCGGACCCCTTCGCCTGCGCCGCCCACTGCTCCGAGGCCTGCCACTACCACGGCCTCTGCGTGCCGCCGCCGCCCTCGCGCACCGCCACCCTCCACCTCCGGTCCTCCCGCCTCCCCACCCCGCTCATCGCGCTCTCCGCCTCCGTCCTCGCCGTCTCCGTCCTCCTCCTCCTCGTCCTGCTCGTCTGCCACGTCGTGCGGTGGCGCCGGCGGCGGCAGGAGGCTCCTCTGAACCACCAGAACCACCAGCACGCCGTCGACGAGGAGGGAGGGGCGGTCGCCCTGGTCCCGGCGCCCGCGGAAGACGACTCGGACGACGGGGTGCACCACGTGTGGTACATAAAGACCGTGGGGCTCGACGAGCGCGCCATCGCGGCCATCACCGCGCTGGTGTACGACGCCGACAAGTGCCGCGCCGCGGGGCTCGGCGCCGACGGCGGCTGCGCGGTCTGCCTCGCCGAGTTCCGCGACGGGGAGACGCTGCGCCTGCTGCCGCGCTGCGCCCACGCCTTCCACCGCGGATGCATCGACACCTGGCTACGCGCGCACGTCAACTGCCCGCTCTGCCGCGCCCCAGTCAAGGTCGCATCCTCCTCCTGCAACGCCACCGCGCTCGGCGGCGAGCCAGCGGCGGCAAATCTTGGAATGGCTGCCGTGGAGGAGGCCGGCCGCGATGACGACGCCCACCCTTCTACGACGGAGGAGCGGGCTCTCAGGCGCGCCACGTCCATGGTGGCGCTCCCGAGGCGAGCGTGGCCGGACGTCGACCCCCAACGAGCTCTGGCCTCCAACAGTGCGCGCCAAGGGGAGCTGGGCCTAGCGAAGATCGGCCGGGTGCTGAAACTGTCGGAAGCGTTGGAGATGGCCGGCGTCGGGGCACGCAGGTCGGCGTCCTTCAGCGCGCCGAGCTCCCTACGTCTGCCTGGCCGGCCCGCCGGCACCAACGCCGACGACATCACACGACGGCCAAGTGATTAGTATTAAGAAGATGCAGTTTTGGAGTGAAACGGCGTACGTGAGCTCGTGCATACACCGGCCGGGAAAATGTCAGAAATTGTAAATAAGAATTACTGACATAAAAGACGTGTTCTGTATATGCGAGATTGCAGTACTAGTAATAATAAGCTATAAAGATCTAAGATATGAAGATCAATAGCGCATGTTCATCGTCTAGTACTCCATGACAAACATGAGCTCAATATATATATTGTCTTGCTCATCGATGTCTTGTTTTTCTGAATCTTTCATGATCCACCAAGATGATATGGGTATGGTAATCCTGTGGTCATTATACTCATGCGTTTGTGGAATTTGTTCTGTTCCAATCCAAAATGAACTGGATCCTATATTCCAATCCTTTGCACAAAGAGAGGGCATAGCTTTGTTTTAGATAGATTCTGAAAAGAAAGTAGAACAGGGACGGTTGCCTGCCAGCCTGAAGCAGGAACCAGGATTCCCAAGGAAGTTGCAGTGACTGGCCACCCACCTTGCCATGCCTGTCGCCGTCATGCTACCAAGACTGCATTAAAAATGATGCCTCCATTTGCAACGCTAATAGTGTGGGTGACAAAGCAGGAGAGGCGATGTGTGTGGGTAATCAATCCCAGTCAGCTCAGTAGGCGGTGTGGTGGTGTGCATCAACAATTATTTTCAACCAAGAAATTGTTGCCGGTCATCAAGTGAGATGGGTAAAGTGTCGAATGTATGTACGAGAGAGATGGGGAAGAAAGCATGCGCCTTGAGGACCACCTGGTGGATATACATGATTTAATTGGGTGTACCTCTCTCAAGTTTTTCAGGTTTAGGGTGAGTTCATAGGGCATCGTGCTTCTTAGCTCTGTCGTGATTGCCATCCAAGCAAGCTGTTCCTTGTCTTGAACAAGACCCTTGACCTTGCTTCCATCTTCAAAGGTGTGAATTTCAAGCCTGAAAAAGTTGACATCGTTCAAGACAGTACGCTCTATAACACACAGGATTACAGGACTAGTGAAGTACACTTGGTTCCAACATTCTTCATATGGTTTAGACTTGGGATGCATCATAAATTGGCCCTGAATTCTTTACAACGGACTCTGGAGAAATTTTGCAATAGGATAACACTATGGGGCTTACAGGAGATATATAACTCATAAAGGGCCAGCAATTTTACAAACCCAGAGAACTTGTCCATTTCTATACTTACCAGCGTGACATGATAAATAGCCTACAAATGGTCACTTCGTTTTCGACAATAAATACAAAAATTGCTCTAGCTCTGACACGATACATCATTTTATCTCCAGCAGAAGAGCAGAGTGAGATATCAGAAGAGACCCAACAAAAATTTCATTGTGGCAGCATTGCTAAGAGATCTTCTTTGTGCTGTGTATAGTAATATACCAAAATTGCGAGGATGATGGCTAGTATCATGGACCACAGGCTCACACCTGTCAGAAAACAAGCAACCATTCTTAGGATACTCCCAAAAAGTTGGCAAGTACACAACAAGGTCGACAACTGAAGATCTGCATCAGACATACCAGTACTCTTTGGGGGTGCAGTCGATGTCACCCTTGCAGTTGAGTCGAAGGAAGTAGACAGCACGGTCCTGATATCATAAAATTATTACAACAAATGAGAGACTGCAGTTGTGGAATTCATCAACTAAAGCAGAACGAGAGCACAGGTACTGACCTTGAATCTTGAGAGAAGGCCAACGTAGTAACAATGCCAAGATGTGCCTTCTTAACTTTTACAAGCACTCGCATGTCTCTTGAACCAAGTACGCTGATGCTTCCCTCAATAGTTCCACTGCGCATGCAAAGGCAATCTTATTAGGACCTCCAAGAAAAGCGGCAGCCATGTTAACCATAAGTTCAATGCTACGATTCAATGATAGTTACTCGCTCACATTGCTAGAAGTGTACCATCAGGCGAGACAGCAAATGCTGAAATTGCCTCACGAGTTATTTTCTTTGATCCAATTCTCGTCCATGAGGTAGTATTCCAAGATATTATTTTCCCATAATCACCTAACAAGCATATTATTCTGTAAATGTCAGATCTTAGGTTCACCGAACAATTCTGTACATTTTTCAGAGAACTTCAAACAGTTTCATTCATAACAGGGTGAACTCAAATCTTGGCATCACCTTGCATTGCTGTAACAAAGAGGATCTGACTGTTGTCAGGCTTATTGCAAAATCTGCAGAATCCAAACATTTCTCCCTGGAAAAGTAAGTTAGAAGTATACCTTAACCAAGAAAATAAGTCAATGTAAGTTGTCAAAAGAATCACTCACTGCTTCTCTTGGCAGACTAGCCACAGCTTCGGTTGACCTTAAATCCCACACTCGAGATGGACCACTGCTCCTATTCACAGCTAGAAACTTCTCATCGGAACTAAAAGCATGTCCAATAGTAGAGGCGACCCATCAGTAACATACCATCAATATTTTTTTAGAAAGAGAAGGTTCAAGCGGCACTATTTTACCTGAAACTAAGATCCTTAATAGATGTTTTACTATCAGGTTCTTCAATGATGCTTTCCATGGTAGGCCATTTGAAGACCCTTAAATGCCCATCCTATACATCACGCAAATAAACTTTTAACATACTTGTTCTGTTCTGAGTTCCATAAAACAGCTAGAAACCAACAGCAACACCCTATAAGTTATTGGCTAATCCTCAAAAGCATAAGCTTGTGACCATAATTTGTACGTGCAATTTTATGAATTATTAATTGACAGAAAATCTAGAATAGCTTTCATAATTATTAATAAAATGAGAAGGTAAAAAGGTTTGAATGCCTGTAGGAAGTGACTGCTGGAAGATAATGACGAAATTAAAAAGAAACTAAAAGCGCGTACGTGTTTAAGTTTGTTTCAATCTAAATAATGGAGACACCACTACAATGTACAAAAAACTAACCAAACAAGAGCATTATGGTAATACTAAACTACTCCTTGGGTCTATCCATATGTTTATCTGCAAACATTTGTTCCCTCATTACAAAGACATGTTGTTGCCAAATATTTCCTTATCACATGTAAACATCCTATGCCGGCCTCAGTTGCCTAACCCCATTGGTCACCACAGCTATGGTTTTCGATATTGTAAGATGCTCGTTAGGTTATACTAAGTTACAAGTTTGTTAGCTATAGTCTATAGTCCAACGGTTGCTCAAAGTAACCATATGTTGCATTGCTTTACGCATGAAGAAACTAACTAGACATTATTGTTTTGTTTCTGTGAACACCTAGAGCTGTCAGATCTGGCGAAGTGTGTGCACCTCCGTGACTACTAGTGAAAATAAAGAAACTCAGGGAAAATAAAAATGGGAATAAACAAGGTATAAACCAAACTATATAACAACTTAACAACCAACAGGTATGTAATAAGCAAAAAGAAAATGCAATAATAGTATAATGCACACATACCAGTGGGAATATTACTCTATGAAAAAGTAAGCTATAGGGCATTCATTTACCTCACCACCAGTTGCAAGTACCGAACCCACTCCACTGAATGACACCGCCAACTGTAAACCAACATCACTTAGCATCAGTACAGCCTCCTCATCAGATCTCAAAACTAGTTCATGTGTATCCTCTCCTTCTGGTAATTCCCATCGCAACAGCCTATACATGTGGTAGATGGTCAAGATTCTGAACTGCAGATCATCAGCTAAACTAAACACAGTCCGGATCTATCAGAATCCAGGCATATTTTAGATGATCGAAGAAGTATAACAGTTAAATATTTTGCAGCTAGAGCTTACTTAAACATCAGTTTATTTACACTAACAACTCAACCCAGCAAGCCCAGTATATGCTTGGTGACAGTGCCAATGAGATAGGTGCAACGAGTCAACTGAAATGATCAGAGTCAAAAGATGGAACAGAGACACAAGGCCCCGAATTTGAGCTACAGTGAGGAAATAAACTGTACTAACAAATCCAACATACTGCTTACACCGACAGTTGAAGTAAAATGTGGGGTTATCAACAAGCCATCAAGAATGTCATTGTCTTGTAACTTGGAAGTCTTGAACAGTATGTTTGGTTGATTTACCAGAAATTAGAGCATATAAACTTAAATCCACAACACTGTCGGACAAATCTGGAAAAATCTAAGTACCAGACTTACTCAAGTATTCCAAGAATAGACATCACGTGAACCACGGGTTGAAAACAATTAACACAGAGCGTATGAAAATTTTGAGCCAATCAAAATTCACAGCCGACCAATGCACTAGCGAGGATCAGCGGCAGCGCATGAAGATGTACAAAACCACGCAAGTACCTGCAGCCATTGGGGAAGGCGCAGAGGACGCCGTCGCCGCGGGGGTGGACGGACATCCTGTATGGCACCTGCTCCCCTGTCCCCAGCCTAAATACCTGCACCCCAGGATCACCACACCAACAGCGTCAAATCATCACATAAACCTCTCCCAAGATCCGTGCGGATCTGGTGAAACTAGAGAGCCAGGGGCAAGGATCGCTCACCGGCTCGGGGGAGAGTGCCGGGGGCGCCCCCGCCGCGGCAGGTTCGAGCGCGGCGACGACCAGCGCGTTGGGCACGCCGCTTTTACCCTCTCCGCCGCCTCCGCCCAGAGCCACCATGGGGCGCGGGGGAGGGGGCGGGGAGGACGCGTCCGCATCAGCGGCGTCGTCGGCGGAGGGCTTGAGGATGTGTGCGAGTGGGAGCCAGGAGGCGCAGTAGATGGGGAAGCCGTAGGTCTGCCCGCCGCCGCGCGGCGCCATCAGGGGAGATGGATGGATCGAGACAACGGTGGCCGGGAGGAGCGTGGTGTTCGCCGGCGTGCGGGGAGCGAGAGCGTGTGTGCGGAGATGCAGGTGACGACGGGTAAACGGGACGGGAAGAATAACTACGCGTTGATCCGAGGTTGCGTTTGATGCTTTGATTCACCCTTCGATATATGAATATGATTTTTTTTTGAGGAAATGATCTTCTTTTAGGGAGACTATATAGTACTATGTAATTATGTATGATCTTTAATCATCAAATGCAAGTAGGAATTTTTAATCCAAATGAAGAAGATATACTCCAAAGTTTTATTCAAATTTAGGTAGGAATTAATACGTTCTCTTTAATTGAATTGATTTATAAGAGATACTCCACCTATACTCCCTCCATTAAAAAAACTCAGCTATCTATATCTATATCTATATCTATATCTATATCTATATCTATATCTATATCTATATCTATCTATATATAACTAATAATAAAGTACGAAGTGTTTCTTCCGGTCCAACACTTTTTAGGACGGTTTTCCCTTTTCTTCTAACAATTTACAGTATTATGTCACCGCTGAGTAAATGTAACGTTTTGTTTTTAGACCTGTCTTCGCCCCATATACACAGCGAAAACTACGTGAGGCCCTGCTCCCGTATTGTGTCACTGTTGGGGATATGCTATATGGATATCCTCATAGCATGTCTCCTATCCGGATAACCCGGGTGGCTGTCAACACCCGGATTTTTCAATCCTAGACGCCTGTTATGCCATACATCGCAATCCCAGGATTACCATTTTTGCGAGACATAACAGAATTGGATACCATAGTAC
Source organism: Avena sativa (assembly GCA_916181665.1). Classification (NCBI taxonomy): domain Eukaryota; kingdom Viridiplantae; phylum Streptophyta; class Magnoliopsida; order Poales; family Poaceae; genus Avena; species Avena sativa. Next base: position 53,690,572 of record OV702295.1, on the reverse strand, counting down.
TTCATCCATTACAAACGATACATAAGTTCTTACACAAATAGGGATCTCATGATCCAGTTCTTAATACAACATCAAGCAGCGGAATACGTAGTAATAACGGTAGCGTAGGCGAAGCTCCATCTTCGGGATCATAGGCAATGCTGACGATGGGAGATGATCCTAGTTGTCGTAACCTTCCTGGAGTCCATCTTCCAGGTACTCCTCTTCATAGTCTGGTCATAGGAATAGCCAGGGACAAAGCCATGAGTACTCTTTAAATACTCGCAAACTAATGCTAACAAGTAAAGGGGGTTTTTGGATAATAGGACACTAGGCTCTAGGGTTGTTTTGCAAAAGCCAGATTTATCTCTACTAGGTTCTGAAGCTAGTCATAATTTTATAAATCCTAAGTGGGAACTTGTATTTCAGGTCACAACTCTGTTGTGGTCAAGTCAAAGTCTCAATTCATTTCACAAGTCATTTTGAAAAGTCTTACAGGGAACAGTATGGCCACTCCAACTGTCCATAACCGCAGACGCGGCTATTCGAATAGTTTGACACTCTGCAGAGATTGTACACTTTCACCACAACATTCGATACATCCGTCAGAAACAAATCCTGAATTCACCATACTCAGTATGCGGATAATCAATCATAACCTTTCAATTACACGCCCTAGTATAAGCACCTCTCCTGTGAGTTTGGCCTCCCAACCATGACCAGCTGTCATCTTGGGTACTGCACAGGTGGACAATCTTCACAAGGTAGCCTCAGCTCAGACCTTGGCCGTGAGGGAACTAATACTAAGGTATATAAGTTTCCAGTCAAGCCCTACCCAATATTCGGGTATTGTGGTTGTACGCTAAAATTGGAATGGTATCGCATCCAGACAACCATCAGTTTTAAAAAGGGCTAAGGCTCATGCCTCAACATTTTTATCACTAGAATCATCAAGTGTTTGGAAACACATGTCCAAAACATTTCAATAGAATGATCCATCATTCCAAGGTTTTCATAACCATTTTTCCACCAAGTATTCCCATCTAAAAGTTGATCAAGTTTTATGCGTAGCACTAGCATCTACAGGTGGGGGTAGTACTAATGAGGGGTGGTAACTAGTGGAGTTTCACTAAGTCCAACCTTATATCTTAGGCTGATATCAAGGTTTCTAGCTTAGGCCAAATTTTATGCTCTTTATGCAACCTTCAGCATCTTTCCAAAATCTACCAGTCACTTAAGTAAACTCTAAGTAAGCTTTGATAAAGAAATAAAGTGAGAAGCTTGCACATAAAACTAGGATTGGTTTATCAAATGGATAATCTTGCAAGGGTTAGCTTACATAGGTATAGTATCAGCTTGCACATTCACTAGTAGTATTTGGCTTGCTAAAGTAGAGTGTCTTGCAAGTTTTAGCTTGCCTTGTGCAGAGCAGTGGTTGAAGTTCTCCTCGGCTTCTTCTTCGTAGTATCCTCCTTCCTCCTCGTAGCCTTGGTCGGTACTAGCGTCTATGAATAAATACGAGGTACACAATCACCAAACAATACTTAACTACTTGCAATCATCACACACAAGGGTCTTATAGATGATCTAACATCATCTCTAACCTTACAAGGTTAAGGCTTGATTTGATTCTTTTTATTTTTAGAAAAGTAATTTCTACTCATTGAAAAACTACTTAAGATTTAATATTCTCCAAACCAAATATGGGATCATGTTGACACATGTCATCACCACATATTGTAGTCCATGGGAATGTGATTTAAAGTGGTGTCACAATTTAATAAGGTTTTACCCTTTTATTTTAATTAATTAAAGTGGCTAGAAATTCTTATGTAGTATTCTTTTATTACTTGAACATTATTTCTGCAAGTAAACCTATATATTTTTATATATTCTGAAAGGTATGGTTAAATGTGATTTTTGAGAGTTGGAATCAACTCAAAATATTTTATGGTTTAAATTTGAAAAATGTTTGAATACAGAAAAGCTTCTGCCTTGTTATTTTTACTATGGGTGATCTACAGATCCAAATGACTTGAATCCAACGGGCTTGGATTCAGCATTCACAGGCCTTTCCAACAAAATTGGTTTCATCCAATTTGGTGCACTGAATCGATCTGGGTTGATTTTTGAAGTTGGGTACAGAAGTGTGTTTGAATTTAAAAAGAAAAAGGTTTAATTTGAATCGCTGGGCTGCGCGGGAAAAAGTACTGGGCCGGCCTGCTAAGCGCAGTGCTCCCGCGGGCTGCTTAAGTGGGTGTCCCCACTCGTCAGTGACACGGGGCTGGGCGAAGCGGTATGGGGCAACATGGATCGTTCGATCTAGTTCTAATCCAACGGCTGGGGGTCATCGTCGACGCGAGACAACTCCGGCGAGAACGAAACCTAGCGCGGCCAGTGAGGGGTGTTGGGGGCTCACCGGGGTACGGGCGGGGGTCGGCGAGACGGGCGAACGACGAAGTCGACGACGACGAATCTCCTGGTACTGGTGGCTTCTCCTGGGGCGGCTCCAATCGCTCGCTCCCTTCTTCTCCAGAGGCGGCGGGCTCCGGTGAAATTCCGGCGGGGTGGTGCTCGCCTTGCTCTGAGAGCGGTGTGGCACGGTCAGTGAGGAGAGGAGAGTGAGATGTTGTGAAGAAATCGTGCGGGGGTGGCCTCTATTTATAGTCGAGCGAGGGGACCGTCGGGGCGCACGGTGAGCTCGTCGGGGGCGAGGTTACAGGCGGCTAAAGGCATGGGCAAGGGTAGGGGACGGTGCGGTGTCTCCTGGCGATGCTCAACGACATGGTCTCGAGGCATGGGGCGGTGCGGCTTGGTCTGGAACGGGCGGTGCTTTGCGCGGCAGAGGCGGCGTCTTCGACGACGGGCGGTGGCTGTATGGAACGGGGCGGCAAACGGGGATGTCTGGCGGTCTCCTAGGTCGGTGGTGATCGTGTGTGCACGCGGTGAGGGCGGCGCGCGGTCTGTGGACGCTGGTCGAGGGTGGCGCTCTGGAGCATGCTCGGCATGGTCTGGGCGCGACTTGTGCGCGTGGTCAAGGGCTTGGCAACGCTCGCGGCTGGGACAGGTAGTGGCGGTGGACGGTGGGCTGCCTCCCAGACAAGGTTGGCACGGCTAGTTCTTCCTCTAGCCTGCTGTCCACAATGGGGTGGCAAGGTTGGCTTCGGTTGTTCACCATTGATGGCAATGGCAAGCTCACAGGGGTGCTAGTCCTTAGTTAAACTTCCTAGATGATCTACTGAGCTGTGTGTGAGATAACTAGGGAACAAGTTAGGCCAATTTTACTGCACACTATAGTGTTTGATGTTTGTTTGATTTGTGTCTGCAACCTGTTTGATGAAATGGCCGCATGAAATCAAGTTTTGAATTTTGAAATGAATTTTGGTGGGTTTGCTAGATTGGTGCTGGTGAGTCTGCAGATGCTTGGGTTTTGAAAGTTGAGCTTGTTTGAGTGGTTTTTGAAAAAGTGGGATCTTTCCATATGATAAAGATTCAATTTTGAATTGTCATTTAAACTATGCATTTGAAAGTTTCTGGATGATCACAAAGTGGGCCTTGATACCTTGTTATGAGTATATTCAAGGGGTGCAAAGATCCAGAAAAGTTTCTGTTAGGTTTTGAAAGTTTGAGACAGCCAAAGTAGGCATGGGAGTTAAATTGGCCAAAATGACCATTCATTTCATATATGTGTTTTGATCTACTTGTCTTTAGGAAAAGTGTGGGAAATGTTTTAGATGATGTTTATTTCACCTAAGAAACATTTTACAAGCAATGAAACAAACAAACAAGGTGGGTTTAAAAGAATTCAAAATCAATGCATACACATATGCATGCATTCATAATTTTATTTAGAAAAGTTTTTGTTAACCCTAAATGTGAGGATTAGAATTTGATGATCCAAGTTTAGTATTTTTGGGATGTTACAGTGGCCCACAATTGGTAGCATGGCCCATGGCCTGCTGGGCGGCCCAGTTAGATGGATCCAGAAGGGAGGCCCATGCCGGATAAAGAAAGGCTATGGAGGAGTCACCGACGTACCCGGAGCATTGGTGTGCAAGACACGCTAGACTAGTTGTAGCAGTGTAAGACTCTATAACTGAAGGGTTTCGCGGCATAGTAAATCAAAATTTTCTACGGATGCGAACAGAGGGAAAGCCAAGATCTAATCTAGGAGATGCAAACAACGAGAAAGATTGGATTAGATCGTCATACCCTTGAAGATTCGCACAGCGGAACGTTCGTCGGAACGTGGGTGATGTAGTCGTACTCGCTTCTCCTCCTCGCGATCCGATCCGATCTAGCACCACAAGTGGCGGTGCCTCCATGAGATGCACACATGCAGCACCTCGACGTCTCCTCCTTCCTCGGTCCAGCAAGTATGGTGGAGAGACGGATTGGATCTACAACACGACGACGTGGTGTATATGGTGGAGAATTTCTGCAGCAGGGCTTCGCCTACAAACAGTCGGGAGGGAGAGAGGAGGGCAGCAGGGCGGCTAGGGTTGGAGGGGAAGGTGTGGGGGGTGGTGCGCCCCCAGCCCTCTTTATATAGAGGGGTGGGGCGCAGCCCTAGCCCCTCCCTCAAGCCCAAACCGGCGGCCCCAAAGGAGGAAGAGTGGGGGGCAAGGAACCCCCCCCCTTCTAGAAGCTCTATCCAGGGTTTAAACCCTCTTTGGCCGGCTGGGCCCTATGGGGCCTTGTGCCCCTGGCCCAATGCGGCCAGGGCACTCCCTCATAGGCCCATGCCCCCTCCCGGAAGGTGGGGCCACGTTGGTTCCCTTCCGGAAGGTTCTAGAAGCTTCTGGTACAATACCGATTAACCCGGAACAATTCCGAACTCCAAAAACTGCACTGCCTTATATGAATCTTATTCTCCGGACCACTCCGGAACCTCTCGTGATGTCCCGGATCCCATCCGAGACTCCGAACAAAAACTCATAAACCAATTATCCAATCTATCCTAGCGTCGAGACACGTTAAGTGTGTGACCCTGCGGGTTCGAGAATATGCAGACATGATCTTCTATCAATAATCAATAGCGGGGTCTGGAAACCCATATTGACTCCCACACATTCATCGATGATCATATCGGATGAACCACGATGCTAGGATTCAATCAATCCCATATATATATTCCCTTCGTCTCGCGATATTTTACTTGCCCGAGATTTGATCGTCGGTACCGTCATACCTAGTTCAATCTCGTTCACAGCAAGTACTTTACTCGTTCCTTAATCCGATATCACTTTGTGATTAACTCCTTAACCACATGCTTGCAAGCGGTGTTGATATCGATTACCGAGTGGGCCCGAAGTATATCTCTCCGACTTGGGAGGGACAAATCCCATCTCGATACATACAACCCAACAGATACTTTCCGATCACCTGAGAGACACCTTTATGATCACCCTCTCATAGGATGACGTTTGATGACCTCAAAGCTTTCTTCCGATACCAGGGAGTTGTATTATCTCATGGTCTAAGGAATACAATATTTGACATAAGAAAAGCTTCGCAAAGACGAACACGATGACACGATCTAATTGCTTCGCTTAGTTTGGGTCTGTCCATCACATCATTCTCCCAATGATATGATCTCATTATTAATCGACAACTCATGTCCATGGTTAGGAAACCTTAACCATCATTAATCAATAAGCTAGTCCATATAGGCGTACTAGGGACACGGTGTTGTTCACAAACCACACAAGTATTAAAGTTTCCACTTAATACAATTCTAGCATGGAATATAAACATTATCATGAACAAGAATTATAATAATAACATCTTTATTATTGCCTCTAGGGCATAATTCCAACAGTCTCCCACTTGCACTAGAGTCAATAATCTAGTTTACATTTGGCAACAATCTCACACCCATGGCACTGAGGTGCTGATCATGTTTTACACGTGGAAGAGGTTTAGTCAATGGATCTGCGACATTCAGATCTGTATGTACTTTGCTAATCTTTAGATCTCCATCTGCTATATAATCTCGGATTATATGAAACTTGCGGTTGATATGCTTGGTCTTTGGATGATATCTTGGTTCCTTAGAGAGTGTTATGGCGCCAGTGTTGTCACACAATATCTCCAGTGGGTCCAATGCACTTGGAACCACGCCAAGCTCAGTGATGAAGTTCCTGATCCAAACTCCTTCACTTGACGCTTCTGCAGCAGCCATGTATTCCGCTTCTACTGTAGATCCCGCGATCACGCTTTGCTTGCAGCTTCTCCAGCTCACAGCTCCTCCATTCAAAATATAAACGTATCCTGTCTGAGATTTAGAATCATCCTTGTCGGTGTCAAAACTAGCGTCGACATAACCTTTTACGACGAGCTGTTCATCAGCGCCATAGACTAAGAACATTTCTTTAGTCCTATTTAGGTACTTTAGGATGTTATTCACGGCTGCCCAGTGTTCCACTCCTGGATCACTTTGATATTTGCTCGTCAAACTAAGAGCATTGGACACATCCGGTCTAGTACACAGCATGGCATACATGATAGAACCTATGGCCGAGGCATAAGGCACCTTGCTCATAGCTTCCCTATCATTTACCGTAGCTGGACACTGAGCCTTGCTCAATATCTTACCTGACAACATAGGTACTGAACCTTTCTTTGCCTTATCCATTCTGAACCTTTTCAGAACTTTGTCTCGGTATGTACTCTGGCTTAAAGCTATCAGGCGTCTTTGTCTATCTCTATAGATTTTGATGCCCAATATATAAGCAGCTTCACCTAGGTCTTTCATTGAAAAACACTTGTTCAAATAACTCTTCACATCGTTAAGCATGTTGATGTCATTTCCAATAATCAATATGTCATCCACATATAGTACCAGAAACGTCACCGAGCTCCCACTCACTTTCTTGTAGATGCAAGCTTCGTAGCAATTTGGAACAAATCCAAAGCTCTTGATCACTTGATCAAAACGAAGGTTCCAACTCCGAGATGCTTGCTTCAGTCCATAAATGGAACGCTGAAGTTTGCATACTTTATCAGCATCCTTAGGATCGACAAAACCTTCGGGTTGCATCATATACAACTCTTCATCAATGTTTCCATTAAGGAACGCAGTCTTGACATCCATCTGCCATATTTCATAATCATGAAACGCAGCAATTGCTAATAAAATCCGAATGGACTTAAACATCGCTACGGGAGAGAAAGTCTCATCGTAGTCAACACCTTGAACTTGTCGAAAACCTTTCGCGACAAGCCGTGCTTTATAGACGGTAACATTACCATCCGCGTCCGTTTTCTTCTTGAAGATCCATTTGCACTCAACGGCCTTTCGGTCGCTAGGAGGGTCCACCAAAGTCCATACTTGGTTTTCGCTCATGGATCCCAATTCGGATTTCATGGCTTCTAGCCATTTCTCAGAGTCTGGGCTCATCATCGCTTCCTCATAGTTCGTAGGTTCACTGTCTTCTACCAACAAGACAGTCAAGACAGGGTTGCCGTACCACTCAGGAGGGGCACGCGACCTTGTCGACCTGCGACGTTCAGTAGCAGCACCGTCCTAAGCTTCATGATACTTGTCATTAGCTTCCTCTATTGTTGGTGCAGGCGGCACTGGAACAATTTCAGGTGCTGCGCTACTCTCCAACTCAAGAGAAGGTTCAATAACCTCGTCTAGCTCTTCTTTCCTCCCACTCACTTCTTTTGAGAGAAACTCCTTCTCAAGAAAGGAACCGTTCTTTGCGACAAACACTTTGCCTTCGGTTCTGTGATAGAAGGTATACCCAATAGTTTCCTTAGGGTATCCTATGAAGACGCATTTCTCCGCTTTGGGTTCGAGCTTGTCCGGTATCAACTTCTTGACGTAAGCTTCGCATCCCCAAACTTTAAGAAACGACAACTTAGGTTTAGCACCAAACCATAGTTCATACGGTGTCGTCTCAACGGATTTAGATGGTGCCCTATTTAAAGTGAATGCAGCGGTTTCTAATGCATAACCCCAAAATGATAACGGCAAATCAGTAAGAGACATCATTGATCGGACCATATCTAATAGGGTTCGATTCCTGCGTTCAGACACACCATTGCGCTGTGGTGTTCCGGGTGGCGTGAGTTGCGAAACGATTCCGCTTGCTTTAAGATGCGTGAGAAAATCATAACTCAAATATTCACCTCCACGATCGGATCGTAGAAACTTAATCTTTCTGTTACGATGGTTCTCCACTTCATTCTAAAATTCTTTGAACTTTTCAAATGTTTCAGATTTATGTTTCATTAAATAGATATACCCATATCTAGTTAAGTCATCGGTAAAAGTGAGAAATTAGCGATATCCACCGCGCGTCGAAACACTCATCGGTCCGCATACATCGGTATGTATGATTTCCAACAAGTTCGTTGCTCGCTCCATCATACCGGAGAACGGGGTTTTGATCATCTTGCCCATGAGGCATGGTTCTCATGTGTCAAATGATTCAAAATCAAGAGACTCCAAAAGTCCATCAGAATGGAGTTTCTTCATGCGCTTTACACCAATATGACCTAGACGACAGTGCCACAAATAAGTAGTATTATCACTATCTACTTTGCATCTCTTAGCCTCAATGTTATGGATGTGTGTTTCATCCCTTTCGAGATTTAGAAGAAATAAACCATTCACAATAGGTGCATGACCATAAAAGATGTTACTCATATAAATAGAACAACCATTATTCTCTGATTTAAATGAATAACCGTCTTGCAATAAACAAGATCCAGAAATAATGTTCATGCTCAACGCAGGCACATAATAGCATTTATTGAGGTTTAAAACTAATCCCGAAGGTAAAACTAAGGAGAGCGTGCCGACGACCATCACATCAACTCTTGATCCGTTGCCAACGCGCATCGTCACCTCATCCCTCGCAAGCCGCCGTCTATTCCGTAGCTCCTGTTTCGAGTTACAAATATTAGCAACTGAACCAGTATCAAATACCCAGGCACTACAACGAGGGCTAGTAAGGAAAACATCAATAACATGTATACCAAATATACCTTTGATGGTGCCAGCCTTCTTGTCCGCTAAGTACTTCGGACAGTTGTGCTTCCAGTGACCCTTGTCCTTGCAATAGAAGCACTCAATGTCCGGCTTAGGACCAGACCTGAGCTTCTTCTTAGCAGGGGCAACGCGCTTGCCGCCTTTCTTGAAGGGCTTCTTTGCACCCTTACCTTTCTTAAAGGTGGGCTTGTTGACCATCAACACATGATTATCCTTTTTGATGTCCACTTCCGTGGCCTTTAGCTTTGCGAAGAGCTCGGTGATCGTATCAGTGGAACCAATCTGATTATGAGTCACTACAAAACTTTTGTAGCTGGGAGGGAGTGATTGCAGAACCCTGTCAATCTTGAGCTCCTCTGGAATCGTGCATTCCAGTTGCTCAAGGCGTTGAGTGTAGCCCGTCATCTTAATGGCGTGCTCACTAACGTAACTCCCTTCCTCCATCTTGCAGTTAAAGAACTTCTCAGAGATCTCATATCTCTCAGAACGGGCCTGAGTCTGAAACATGGTTTTCAGCTCTTCGAGAATCTCAAAGGGCCCGGGATAGTCTTCAAAACGATTTTGAAGTTCCGGTTCCATAGCAAACAACATGGTGCTCTTAATCACACCATAATCATCTTTGCGCGACTGATAGACAGCTTTCTCATCAGCCGGCGCAGTTGCAGCAGGGGGGTCACCTAACGCTTTCCCAAGGACATAGTCCTTTTGACCGCCAGAGAGAATGATTCTTACATTGCGAAACCAATTGGTGAAGTTAGACCCATTGTTTCTAAGCTTTCCCTTCTCAGCGAAAACGTTGAAGTTGAAGTTGGATTTAGCCATTTGATCTACAATATTTGCAAGTACAAATTAGACTATGTTCATGATAACTAGTTCAACTTTTAATCAAATTACTAGATGAACTCCCACTAAATTCAACATCCCTCAAGTTGTTTAGTGAACACGATCCAAATTCACCACACCTAATCCGATCTTCACGAGAAGAGATGTGGTTTCAATGGTAGACAATGAAGTGTCGATCATATCATTCATATGACTCATGCTTAACCTTTCGGTTCATGTGTTCCGAGGCCATGTCTGTACATGCTAGGCTCGTCAAGTTAGACCCAAGTATTTCCGCGTGTGCAAAACTGGCTTGCACCCGTTGTATGTGAGCGTAGAGTCTATAGCACCCGATCATCACGTGATGCTTGGACACGACGAACTTTCGCAACGGTGCATACTTGGGGAGAACACAGTTTTTATCTTGATCTTTAAGTGAGGAATCATCTTATAATGCTACCGCCGCGATCTAAGCATAATAAGATACATAAAAGGATAAACATCACATGCATATAACTTTATGTGACATGGTATAGCCAATCTTCGCGCAATGATCTCCATCTTGTGCGTGCCGGCATGATCTCCATCACTCCACCATGATTGCCTCCACCATGAATAGCAACTACAACTATTGCTAACTACTTAGCGATAAAGTGAAACTATTACATGGCGTATAAGAAGTTGACACACAGGTCATACACAATTATAAAGACAACCATATGGCTCCTGCCGGTTGTGTACTCATCGACATGCAAGTCGTGAAACATTACAAAACATGATCATCGCATACATTATACACATCAATCTTGGGCCATACCATATCACAGAAAACACTCCCTGCAAAAACAAGTTAGACGCCTTTACTTTGTTGTTGCATGTTTTACGTGGCTTATGGGAGTAGATGCTAAGAACGATTCTTACCTACGGAAAGCCACAACGGTGATATTATGGTTGCCAAACTCCGGTGTTAATCCCATGACAACTATAGTGAGAGAAACTGGCATCCGCCAGCCGCATGTGTGGAACAAGCCACACGTCAAGTGCGGAGCCGGTCTCGCGAACGACGTCGCGTAAGGTTGGCCTGGACATCTTCAATATCACTATCCCGCGTCATAATAAGAACACAAACAAGAGGCTTGCAACAGAAAACATCAACGCCCGCAACAACCATGTCGCGTTCTACTCGTGAAACACATCTACGCATAGATCTAGCTCTGATACCACTGAAGGGTTTCGCGGCATAGTAAATCAAAATTTTCTACGGATGCAAACAGAGGGAAAGCCAAGATCTAATCTAGGAGATGCAAACAACGAGAGAGATTGGATTAGATCTTCATACCCTTGAAGATTCGCACAGCGGAATGTTCGTCGGAACATGGGTGATGTAGTCGTACTCGCTTCTCCTCCTCGCGATCCGATCCGATCTAGCACCACAAGTGGCGGTGCCTCCGTGAGATGCACACGTGCAGCACCTCGACGTCTCCTCCTTCCTCGGTCCAGCAAGTATGGTGGAGAGACGGATTGGATCTACAACACGACGGCGTGGTGTATATGGTGGAGAATTTCTGCAGCAGGGCTTCGCCTACAAACAGTCGCGAGGAGGAGAAGACAGATTGGATCTACAACGCGATGGCGCGGTGCAAGTGGTTCAGAGTTTCTGTAGCAGGGCTTCGCCTACGTGCAGTCGGGAGGGAGAGAGAGAGGAGGGCAGCAGAGCGGCTAGGGCTTGAGGAGGAGGTGTGGGGGGTGGTGCGCCCCCAGCCCTCTTTATATAGAGGGGTGGGCGCCAACCCTAGCCCCTCCCCCAAGCCTAGTCCGGCGGCCAAGGAGGGAAGAGTGGGGGGCAAGTTTCCCCCCTCCTTCTAGAAGCTCCCCTAGGGTTTCCCCTAGGTTTGGCCGGCTGGGCCCTATGGGGCCTTGTGCCCCTGGCCCAATGCGGCCAGGGCACTCCCTCATAGGCCCATGCCCCCTCCCGACAGGTGGGGTCACGTTGGTCCCCCTCCGGAAGGTTCTAGAAGCTTCCGGTACAATACCGATTAACCCGAAACAATTCCGAACTCCAAAAACTGCATTGCCTTATATGAATCTTATTCCCCGGACCACTCCGGAACCTCTCGTGATGTCCCGGATCCCATCCGAGACTCCGAACAAAAACTCATAAACCAATTATCCAATCTATCCCAGCGTCGAGACACGTTAAGTGTGTGACCCTTCGGGTTCGAGAACATGCAGACATGATCTTCTATCAATAATCAACAGCGGGGTCTGGAAACCCATGACTCCCACACATTCATCGATGATCATATCAGATGAACCACGATGCCAGAATTCATTCAATCCAATATATATTCCCTTCGTCTCGCGATATTTTACTTGCCCGAGATTTGATCGTCGGTACCTTCATACCTAGTTCAATCTCGGTCACAGCAAGTACTTTACTCGTTCCATAATCCGATATCACTTTGTGATTAACTCCTTAACCACATGCTTGCAAGCGGTGTTGATATCGATTACCGAGTGGGACCGAAGTATATCTCTCCGACTTGGGAGGGACAAATCCCATCTCGATACATACAACCCAACAGGTACTTTCCGATCACCTGAGAGACACCTTTATGATCACCCTCTCATAGGATGACGTTTGATGACCTCAAAGCTTTCTTTCGATACCAGGGAGTTGTATTATCTCATGGTCTAAGGAATACAATATTTGACATAAGAAAAGCTTCGCAAAGATGAACACGATGACACGATCTAATTGCTCCGCTTAGTTTGGGTCTGTCCACCATATCATTCTCCCAATGATATGATCTCATTATTAATCGACAACTCATGTCTATGGTTAGGAAACCTTAACCATCATTAATCAATGAGCTAGTCCATAAAGGCGTACTAGGGACACGGTGTTGTTCACAAACCACACAAGTATTAAAGTTTCCGCTTAATATAATTCTAGCATGGAATATAAACATTATCATGAACAAGAATTATAATAATAACATCTTTATTATTGCCTCTAGGGCATAATTCCAACATATACAACTCTTCATCAATGTTGCCATTGAGGAACGCAGTCTTGACATCCATCTGCCATATTTCATAATCATGAAATGCAACAATTGCTAATAAAATCCGAATGGACTTAAACATCGCTACGGGAGAGAAAGTCTCGTCGTAGTCAACACCTTGAACTTGCCGAAACCGTTTTGCGACAAGTCGTGCTTTATAGACAGTAACATTACCATCTGCGTTTGTTTTCTTCTTGAAAATCCATTTGCACTCAACGTCCTTACGGTCGCTAGGAGGGTACACCAAAGTCCATACTTGGTTTTCTCTCATGGATCCCAATTTGGATTTCATGGCCTCTAGCCATTTCTCAGAGTCTGGGCTCATCATTGCTTCCTCATAGTTCGCAGGTTCATTGTTTTCTACCAACAAGACGGTTAAGACAGGGTTGCCGTACCATTCAGGAGGGGCACGCGACCTTGTCGACCTGCGAAGTTCAGTAGTAGCATCGTTTGAAGTTTCATGATCCTCTTCATTAGCTTCCTCTATTGTTGGTGCAGACGGCATTGGAACAATTTCAGGTGCTGCGCTACTCTCCAACTCGAGAGAAGGTTCAATAACCTCGTCTAGCTCTACCTTCCTCCCACTCACTTCTTTCGAGAGAAACTCCTTCTCAAGAAAGGATCCGTTCTTTGCAACAAACACTTTGCCTTCGGATCTGTGGTAGAAGGTATATCCAGTCATTTCCTTAGGGTATCCTATGAAGACGCATTTCTCCGCTTTGGGTTCGAGCTTGTCCGGCATCAACTTCTTGACGTAAGCTTCGCATCCCCAAACTTTAAGAAACGACAACTTAGGTTTAGCACCAAACCATAGTTCATACGGTGTCATCTCAACGGATTTAGATGGTGCACTATTTAAAGTGAATGCAGCGGTTTCTAATGCATAACCCCAAATCTGTAAGAGACATCATCGATCACACCATATCTAATAGAGTTTGATTCCGGCGTTCAGACACACCATTGCGCTGTGGTGTTCCGGGTGGCATGAGCTGCGAAACGATTCCGCTTGCTTTAAGATGCGTGAGAAAATCATAACTCAAAATATTCACCTCCACGGTCGGATCGTAGAAATTTAATTTTCCTGTTACGATGGTTTTCCACTTTGTTCTGAAATTCTTTGAACTTTTCAAATGTTTCAGACTTATGTTTCATTAAATAGATATACCCATATCTACTTAAGTCATCAGTAAAAGTGAGAAAATAGCGATATCCACCGCGCGTCGAAACACTTATTGGTCCGCATACATCGGTATGTATGATTTCCAACAAGTCCGTTGCTCGCTCCATTATTCCGGAGAACGGGGTTTTGATCATCTTGCCCATGAGGCACGGCTCGCACGTGTCAAATGATTCAAAATCAAGAGACTCCAAAAGTCCATCAGAATGGAGTTTCTTCATGTGTTTTACACCAATATGACCTAGACGGCAGTGCCACAAATAAGTTGAATTATCACTATCTACTTTGCATCTCTTAGCCTCAATGTTATGGATGTGTGTTTCATTGCTTTAGAAATTCAGAAGAAATAAACCATTCACATCAGGTGCATCACCATAAAAGATGTTATTCATATAAATAGAACAGCCATTATTCTCTGATTTAAATGAATAACCGTCTTGCAATAAACACGATCCAGATATAATGTTCATGCTCAACGCAGGCACATAATAACACTTATTAAGGTTTAAAACTAATCCCGAAGGTAAAACTAAGGAGAGCGTGCCAACGGCCATCACATCAACTCTTGATCCATTGCCAACGCGCATTGTCACCTCATCCCTTGATAGCCGCCGTCTATTCCATAGCTCCTGTTTCGAGTTACAAATATTAGCAACTGAACCAGTATCAAATACCTAGGCACTACAACGAGTGCTAGTAAGGTAAACATCAATAACATGTATATCAAATACACCTTTAATGGTGCCAGCCTTCTTGTCCGCTAAGTACTTCGGACAGTTGCGCTTCCAGTGACCCTTGTCCTTGCAATAGAAGCACTCAGTGTCCGGCTTAGGTCCAGACTTGATCTTCTTCTCAGCAGGGGCAACGCGCTTGCCGCTGCCTTTCTTGAAGGATTTCTTTGCACCCTTACCTTTCTTAAAGCTAGGGGTCTTGTTGACCATCAACACATGATTATCTTTTTTGATGTACACCTCTGCAGCTTTTAGCTTATCGAAGAGCTCAGTGATCATATCAGTGGAACCAATTTGATTGTGAGTAACTACAAAACCTTTGTAGCTAGGAGGGAGTGATTGCAGAACTCTGTCAATCTTGAGCTCTTCTGGAATCTTGCACTCCAGTTGCTCAAGACGTTGAGTGTAGCCCGACATCTTAATGGCGTGCTCACTAACGGAACTCCCTTCCTCCATCTTGCAGTTAAAGAACTTCTCAGAGATCTCATATCTCTCAGAACGGGCCTGAGTCTGAAACATGGTTTTCAATTCCTCAAGTATCTCAAAGGCCCCGGCGAACTCCTCAAAAAGATTTTGAAGGTCCGATTCCATAACAAACAACATGGTACTCTTAATCACTCCATAATCATCTTTGCGTGACTGATAAACAGCTTTTTTATCAGCTGGCGCATCAATAGCAGGGGCGTCACCTAGCGCTTTCTCAAGGACATAGTCCTTTTGTCCGCCAGCGAGAATGATTCTCAGATTGTGGAACCAGTTGGTGAAGTTAGACCCATTATTATTAAGCTTTTCTTTCTCATCAAAAATGTTGAAGTTGAAGTTGGACTTAGCCATTTGATCTACAAAATTTGCAAGTACAATTTAGACTATGTTCATGATAACTAGTTCAACTTAATCAAATTACTAGATGAACTCCCACTAAATTCAACATCCCTCAAGTTGTTTAGTGAACATGATCCAAATTCACCACACCTAATCCGATCTTCACGAGAAGAGATGTGGTTTAAATGGTGGACAACAAAATGTCGATCATATCATTCATATGACTCATGCTTAACCTTTCGGTTCGTGTGTTCCGAGGCCATGTCTGTACATGCTAGGCTCGTCAAGTCAAACCCAAGTATTTCCGCGTGTGCAAAACTGGCTTGCACTCGTTGTATGTGAACGTAGAGTTTATAGCACCCGATCATCACGAGGTGCTTGAACACGACGAACTTTCGCAACGGTGCATACATGGGGAGAACACAATTTTATCTTGATCTTTAAGTGAGGATCATCTTATAATGCTACATCGTGATCTAAGCATAATAAGATACAAAAAAGGATAAACATCACATGCATATAATCTTATGTGACATGGTATAGCCAATCTCCGCGCAATGATCTCCATCTTGTGCGTGTCAGCATGATCTCCATCATTCCACCATGATTGCCTCCACCACGAACAGCAACTACAACTATTGCTAACTACTTAGAGATAAAGCAAAGCTATTACATGGCGTATAATAAGTTGACACACAGGTCATACACAATTATAAAGACAACCATATGGCTCCTGCCGGTTGTGTACTCATCGACATGCAAGTCGTGAAATATTACAGAACATGATCATCGCATACATCATACACATCATGTCTTGGGCCATACCATATCACAAAACACTCCCTGCAAAAACAAGTTAGACGCCTCTACTTTGTTGTTGCATGTTTTACGTGGCTTATGGGAGTAACAAGCTAGAACGATTCTTACCTACGGAAAGCCACAACAGTGATATTATGGTTGCCAACATCCGGTGTAAATCCCATGACTACTATAGTGAGAGAAACTGGCATCCACCAGCCGCATGTGTGGAACAAGCCACACGTCAAGTGCGGAGCCGGTCTCGCGAACGAGGTCGCGTAAAGTTGGCCTGGACCGCTTCGATCTCACTATCCCGCGTCATAATAAGTACACAACGAGAGGCTTGCAACAGAAAACATCAACGCCCGCAACAAGCATGTTGCGTTCTACTCGTGAAACACATCTATGCATAGATCTAGCTCTGATACCACTGAAGGGTTTCGCAGCATAGTAAATCAAAAAAATTCTACGGATGCGAACAAGAAAGCCAAGATATAATCTAGGATATGCAATCAATGAGAGGGATAGATGAGATCTTCATACCCTTGAAGAAATCGCACAGCGGAAACGTTCAACAGAACATGGGTGATGTAGTCGAACTAGCCTTCTCCTCCTCGCGATTCGATCCGATCGAACGCCGCAAGTGGCGACGCCTCCGAGAGATGCACACGTACGGTGCCACGACGTCTCCTCCTTCATTGGTCCAGCAAGTGGGGTGGAGAGATAGATTGGATCTACAGCACGACGGCGTGGTGCAAAGGTGGAGAGTTTCTGCGGCAGGGCTTCGCCTACGCGCAGTCGGGAGAGAGAGAGAGGTGGAGGGCAGCAGGACGGTGGCTAGGGTTGGAGGAGTGGGGGGAGGGGTGCGCCCCTGCCCACCTTATATAGGGGGCTGGCCGGCCCCCTTGGCCCCTCCTCCAAGCCCCAGGGCGGCGGCCCCAAGGGTAGGAGTGGGGGGCAAGTTTCCCCCTCCTTCTAGAAGGGTTTCTAGGGTTTCCCCTAGGGTTTTGGCCGGCTGGGCCTATGGGGCCTTGTGCCCCTGGCCCAATGCGGCCAGGGCACTCCCCTTAGTCCCACGCAGGCCTCCGACAAGTCGGGCCACGTTGGTCCCACTCCGGAAGCTTCTAGAACCTTCCGGTACAATACCGATAAACTCCGAAACTATTCCGAAATCCGAAACCACGATGCCAGGATTCAATTAATCCCATATATATATTCCCTTCGTCACGCGATATTTTACTTGCCCGAGATTCGATCGTTGGTATCGGCATACCTAGTTCAATCTCGTTCACAACAAGTACTTTACTCATTCCGTAATCCGATATCACTTTGTGATTAACTCCTTAACCACGTGCTTGCAAGCGGTGTTGATATCGATTACCGAGTGGGCCCGAAGTATATCTCTCCGACTCGGGAGGGACAAATTCCATCTCGATACATACAACCCAACAGGTACTTTCCGATCACCTGAGAGACACCTTTATGATCACCCTCACATAGGATGACGTTTGATGACCTCAAAGATTTCTTCCGATACCAGGGAGTTGCATTATCTCATGGTCTAAGGAATATAATATTTGACAAAGGAAAAAGCTTCGCAAAGATGAACACGATGACACGATCTAATTGCTCTGCTTGAGTTGGGTCTGTCCATCATATCATTCTCCTAATGACATGATCTCATTATTAATCGACAACTCATGTCTATGGTTAGGAAACCTTAACCATCATTAATCAATGAGCTAGTCCATAGAGGCGTACTAGGGACACGGTGTTGTTCATAAACCACACAAGTATCAAAGTTTCCGCTTAATACAATTCTAGCATGGAATATAAACTTTATCATGAACAATAATTATAACAATAACATCTTTATTATTGCCTGTAGGGCATAATTCCAACATACCGATGGCATCCTTAGCCAGAGCTTCAGCCATTTGGGTTGCGGCACTTTCTTGCGTTGCCTGTTCGCCGACAACGAAAAGCTCCATGGAGGCGCCTGAGTCCACTTCCATGGCGGAAGGGCCAGATGCATCTTTGGCCTGTGATCTTGTCGGGGCGGACATAAGCTAGACGCTAGGAGTGCCAGGGGCGATGGCGGGAGATGCGTGGGGAGAAACGTCACGATGCAACATATATTTAATGTTTCTAGAAGCCCCCAAAGTTTTGGAGGTCTTCTTCAAACTGGTAGTGGCTTTCTTCCTGAAACATGCAAAAAGTATAAGTTCAGGAATAAGACAAGCAATGGACAATGTCGGAGAGAAAGAAGCTTACACAAGAGGGGGTGCTTTGGCAAACGGGATCCTGGTAACCTTTCTTTTCTCCGCCTCTAGGGCGGTGGTAGTCTTCTTGGAGGCAGCACCCTCCGTCTTCTTCTTCTTGCCTCCGTCGGCAGCGTCAGAGGTGGAGCTCTTCCGCTTTCATGCCAACGGGACCTCGTCGTCGGACACGACCGTGACTTCCTTCATCTTTGGATCATAGATATGGACAACCATTCTATCCTCCTCTAGATCGCTGAGCTGTTAAGTGAAAACCCACAGTGTCAGATGAGATGTTAATGGCTAGACGGAAGAACTGGAGTATATGTCATACACGGAAAATAAACAGGTACCTTTGGGCACTTGCTCTCTACGAACACGTCGTACGTGATGGTGAAGCCACGCTTCTTATCCTTCACCTTGACGATTTCGTTGAGACGGAGCTTGACGGATTTGCTCGAGAAGTTGTCCTCGGAGATGCGGAGGCTATCCTTCCTCTCGTTGGTATACTCGTGCATCAACTTCAAGCGGTGCTGCAGAGGCTGGATCCGCCTGACGAACCAGCACATGGCCAGGTCCAATCCGGTCAGACCCGTCTCTACGAACCACTCTATCCGCCTTATAGCGCGGGAAGCATCGATGTCGGAGGGAAGGGAGGCCTGGGATCTCCATGTCGAGGCTTCGACGGCGGATCCATCGACGAAGTCTGGGTACGTCACTTCTCGGCCAGCCAGAGGGATATCTGGCCCGTAGAAGTACGTCTGTTGCCAGTTCTTGCAGGACTCATGGCCAACAATGTCGGGGAAGCGCCGGCCAGGCCGGATCTTAAAACTAATGGTGCCACAGTTCTTGAGCTCGTCCTTGCCGTTTCCGGCTTCCCGTTTGACGGTAAAGAAGTAGATAAAGAGATCTAGCCTAGGCCTAATCCCTAAGTAACCCTCACAAAGCGCCGCATAGTTGCTAAGCGCGAGGATGCTATTGGGGGAGAGGTTCTGAGGCTGTACTCGGTAATGGTTGAGGACAGCCAGGAAGAAATTGGAGATGGGCAGGGAGACGCCGTGTACCAGTTGGGCTTTGAGGTACACCTTTTCTCCGTCTTGGGGAGAAGGAGTGACCTCGCCGGCCGGCGCCGCCCGCCAGGCGAGCCTCTCCGTCGCAGGGAGGTAGCCCTCGATGATTAGCTCCTTGATGTCGCGGTCCATGATATCCGAACCGTGCCAGTCGCCCTTGTGGGTGTTGTATTCCTCCTCTAGAAGCTCCAGCGCTGCTGAGTTATGGTCACCACCGGTGGTTTTGACCACCGCGGATTTGGGAATAACCAGGCCCTCTAGGGGCACGATGACGGTGCTTGCCGACTTCGCCGTGGCATCGCCTGACGCCGCCATGGAAGGGGTGGAACTGCTGCTGGCCATTGGAGAGGTTAGGGTGGTGACTAAGAAAGGTTGAAAAGCTAGGGTTTTCCGCAATGGCGCGGAGAGCTCGAGGAGACGCTCGCTGGAGGAATAAGACGATGCAGAGGAGAATGAGGTGAAAAGTAAAATTTCCACCGCTGTTACAATTTATAACCTCCAGCATCAATATTCGTGCAAAACGATCGAATGGTTGACGCGTGGACGAGTGTGCGGAAGCGTGCGCGGAAATTTCGCCATGTTGCCAACCGTCGCCGCCAACGGTTCGTATCACTCGCGCGGGAAAAACGGACATGATTGCGTTCTCTACATGTGTGAGTTACGAGGCATTGATGACCTATGTCTACGTCGCCCTAGCTGTTACTGGCAGATGAACCATCACATCGGAAGATTCCGGCATGGACGGATCCAGTCCGGCTACGGAAGAATATGATAGAAGATTCAGCAATTCTCCGACTTACAAGTTGAAGGCAGAGAAAACCTTGCAGGGTTCTTTGGGAGGACTACAAGATGTTGCTTGACGATTTGCCGACATCCATCTAGACGGAGCATGCAACGTGAAGAGGCAAGACAGCGCAATATCTTGGAGTTCTCCGGGGGCTACTATTGGGGATATGCTATATGGGTATCCTCATAGCATGTCTCCTATCCGGATAATCTGGGCGGCCCACAGTTGGTAGCATGGCTCATGGCTTGCTGGGCGGACCAGTTAGATGGATACATAAGGGAGGCCCATGACGGATAAAGGAAGGCTACGGAGGAGTCACCGACGTACCCAGAGCCTTGGAGTACAAGGCATGCTAGACTAGTTGTAGGCAGTGTAGGACTTTGTAACCTGTCCGGCTAGGACTTTTCCCTGTAACCCTAGAACCTCGTGACTATATAAGTCGGGCCTATGGGAGCCTTTAGGGCACAATCTCAGACAACCTAGTGTCGACTACGACGCATCTCGCACAGCGAACCAATCCCTGTAACTCGGCGTATTGCCCGTATAGTGATTTATAGCAGGAGTAGGATTCCGCCACCGTTGTGGGATCTGAACCTGGGTAAGCTGTGTTACCTCGTACCCGTCAACCGTCCGCATTCCCCACGTCTCTAAACACGCATTGTGAGGACCCCTCCATGGCGTACTCGTCGGCACTACCTCGACAACCACTGCTAAGTAAATGTAACGTTTTGTTTTTAGACCTGTCTTCGCCCATATACGCAGCGAAAACTACGTGAGGCCCTGCTCCCATATTGTGCCACCGCTAAGTAAATGTAACGATTTGTTTTTAGACCTGTCTTCGCCCCATATAAGCAGCGAAAACTACGCGAGGCCCCGCTCCCGTGCACCGGGCTGCCCAGCTCTCCTTCTGTCCTACAACGCGCTGCCCTGCCCTCCTCCATACAGCAGTCCGACATCGCCCTATAAGGCGCATGGCGGCGTCCGTCTTTGAAGCCCACGCCTGGGATGGCTACGCATGCCGCAAGCTACAGCCGCCGGACCACGAAGGATAGAAGGAGAGCTGTTCCGCGCTGCCAACTGGCCAGGAGGCGTAGCTTGGGCGCGAAGGCCAGGAGGAGGGTTATTCTGGTGGCAGACGGCGGCACTAGCCATTGGCCTAAGCTAGACGTGGAGGCGCGAGGGTGGGGACGGGCTGCTGGAGGTATCTGGCTGCTTGCTTGGCGCTGGGCGCTCTGAAACAAGGGACTGAACATGCCATCAACGAGGCGAGCTGCAGAGTCAGACCACGACTGGGCATGTAGGTGTGAGGGGGATGCAGGCTGCAGGGAGGGTTCGGGCTGCTTACTTTGCGCTAGGTGAGAGCGAGACTGAGAGAGGTACTGGGGCTAGAGGATCGAGAGGAGAGGCTGGGCGCTGCGTGCTAGGTAGCAGGTTTCCCTCACGACGCGATAGGGGAGAGACGAGTGATGAAAGAAGCTCGTGGTCGTGGTCTCTTGGATTGCCTCTCATGGGCCTCTTGCGCTGGGTGTACCAGGGCCGATCTAGGGGTCCTAGGTTGTTGCTGTGCGCGTAGATATATTTATTTTAGAAGTATAAAAGAATAGTCCCACATTGGTTTTTTACATCGATTATCACCAATTTATATACGTTTATAATTTTCCTAAAGTATCAGCAAGCAACAATAAGGTTGATCGATACGGATTGATAAAGAAAGCTGAACTCTCCACATATAAGGCTTCATCTTAATAGCTCATGGCGGAAGGTGGCCGCCCGTCCCCGCAGCATCAGTGGTGACCCCTTTCTTCTTGGCCTCGACAAATTCCTTGAGCCTCTGAGAGTTTCCATGTGCTGACGATGATGATCAAGGAGGGGTGAGAAAGGTCTATATCTATATCTATACCTAATATAATAATAAATCGTCTCGGACGTCCTGGACTCGTGGTAGTCGTCACCGATCCCGCCATCGATCCCGCACCCGGAAAAAAATACGTACGAACGGCCCACGTCCATGCCTAGCACCGGCCGAGTCCAGACCCGTACTTGTTTGTTCTAGATCGAACATGGCCAGTAAGTTTTGTGCTTCTAACTCTTCGTTCTTTTAAATACCGTTAGTTATTTTTAGACACTATTCATTGTGTTAAAATTCAGTTATATTTTCTAAATCAAAGGTGGGAGTTAAACATAATTCAGACAAACTTTGATCATGAATTTGTTTATCTTTTCACCATGTTTTTTATTCTCTGGCAATGTAAGGAGATGGAGGCGTATATATAAAAAATTTAGAGACTTGGGTGGTGCGGTGGATCAGCCTAGAATGGGGGAAACGAGAGGGACGAGGCGCGGTGGCGAGTCCGGGGACGCGCGTGGCCCTCCCTAGGAAGGGGAGCCGCGAGGGGCCTGGCTTGGTGCGGAAACTGGCGGCGGACGCGGCTCGGAGCTCTGCAGGGTGGATCTCCGGGCGAAGATGAGAGGGAGGGTCAGGTCGCGGCGAAGGGGTTGATCCGGGCGGCGGCTTAGAGCAGGCGAGGGGAGAGCGCAGCGGGTCGATGATGGGGTAGCAGGCGAGGGGAGGGCGAAGCGGGTCGGGATAGGGTGTGGGGGTTCTCGCGGGGAGAGATATTCTTTTCAACCTGCTCACGGACGATCTTGAATGTGAAGTTTGGAGTTTCGGATCTTGAATGCATTTTAGATATGAAAAGCACGTCAAAATTTTTGTTTCTCATTCTTGGATAAAATTGATGGAGCGGATAGCTTCTTCAAGTCAATCAATTTGGAAACAACGGGATGGTGCCAGTCAAAACCGGCGCCGACACGTAATTCACAAAAAGATGAAAGGAAAGCACGCCAAGAAAAAAGAAGAGGAGGTTTAGAGAAAGGATTTATTCTCCTTGCGAATTGGAACAACCAATTGATCGAAAAACGGATGTCATCGACCAAGTTAAAAATCTTTCTATGCTATGATGTGCATTGATTTAAAAATAACTATAATAAAGGCTAACTTCTTCCGCCGCAACGCGCGGGCATTTTGCTATAATAATAAAAGACAAAGTGTTTCTTTTGGTCCAACACTTTTTTGGACCAGTGTACCCTTCTACCAGACACCAAATTACCCACTGGTACCACCTTAAGTGATGAAAAAAATTAAACATGCTCAATTTTTCTTTCTCCTGACCCAACCGTGTGGTAGCCAACGGTTCCATAGCCCAGCCTATTCGTTGCAGGCCCAATCACCAAACTAAGGCAAATCAGTTGATCGTGTATAAAAAAATCTGGATGTGCATATACGTTTAGTCCCACCTCGTTTCTTTTCACCGACTCCCACCGATTTATATATTTCTCAGATTGCCTAGAGTACCAACAAGGTTACTTGGAAATTAACAAAGCACCAGCATCCAGACTCCAAAGCATAGGAGCACGAGGCGCGGTTTGGTTGGAAGGTTGGGATACATGTGTGGATGGATCAGACCATGGGACCATGCCATGGTGGTGATGGCCAGGAATTCTCTGACGAAGGACGAAGGGGCCAAACTCGAGGAGGACAATATCGGTGTGGACCCCGGCTAGGGCAGGCGGCGAACTCGAGGAGGACACAATCGGTGCGGACCCTGGCTAGGGAAGGCGGCGTGCTCAGGCAGGCGCGGGTAGGAGCAGCTTGTAGCGACGGTGATGGTTCAAGAGAAGGGTGCGGCGCGCCATGGTCGGGGCGGCGAAGCTCCTGGCGACAGGGGTCGCATCATGGGGAAGAGGGAGGGCTCCTGCAGCGGCAAGAAAGGACAACGCGGGCAGGGTAGAAGAAGGGTGGCGAGGTCCGGTGGCAAGAGAGGGAGGCCGGGGGCGGTAGGACAGAGGCGGGGCGAGGCGGCGGACTTGCGGGATGAGTTGGGGACGCGAGCGGAGGAAGAGGAGAGTGGTGGGGACCGAGGGCTAATGGGGTGGGACCGGTTTCGAGGCGGGTCAC
Source organism: Avena sativa (assembly GCA_916181665.1). Lineage (NCBI taxonomy): Eukaryota > Viridiplantae > Streptophyta > Magnoliopsida > Poales > Poaceae > Avena > Avena sativa. Next base: position 53,666,098 of record OV702295.1, on the reverse strand, counting down.
GTCGGGATGGTTTTGGGCGCGGGGTCCATTGCGTGCATGGGAAAATCATGGGGCGGTGCGTGTGTTGTGTGTGTGTGTGTGGGATTAGGGTATCGGATGGTAGGTGGCTTGCTGGTCTGGGCCTTTGGGGCTGCCTCCCCTAATTTTTTTATAAAACTATTTTATTTTGTTTTAAAAGCCTTTTGCAAATAATTATTAGGCAAACAAAAGATCTGAAAAAGACCAGAGTTTTAATTTAAAATAAAGGAGGGTATAATTAGAAAACAAAACAGTTTTTTAACAAAATATTTAATATTTTTGTGTAAGATTGAAAAAACATATCCTAGAAGTGTCACAACAGTAGTGACTATGGAAGGTTTGAATTTTGTTTGAGCGTCTGTTTCTCTGGTGCAACGCACAGACATTTTTACTAGTCTATACCTAATAATAAAGGACGAAGTGTTTCTTATGATCCAACATTTTTTTAGACCGTTTACCCTTTGATAATAAAACACTAAATTGACCACCGATGCCACCGAATCAATTGTTAATACCCTCCCTAGGAATCGATCGCTAATACCCGCCCTGCCCCTTTGCAAGTCGTGGCTCGGGAGCGAAGAGCATACCTAAGTAGGATAAGGCCAGGTTGCTTCGGCTTGGGCCTCTTGGGCTGGTATAGCTAGGGATCTACCGAGACTTTAAAACAGGTTTTTTTGGGCGGTTCGATAGTCTCACCTCGTTGAATGCTCCATATACTGCATAGGAGATCAAAATAGCCTTATTTCAGATGCTCCCTACTAAATCAGCGGGTCCAGATGTGTTCTCGACGCATTTTTTAGAAGCATTAGAGTTTGTGTAGTAAGGAGATCATGAAGATTGTGATTCGGATTCTTCATGGGGAAGACTCGCAGGAAGAGACTAAAAAAACGTTCATCGTCCTTATTCCTAAGATATTAAAACCCACATCCCTCTCCCAATTTAGACCGACAAGCTTGTGCAACATGGTGTATAAAATTGCATCGAAGGTGCTCGCAAACCGACTGAAAGGGTTCTCCCTAAGATAATTTCCGAGGAACAATTAGCTTTCGTACCAGGTCGACTTATTACTGATAACGTCATCACTGCTTATGAATGTTTACACTTCATGAAGTCTAGCAAGAGTAATAAAAAAATCCTTCTGTGCTCTGAAATTAGACATGAGGAAAGCTTATGATCGAGTGGAGTGGGAGTATTTGGAGGCAATCATGGAGAAGCTTGGGTTTTCACCATGTTTTGTTCAAACAGTTATGCGAGGGGTTCGGTCTGTCATGTTTTTAGTTCTTTTTAATGGAGGACGCTCAGAGGTTTTCAAGCCAAGTCGTGGTATGCGCAAGGGGATCCATTATCCCCCTACCTCTTCCTTTTGGCTACCGAGGGTTGATGACCCACAAGTATAGGGGATTACAATAGTCTCCGAGGGTAGTATTACCCAATTTATTGATTCGACACAAGGGGAGCCAAAGAATACTTGCAAGCCTTAACAATTGAGTTGTCAATTCAGCTACACCTAGAAATAGTTCTTCATCACAGTAGTTTATTAGTAGCAATAGTTTTGTAGTAGCAATAGCAAAGAAACAACATCAGTAAAACAAGAGAAATAGTAACAGTAGGATATGAGTGTGGTAGGCATAGGGATGGATGGAAGGGCGTTGCATGGACAAGTCTAAACATGTAACTTCAAGAACTAGGGCAATTGCAGATAAATAAGATAAAGTATTCAAGTACTAAACAATCATAGGCATATGCTCCATATATAGTCATGTGTGCTCGCAATGAGAACTTGCACAACATCTTTTGTCCTGCTAGCTTGTTGTAGCGAGGCCTCAAGGGAACTACTTGCAATTAAGGCACTCCTTTTAATAGAGCACCAGATCAAAGCATTAACACTCCGTGAACACACGTGATCCTCACATCACAGCCATCCCCTCAGTTTGTCCCAATTTCTATCACTTCGGGGCCTTTGGATCCGGACAATGATATGTGTACACAACTTGCAGATAAGATCACAAACAATACTATCATAATAAATCAATAATAAGTTCAGATTTGAGATCATGGCACTCGGGCCCTAGTGACAAGCATTAAGCACAACAAGTTGCAACAAAGTCAAATAGCACTAATAAAGATACTAGGCACCATGCCCTAACAATCTTATTCGATTACATGATAGAACTCATCCAGTCCCTACCATCCCCATAGCCTACAGCAGGAGATTACTCACTCATGGATGAGGAAAACATGGACGGTTGATGGAGAGGCATTGGTGATGACGATGGCGATGTTCCTCTCCAAATTTCCCATCCCGACAGGGTGCCAGAACGGAGTTTCTGGTTCCGAATCACGATTTCTGGTGGTGGCGGCGCAGCGGAACTCTCTCTGGAAAAACGTCGACCCCCCCCTGAGTTTTTAGGTCAGAAGGCAACTTATAGGCGAAGAGGAAGGCCGAGGGGGTGCCTGGGGCGGACACACCCCCTCCAGGCGCGGCCAGGCCTGGCCCACGCGGCTGGGGATTGTGGGCCCCTCAAGCCTCCACTCCGTCTCGTATTCTGGCTCCATGAGTCTTCTGGTGAAATAGGATTTTTGGCATATTTTCCGAGATTTTTCCTGATAGTTGATTTTCTGCACAAAAACTAGACACCAAGGTAATTCTGCTGAAAACAGCGTCAGTCCGTGTTAGTTGTATCCAAATCACAGATGTTTAGAGGAGAAACAATAGCAAAAGTGTTCGGGAAAGTAGATACGTTTTGGACGTATCAACTCCCCCAAGCTTATCTTATTGCTTGTCCTCAAGCAATTCAGTTGAAAACTGAGTGCGATAAAAGAACTTTCACAAACACATTTGCTTTATATGATATAAATATTCTCAGCACAGGAGTAGACACTTAGACAATTTATAATAAGAAGTATGCAACTAAGTCTATTTAATAGTCATTGCAAGCTATGAAGAGATTCTGTAACATCCCAAAAATATTGAACAATGATTATGAATTCCAATAACCAAAATTAGGGTTAACAAAAACTTTTGTTAATTAACATCATATGAATGCATGTGTGTATGTGATGATTGTATGAATGCATGAATGGACTTGTGTGATTGTTGTAAATAGCAAGTAATGGTTTAAAGATGAAAACAACATCATCTGAATCAAATCTAAGCAGAAACAAATCAAAGGAAATTCAAAAACAAACCAAATAAGGCAAATGGTCATTTTTGCCAATCTTGCTCACTAGACCACTTTGAGTGTTTCTAGTCCAAGATTTCAAACAAAAACAATTCCAATTCTTTTAACCCCTTGCTACACCAAGTAAAATTGAACCCAAGCTCACCTTTCAAACTTACAGAAACATTTGGCAACTGGATTCAAATGACAATTCAAAATTAAATCTAGTTCATATGTGAAGATCACCCATTCTCAAAAACCAACCAAACCAATTCACCTTGACCTTTCCAACTAACCAAAGACTACCTAGTATATAACTAGTACATCCACCAAGTTTGAACCAAAAATTCAAATTCAAATATCTTTCGGCCAATTCATCAAACACCTTGCAAACAGGAAACAAACAAACACAAAACACTATAGTGAGCAGTGATTTGGCCAACCTTGTTCCCTCTCTAGCTCACAACATGCTATTAGTAGATCATCTAGCTCAATTAACAAGCTTTAGCTTACTTTGAGCTTGCCATTGCCATCAATGGTGAGCATGCCGAGCCTCACCTTGCCACCCCATGGTCGACAACAAGCTAGGAGTAGAACCAAGCCTAGCCACCTTGTCTGGGACATTGACCACCGTCCACCGCCACCCCCTGTCCAATGCCAACGCCCTGCCAGCCATTGGATCACTCTAGAACCGCCGCGCCCTATGCCTCTATGCCATGCCGAGAGCGCGCCAGAGCGCCGCACTCGACACGCGCCCACAGATCGCGCGCCACCCTTTCCGCTTGCAAGCGTGATCATCACCATTCCAGGAGACCGCCAGACAACCCCGTTCGCCGCTGCGCGACCCGTAGCCACAGTGTGCCATTAAAATGTCCGTCGGACCCGCCCAGAGCACCGCAGCATTCCGACCGTCTCGCACCACCCCACACCTCGCGATCAAGCCATTAATCTTCACCAGGGAGCACATCACCGCCCCTAACGTCGCACATGCCATTAGCTCGTTGTGCCGACGACCACGACGAGCTCAACCCGCTCCCTTCGGTCCCCTCTTGGCACTATAAATAGAGGCCACCCCTGTTTGATTTCTTCACACCAACACACTCCCCTCTCTCTCAGAACCACCCCACCTCATCCCCGGAGCAAGGCGAGCAGCAGGTTGCTGGAATTTGGCTGGAGTCTATCGTGGAGGAGGAAGAAAGGAGCCAGCGATTGGAGCCGCCCCAGAAGGAGTTGCCCGTACCAGGAGGTTCGCCGTCATCGACTTCGTCATTCGCTCCCGTCGCCGACCCTCGCATGAGCCCCGGTGATCCCCCTAGACCCCCACTAGCTGCGCTAGGGTTCTGTCTCGCCGGCGTTGCCGGACGGAGATTATAGGTCACAACCGTTCGATTAGATATTGATCGTGCGGTCCACATCACCCCATACCGCTTCGCACCGCCCTGTCTCGCTGACTGGTGGGGAGACCCACTTAAACTCACCCGCGCGTGCGCTGTCCACCGTGGGCTGGCCCATTTACATTTCCACATGACCCAGTAGTTTGAATTTAGGTTTATTCATTTAGTTTCAAACATAGTTCTGTACCCAGATTAAAAAATCAACGTAGGTCGATTTACTAAACCAAATTGCATGAAACCAATTTTGTTAGAAAGGTACTGGAATTCTTAATCCAAGCCCGTTGGAATCAAACCATTTAGATTTGTAGATCACCTATAGTAAAAATAATAATGTAGAAGCTTTTCCGCATTCAAACAATTTTCAAAATTCAACCACAAAAGCTTTTGAGTTGATTCCAACTCTAAAAAATCACATTTAACAAGACCTTTCTGAATATATAAAAATATCTAGGCTTACTTGTAGAAATAATGGTCAAGTAATAAAAGAATGCCCCATAGGAATTTCTAGTCACTTTATTTAATTAAAATAAAAAGGTTAAACCTTATTAAATTGTGACACCACTTTAAATCACATTCCCATGTACTAAAATATGTGGTGATGACATGTGTCAACATGATCCCATGTTTGAGTTGGAGAATATTAAATCTTAAGTAGTTTTTCAATGAGTAGAAATTACTTTTCCAAAATAAAATAAATAAGACAAGTGCTTTGATGATTGTAATGTTTGATGCTAGATCATATAGTGAAAACCTTGGTGTGATAAATAAAAGTAGTTAAGTATTGTTTGGTGATTGTGTACCTCATATTTATTTATAGACGCTAGTACCGACCAAGGATACGAGGAGGAAGGAGAATACTATGAGGAAGAAGCCGAGGAGAACTTTAACCACTGCTCTGCACAAGGCAAGCTAACACTTTCAACTATGAAAGTTAGATAACCTATGCAATTCAGTAAGCATGCTTGGTTAGATAAATTGGATTATACCCAATCCTAGTTTTACTTGCAATCTTAGTATTTTATTTCTTTATCAAAGCTTTCTAGTTAAGCTTACTTGAAAAATTGTAGAGCTTAGAAAGATTATTTAAAGGTAGCATAAAGAGCATAAAACTTGACCTAAGTTAGATAATCTTGATGTCATCCTAAGGCATGAGATTAAACCTAGATAATATACACTTGTTTACCACCCCTCATTAGTGTTTACCCCCACCTGTAGATGCTAGTGCTAAGCATAAAACTTGATCACTTTAGATGGGAATACTTGGTGAAAATGATTATGAAAACCTTAGAATGATGAGTCATTCTAATGAAATGTTTTGACATGTGTTCCTAAACACCAGATGATTTTGATGATGAAATTGTCGAGGCATGAGTCTTAACCCTTTATAAAACTGATGGTTTTCTGGATGCGATACCATTCCAATTTTACCGTGCAACCACAATACCCGAAATTTGGGTAGGGCTTGACTAGAAATTTATATACCTTAGTATTGGTTCCCTTGCGGCCAAGGTTTGAGCTGAGGCTACCTTGTGAAGATTGTCCACCTATGCAGTTCCCAAGATGATAGTTGGTCATGGTTGGGAGGCCAAACTCATAGGAGATGTGCCTATACTAGGGCATGTAATTGAAAGGTTAGGATTGATTATTCGCATACTGAGTATGGTGAATTCAGGATTGTTCCTGACGGATGTATCGAATGTTGTGGTGAAAGTGTACCACCTTTGCAGAGTGTCAAACTATTCGAATAGCTGCGTCCGCAGTTATGGACATTTGGAGTGGCCATACTGTTCCGTCATCAGATGTTTTTGATACGCCCAATTTGCATCACCTTTCTATATCATAATTTACCTCTATTCATTGATATTTGTCTTATTATGAGGTATCACTTATGGCTTTTTCATCTGTTTATCCATGTTGGATGATTCCTGGAGGATGGACTGCTGGATTCTGGATTCTGATGGAAAAGAAGGCATTTCGGTGCAATTTCGCAGAGATCAGAAAAATACCAGAAAAATATGGAAACATATTATTTTACCAGAAGACGAAGGAAGCCAGAAGGAGGAGCGAAGGGGGTTGCAGGGGGCCCACACCCCCTAGGCGTGGGCCCACCTAAGGCCACGCCTAGGGCAGGTGTGGCCCACCTGCCCGGCCTCCGACTCTGCCCCTTCGCCTATATCTTCCCTACGGAACCCTAATACCAGGGGGCAACCATAGATAGATTTCCACCGCCTCTGGGGGCGGAAAACACCAAGAGAGAAAGATCTCTCCGGCAGACAGATTTCTACCAGGGGAATTCCTTCCCGGAGAGGGGAGACCGTCGCCATCAACACCATTATCAAGCTAGGCTTCATTGGGATCATCATCATCATCCACACCATCATCTCCACCAGCACCATCATCACCACTCCGTCCTGCTGTAACAATTGTGTTGGATATTGCTTAGTTCATTAGGGGAAACTTTCCCGGTGTTGATTACTATAGTTGATGCTTGTGAGTGGAACCATTGGATTATAATTTATGTTCAGATTGTTATCCATTACCATATCATCTTTGATCTTGATCCATATGATGTCTTGTGAGTAGTTCGTTTAGTTCTTGAGGACATGGGAGAAGTCATGTTGTTAGTAGTGAATCTGTGATGAGTTATTATTCAATGGTTTAGTATTTAATTTGTGGTGCTATTCTTTTAGTGGTGTCATGTGAACGTCAACTACATGACACTTCACCATTTATGGGCCTAGGGGAATGCATTGTGTATTTGGCTACTAATTGTGGGGTTTCCGGAGTGACAGAAACCTGAACCCCCTTTAGGACACCTTTGTACAAGGGAGCGTAGGATCTCAAAGTTTAAGGCTGTGGTTAGATTTGTATCTTAATTACTTTCCTGTAGTTACGGATGTTTGCAGGGGCTTTAATCATAAGTATGTATTAGTACTAGGAAGGGCAGTATGTTAGCATAGGTTCACCCACACAACACTTACGAACACCAAAGAAGAGTACTCAGCTATTTGAAGAGAAATCACTTGACAAAATTCCTATGTGTCCTCGAGAACGTTTGGTCCTTATAAGTATTTCCACCCGCTTGTCCTTTGCTAATAAAGGATTGGGCCACTTGCTCCGTTTGTTTGTTACTTTTGTTACTTGCTCTTTGTTTTGTTGCCTTGTCAGAAAACCACTAAAAATCCGTTTGCTAAGTATTCACAGGGATTTCCTGCTCCATACCACTGTTCAGCACCTTCTGCTCCTCGTTGGGATCGACACTCCTATTTATCGAAAGTACTACGATACACCCCCTATACTTGTGGGTCATCAAGGCTATTTTCTAGCGCCGTTGCCTGGGAGTGAAGCGCTATTGAAGAGTGGAACTGGTAAGGGAAACTTCAACTATGAGTATTTCCTTTTATTACTGTTTGTTGCTTTGTTTGCAATATGGTTAACCCACTTGGTTTTCTGTTTGGGAAAACTACTACCACTAAAAGGGTAGTAGATGAACCACCACTTGTTGAGATAGATCCTTTTAAGATACCTACAAGTATTATTAATCGTGTTATGGATAATTATTATTTTGGGGATGAAACTGTCCATCCTGGTGATCACTTGCTTTTTATCCATGAATTATGCGGGTTGTTTAAGTGTGCAGGTATCACAACTGAACAGGTGAAGAAAAAGTTACTCTCCATATCCTTGAAAGGGAGAGCTGAGGCATGGTATAAGCTGCTGAAGAATGGACAATCTATGGAATGGGAGGATATGGCATCTCTCTTTTACTATAAATTCTATCCTCCTAGTGAAATCCATACGGATAGAAGTATTATTTATAACTTTTGGCCTCTTGATGGAGAGAGTACAACTCAAGCTTGGGGGAGATTGAAGTTGCTAATGCTTAGATGTCCTATTCATGAACTCCCTAACAATATTCTCAATAATTTTTATGCTAGGCTTTCTCTTCATGATAAAGATTTACTATATGCTTCGTGTGCTGGATCATTCACACGTATGAAGGAAGAAGCTAAATGGGATCTCTTAGACCGTATTCAAGAAAACACTAAGGCTTGGGAGAATGACAAAGGAAGAAAGTCAGGTATAAACTATGATTATGAATGCATTAAATCTTTTATGAGAATTGATAACTTCCGTGATATTAGTAATGAGTTTGGTCTTGATTCCCAAAGTATTCCCAACTGTTTTAAGGCCTTTGCCTCTTACATAGAAATTCCCAAGAAGAAGAGGAATAAGTACCATGCTCCTTATAAAGATGTTGTTAGTCATGTTCCAGATATAAGTACTCAAGTTTGTACTACTAATCATATTGTGCCTGAACCTCATGTTGAGAAAATTCCTTTCCCAGCTAAGGTAAAGGAGTATTCTATGATTATTAGTGCAAATAGTAAAGGTACAATGAAAACTATGGAGCCTGGTAAGCATTTGAGTGATGAACCTATGATAGCCATTGTGAAAGACACTGTCACTAGAAATATAGAGGATGAGCACATTGTCTTTTGTGAAGATGCTTCTAATATTATCTCTCATCCTAGTAAGGCTTGAAAAGCTAGTGTTCCTTTGCTTTCTGTTAAAATTGGTGATCATTGCTGCTATGGTTTATGTGATATTGGTGCTAGTTCTAGTGCTATTCCTTATGAGCTTTACAGGAAAATTATGCATGAGATTGGTCCTTGTGAGCTTGAAGACATTGATGTGGTTATTCACCTTGCTAACAAGGAAACCATTTGCCCCATTGGCATTGTAAGAGATGTGGAGGTTCTCTGTGGTAAGATTAAATATCATGCTGATTTTCTAGTGCTTAATTCAGCAGCTAGCAAAACTTGTCCTATCATCTTTGGTAGACCTTTCTTGAATACTTGTGGAGCTATTATTGATTGTAAGAAGGAAAAGGTTTTAACTAAGTTTGATGGAGATTCTTATGAGTTTAACTTTTCCAAATTTGCTAAAGCTCCTTGTGAAAATAGCTTGCCTAATAAAGATTTCAGGATGGAACAACTTGCTTCTATTGATCCAGTCTATGATCTTGGACCTCTTTTTGATGACCGTAAGTATGCTTATTCTGATGATAAAGTTGTTTCCAGTGACAGTTATATTGTCAACTTTATTCAAAGTGCTACTGAAAGTTATTTTGAGAGAGGGAAACGCGGTTTTATGCATCTCAATGATGTTAAGTTTCCCCGTTTTATGTTAAAAGCTTTAAAGTTGCATATGTTTTGTCTTCCTATGCTTGTGGTTTTTTGTTTCAACAATTCATTTTCTCATGATACTCCCATGCATAGGAAGTGGGTTATACTCAAGTGTGTTGGTTATTTGCTCCTTGATGCTCTCTCTCATTTCAAATATATAAATCCTATGTGAGCATCTTTGGAAATTTCAAGCCTAACTTAAAGGCATTAAAGAAGAGTACTTGTTGGGAGATAACCCAAGAGTTTCTGTCGAGTCTTGGAAGTTATTACCTCTATAATAACCACTCCTTATACTTTTTGTTTTGGTTTTTGTGTCAAGTTTAACTACTTTTGTGAAGTAGAGGAGTTGTGAAAAGTGGCTGTCCCGGGACAGATTTTTGTGCTGCATTGTAAAAAATCGTGAGGGAGCTCAGTACTTCGTATGGAGCTGAATTTTCTGAGCTTGTTCTCCAAGTTGTTACCCAACTTTCATAAGTTCTGCACTTTTTGATTTAAGCAACAGAAGGTCTTCGAAAAAATCAATATTTACCTGCTGGTCTGTTTTGATAGATTTCTGCCATCATTTGCATTTGCCTCTTACAGAAGCTTTTGTTTTGATGAGTTTTCAGTTTAAGTGTTTACCAAAGGTTTATTGTTTTTGCTTACACTAATGTTGTCATTGAGTTTGTGCAAAAGTTTTGTATGAAGGAAATTCTCAGAAGAAAGAGAGAAGGAATCTGAGAGTTCATCTTTGAATAGGTAAAAGTGATGAAAACAGAAGGTTCGTGAAACCCCAATCTTTTTATATTTTTGATGTTTTTAATACATAAGGGAAGTTACGAGACGAAACTGAAGAGGAAACGGGGCCCGGGGTGGACAAACCCAACCCAGGTGCGGGCCTAGCCTGGCCGCGCCTGGAGGGGGTTTGCCACCCTCGAACTCCATCTCCGCCTCGTTTCCGTGTCAAAACCTTCCTTATGCATTGATTCTTTGTAATATATAACCCCCGGATCCCCCGAGGTTCATGCATCGTGTTCTCGTCGTGTTTTCGTTTCGATCTGTTTCTGTCAGGAAATCTTCTCAAGTTTAGAGCGCCATGGCCTCCGCCGACGACAAAAGAAACTTGTTGGGGAGCTTGAAAAGAGAACACCACCACCACCGAGGGAGTAATTCGTCATCAGGTTTGGCATCCCCTTGGCTTGTTCCAAGCTTGGGGGCGTGCCGCGGTATCACCACCATTATCTTTTATATTTTACCTTTTTAGTGGATTCATATCTGTGGTAGAGGGGTTATATTATAGTTTGGTTTGCATGTGGAAGTATCTCTCCTAGTTGATTATCTATGTATCCCTTGGTGTGAGTGCCTTTATTGAATATTAATGAGAAGTCTCATCTTTTACTTTTTGCACTTCTTATTTTAGTTTGCAATCTCTATTATGTAATGGATCTTTTTGATCAGTATTGGCACCACTTTGGGATCATCAAGTGGATCTAAATTGGTTTTGGCAAACCGAGTTCTGGTCAGTGGCATTAGTTTGAAAGAAAAAGAAAGAAAGAAAAAGCTTACAGGTATTTGGTATCATTTGTTTTATTTCTTGTTGGCTCATAAGCTTAGTATTCTTTATTTAAGATTATTTTGTGTCTTCAAGGAAGATTGCATGTTTGGATTCATTACTTGTATGTTTGCTTGTTTCTTTCAACTCTCTTGCTTGCTACCTGGCCTTGCTAGCCAAAAACCTGTTTTGAGAAGGCATACTTCTCATATTTCCAAAATCCTTTAAACCCAAAACTTTTGCCACTTGTGTCCACCATATCTACCTAGTAGCTTTTGCTATTCCAAGCAAATTCTCAAGCTTCATCTACCTTTCAAATTAAAAAGTATTTTGTTATGAGAAAACTAGTTAGTAAAGCTCTCACGAACTTGATGGCACACTTTATTTACTTGCCCCTAATAAACTTGAACCATTGTGGACATCGAATTTGTATATGCTTGCATCTATACGTTGGGATGAGCAGAGCCGTGCTGTCGCGGGGAACGTTTTCAACATTGCACTTGTACATTGTTGTACATAGTTGATATCGTGCTCTTTTGTCTATGGATGTCAACAGTGTGAAATAAAGAGGGAACTTGTAAGTCCATGGAGTTTGTATTCTGTGTTAGAGAAATGCCTGGGCCGCTAGCCTAATCCATGCTTAATCATGGTGGAAACTTGCAGCATCACCGTAGTGAGTCATCTACGAAGCATCCTCAATAAAAAGCTATACACATAGTAAATAAAAAGATCGCTGAGATGCTCATTGTCTGCTTGCCTTGTCATTTTGGTTATGGGAACGCTCCTGTACCATGTGCAAGGGGTACCCCGTTGGCGGTTCTCAATGATATGCAAATACTTACAATGACAAGAACTTACCTGGACCCAAAGTTGAGTATGCATGAGAAGTGGCCCTCATATTCAAGGGACATGAGATTGCCAACTTATATTTCGTCAAGCATATACTCCATCCTTGTTCACTTTAACCTTAATCATCTCAAGATGCTTATGATAGGGGAAATGAGAGCTCAAAGATAGTTAGTACCATAATCTTTTGGAAGCTCTTTATGACTTGTAATCCCTGCTACCCTCTAAGAAGGGACCTTTCTCCTAGTTACCAGTTTGAGTCAGTAAACCTACTTCCTCTCTATCTCCAGCAAGCATTTGAGTTGTTGTGTTTCAAGCATTCATATGGTGATTTATTCAATCATGTTCTTTATCTTCCTTTTTTGCACAAAACTCTTATCTATTGAGTATTACTTTGAAATCCTTCACCTGTGAAAAATCTTAGCAAAGAGTGTTCCTGTTTTAAAACTTCCACAAAAATTTGTTTGTGAAACTGTTTGCCAGGTGTTCTCTGACCAAGAACAAGTTTGCCAATTCCAATTATGATTTATCTTTATGCATCTCTATTGTGACTGTTGTACTTGGTTGCAAGCTAAGTTATATAATGGTGAGTTGCTTTCTTCTATGAGTTGTGCAATGGTAAGTGTGATGCTTCTTGTTCGTATTCTTTTATCGACACTTCACTCCATAAACCTGTGGACATGTTTACTGAGCTCAATTTTTGCTTGGGGACAAGCGAAGTCTAAGCTTGGGGGAGTTGATACGCCCAATTTGCAGCACATTTCTATATCATAATTTACCACTATTCATTGATATTTGTCTTATTATGAGGTATCACTTATGGCTTTTTCATCTGTTTATGCATGTTGGATGATTCCTGGAGGATGGACTGCTGGAGTCTGGATTCTGATGGAAAAGAAGGCGTTTCGGTGCAATTTCGTGAAGATCAGAAAAATACCAGAAAAATATGGAAACATATTATTTTACCAGAAGACGAAGGAAGCCAGAAGGAGGAGCGAAGGGGGGCTGCAGGGGGCCCACACCCCTAGGCGCAGGCCCACCTAAGGCCACGCCTAGGGCAGGTGTGGCCCACCTGCCCGGCCTCCGACTCCTCCCCTTCACCTATATCTTCCCTACGGAACACTAATACTAGGGGGCGACCGCAGATAGATTTCTGCCGCCTCTAGGTGCGGAAAACACCAAGAGAGAAAGATCTCTCCGACAGACAGATTTCTGCCGGGGGAATTCCTTCCCGGAGAGGGGAGACCGTCGCCATCAACACCGTCATCAAGCTAGGCTTCATCCCGATCATCATCATCATCCACACCATCGTCTCAACCGGCACCATTATCACCACTCCGTCCTGCTGTAACAATTGTGTTGGATATTGCTTAGTTCATTAGGGGAAACTTTCCCGGTGTTGATTACTATTGTAGTTGATGCTTGTGAGTGGAACCATTGGATTATTGTTTATATTCAAATTGTTATCCATTACCATATCATCTTTGATCTTGATCCATATGATGTCTTGTGAGTAGTTCATTTAGTTCTTGAGGACATGGGAGAAGTCATGTTGTTAGTAGTGAATCTGTGATGAGTTATTATTCAATGGTTTAGTATTTAAGTTGTGGTGCTATTCTTCTAGTGGTGTCATGTGAACGTCGACTACATGACACTTCACCATTTATGGGCCTAGGGGAATGCATTGTGTATTTGGCTACTAATTGTGGGGTTGCCGGAGTGACAGAAACCTAAACCCCCATTAGGACACCTTTGCACAAGGGAGCGTAGGATCTCAGAGTTTAAGGCTGTGGTTAGATTTGTATCTTAATTACTTTCCTGTAGTTACGGATGTTTGCAGGGGGTTTAATCACAAGTATGTATTAGTCCTAGGAAGGGCGGTATGTTAGCACAGGTTCACCCACACAACACTTACGAACACCAAAGAAGAGTACTCGGCTATTTGAAGCGAAAGCACTTGATAGAATTCCCATGTGTCCTTGAGAACGTTTGGTGCTTATAAGTATTTCTACCGGCTTGTCCTTTGCTAAGAAAGGATTGGGCCACTTGCTCCGTTTGTTTGTTACTTCTGTTACTTGCTCTTTGTTTTTTTGCCTTTTCAGGAAACCACTAAAAATCCGTTTGCTAAGTATTCTCAGGGATTTCCTGCTCCATACAACTGTTCAACACCTTCTGCTACTCGTTGGGATTGACACTCCTATTTATCAAAAGTACTATGATACACCCCCTATACGTTTGGGTCATCAGTTTTCAAAATGACTTGTGAAATGATTCATGACTTTGAATTGACCACAACAGAGTTGTGATATGAAATTCAAGTTCCCCCTTAGGTGTTATAAAACTTTCAACTAGCTTTCTTTGCTTCTGAACTCAGTAGAGATAAATCTGTCTTTTTGCAAAACAACCTAGAGCCTAGAATTTTCCTACTCAAAAACCACTTCACTTGTTAGTATTAGTTTGCGAGTACTTAAAGAGTACTCATGGCTTTGTCCCTAGCTATTCCCGTGGCCAGACTATGAAGAGGACTATCAGGAGGACAGACAGTAGGAAGGTTACGACAACTAGGATCATGTCCCATCGTCAGCATTGCTTGTGACCATGAAGATGGAGCCTTGCCCACGCTACTATTATTATTACGTTATTCCGCTGCTATGATTGTATTAAGACTGGATCATGAGATCCTTTATTTGTTGTAAGACCTTATGTATGGTTTGTAATGGATGATGTACTGTGATATCCAATCTGTTATGTCTCGCAAAAATGGCAATCCTGGGATTGCGATGTATGGCATAACATGCATCTGGGATTAAAAATCCGGGTGTTGACATATTCCAACTCAATAATAATAAGTAGCATGAAACATAAACATAAGCAACATTGCAATGCTCATGAAAAGGTATGATAGAGTGGTATATCACTTGCCTTTGTTTGTAGAGCACAACATAAATGCCAAGGCACCTCTGAAGTTCAAGTGAAGACTAGAAGTAAAGATGTTAGAGATACAAGCATCAAAGTCATGACATAATTAACCACGTTTTGATACAAGCACATTACACTAAGAATGACAACTATGCTCTCAAGAAGGTGCTCATAGAATAAGTGGTGACTCAACAAGGAAGTGAAAAGGTTTTGAAAAGTTTGAAAGGATTCCAAATGCTGAAAGTATGGTACTCATTAGCTTTGAGCTCTCATTGCCCTTATCATAAGCATCTTTAGATGGTTAATGGTGAAATTGAGGTCCAATATGAGTTATATGCTTGACAGACCATAAAATGGAAATCTCATGTCCTTTGGATACGAGGGCCGCTCCTCATGCTACTCAACTTTAGTTACCGGTAAGTTCTTGTCATAGTAAATACATGCGTATCATAGAGAACCGCCAACGGGGTACCCCTTGCACATGATACAGGTGTTATCCCATAATAAAAATGACAAGGCAAGCAAACAACGAGCATCTCAGCGATCTTTTTATTTGCTATTTTCATAGGTTTTTATTGAGGATGCTTCACAGATTTCTCATTATGGTTATGCTGCAAGTTTCCACCATGATTAGGCATGGCTTAGGCTAGCGGCCCAGGCGTTTCTCTAACACATTTATATAACTCCATGAACTTACAAGTTCCCCTTTTATTTCACACCGACGAAATCCGTAAACAAAAGAGCATGGTATCAACTTGGTACAAAGTACAGGTGCAATGTTGAAAGTGTTACCCATGACAACATGGTTCTGCTAACTCCTAGCCTATAATTTGCAAGCATATAAATTCCATGGACAGTCAGAATGGTTCAGGTTTATTAAGTGTAAGAAATAAAGTGTGCCATCAAGTTCGTGAGAGCTTTACTAACTAACTTCCTGATAACAAGAAAACATTTTATTTGGAAGAAAACAAGGAATAATGAATATGCACGGAATAGAAAATGATGCTAGTAGGTAGGTATGGTGGACACTTTGGCAATATTGGTTTTGGGGAGTTGGATGCACAAGTAAAGCACATACTCAGTGCAAGTGAAGGCTAGCAATAGAGAGGGATCTAGAAACGAGAGAGCAATAACTGTCATAATCATGCTTGCAACAAAACAAGACTAACTATGGCATGCAAGTGATACAAGAACTCTGAGGCAAAATAAATCATCGAGGCTTACTGACTATTGTTCAGTCATATGCATGCGTGAGCATGTGCCAAGTCGATTCACATGAAACATTCAGAGGAGGATACCACAGTGTCATACCAAGTTATGAATAAAACAATGCCAGCAAACATTCATATGACATGCTACAAACTATTAGCAAGCTGGAACTAATCATAAGAAAGCAAGAACTACTAAGCATCCATAAATAACATACACCTTACATGAACAGACTAAGCATGCTCACAATGATGAGTATATATACAAAAATGAAAACAAATAGAGTTCATTACCAGCCTCTTACCACACCTCGAGTTAATCTTTATTATTGTTCTTCACTTGTGTGGCTTGAATAATAATATGAAACCAAACTCCACTGAGGACTGCTGAACCCTACATATAACTTCACAAAACCAAAGAAGAACAACCAATATTTTTGGTGTTTTCGATTTTTAGCAAGCACACAAAGCAAAAACAAACAAAGCAAAATATTTTTTGGATTTTCTTAAGGAAAACCAAAGCTAGAAAGCAAAGAAACAAACCAAGAGAAACAATGAAAATATTTTTGGTATTTTTGTGTTTTGGGAAACCAGGAACAAAAACCAAAAAGAAAGCGAAACATGGATATACAAAGAACTGACGAAACATGATATATAGATGAGTGTGATATCGGTGTACCTCCCCCCACACTTATGCTTTTGGCCTAAGTGGGGCTCAATAGCGCGGGTAGTAACCCCAAGCTGGTGGGTCATCATAGGAATGATCATAATCAGGCCCTCGTGATGAAGAAGACGCGGTCCAATCATAGGAGGGCTGCTGGTATGAAGACTCTACAATATTGGAGGGCTTAACCGAATCATCTTGGGCATCCTCTCCAACATTCTCCTCTTGCTGGAAGAGCTCCGCCACGTATGTGTCAAACTCTTCCTCCGTGAGCGACCATCCTTGCCTGTTATCAAAATTAAACAAATCAGGTGCAGGAAAATAGACTACTTTCTCAATCCTACCCCATCTCCAACCACGCTTGACAAAGGATATCTCATACGGTAAATCTCTCATAGTAGCCAAAGAAGAAACAAAATTGTGCTGAACCATGGAATCGAGATCAAGTCTCTCTATGGGGAATCGATAATCTGAATGGTGAGGCTCTAAACCATGAAAAAGCTAGCAAGTGAGAGGCAATGAGAGCTCCACAAACTCCACCCTTCTCGCGGTTAGTGGTGAGACGGTAAGCTATCAAAGCTCCCAGGTTATAAGATCTATCCCTATTCAAAGCAGTTGAGATAAAATCTAGATCACATGAAGATAACTTTCTAGCAGTATTTCTAGCAAGAACACACTTGGTAATGAAATAGGCAAAATATCTAATGGATGGGAACTGAATGTTCCGAATTTTACCACTTTCCTTTGAAAATTCGAAGCCTTGGCAAATTTCAGCATATAAATCCATAAGTGGCTTAGGCCTCTCCTTGATCTTCTCACAAGATCCCCAATGCGGCACCCTAATAGCTGCACAAAAATCGGCAAAAGGCAGGTCGACAGCTATATTGTAGATTTTATAATGGACCATGGGGTTAGACGAGGACCAAGTAAACTGGAAGTCCTGCACCACAACCATGGTTAGCTTAACATATTGACATGGTTCCTCTTCAACAAAGTGTTCCAAACCTACATTAGTAATCAAAGTTTGGAAATCCTGGAAAATTCCCGCGGTTCTCATAAATTCAGGGCATGGATATATAGAAGGGAAGACTTCTTCCTCACGATGGACTTTCATTGGCTCAGGTACCATCAAATCATGTTGATGCAATGGGTATGCACTCATCTTCTATTTTGAATTTTTTTAGACAAACATCAAACCATGATTTCCAAGTTGATAAATGATGAGATACTACTATAGGAACTTGCTAGAGGGATAAACATGCATCAAAATGAATTCTCTAAGCATAGAACAAGCATGCAACCTCACACAACCTCACACCTATAGCAGCAAAATACTTAAGATACAATCTATCAATCACAAATCTAATTGGACAAGCGGAGGAGGCACATACCAAGGAGCAATCCCTCAAAAAATCAGCAGGAAAGATGGGCTGAGCACAGAGATCGAAAATCAGGAGCAAGAATAGCAAGAACTCGAGCTTGAGAAAGTTTTCCGGTGTTTTCCGGGAGAGAGAAAGAAGTGGCTGGAAGGAGACACATTGGAGGGACACAGGTGGGCCCCACCTAGGCCAGCCGCGCCCTAGGGCTGTCCGCGCCACCAGGGGATGTGCTGGCCTGGTGGCCCCCCTGGGCCAATCCAGGTGCCCCTCTGCCCCTTTTTTCAAGGAAAATTTTAATATGAATTTTCTGGAATTTTTCGGGAAACTTTATTTTGGCCAATTTTCAGGTTATGAAATTTGATTTTCTCGCAGAAACAGATTTTTTAGAAGAAGCAAAAACAAAACAAAAACCAAAACTATAGAAGTTCTAAGACACTCCAACAAGCAAACAACTAGCAAAACTAAAGCTAACAAGAGAAAGAGCAAAGACTAGGAAGGAGAAAAATAAAAGTGAGCAAGTATAACCATTGTGAAAGCATTGATTTGTTCATTAAAATCCCTTTGTTAACAAGGTTGATAAAGTCTTGTTACCAAAACAATCTTATATGAAACAAAACTTTGCATTTCACTAAATGATTATGTTACCTCAAACTTTGATAGTAGTAGTCCCAATCATAATAGTTTTAAAACTTTCTTGTGGAATGGGACAATATATTTCTCCAACTTTGATGCTCTCAATATTTTCAATGGAATTCAGGCCATAGATCTTATCAATCTTCTTGGTGAAATAGACAGTATGCTCTTTGTCATTAATATTAAAATTTACTTTTCCTTGATTACAATTGATGACAGCACCTGCAGTATTAAGAAAAGGTCTCCCAAGAATAATAGACATATTATCATCTTCAGGCATTTCAAGCACAACAAAATCAGTTAAAACCAAGCAATTATGAGCTACTTGAACAAGAACATCCTCACATATACCAACATGTGTCGTCGGATTATCGACAAGTACGCCATAAGGGGTCCTAGTGGCGTTGGAAGGATGGTGTGTGAGACGTCGAATGTTCCAGGAGCGGTGAGCACAAGTTTACCCAGGTTCAGATCCGACTGCGGTGATCGGATACTACTCCTGCTAGAAACCTAGTAATATATCGGTGTAAGCCAGATGTTACAGCAGATTATAAGAGAGGTTCGCCTGTGCGAGTTGGTTGTGGTTGTAGCTATTGAGTTGTGCCCTAAAGGCTCCCATAGGGCCGGTTTATATAGTCACCGGGGCCTAGGGTTATAGGAGAGACCTATCCGGCTACGTTATAGAGTCGGTAACTATGTACCGCTTGGACTACAAGTAATATTACAGGCCTAAGTTAGTAACTCTTCTAGGCCTTGTCGTAGTCGGAATTGGCTCCTCCTCTTTCTCTGACTGGTCCGCCCGTGAAGCAAAGCTCTAACCCGTTGGTGGGCCACCCTGGTCAGCGAGTCCCGTGGGTATACCCGGAAAGTATATCCCCAACAGTAGCCCCCGGAAGTTTCCAAGATCCAAAGTCAGATAAATCGTCTAGCTTGATGGTTTCTTCGTCTAGAGAATCTTGAAGGGTTCCTGAAAACTTCGTTATTTAATGTAGGATTCCGAGTCAATTGAGTCGGATATGTTTCTTCTCTGACCTTAGTCTTTTCCCGCTTGGTTTGTAACATAAACCGGAATTTTAAGCGGTGTGCTGACTGACAACTTTACAGGCCAAGTCCCGTCACTGGCAGAATTTCCATCAGCACGACCATTGGTGGGTCCGTTCTTTACGGAACAGAACACCATTTCAATGCCTGCGTGAAAATCGAGGGGGAGGAAGAGTCACGAGGAAGCTAACTCCCCCTTTCCTATACGCGTGGCGTTAATCACGTGTTACATCGCACGAATCTTGACACAGAGATAAATAAAGAGGGGAGAAAATCCTTTTTCTCAGATTCACCTCTCCATCGATTCATTCATTGCCTCCTCGTACTCCTCGAGCGCTCCGCACCAGTTCCCATCTACGTGCCGTGAGAAAAAATCTCTTCTTCCCCCACCAACCCTTCTTTCTCCAATATTTATGGTTTCATCCTCAGGAGCGGCGGTGGTAGGTTCGTCAGTGGCGGAGGAAAGGAAGATGCGGGGTCTCTGGATCCCCAACATCATGGATAACGCCGAACTCCAAGTCATGGAGGACGAAGGGTTCATCATCGCCGGCGCGTGGCAGAGCTCCTCAGGGCACGCCATTCCCGCCCCGCTCGACAGCGAGAGGGTGCTGTTCGGCACTCACGTCGACCGCGGCCTCAGCTTGCCACTGTCGGACTTCCTCATCGAGGTCCTCCACTACTACAGTGTGCAACTCCACAATCTTCCACTCAACTCACTTCTTCCGCTTAGTGCTCATGCAGCTTTGTGCGAGGGGTTTCTTGGCATTAGGCCAAGTCTCACCCTTTTCCGATACTACTATGGTACGCGAAAGAATTCTATCAGTGCCGGTGTTCCTTACACCACTGGCACTCTTACCTTAGTCCTTAGGAGAAACCTTGTTTATCCTAGGATTAACGCTAGCTAATCCGTCAAGCGTTGGGCCGGAAATTTCTTCTACCATAAGGATATTCCAGCTCCAGGCAAGGCAGAAGGTCTTCCAGCATCCTCCGACGGTGCCGCCTCCCACCAAAACTCATGGGACGCGGAGGCGCCGGAGCTGTCGGATATTTTGATCCTTGCCAAGAGGAGGATCAAATTTTTGATGAAGCATGAGGGGATCCGTGGATCCAACTTGATCCACTGTTGTCTGGAGCGTTGGATTCAGCCTCTCTAGCACCACGAAGACCACCTCATGCACTAGATTACGAGTGACAAGAAGGACAAGATGCGGGTCAGTTCTAGCCGCATTCCGGCGAAGGACTACAAGACCCTCATGCAGTTCCTGATCAAGGAAAGAGTGGAACGCAAGATTCTAGAAGTTTCCATGAAAATGTATATGACCAACCATCCTCTGACTTCAGTAAGTGTTTCCGACTATGCTTTCGCATTTCGTCGTTCTTTTTCTGTTGTTCTTCCGACTCTATTTTCATTGATGCTTTTTCGACTCTGTCAGCTCGAGAAACTCTCCGAGTCCGAGCTAGCTCCACTAGAGGGCTACGCTTCAGACGACCCGGAGGCGATGGAGGATGATGAGGTGCAAGAAGTTGTTGCCCCCGCCTCCAAGAAGCGTAAGGCAAAGGAAGTTGTTGCTGCTGGTAGCCAAGTGCTGCCAGTAGTTAAAAAGTAAGCACATTATCTTTTATTTTCAGTACTTCTGTACCTTTGTTTCTTTCTAGAACACACCTAATACTTAGGATTTCCATGTCCCAGAGCTAAATCAGTTTTGAAAATCAAGACCAAGACGGACAGCAAGCCGGGCAAGCAGATGCGTCAGTAGAAACTTGTAATCTCCCCCACTGTGCTACCGTCGACTCCGTCTACCACTTCGTCAGCACAGGGAGCTTGTGCCTCCCCTGATGCTGGCAAGATCTCGAAAGCCCTGGTCACCGTTGATGACCAGACAACTAACAAGGGTGAACCCGTCAAGGGTAATGATCCCATGGTAACAACCACATGTATGATAGAAAAGGTGGTTGGCTCTGCTGTTCCTGGCCTCAAGAGGAAGGAGAAAGAATAGATCCTCAGACTGGCTCAGTCCAGTCTTGAGAAGCAAATCTTGACCCCAGAAGCAGCGAGCCAAGAGGAGGAGGACGTCAAGCTTGTCAGCCTCCTGGACCAAATTTTGGTCCGGGATGCTAAAGTCGCATCTGGCGAGCTTCTAGCGACAGATGTTCCTTCCCTCACCCTTACCGAGAAGGTGTTTCAATGCACCAAACTCGGATTTGAAAAGATGCACCTGGAACACATTGAAGTTTCGGATTCTTATTTGCATTTAGTATCATATCCTCTAGCTCCCAAGCATGAAGTTGGATAAACATCATTGAATCTGAGTTAATGCTTTTAGGTTGAAAAAGAACGATGTAGTGTAGCCCCAAGGCTCATGCTGTGATTTTACTTAGCTAAATTTGCAGCTCGAGTCTTAGTAGCCGTCTGATGGTATTCCGTCTTCATACTTACAGAAAATTGCATCTTCTAACCAGGAATTGCTGAAGAATAAATAACAAGCGCAAAGAAATCAAAGCTTTGCGTCTTGAAAATTCGAAGTTGAAAATTGAGAAAGATGAAGCAGAAGTTAAACTTTTCCGGATTCATCTTAATTAGCTCTATTTTTTGTCATAGTCAAATTTTGCTCTATCCGATTGATTGTTATGTCTTCGCAGAATTGTTATGCCAATCAAGCAAGATGGTGGAGCAGGCCGAAAACTTCAAGGTCTTGGAGTTAGAGAATGTTGAACTCCGGGACAAGCTTGAAAAGCTGACTTTGGAATTAGAGAAATCTGTAGCCGCAGTCCTGGAGTCAAGCAATCACGAGACCGTGAGGCTCGGGAAGCTCATAGCCCTCCGAGATAAGGAACTTGCCGATCTCAAGAAGGACTTCAAGATTCAGAGGGATCTTGCCTAGGCCACAGCCAGTGAATTAGACATCCTCCGCAAGGAGCATAACGAATGGAATCACTCTATGCTTGGTAAGATTTCCGAATCTTTTTCTTCGTGTTTGTTCATTTTTTTGACTTTCTTTCAGCCGGATTTTGACTTTTTGGTTCTGTCTCAGCCCCCTGAATCTTTCCAACTCTCCTACTTCCGAACCTCACCTCGAGCGTATCAAGCTCGTCGGAGATGTCTTGTATGACTTCCGCCAAACTCTATAAGAGGCTGGCGAAGCCGTCAAGCTTTCCGAGTTGCACAAAATGCCAGTGCACGAGGTGAGGGACAAAGTTAAGGAGATTCTGAAGTTGATCGAAGACTGGAAGATCTCATATGCCCGGACTACTGCGCAAACAGCTCTGACCATGGTGATGAGCCATCATAGCGAGATGGAAATCTGGCACGTCACCAAGGGCATTGCCGAGGATGATGATGAGGGTAACCCACACGACATCAAGGCCATCCAAGAATCTTGTGCAGGTTATGCTTGTCGAGTGGCGGAGATGACCAACTACACGAAGCCATTCTTCGAATTCGTCGTCGCTCCTCCCTCTCCCCAAGAGCCAGAAGCCAGCAATGCTTCTGAGTCCGAGATCGAGGGTGACACTGCTGTTGATTCCAGTGCTCCACCTGCTTCATCACCACCACCTGCAGCATAAACAATTTACATGCATTATCCTGATCTTTCGGCAATGTAATGATGGATACAATGTTTATTATTTGTGATGGTTCTGTAAAAAACTAATGCTTTTACTATCTTAGCACTTTTGCTTATACATTTTGATGCATGTGCCTGATACGTCGGAAACGTATCTATAATTTTTGATGTTCCATGCTTGTTAGTATCTACTTTGCTTTGCTTTGTCTACACTTTGAGGTGCTATTAACAAGTTGCCACAGTGCCAGATGCCTATTTTCTGCTGTTTTTGGTTTCAGAAAAGCTAGTAAAGAAATATTCTCCGAATTGGATGAGACAAACGTCAAATTCAATTACTTTCCATGGGGAACAAGAATCCAGAAGACGAGACGGAGACGCAAGCCAGGGCGTACAGACCCCCTAGGCGCGGGTGGGCCCTGCCCCGCGCCTGGGAGGGGTGTGGGGCCCCTCGTAGCCTCCTCGGCCTCCCCCTTTGCCTATAAGAAGCCCCCGATGCAGAAACCCTAAGAACCCGATCAAATCTCCACGAAATCGTCTATAGCCGCCGCCACCATCGTCCCTAGATCGGGGGGATCTGAAGTTCTTCCCAGCACCCTGCCGGAGGGGAGATCATCCCGGAGGCCTTCTCTCCGGTATGATGCGTGAGTAGTTCCACCTTGGACTATGGGTCCATGTAGTAGCTAGATGGTTGTATCTCCTCCTTTGTGCTTTCATGTATAGATCTTTTGAGCTCCGTTCATGATCAAGATCTAATCTATTTGTAAGCATGCATGTTGTGTTTGCGGGGATCCGATGGATATTGAGATTATTATGTTGGTTTGATTAATGGTTTTGTCTTTATGATTCTATCATGTCTATGTTGTTTGTGATCTTGCATGCTCTCCATTGTTAGTATCTATCTTGGCCAAGTAGTTGATAGTGACTCCAAGAGGGGTATTTATGCTTGATAGTGGGTTCATGCCTCTAGTTTCTAAGGGAAGTGACAATAATCTCTTCGGTTGTAGATGTGCTGTTGCTACTAGGGAGAAAACAACGGTCTCTTGTTAATGGAACATGTGGACTGTTTACCTTACACACTTTTCTTAAAGCAGTTGTCTGTTGCTTGTAACTTAATACTGGAGGGGGTTCAGATGATAACCTGAAGGTGGACTTCTAGTCATAGATGTAGTTGGATAGCGGTCTATGTATCCTTTTGTATTGCCCAATCGAATCTCATAGGATCTTTCTGACTAGTAATTGAATTGTTATGCCTTCCTCAGTTCCTGTCAATTGCCCTACTGTTATTTGTTTACCCTTCATGCCATGTTGTTTATCTAAGGCGAGCACCTCTAGTGAACTATGGACCCCGGTCCAATCTTTACCATTGATACATCTTCCATTGTTACTTGTTTAATTGCTGCAAACCATTACCTTCCACACCATACGTTTAATCCTTTATTACAGCAAACCGGTGAGCTTGACAACCTCACTGATTCATTGGGGCAAAGTCTTGAGTTTGTGTTGTGCAGGTCTCCGCGTTGCTAGCAACACCTGTGTGAAGTTTCCTTCCTCCTACTGGTTTGATAACCTCGGTTTCTTAATGAGGAAAACTTGCTGTTGTGCTGGTTCACACCTTGCTCTTGGGGTTTCACGACAAAGCGATCCCACTTGGACTGGCGCTGCATTAAGCTTTTTCTAGCGCTGTTGCCGGGGAGCTTAGGATGTCTTCACTAGGGGAGTCCTCCACTTCCTTTCTCTTTACTTTGTTTTTAGTTTGCTTGGTTTGTTTGCCTCTTTTCAAAATAACCAAAAAAATTAGTCTAGTTTGGTTTGCTTGCTTGATTCAAAAACACAAAAAATTAGTTCCTTCTCTAGTTGCTGGTCTGTTATTGCCTTGCTTTGTCATGCTTTCTATCAATGCATGGTTTCTTTGAAACTAGTTCTTATTGGCAAGGTGGGTTCACGGAAGAAGAAAAGTATTATTATAAGGGACACCATTTATCACAAAAAGGGAAACACTTATGGGCAGAAATTGATAAATTGAATACTATTGCTAGAGAGGTGTGATCCACTTATAATGTTACTTATTGCTTTGATAAAGCTTGTTGTTGTAGGAGGTATAAACACCTCCCTTTTCAATGTGAGTATAATGATAATGTTACCATATCCTCTTATGTTAAGGGAAATTATGACTTTGATGATGTGGAACAAATTGAATAATTTATTGCTTTCAAGGGTGCATTTGAACTTGCCAGTTTGCTTGAAAATACTGATGATGCACCTTATGAATATGAGGTTTATGAGATACTTAAATTTTGCTTTGATAATTACAAGGAATAAAATGGCTATATTCTTGAATATTTTAATAAGTGTTTTCCACAAATGGAAGAGACTAATGCCTTGCAGGAGCCGATGGAAGAAGAAATTGTTGAAGCTGGAAGCTCATTAGATGAAAAAGAGGAGGAGAGTGATGAACAAAAGGAGGAAGAATGGATCTACCCATGCCTACCTTCTAATGAGAGTAACTCTTTACCTCTTATATTATTTGATTGTCCCCCATCTTACCAAAGGAGGATGAATGTTATGTTCCTGTGGATCCTTTTGAAATATCTACTTTGGATAAAACCTGTGAAGGTTTTAATCCCACTAATTTTGAGCTTGATAGAAATTATGTGTTTGTAGATCATGAAAAGCATGCTTTATGTGATAGCTATATTGTTGAGTTTATTCATGATGCTACTGAAAATTATTATGAGAGAGAAAAATTTGGTTGTAGAAGTTTTGATGGTATTGAAACACCTCTCTTTGTGCTGAAAGTTTTGAAGTTACTCTTGTCTTATCTTCCTATGCATGTCACTTTGTTCTTCATGAATTTATTTGTGTACCAGATTCCTAAGCATAGGAAGTGAGTTAGACTTAAATGTGTTTTGAATTTACTTCTTGATGCTCTCTTTTACTTCGATTCATATTTCTTATGTGAGCATCTTCTCAAACTATCAAGCCTAACTTAAAGGCGTTAAAGAAAAGTACTTGTTGGGAGATAACACAAGAGTTTCCTTGAGTATTGGAATTTATTACTTTAGTAATGACCTCTCATTATCTTTTTTGTTTGCCTTTTTGTGCCAAGAATGACCTCTAATGAGAGGGAAGTAAGATTTGGGGAGTTGCTATCCCGAAACAGATTTCTGTCCTCCACCATAAAAATTCGTGAGGAGTCTCTGTAACTCGGATTGAGCTCAAACTTTAAGAATAAATCCACCAGTTTGTTAGCTAACTTTCGTTAGTTCAACACTTTTTGATTTGAGCAACATAAGATGTTCGAAAAAATCGGTTTCTGCCTGCTGGTATGTTTTGACAGATTTCTGCCATTATTTGCATTTGCTTCTTATTGATTCCTTTTTGAGTTATCCTTTGGGGAATTGAGATTTTTGAAGGAGTTACTACAGTAGCTTGTGTTTTTAGTGAAAATCCTTGCTATTCTAAAGCTTTGCCAGAGGTCTAATATCTTTTGAATAAACTAATGTTGCTAATGAAGATTGTGTGAAGTTTTGTATGAAGGAAAAAATTCAGGTGTAGAGAAAGAATGATGCAATGAGATGAAGAATGGACAAAAGATCAAGCTTGCGGATGCCACCATGGTTTCACCCCAAGAAATATCCAAGAGGTACAAGCGTCAACATGCACAGTTGTGTTGTTCTTGGAGTGATGGCGCCCACCACTTGTCGTGGGACGCTTCGTTGGAAACCCCAAGAGCAAGGTATGAAGCAGCACATCAGCAAGTTTCCCTCAGTAAGAAACTGAGGTTATCGAACTAGTAGGAGGAAGGAAACGTCACACATGAAGGGAATATGCCCTGAGAGGCAATAATAAAGTGTTTATTATGTGTATTCCAAGTATATGATAGATGTTTATTTTGCATGCTATAATTGTATTAATACGGAAACATTAGTACATGTGTGTTTAATAAACAAACAGAAAGTTCCTAGTTATGCCTCTCTCATAAACTAGCTCGTTGATTAACAAGATGATCAAGGTTTCCTGATCATGGACATTGGATGTTGTTAATAACGGGATCACAACATTAGTGTAATGGTGTGATGAACATTCATCCGAAGTATAGCATTACGATCAAAGTCATTGAGTTTATATTGCTATAACAACTTACGAAGTGATCCTAATCCTTAGACCATGATATCATGTCAATCACTAACACCGGAAGAGTTTCTTGATAACATCAAACATCACACCGTAACAGGGTGATTATAAAGATGGATTCAGAACTAATAAAGTGTTATGTTGAGGCTCGTGGATCGAGAGTGGAATTTGTTCATCCCGATGATGGATAGATATACTCTGGGCCCTCTCGGTGATATCACATTGATTAGCTTGCAAGCAAGTGATTTGATCACTAGAATGTTATATCACGGGAACGAGAAAAGAGTGCACGTCGGTAACGAGATCAAACTAGGTATGGAGATACCGATGATCGTATCTCAGACATGTAATATATCGTGAAACAAAAGGATTAAGATACTAGCGTAAAAGGTTCCGACGATCACAAGAAAGTCATCGTTGAATGTGTGGGAGTCAGTATGGGTCTCCAGATCCCTCTTCTGATTATTGATCCGAGAGGGGTCTCGATCATGTCCGCATTATTCACGAACCGTAGGGTGACACACTTAAGAGACACCGACATCCAATTGGAGCAAAATTTTCATGCCGAAAGAATGAACAAGCGCAGGAATTTATTTCACTAGATACCGAAACAGGTTTTCGGGTGAAATTGCATAAAGTGGTTATGCATGTGAAATGGAATTCTAGCAAGGGGTTATTTGTGAATGTTTGTCATTAAAGTAATTGACAAAATTCTGAATAAAATAAAAGAGTTTTATTTAATGAGAGTTTGCATTAAATTTGGTGGAAATTTAATGGGAATTTGAGTGGACTTTTGAGTGGAGGGAATTTAAAGGAGATTTGTGAGTGGAGTGTCCACCCACATGAAGAGGGGAGGGCAAGGGGGCAGCCCCCATGCGCCGGCCACCCCCTTGGGGTTCCCCCTGTAGGGGTTTGTAGCATGGAAAACAAAAAATTTCTATCGCATACAAACAAACAAGCCAAGATCTATCTACTAGATTGTAGCAACGAGTCGATGGAATAACTTACCCTCGAAGATTCCAAAGCGGTTAACGAGAGCAGATTCTCGTGGGTGATGTAGTCGTACACTTATGATCTCAAGATCGCATAGACGATCCTTCCGGCGCCACGTTCCGGCAGCGCTCCCGCAGTCGGTCACACGTTCGGTACTCGATGAAGACCTTCCTCTCCCTTGTTCCAGCAGGCAGCGGAGGTTGTAGCACTCTCCTCGCGATTCCGGCAGCACAACGGCGTGGTACCGGAAGTAGAGGGGAGATCCCGCAGGGCTTCGCCTTAAGCCGGAGCGAGTATGGTGGATTATGAGAGAGGGCTATTAGTGGTCTAGAGATTAGACACACCAATTAGAAGGCTCTAAACCGCAGGCTAAAGCAATTAGAAGCTCTAAACCAGAACGGCTCTAAACCGGAGATTAGAGGTAGAAACTTGTGTGTCTCAAGGAGGAGCCCTGCCCCTCCTTTTATAGGTGGAGGGGCTAGGCGCGCCAGGGAGGGAGGGAGTCCCTCCCCAACTCGGCCTAGGGCTGGGCGCCGGCCAAGGAGGAGAGGAACTCCTCCTCCAAGTTGGTTTCAACCTCCTCTTGCTTGTTTCCCACAGTTTCCTGTTTCCCACAGTTTCCTGTTTTCCACAGTTTCCTGTTTTAGCTGTTTGACTTTCAAACTGGCAATTTGACTTTCATGTTTTTGGAACAGCAAGAACACTTAGTACATGATGCAATCATTCAATGACACACTCATGTACCCTCCCCCCCAGAGTGCCGGACAATCCGGAACCTTCTAGAACATTCCCGATGAAAACACCGGAATCATTCCCGAACTCCGAAACGGGACTTTCCTTATATGAATCTTATTCTCCGGACCATTCCGGATCACCTCGTGATATCCCGGATCCCATCCGAGACTCCGAACAACATTCGGTCTCTTTCTCATAATACCATAACTACTCAAACAACGTCGAATCCTTAAGTGTGTCTCCCTACGGTTCGTGAATTATGCGGACATGATCGAGACACTTCTCCGAACAATAACCAATAGAGGAATCTGGAAATTCATATGGCTCCCACATATTTCTACGATTACTTTGCGATCGAATGAACCACTTACATACGATACCAATTTCCCTTTGTCTCACGATAGTTTACTTATCCGAGGTTATGATCGTCGGTATCTCTGCATACCTAGTTCAACCTCGTTACTGATAAGTACTCTTTTCTCGTTCCCGTGATATGTGATCCCTTGTGATCTAGTCACATGCTTGCAAGCTAATTGGATGACATTCCACCGAGAGGGCCCAGAGTATATCTATCCGTCATATGGATGGACAAATCCCACTCTTGATCCATGTGTTTCAACCAATACTTTCTGAACACTCAATGCCACCTTTATAGCCACCCAGTTACGGTGTGGTGTTTGATGTCATCAAAGCATCCATCCGGTAAAGGTGATATGCATGATCTCATGGTCGAAGGAATTAGGTTACTATGTATCAGAAAGCATATAGCAATTGAACTATTGAAATGACTTGATCTTTATGCTACGCTTATCTATAGGAGTATGTCCATCACATCATTCTCCTAATGATATGATCCTGTTGTTAATAACATCTCTATGTTCATGATCAGGAAACCATGATCATATATTAACCAACAAGCTAGTTTAACAAGAGGCTTTACTAGGGACTCTTATTTTAGTTTACAAATCACACAAGTATTAATGTTTCCGGTTAATACAGTTATAGCATGGTATGTAAAAATTTATCATAAGTGTGAAGATATGATAATAACCACTTTATTATTGCCTCTTGGGCATATCTCCAACAGTCTCCCACTTGCACTAGAGTCAATAATATAGTTTCAAACCTTTGTGTATTCAACACCTATGGCTTTCTGGTGTTGTATGTACACGATTGCTAGTGGTCAACTGATCCCCGGATCTGACACTTCCAGGTCCGTGTGTAATTGCATGTCTTTGCGTCTCTACGCATCACTCATTCTCTAATGAGATGGCTTCGTACAAATTTGGTCCTTTGGTGTGACCTTTAGTTCTTTGGGGTTAAAACCATGTTGATAATATTGTCGTACAATATATCTTCATAGTATTATCCCACTGTGAATGTAGAGGTCCCAACCCAATAAGTTAGGGGCCTCCTGTGTTTTACAATGCTAGTCCCTGGATCAATAGCTAGCATCCACAGTTAAGATGTAATATCAAGATACAAAGGTCATAATATAAATTTTATAACCAGGAATAATATAAGTTTATTACATCAAACATAGCTCATTTGGCTATTACAATACATTGCAGCGGAATAAGTATAGTCATGGGTCCTTCATCTTCAAAGTGCCACAGGCAGATGTTGGTTGTAGGCTTTGTAGTCCTAGTCAATCAAACAACCTTCATTTAAAAACAATCAACCTGCAACATTACAAGTTACAGCCACAAGGGTCAATACATTTTGAATTGTATTGGCAAGCTTCACTTTTATGTATGATAAGAGTGGATCCTATCATTATATGCATATTTGGCTAAGTAGAGTTTGAGGCTTATTTGCATAAAGCAACATTTTATCCTATCTTTTCAAAAGGGTTTTAAAGTTTTTTTTTGTCAAACTTCTTTTCCAAGTTCCTTGAACTCCTTGGTAGAAACTCAAGTGTTCAAATCCTTGTCAAAAATCCCTTGAGCTACTTGGTAACCCCAAGTGCATCAAGTTTTATAAAATCTCATGAGTTCCTTGGAAAACCCCAAGTACACCATGTTCTTGAGCACCTTGGTAACCCCAAGTGCAACAAGCTTTTACAAAATTTCTTTGAATTCCTTGGTAGACACACAAGGGCATCAAGTTTTTATATTAGAAGTTGGAATGTCGAGATCTCCCATAGTTCAAACTTTAGTTGCTCAGTATTGTCCATAACCGGGGACACGGCTAAGTACTTAGATTTTATTATCTTCTGCAGAAGGAGTACACTTTACCCACATGACACAATCCCATCTTGTTGCCACCAGTGGCCTACTGGATTAGTGCTCACCAAGATGGAGTACTGGCAGATTGAGAATGTGACGAAGTCTTTCCAAAAGGTTCTCCCATACATCATTGCTAGCTTTGTCTTCAGCCCCCATGAAGCATTCCAGATCCCCATGTCCAGTAACTAAAGACAATGTATGGGTCTTCCTAATGTAATTGACTAAGCCAGAGCCATAATAGCATGTGGTTGCACACGAAAGCCACAATTGGAGAAGCATGTTTGATCTCTAAGTTTCCTAGGTGGTTTTCTTTTGGAGCACAACACAAAGTGATTGCCATAGACATGGTTCCCTTTTGTTGCCACCTTCTCCAAAACTTAAAGTATCCTCCACCTAGGTGGTTCATTGAGTCCTTGTTTTATTATGTAAAACACAAGTCCTTTTCTCAACCTTTGTAAAAATCTCAACATGTATCTCTTTTTCAAATTATAGCTTATAGCATGGCTAAGCATGTACAACTTCAATATTTTCACTAAGGAGTGTATAGGGAATCCTATTAGGATTTAGCATAGCATAAGTACAGAAAAATCTTTTCATGCATATTTTCAAAATCCACTAAGTATAATGAAAGTAGTAGGACTTTTGTATGATAGTGTAACTTGCCTTTTGGTAGGGAATGGGGGTTCACTTCCTTGATCTTGCTAGTTTCACACTTTGCTAAATTCACTACAAGTCAATCAAGCAAATCACCAAATCAACTAACATTCCAAACCAAGATTAAACAAACAATTTCACACACATAGCAATGTAGTCAAAGTCATGCAAAGGGGATTCTTTTGCAAGGTTGATCTCTACTAGGTTTTTAAACTTTGTAAGGTCCATATTGGTCATTTACCAAAATGGCAAAGTCATAAGTTAGAGGGTTTTGCTCAAAGTATATTTTAAAATCCATTCAACATTTTATGTGATGAAAATTATTCTTTTCAAAGCAAAACTTTATGTTTTTACTAAGTAAGTTGTCTTTGGCAGGGCTTGGTGTTTTGGATCAGTAAGTTTGGTCCATAACATTTTCCCAAAGTTTTCTTTGCAAAAACATTTCCATAATAAAATCAATGAGTTTATTTGGCTAGAAAATGGCTAGGTTAAATAATTCAACTTAAATTTCACAAAAATCATTTTTAACACTTTGGTTTGGTTCTTAGGGTCAGTAAGGTCACACAAATCCATTTTGCAAAGGATTTAATCCTAAAATCACTTTTAAACAATTTTTATACTCTAAATAAGTACACAAATGTTTCTGTAATTTCAAACAAGCTAACAGATACTATTTTCAAAACTAAGGCCATGGTTGGTTAGGTCTTGTTTTCCTGAATCCAGTGATATAAAATTTGTAATTTTTGGACGTGTGGTTTGAAAGTTACAAAGGTTTGAAGTTTGCAAATAAATCTGTTTTCAAATTCCTTTTAAACAGATTTAGTGCCACGCGTTGTGTTCCTATTGGTCCATACCGGTTCGGTTGGATCGCGGTTGTGGGGCGTTGGATCTAGTTAGATCGAGTGGTCCAGAGGACATACCCCTTCGGTGTTTAAGCAATCTATCCGATTCGTTCGATCCAGATCTAACGGCTACCACTGCCTGGTCACAGATGGGCGGCGCTGCGCGGCGGCAGACGGCGGCGGCGCTCTGGCGGTGGAGTTCCGGTTAACACAGGAAGCGAGGGAGAGGGAGGAGTGGCTCACAGTGATCGTCGAGGCACGGGGATGCTCAACCTGCTTGCTTCGGTCGAAGGGGCGCACGGGGCTGTCCTAGATTGCTCGCGGGAGTTAGAGCTGGCGTCGGATGGCTCTGTCCGCGGTCGAAGGCGACGCTGTAGATCATGCGGGGGCAAGACAGGAGCATGGTCAGGTGCGTAAGACTAAGGAGAAGATGCTCGCATGATCGAGGAGCAGAGGGGCGGTCAGATTTCACCTGGGGAACGTGCCGGAGTCGGAGGCAGACGCGGCGGTGCTCGGAGTTTGTCGAGGACGGTGTTCTGGGGCGCTCGCGGTCGAACGAAGAGCACAGGGAGGTTTGTCTGGGAGTTGGGAAGCTGTAAGTGTGCATAGGGAGGATCGGGGTGGTGTGTGTTGGCCGCAATCGGAGATAGGAGCTCGTCGGAGACAGCGGAGTTTTGGGGAGAAATTGGAGCGGCCCGGTGGCGAAGAGAGGTTGGCGTCTGAGGGGAACGGAAGGAAAGGAGCTGGCGTTTTATCGAGCACAGTCAAGGCGAGTAATGGTGGCGGCATTATGACGAATTAAGTCCACGGAATCACTGCAGGAAACGGCGACGAGGAAGGAAGAAGGGGTCGCGCGGGTGTGAGAGAAGAACAGTGACAAGTGGGTCTACCTGTCAGTGGAAAAAGGGAAGAGGGGAAAGGTCCACATGTCAGTGGTTCAGCGGGTTTCTTTTGCGGTGTAGTAAAACGGTTCGGGAGAGAGTAGATGGGCTAGGTGGGCTGCTGCTGGGCTGTTGGGTTGGGTTGATTCCTTTCTTATTTTTTTTATTCTGTGTTCTTTTCCTTTTCTATTTTATTTTCTGTTTTGAGTTTCCAATCAATTATTCACACATTCAAACAACACTCAAATCAATTCAAACAAGCACTCAACTTCACTTTGAATTTGGTTCTGTTTTTCAACATAATCCAAAATAAAACAATATTTTTAAATCTATTTAGGTTCCATTTATTAGTTTAAATAAAATGGACCATGGTTTATTAATAAAATAAGGTTTGGTTTAATTAATAAAATCTCCATTTGAACTCCAAATGTTTTCAAATTC
Source organism: Avena sativa (assembly GCA_916181665.1). Classification (NCBI taxonomy): domain Eukaryota; kingdom Viridiplantae; phylum Streptophyta; class Magnoliopsida; order Poales; family Poaceae; genus Avena; species Avena sativa. The sequence continues at coordinate 53,631,644 of OV702295.1, read as the reverse complement.
AAATCAGTAGGTTTTATTTGTTAATAAAGAATATTTTGAAAACTTGTTTAAAATAATATAATCCTTTTACTTTTGGGTCCATTAATAATTAAATAAAATGGGCCTTAGTTATGAAATCAATAGAGTTTGATTTTATTAATAAAATCTTTATTTGAAACCTAAATATTTTCAAAACCAAATCAGTGGGTTTTATTTGGGAAAAATAGAATACTTGGAGATTTGTTTTAAAATAAAATAACATTTTATTTTAGGGTCCATTATTAATTAAATATAATAGACTTTCATTATTATTTCAAATAGGTTTTATTTTATTGAGATATTTATTTTGAAATCTAAAAATAAAGTCAAAACACTTTAGTAGGTTTTAATTAAGAAAATAAAATACTTAGAAAACTTATTTAAAATAATTTAACAAGCTTTGATGTTTCAATTAAAATGGTAAAACCTTTTATTAAATAAAGTTGGATATTAAATCCTTATTATTTTATTTATACAATCCTTTATTATTTTTAATTAAACCTTTGCTATTTTATTTAAAATAAAATGTTTTAATTCAAAAGCTTGGCCAAGGTTTAATTGGTTTTATAAAATAATCTTTATTTATAAATCCATCTTTTCTTTTGAATACCAAATCTTTTATTAAGAGATCCAAAATAGTATTTTATATATTTTTATTTTCCTTTAATAAAAGTTTATCTTTTTAAATCTCTTTAGGATTTATTTGATTCAAATTGGTTTGAGGTTCCATTTGATTTCAAAAAGTTTCTTCTGGCCTTGAAAATCAAACAAAGTTTTATTTTATTCATTTATTTTCATATTACAAGATTTGGAAAATCTTGGGATGTGACAGGCTACCACCCTTAAAATAAATCTCGTCCCGAGATTTGGGAAGGTAGGGTTACAAGCAAGTTCAAAACAACTAGGGTACTACCACCCTTAAAAATTTTCAAACAAAAATTACATATTGGCCTTCTTGGGTCCTGGAAAACTTCTCTAAGCAAACTTTTGCTTTATTTCTACACTTGACTCATGGGCCAAGGTTGAGTTTCTCCATAGGCTTGTTCAACTTGTTTTTCATCCTTTCTGGACAGTTGCTTGCATAATGTCCTGGATTCTTGCAGTTGAAACAATTAATGTCCTTGAGTTCTTTGCGTTGCTCTTGTGGGCAAGTTGCTACATAGTGGCCTGGTTCCTTGCAGTTGTTGCACCACACTTGGTCAATCTCTTTATTCTTCTTGTTTTCTGGGCATCCACTGGAGTAGTGTCCCATTTCCTTACATTTACGACATTGCACAAGGCTCATGTCCTGCTTGGGCTTCTTGATTTTCCTTGATCCTTTGAATTGGGTTGTCTTGTTTGGAGGTATGAATGGTCCTTTTCCTTTGGTAGACTTGGATCCTTCTTGTAGCCTTTGTTCCACCATGGCATAGATGGGACATAGACCTGGAGTATGATCACTTCCTTCACAAAGGTAGCAAGTAGCTTGAGAGGTAGGACATTGTCCAACAGGGTGATCTTCTTCACAATTGGGGCATTGTCCTTCATGCTCCTTGGAGGTATGATCCTTGTCTCCACAAATAATGCAAGCTGGGGCTCCATCTAGGACAATATTCTTTTCATCCCTGTTATCATAAACTCTCTGTGGATAGCTTTATTCTATGCTAATCATTTGATTAGTCACCTTAAGCATCAATTGAGACTGCTCTTCCAAAAATCTTTGCAGTGCTGGATCCTTATCACTGTTGTTGACTAGGAACTGAGCTGTTAGTTGATTCAACTGGTGTTGGGTTGCTATGAGTTCTCTCATGCTATCAGCTTGGTTGGTGTTGGTGTCATCAACCTTGGAGTCCTTTGGAGTAGTCATCTGTTTGGTTTTGAAGGGAGTTTAGAACAGGTAAAATATTTCTAAGGAAATAATTCTAATCACACACATCACGAGTCATACAAACAATGTGCATGCAATCATAATTCAATATTTCACTCAAACAAGGTTCAAGCACATATTTAGGCAACAAAAATATTTTTGTTACACCACACAGGTTGGTGGTTTTTGACTTAACTAAAATATGGTGGTCCATCTATATGGTTCACTTGAGATCTTTCCTTCCTTCTTGATTCTTCTTGTATGAGATCATGGTTTCCTTGAGAAAAACTCTTGGTTGCAAAACTTCAAAGTTGTTGATGGCTCCTTCTTATTTTGCATTCCCTCAGTCTCTAATTCTTGAGTAGGATTTCCTTGTTTCAGTTGTAGTCCTTAGTGGTATCCAAGTTGGAAGTCCTTGGTGAACATGCTGAAGATGTTGAAGTCATTAGGGTTGAAGAAGTTGAAGTCATTAGAGTTGGAAGTGTTGAGGAAGTCCCTTGCACATGGTGTAGTCTTGGGCCATGGGTAGGTTTTTCCATCAAGTTGAAATAGAAAAGATGTAGAGTTAAACCAAAATGGTTGAGGAAAGAGTTTACAAGTGTTTTTGGTAAATAAGTTTTGGAACAAAATACATCTCCTATTTTTCTAAGGGTTTTTGTCCAATCTTAGGGTTTACAAATCCTACAGGCAACACAATGCTCTGATACCATCTGTAGAGGTCCCAACCCAATAAGTTAGGGGCCTCCTGTGTTTTACAATGCTAGTCCCTGGATCAATAGCTAGCATCCACAGTTAAGATGTAATATCAAGATACAAAGGTCATAATATAAATTTTATAACCAGGAATAATATAAGTTTATTACATCAAACATAGCTCATTTGTCTATTACAATACATTGCAGCGGAATAAGTATAGTCATGGGTCCTTCATCTTCAAAGTGCCACAGGCAGATGTTGGTTGTAGGCTTTGTAGTCCTAGTCAATCAAACAACCTTCATTTAAAAACAATCAACCTGCAACATTACAAGTTACAGCCACAAGGGTCAATACATTTTGAATTGTATTGGCAAGCTTCACTTTTATGTATGATAAGAGTGGATCCTATCATTATATGCATATTTGGCTAAGTAGAGTTTGAGGCTTATTTGCATAAAGCAACATTTTATCCTATCTTTTCAAAAGGGTTTTAAAGTTTTTTTTTGTCAAACTTCTTTTCCAAGTTCCTTGAACTCCTTGGTAGAAACTCAAGTGTTCAAATCCTTGTCAAAAATCCCTTGAGCTACTTGGTAACCCCAAGTGCATCAAGTTTTATAAAATCTCATGAGTTCCTTGGAAAACCCCAAGTACACCATGTTCTTGAGCACCTTGGTAACCCCAAGTGCAACAAGCTTTTACAAAATTTCTTTGAATTCCTTGGTAGACACACAAGGGCATCAAGTTTTTATATTAGAAGTTGGAATGTCGAGATCTCCCATAGTTCAAACTTTAGTTGCTCAGTATTGTCCATAACCGGGGACACGGCTAAGTACTTAGATTTTATTATCTTCTGCAGAAGGAGTACACTTTACCCACATGACACAATCCCATCTTGTTGCCACCAGTGGCCTACTGGATTAGTGCTCACCAAGATGGAGTACTGGCAGATTGAGAATGTGACGAAGTCTTTCCAAAAGGTTCTCCCATACATCATTGCTAGCTTTGTCTTCAGCCCCCATGAAGCATTCCAGATCCCCATGTCCAGTAACTAAAGACAATGTATGGGTCTTCCTAATGTAATTGACTAAGCCAGAGCCATAATAGCATGTGGTTGCACACGAAAGCCACAATTGGAGAAGCATGTTTGATCTCTAAGTTTCCTAGGTGGTTTTCTTTTGGAGCACAACACAAAGTGATTGCCATAGACATGGTTCCCTTTTGTTGCCACCTTCTCCAAAACTTAAAGTATCCTCCACCTAGGTGGTTCATTGAGTCCTTGTTTTATTATGTAAAACACAAGTCCTTTTCTCAACCTTTGTAAAAATCTCAACATGTATCTCTTTTTCAAATTATAGCTTATAGCATGGCTAAGCATGTACAACTTCAATATTTTCACTAAGGAGTGTATAGGGAATCCTATTAGGATTTAGCATAGCATAAGTACAGAAAAATCTTTTCATGCATATTTTCAAAATCCACTAAGTATAATGAAAGTAGTAGGACTTTTGTATGATAGTGTAACTTGCCTTTTGGTAGGGAATGGGGGTTCACTTCCTTGATCTTGCTAGTTTCACACTTTGCTAAATTCACTACAAGTCAATCAAGCAAATCACCAAATCAACTAACATTCCAAACCAAGATTAAACAAACAATTTCACACACATAGCAATGTAGTCAAAGTCATGCAAAGGGGATTCTTTTGCAAGGTTGATCTCTACTAGGTTTTTAAACTTTGTAAGGTCCATATTGGTCATTTACCAAAATGGCAAAGTCATAAGTTAGAGGGTTTTGCTCAAAGTATATTTTAAAATCCATTCAACATTTTATGTGATGAAAATTATTCTTTTCAAAGCAAAACTTTATGTTTTTCACTAAGTAAGTTGTCTTTGGCAGGGCTTGGTGTTTTGGATCAGTAAGTTTGGTCCATAACATTTTCCCAAAGTTTTCTTTGCAAAAACATTTCCATAATAAAATCAATGAGTTTATTTGGCTAGAAAATGGCTAGGTTAAATAATTCAACTTAAATTTCACAAAAATCATTTTTAACACTTTGGTTTGGTTCTTAGGGTCAGTAAGGTCACACAAATCCATTTTGCAAAGGATTTAATCCTAAAATCACTTTTAAACAATTTTTATACTCTAAATAAGTACACAAATGTTTCTGTAATTTCAAACAAGCTAACAGATACTATTTTCAAAACTAAGGCCATGGTTGGTTAGGTCTTGTTTTCCTGAATCCAGTGATATAAAATTTGTAATTTTTGGACGTGTGGTTTGAAAGTTACAAAGGTTTGAAGTTTGCAAATAAATCTGTTTTCAAATTCCTTTTAAACAGATTTAGTGCCACGCGTTGTGTTCCTATTGGTCCATACCGGTTCGGTTGGATCGCGGTTGTGGGGCGTTGGATCTAGTTAGATCGAGTGGTCCAGAGGACATACCCCTTCGGTGTTTAAGCAATCTATCCGATTCGTTCGATCCAGATCTAACGGCTACCACTGCCTGGTCACAGATGGGCGGCGCTGCGCGGCGGCAGACGGCGGCGGCGCTCTGGCGGTGGAGTTCCGGTTAACACAGGAAGCGAGGGAGAGGGAGGAGTGGCTCACAGTGATCGTCGAGGCACGGGGATGCTCAACCTGCTTGCTTCGGTCGAAGGGGCGCACGGGGCTGTCCTAGATTGCTCGCCGGAGTTAGAGCTGGCGTCGGATGGCTCTGTCCGCGGTCGAAGGCGACGCTGTAGATCATGCGGGGGCAAGACAGGAGCATGGTCAGGTGCGTAAGACTGAGGAGAAGATGCTCGCGTGATCGAGGAGCAGAGGGGCGGTCAGATTTCACCTGGGGAACGTGCCGGAGTCGGAGGCAGACGCGGCGGTGCTCGGAGTTTGTCGAGGACGGTGTTCTGGGGCGCTCGCGGTCGAACGAAGAGCACAGGGAGGTTTGTCTGGGAGTTGGGAAGCTGTAAGTGTGCACAGGGAGGATCGGGGTGTTGTGTGTTGGCCGCAATCGGAGATAGGAGCTCGTCGGAGACAGCGGAGTTTTGGGGAGAAATTGGAGCGGCCCGGTGGCGAAGAGAGGTTGGCGTCTGAGGGGAACGGAAGGAAAGGAGCTGGCGTTTTATCGAGCACAGTCAAGGCGAGTAATGGTGGCGGCATTATGACGAATTAAGTCCGCGGAATCACTGCAGGAAACGGCGACGAGGGAGGAAGAAGGGGTCGCGCGGGTGTGAGAGAAGAACAGTGACAAGTGGGTCTACCTGTCAGTGGAAAAAGGGAAGAGGGGAAAGGTCCACATGTCAGTGGTTCAGCGGGTTTCTTTTGCGGTGTAGTAAAACGGTTCGGGAGAGAGTAGATGGGCTAGGTGGGCTGCTGCTGGGCTGTTGGGTTGGGTTGATTCCTTTCTTATTTTTTTTATTCTGTGTTCTTTTCCTTTTCTATTTTATTTTCTGTTTTGAGTTTCCAATCAATTATTCACACATTCAAACAACACTCAAATCAATTCAAACAAGCACTCAACTTCACTTTGAATTTGGTTCTGTTTTTCAACATAATCCAAAATAAAACAATATTTTTAAATCTATTTAGGTTCCATTTATTAGTTTAAATAAAATGGACCATGGTTTATTAATAAAATAAGGTTTGGTTTAATTAATAAAATCTCCATTTGAACTCCAAATGTTTTCAAATTCAAATCAGTAGGTTTTATTTGTTAATAAAGAATATTTTGAAAACTTGTTTAAAATAATATAATCCTTTTACTTTTGGGTCCATTAATAATTAAATAAAATGGGCCTTAGTTATGAAATCAATAGAGTTTGATTTTATTAATAAAATCTTTATTTGAAACCTAAATATTTTCAAAACCAAATCAGTGGGTTTTATTTGGGAAAAATAGAATACTTGGAGATTTGTTTTAAAATAAAATAACATTTTATTTTAGGGTCCATTATTAATTAAATATAATAGACTTTCATTATTATTTCAAATAGGTTTTATTTTATTGAGATATTTATTTTGAAATCTAAAAATAAAGTCAAAACACTTTAGTAGGTTTTAATTAAGAAAATAAAATACTTAGAAAACTTATTTAAAATAATTTAACAAGCTTTGATGTTTCAATTAAAATGGTAAAACCTTTTATTAAATAAAGTTGGATATTAAATCCTTATTATTTTATTTATACAATCCTTTATTATTTTTAATTAAACCTTTGCTATTTTATTTAAAATAAAATGTTTTAATTCAAAAGCTTGGCCAAGGTTTAATTGGTTTTATAAAATAATCTTTATTTATAAATCCATCTTTTCTTTTGAATACCAAATCTTTTATTAAGAGATCCAAAATAGTATTTTATATATTTTTATTTTCCTTTAATAAAAGTTTATCTTTTTAAATCTCTTTAGGATTTATTTGATTCAAATTGGTTTGAGGTTCCATTTGATTTCAAAAAGTTTCTTCTGGCCTTGAAAATCAAACAAAGTTTTATTTTATTCATTTATTTTCATATTACAAGATTTGGAAAATCTTGGGATGTGACAGTGAACTACACCTAGTTTGATAACAAACTAGTTGACACAAATGCCCTCTTTAGCTGCTATTATAGCAGTCATATACTTAGCCTTTTGTTGTAGTATCTGTCACAATGTCTTAACTTTGGAACTCATCCAAATCCATTATGGAACTCACTTTCCATTATATTGTGCCACCCTTAGTTTAGATTGAGATAAACTTAATTTGTACTTTGTGACAAAACTAGTATCAATGTAGTACTTTTACAATGAACTAACCATCTATTTGTCACTTCTACAAATATTATACTCTTAGTTCTTCCAAAAGATCATAAGAATATCCTTACTATTGTCCAATGATCATCTTACGAATCATTCTGGTATATGCTCACAACATTTAGAGCATAGGACATATCTGGATTTGTACATATCACAGTATGATTGATATAAATACTCTTTGTGATTTCATACATCAAGTATCAATCTATACTTGATTATTTGTTTCACTTTACCAAATGTCAATACACTTGAATATATCATCAACATTGAACTCATTCAATCCTTTCTGTGCGACAAGAACCTCTCTTGTAGTTTCTATATTGAACTCATTCAATATCTTGTCTATGTACTTCTGGCACAACCATATTAGCATCTATTGATGCCAAATATTTGGGTTTTGCCTAAGTCTTTCATCGGGATGAAATTCTTAATATGTGTTAATAAAAGATACATTATTTCCAATCAACAATATGTCTTCCACATAATGTATTAGAAACATGTCTTAGCGCTCCCACTTAATTTCTTGAAAATGCAAGCATGTTCATTGTCTCTAATGAACTTTTAAACTACTTTAACAGTTTCATCATAGTGAAGATTCCAACTCCGCGATGCTCACTTTAACCATTGAAGTTTGCATATGCTTTTAGCATCCTTTGAATTAACAAAACCCTATGGACCGTGTTATGCACATGTCCTAGGTAACGATTCTATTAGAAGAACTTGTTTTGTTTATTCAACTACCATATAACAAAATTATATGTAGTGGTTGCTACATTAATCCGTCTAGACTAAATATCACTATGACAGATCAAATCTTGTCATAGTCAACCTTTGAACATTGTTGTGAACTCTTTCTCAACATGTCGACTATTTCATAGATGTAAAACATCCATGTCTATTTCTTTATAGATCCAGACACAACTGTGAGGTCTTACACCTTTCTCGAGGGTCCTTCAAGTTCAAAACTTGATTTCTCGTGTATGGAACTATCACGGATTTTATGGCTTCAAGCCATTTGATGGAGTCAGGGCCCATCATCGCTTCTTTGCATGTAGTCGGATCATTATTGTTAAATAATGATTTTATTCTCAAATCTTGGTATTTGATTGTTCATCCGACCTACTTGTTTCAATGGGAACTTAGATCTCCATGACCACAACCTTTGAAGTACGTGAGCCATGAGCATTGTTTGCTAACTCCGGAACACTTTTCGGCGCTGCGCAACTTTGCACATATAGCTAAGGTTCTTTTAACCTTATCAAAGTTCTATTGTCCTCCCACTTAACTTTTCACGAAAAATTCCTTCTCAAAGAAACTTGACGTTTTAAGCGACAAACACTTTTGTCTCTGGAGGAATACAAAGACAGGTTCATCCGACTTTGGTTGCAAACATCTTTCTTATGTATAGCATACCAATGTTTAAGAAAGGACTACTTGGGTTTTATCCCAAACCATAACTTTATATGGTGTCATTTCAACGGATTATGATGGAGCTCTTTTCAGTGGAAAAACGATAATCTCTAAAGCTTTTAATCTTTAAAATACAATGGCAGTTTTATGAATTATACCTTTGATCTCACCATGTCAAACAAGGTTTAATTACATATCTCGAATGCTCCATACTCTTATGGTGTTTCGGGAAATGCAAATCCACGGAACGATTCCTTAAATCTTAGGTATTATGCTAAACTTGTAACTCAAATATCTTCTTTTATGATCTTATCATAAACTATTTATATTCTTGTTACAATGATTTTGCACTTCATCTTGAAAGTCTTTGAACTTTTCAAGTGTTTCATACTTTATCCTTATTAAGTAAATATTCATATATTCACTCAAATTTTCGGAGAAAGCATATGAAGTTGAAATCCATCACTCTTGACTACACATAATGGATTTCATACAACAATATGTACAAGTTCCAATAAGCTAGTCATTCGTTCCCTTTTGGCCTATGAACGAAGTTTTAATTATCTCTAGGAAAGTTTCACAAGTGTCATTTGATCAAAATCAAAAGACTCCAAAATTCCATCCACATGGAGTTTCTTCATGTTTTCTTTCCAGTATAATTTAAACGGCGATGTCACTTCCTAAGTGATCTTTCAATCAATTTGTCTTTCGACATCTTTAACACTAGTTTTATGGATGTGATGTCTCCAACGAGATTTGCGAATCATCCATCTTTTATGGATTACGGCAATTATTTGAACAACCCTTTTGTTCTCATAATACCTGATAAAACAAATCTTGAAGGTAAGCTTTGATGTTTAACGAGCAACACAATAACCCTTTATTTGTTCTCGATGAACATCATCACATATTCTTTTGCTATTTACTTAGGCCACTGTAGTTCATGAATTCTTTTGTTTCGTATGACAATTCACACCAACAAATTCAGTATCAAATACTTAAGAACCACATTGTTTAACAAGCAAAGAATATAGCCATAACATGTATATCATCTATATACTTAAACTGAACGATTCTAGTCTTTTCTTTTCTGCCATATATTTATGAGATTCTCTTTCAGTATTTCCTTTTCAGTTTGAAAGAATCTCTCAACATCAATAGTGGAGTCATACATATGACACATAGTCCAAAGCGTGTATAGTTAAATACCAATGTCTTTGGACTTGCACTTTGAAGTAGATCACCATCATCAAATGTTTGGTGTTCTTTCAAATTCCTTTCTTTAGTAATCTCTTGGTGTAGTAAACATTTTACCTACATCAAGTATTCACCTTTATCATGGACTCGTCCATGATCAAGCTACTTTTAGCTTATAACGATGAATTATGAGTATAATGTTGCTATCCAAAACCTTTTGGAGGATTAGGACAACTAGTGTCTCCAACCTTTTGCAAATTCTCATCAAATATGAGAACATGACTTTTGCCATATTATACTCTATCATGTTGCAACCAGAACTTCGTTTCAGATATCACAATATCTTCCACACATCATGGTTTCTGAAACAACTCTTTCAGATCCTAGATAACCTTGATATTAAGAGAATCCTTTGAATATCAAGAATCATGGAGACAAACATGATACTTATATACTAACACTTGGAATTGTTACTCTTGATTTAATACTGATTATTAAACTTCATGGAGTAACCGGAACTTACTGAAGGTTTGCAATAGGACTTTTAAACTTTAGATTAACACTTCAAAACAATACGATACCCGTTCGTAAAGTAACAAACCAGAATTCTATAGTTCTATCATCTCAATTATAACTAAGCGCAAGGTGGTAAACAGATGCCAATGACTACAACAACTATACAAATTCACTTTGATTTAGTTTATGATAAATTGAGTTCTAATTAATAATTAAATTAATCTAGGTGAACTCCCACTCAAAACAATATCCCTCACATTGTTTTAGTGATCACACGAACCAAATCCACCACATCAAAACCGATCATCACGAGAGTTGATATAGCTTCAATGGCGAACAATCAACATGTTCATCATATCTACTATATGACTCATGCTCTACCTTTCGGTAATCCGTGTTCCTGAGGCCATGTCTGTACATGCTAGGCTCGTCAAGATCAAACCTTAGCTACCGCATAAGCAAATCTGGCTTGCTTACGTTGTATACACTTGCGGAATCTAACACACCCGATCATCACGTGGTGCTTCGAAACAATAAGCATTAGCAACGGTGCATACTAAGGGTGAACACTTTCGAACTTGAAATTCATGTGCATGAGGGATCATCTTATAATGCTACCGTCGTCTACTAAGCAATACAAGATGCATAAAGGATTAACATCACATGCAATTCATAATATGTGATATGATATGGCCTTTCTTCTTTGTGCTTCCGATCTCCATCTTCTAGCACGAACATGATCTCCATCATCACCGACATTGCATCAAGGTCAATGATGCTTCTCCATGGTTGTCGTCCACCGGCTTCAACTATTACAACTACTTTGAATAGACACGCGGGTCTTAACAGAAATTAAAGACAACCATATGGCTCCTGCCGGTTGCCGACTTACAATAAGGAACATTGCATACATCATATATAATCACAATCATGGCCATATCACATCACTGCACACCCCTGCAAAACAAAGTTAGACGCCTCTACTTTCTTTGCATATTTTACGTGGTTTGGGGCTTTCAATAAGTGTCGTTCTAACTTACGAACAAGAACCACAACATTGATACTAGTATTGTTAATCACCCGTTGTAAATTGGATCTTAACTATGCTAGGAGAAACAGGCACCCGCAAAGCCACTTATGCAATACAAGTTGCATGTCAAGCGTGGAGCAAGTCTCATGAACGATGTCATGTAAGGTTAGCCCGGGCCGCTTCATCCCAACATACCGCAAGATACAAAGTACACAAGAAGCAATCAACAATAAAAGCATCAACGCCCACAATGACCATTGTGTTCTACTCGTGCAACAGATCTACATATAGACACGGCTCTGATACCACTATAGGGGTTCGTAGCATGGAAAACAAAAATTTTCTATCGCATACAAACAAGCCAAGATCTATCTACTAGATTGTAGCAACGAGTCGATGGAATAACTTACCCTCGAAGATTCCAAAGCGGTTAACGAGAGCAGATTCTCGTGGGTGATGTAGTCGTACACTTCCGATCTCAAGATCGCGTAGACGATCCTTCCGGTGCCACGTTCCGGCAGCGCTCCCGCAGTCGGTCACACGTTCGGTACTCGACGAAGACCTTCCTCTCCCTTGTTCCAGCAGGCAGCGGAGGTTGTAGCACTCTCCTCGCGATTCCGGCAGCACAACGGCGTGGTACCGGAAGTAGAGGGGAGATCCCGCAGGGCTTCGCCTTAAGCCGGAGCGAGTATGGTGGATTATGAGAGAGGGCTATTAGTGGTCTAGAGATTAGACACACCAATTAGAAGGCTCTAAACCGCAGGCTAAAGCAATTAGAAGCTCTAAACCAGAACGGCTCTAAACCGGAGATTAGAGGTAGAAACTTGTGTGTCTCAAGGAGGAGCCCTGCCCCTCCTTTTATAGGTGGAGGGGCTAGGCGCGCCAGGGAGGGAGGGAGTCCCTCCCCAACTCGGCCTAGGGCTGGGAGCCGGCCAAGGAGGAGAGGAACTCCTCCTCCAAGTTGGTTTCAACCTCCTCTTGCTTGTTTCCCACAGTTTCCTGTTTTCCACAGTTTCCTGTTTTAGCCGTTTGACTTTCAAACTGGCAATTTGACTTTCATGTTTTTGGAACAGCAAGAACACTTAGTACATGATGCAATCATTCAATGACACACTCATGTACCCTCCCCCCCCAGAGTGCCGGACAATCCGGAACCTTCTAGAACATTCCCGATGAAAACACCGGAATCATTCCCGAACTCCGAAACGGGACTTTCCTTATATGAATCTTATTCTCCGGACCATTCCGGATCACCTCGTGATATCCCGGATCCCATCCGAGACTCCGAACAACATTCGGTCTCTTTCTCATAATACCATAACTACTCAAACAACGTCGAATCCTTAAGTGTGTCTCCCTACGGTTCGTGAATTATGCGGACATGATCGAGACACTTCTCCGAACAATAACCAATAGAGGAATCTGGAAATTCATATGGCTCCCACATATTTCTACGATTACTTTGCGATCGAATGAACCACTTACATACGATACCAATTTCCCTTTGTCTCACGATAGTTTACTTATCCGAGGTTATGATCGTCGGTATCTCTGCATACCTAGTTCAACCTCGTTACTGATAAGTACTCTTTTCTCGTTCCCGTGATATGTGATCCCTTGTGATCCAGTCACATGCTTGCAAGCTAATTGGATGACATTCCACCGAGAGGGCCCAGAGTATATCTATCCGTCATATGGATGGACAAATCCCACTCTTGATCCATGTGTTTCAACCAATACTTTCTGAACACTCAATGCCACCTTTATAGCCACCCAATTACGGTGTGGTGTTTGATGTCATCAAAGCATCCATCCGGTAAAGGTGATATGCATGATCTCATGGTCGAAGGAATTAGGTTACTATGTATCAGAAAGCATATAGCAATTGAACTATTGAAATGACTTGATCTTTATGCTACGCTTATCTATAGGAGTATGTCCATCACATCATTCTCCTAATGATATGATCCTGTTGTTAATAACATCTCTATGTTCATGATCAGGAAACCATGATCATATATTAACCAACAAGCTAGTTTAACAAGAGGCTTTACTAGGGACTCTTATTTTAGTTTACAAATCACACAAGTATTAATGTTTCCGGTTAATACAGTTATAGCATGGTATGTAAACATTTATCATAAGTGTGAAGATATGATAATAACCACTTTATTATTGCCTCTTGGGCATATCTCCAACACCCCCCTCCTCCTATAAAAGGAGCCCCCCTCCTCACTTGTCTCACACACCTCCTCGTGAAGGATCTCTCTCCCCCTCTAGAATTTATCCCCCATGGTCTCGGACTAGCGAGATACATGTTCCCAGTGGCTATTCGACAAGAAAGAGTTGTGCTTCCGCTGCATCGCTGGAGCGAGGAGGCGGAGGTTGCTCGGTGCCTCGAACGTGTGTGCGAGCACGGATGCGCTGCTGATTTGCGGCGCTAGGACTTCCTCTCGATCTTGAGATCGGCAAGAGATCGTCTACATCAAGCACGAGTAGAACTCGTTAAGCTTTGTCGGTATTCAAGGGTATGTTCTCTACGGATATACATCCGCCCGTTGTTTGTACCTAGTAGATAGATCTTGGTACATAGTTCCCATCGTAGGAAAAATTTTGTTTTCTATGCTGCGAACCCTACAGTGGTATCAGAGCCGGATCTATGCGTAGATACTTTACATGGGTAGTACACATATGAGTATGTGGGCGATGATGATCATGTTGTTGCTCCTTTGTTGTAATTTTGGATATTGGTGGCATAGTGGGATGAAGCGGCCCGGACAAACTTTACATGTCCTCGCACATGAGACCTGTTCCACGCTTGACATGCAACTAGTTTGCATAAGTGGCTAGCGGGTGTCTGTCTCTCCTACTATAGTCAATATCTATTTTGCAAGAGAGTTGTCAACAATTTGGTTATCCTCGTTGTGGTTCATGTTCATAGGTAAGAACGGTTCTATCTCGAAAGCCCTAAGCCACGTAAAACTTGCAATGGATAAATTAGAGGCGTCTAGTTTAGATTGTTGCCGGGCTAGTGTTGTGATATGGTAGTGTTGTAAGTAGAAGTATGAGATGATACTCTTACAACACACATAGCGTGTAAACTCCATAGACCTTGGATTTACACATATAGGTATGATAGTGATCATACCACGATGCACATGATAGAGATCATCTGCGGGAACCATATCATTTCACTAATAAACATGTGATGTTTGATGGCATCTTATATTGCTTGTTTAGCGCTTTGTTAGCATAATAAGATGATCCCTCTTTTAAATATCAAGATAAGAATGTGTTCTTCCTTTAGTATGCACCGATTATGTCTTCGTCGCTCCAAGACATCACGTGATGATCGTGTGTTCTTGGATCCACGACCATATTTCGGGTGTAAAACAGTTACACACGCGAATACTAAGGTTCTAACTTGGCGAGCCTAGCATGTATAGACATGGCCTCGGAACACGGACCGAAAGGTTAAGCATGAGTCATATAGTTGATATGATGCCCATTTGATGCTCGCCTTTGAAGCTATACCGACTCACGTGATGATCGGACTTGGTATAGTGGATTTGGTTCATGTAATCACCAAAAAGGCACGAGGGATGTCGTTTTTGAGTGGGAGTTCATTCGTAATATGGATTAGTTGAACTCAATCTATCATACACTTAGTCTAAATTTTACAAATTCTGTTGTAGATGGCACCACCTGCTTTTAATTTCAATGTGTTCATGGAGAAAGAGAAACTAGCAACGAACGGTAGCAACTTTACCGAATGGGCCATGAATTTGAGAATTCTCCTCTCTGCTGCACAAAAGCAATATGTGCTAGAAGCGCCACTAATTCCCCCACCTTTAGATGATGCCCCTGACGAGGAGAAGAATGTCTATCAGACTCGTCAGGAGGACCACAACTTAGTTCATTGCGGCATATTGTATGGGCTAGAGCCGGAACTTCGAAAGCGTTTCGAAAATGGCAATGCATTTGATACAATGGGTGAGTTGAAAATGATTTTTGACACACATGCTGCTGTAGAGAGCTATAACGCTTCAGAAAAGTTCTTTAGCTGCATGATGGAAGAGCACAACTCCGTTAGTGAGCATGTACTCAAGATGTCGGGTTACGCTGATAAGCTTGTGTCCTTGGGAATAACGATTCCCATTGACTTAGGCATCCATTGTGTTCTGCAGTCTCTGCCACCTAGCTATAAGAGCTTCGTGATGAACTATAATATGCAAGGCATGAAGAAGTCTCTCCCCGAGCTTCTGTCAATGCTTAAAACTGCAGAAGTGGAGATCAAAAAGGAACATCAAGTGTTGATGATCAATAGGAACACTGGTTTCAAGAAAGATAAGAAGGGAAAGCAGAAGGGAAGTAAGGGCGGCAAGCCTGTTGCCGTGCCTGAAAAGAAACCCCGAGTTGGACCTAAGTCTGATACCGAGTGCTACTATTGTAAGGGGACTGGCCACTGGAAGCGCAACTGCCCCAAGTATCTGGCAGACAAGAAGGCTGGCAAGGCAAACAAAGGTATATATGATATACATGTTATTGATGTGTACTTGACTAGTGCTCGCAGTAGCACCTGGGTATTTGATACCGGTTCAGTTCTAATATTTGTAACTCGAATCAGGGGCTGCGGAACAAGCGACCACTAGCAAGGGGTGAGGTCAAGGTGCGTGTCGGCAATGGATCAAGCGTTGATGTGATCGCCGTCGGAACGCTGCCTCTCCACTTTCCGTCGGGATTAGTTATAAACTTGAATAATTGTTATCTGGTGCCTGCACTGAGCATGAACATTGTATCTGGATCGTGTTTGATGCGAAGTGGTTATTCGTTTAAATCCGAGAACAATGGTTGTTCCATTTATATGAATGAAATCTTTTATGGTCATGCACCGATGATGAATGGTTTATTTCTATTAGATCTCGATAATAATGTTACACATATTCATAATGTTGATGCTAAAAGGATTAAACTAAATGATGATATATCCGCATATATGTGGCACTGCCGTCTAGGTCATATTGGCGTTAAACACATGAAGAAGCTCCATTCGAATGGACTTTTGGAATCACTTGATTTTGAATCATTTGATACATGTGAGCCATGCCTTATGGGCAAGATGACTAGAACGCCGTTTTCCGGTTCAATGGAACGGGCGACAGATTTATTGGAAATCATACATTCTGATGTATGTGGTCCAATGAGTGTGTCGACGCAAGGTGGATATCGTTATTTTGTTACTTTCACGGATGATTTGAGTAGATACGGTTATATCTACTTGATGAAACACAAGTCTGAAACCTTTGAAAAGTTCAAGGAATTTCAAAATGAAGTGGAAAATCATCATAATAGAAAGATCAAATTTCTATGGTCCGGCCGTGGAGGTGAGTATCTAAGTTACGAGTTTAGCACTCACATGAAAGAGTGTGGAATTGTTTCACAACTCACTCCTGCCGGAACACCATAGCGAAATGGTGTGTAGGAACATCGTAATCGTACACTATTAGATATGGTTCGATCTATGATGTCTCTGACGGACTTGCCGTTGTTATTTTGGGGTTATGCACTAGAAAATGCTGCATTCACTTTAAATCGGGCACCATCTAAATCCGTTGAAAAGACGCCGTATGAATTGTGGTTTGGAAACAAACCTAAGCTGTCTTTTCTTAAAGTTTGGGGATGCGATGTTTATGTGAAGAAACTTCAACCGGATAAACTCGAACCCAAAGCGGAAAAATGCGTCTTCATAGGATACCCTAAGGAAACTATTGGGTATTCCTTCTATCACAGATCCGAGGGCAAGGTTTTTGTTGCCAAGAATGGATCCTTTCTAGAGAAAGAGTTTCTCGTGAAAGGTGTGAGTAGTCGGAAGGTAGAACTCGAAGAGGTTATTGAACCTTCTCTTCAAAGTATGGCGAGTAGCGCAGCGCCGGAAGTTGTTCTGGAGTTGGCTCCACCTGTTGAAGAGGGAACTAATGATAATGATCATGAAACTCTGAAAGAGAGTACTACCGAACCTCGCAGGTCAAGCAGGACGCGTGCAGCTCCCGAGCTGTACGGAAATCCTGTCATGAATTTCATGGTTGATGAAAATGATGACCCTGCAACGTATGAAGAAGCGATGATGAGCCCGGATTCCAACAAATGGTTAGAAGCCATGAAATCCGAGATGGAATCCATGTATGAAAATCAAGTTTGGAACTTGGTGGACTTACCTCACGACCGAAAGGCCGTGGAGAACAAATGGATTTTCAAAAGGAAAACTGATGCTGATGGTAATGTAAACGTCTATAAAGCTTGACTTGTCGCAAAGGGGTTTCGACAAATTCAAGGAGTTGACTACGATGAGACATTCTCTCCCGTAGCGATGCTAAAGTCAGTTAGGATTATGTTAGCAATTGCTGCATATTTCGATTATGAGATATGGCAGATGGATGTCAAAACCGCGTTTCTCAATGGTAATATTGAAGAAGAGTTGTATATGATACAACCAAAGGGTTTTGTCGATCCTAAGGATGCTAACAAGGTGTGCAAGATTCAGCGATCCATCTATGGATTGAAGCAAGCATCACGAAGTTGGAATCTCCGCTTTGATGAGGTGATCAAAGAGTTTGGATTTGTCCAAACTTATGGAGAAGCTTGTATTTACAAGAAAGTGAGTGGAAGCAATGTGGAATTTCTGATATTATATGTGGATGACATATTATTGATCGGAAATGATATAGATCTTTTAAACGGTGTTAAAAGTTATCTAAACAACAAATTTTCAATGAAGGACCTAGGTGAAGCGTCATACATATTAGGCATAAAGATCTATAGAGATAGATCTAGGCGCCTAATAGGGCTATCGCAAAGTACATACCTTGATAAGATTTTATGTCACATCCCAAGATTTTCCAAATCTTGTTATGTGAAAAATAAATGAATAAAATAAAACTTTGTTGATTTTCAGGGTGAGAAGAAACTTTTTGAATTCAAATGGGAACCTTCGAACCTATTTTGATCAAGGTAAATCCTAAAGGGATTTAAAAAGATAAACATTTAATAAAGGAAAATAAAAATATTTGGAATTACTATCTTTTAATAAAAAGATTTGGTTTTCAAATAAAAAGGAAGACATTTAATTAAGGAATATTTTATAGGCCAAATTAAAACTTGGCCAAGCCTTTGAAATAAAATATTTCTATTTGATAAAAATAGTAAAGTTTTATTTAAATAAAATAATAAGGATTTAATACCCAAATTTATTAAAAATAAAGGTTTTACTATTTTAATTAAACATCAAAACTTATTTATTTATTTTTTTAACAAATTTTCCAATAAAAACCTACTGATTTGGTTTTATTTTATTTTTCAAATGGAGATTTTAAATAAATCAAATCCTATTTTGATTTAATAATCAATATCTATTTATTTAATTATTAATGGACCCTAAAAAAAATATTATTTTGGTCTATGGACTTTGGTTTATGTTGTTAAACAGAACCAAATTCAATTGCAAAGTTTGGTGAAAGTTTGATGTGAATTGTTGTGAGTGTTTGAATAGTTGTTTGAATTTCAAAACAGAAAATAGAAATAGGAAAAGAAAAAGCATTTGAAAAAAAAATAGAGTCAGACGCAGCCCAACTAAGCCTGGCCCAACTTAAGCCCAGTTAGCCCACTCCCTCTCTCCCCGAAGAAAACGTTTCGCACCTGTTAACTGACCCGCACAGACACTGACCAGTGGCCCCTCTTCCCCTCTCTCTCCCCCACTGACGACAGGACCCCACACCACTGTTCATCGTCTTCAAACCGCGCTGAATCCTCCTCGCCGTTTCCTGTCCTTTACTTCGGCGATCAATTCGCGCTGTTAACGGCCATTACTCCACCCTGCGACCACACACTTTTAATCGCCTGCGCCTTCTCCTCCTTTCCCCTCAAACACCATTGCACGAGAGCCACCAGGCTGCCCTGAATCATATTTACACCGCCACTGCTCCGACGAACATCCCTAGTAAATTCCGGCCAAACCTCGCCGCCCCTTACCTTCCTAAGCACACCGCCGTGATCCCACTCATAGGCGCATCTGTCCGTACCTCCCATTCACCTGCAGGCTCCCCAGAGCTTCGACTCCGACCACCTCTGAGCACCACCGCGTCTGCTACTTCTCCGGCGACCTCCCCCTGGTAAGACAGACCGCCCCACGCCCTCTCGTTCATGCTCCCACACTCGTCACACTCGGCTGCATCTAGCCGTGTCCTCATTTTGCCTCGGAGTGAACCACAGCGTCGCCCCCGACAACGACCAGAGCCGCCCGACGCCGTCTCCCGGCGAGAAATCCCGCTAGAACCAGAGCGCCCCTCGACGAGCTGACCGTACCTTGAGCATCCCCACGTCACTACGATCATGATGAGCATCTCCACTTCCTTCTTTGCTTCCTGTACCGTCGGCAAGTTCACCGCCAGAGCGTGCGCCGCCGTCTGCCGCCGCGCAGCGCCGCCAGTTAGTGGCAAGTTGATTGTAGCTGTTAGATCGATATCGTGTGGCTGTGAATAGAACGGAGCGAAGCGGTATGAGTCAACCCGCGCCGTGCGATCTGTTTAGATCCAACGAACCGCAGAGCGCAATCCGCGCGAACCGGTACCGCCCAATAAAAACGCGACGCGTGGCCAGTCTTTGATTTAAAACAGAAATTCAAATCAGATTGATTTGCAAATTTGAAACCCTTGTAACTTTTGATCCACACGTCCAAAATTTGCAAACTTTATATCAATGGAATCAGTGGAACAAGCCCTAGGCAACCATGCAATTTGTTTAGTAAAAAGCTTCTGGTAAAATGTTTGTTTTTGCAGAAACATTTGTATGCTTGTTTAGGTTATAAAAATTATTCCAAAATGATTTTGAGATTGAAATCTTTGCAAAATGGTTTGTTGTGAACCTACTGACCCTAGGAACCAATCAATGGATTTAAAAATGTATTTTGTGGAGTTTAGGAATAAAAACTTGATTTAGCCCATTTCTAGCCAAATAAAAATGTTGATTTTGTTATGGAAATGATTTTTGAGCAAAACCTTTAGAAAATGTTTTGATTCAAACCTAGTGAACCTAAACACCAAGTTTTGTGAACTAACAACTTATTTGGTGAACAATATAAAATTATTGCTTTGCTAAAAACATTTTCCAACACATAAAATATTGATTGGATTCAAAAATGGTTTATAGATAAAACCCTTTTGCAAATGACTTTGCCACTTTAGAAAATGACCACTTTGGACTTTACAATGTGTAGAGCCTAGTAAAAACCACCTTTGCAAATAAAACTATCTTTTGCATGCTTGCATGCATGACTTAGTTCCTAGTATTTTATGTGTGTTTGATTTATTGAATATTGGTTGGAATGCTAGTTGATATTATGTTTGCTTGATTGATTTGTAGTGAAGTTAGAAAAGTGTGAAACTAGCAAGATCAAGAAGTGAACCAACATTCCCTACCAAAAGGCAAGTTACACTATCATCTAAAGTCCTACTATTTTCATTATACTTAGTGGATTTTGAAACATGCATGAAAAGAATTTCTATACTTATGCTATGCTAAATCCTAATAGGATACCTTATATATTCCTTAGTGAAAACAATGTAGTTGTCAAATGCTTAGCCATGCAACATATTTTGAGAAGAGATACATGTTGAGATTTTATGAAGTTGAGAAAAAGACTTATGTTTTATATAATAAAACAAGTACTCCGTGAACCACCTGGGTGGACAAGGATACTCAAGTTTTGGACAAGGTGGCAACAAAAAGGAACCATGTCGATGGAAGTCTCTTTTGTTGTGCACCAGATGAAAACCACCCAGGGACTTAGAGATTGAACATGTTTCTCCAATTGTGGCTTTCGTGTACAGCCACATGCTATTATGGCTCTGGCTTAGTCAACTACATTGGGAAGACCCATGCATTGTCTTCAGGTTAACTGAAAATGAGGGAACTCGAAACCCTACATGGGTGGCTGAAGACAAGCTAGCAATGGTGTATGGGAGGACCCTCTGGAAAGACTTCGTCACATTCTCAATCTGCCAGTACTCCATCTTGGTGAGTACTAATCCAGCGGCCACTGGTGGCAACAAGATGAGATTGTGTCATGTGGGTAAAGTGTAAAAATTCTGCAGAAGATAAAAATCTAAGTACTTAGCCGTGTCCCCGGTTATGGACAATACTGAGCAACTAAAGCTTGAAGCTATGGGAAATCTCGACATTCCAATTTCTAAAAGAAAAACTTTTAAGTGACAACAAAGTACTTGAAGCACTTGGGGATTTACCAAGGATCTCAAGAGATTTTGATAAAAACTTGAAGTACTTGGGGTGTACCAAGGAGCTCAAGAGATTTTGATAAAACTTGAAGCACTTGGGGATTTACCAAGGAGCTCAAGAGATTTTGACAAAGACTTGAACACTTGGGGGATTTACCAAGGAGTTCAGAAAGATTTGACAAAAGAACAAAACCATTTTGAAAAGATAGGATAAATTATTGCTTTCTGCAAATGAGCCTTAAACCCTACTTAGCCAAATATGCATGTAATGATAGGATCCACTTATATTCTACATAGTAGTGAAACTTGCCAATACAATTCAAATGTATTGACCCTTGTGGCTGTAACTTGTTATGTTGCAGGTTTTGTTTGATATTAGTGAAGTTGCTTGATTAGGATTACAAGTCTACAACCAACATGTTTGCCTGTGGCACTTTGAAGATGAAGGACCCCATGCTTATAGATATTCTGCTGCAATGTAATGTAATAGCCAAATGAGCTATTTAAAGATGTAATAAAATTATGTTATTCCTGGTTATAAAGTTGTATTATGACCTTTGTTTCTTGGTATTACATCTTAACTGTGGATGCTAGCTATTGATCCAGGGACTAGCATTGTAAACACAGGGATCTCTACCTTATTAAAGGTTGGGAACCTTACATTTTAAAGAATTTTAAAATGGACGGAAGTAAGAAGGGGTTCTTACCTATGTTGCAAGGCAAGACATTGAGTAAGACTCAAAGTCCGGCTTCGGTGGAAGAAAGAGAGATAATGGACAAAGTCCCCTATGCTTCAGCCATAGGCTCTATAATGTACGCCATGCTATGTACAAGACCGGATGTGGCACATGCTATTAGTTTGACTAGTAGGTACCAATCGGATCCAGGTTCGGAACACTGGATAGTGGTCAAGAATATCCTTAAGTACTTACGGAGAACTAAGGATATGTTTCTTGTATACGGAGGTGAAGAAGAGCTCGTCGCTAAGTGTTATGTTGACGCTAGCTTTGACACCGATCCGGATGACTCTAAGTCTCAATCCGGATACGTATTTCTCATGAATGGCGGAGCGGTTAGTTGGAGGAGCTCCAAACAACCTGTGGTAGCGGGATCAACAACGGAGGCCGAATATGTTGCTGCTTCAGAAGCGGCTCAGGAAGTAGTTTGGATGAAGGAGTTCATATCCGAACTAGGAGTGGTTGCAAACGCGTTGGACCCAATGGTGATCTATTGTGACAACAATGGTGCCATTGCCAATGCCAAAGAACCAAGGTCTCACAAGCATTCCAAGCATATTAAGCGCCGGTTTCACTCCATCCGCGAGCATGTCAAGGATGGAGATATAAAGATTTGTAAAGTACATACAGATCTCAATGTAGCAGATCCATTGACTAAAACTCTCCCTAGAGCAAAACATGATCAACACCAGAACTCAATGGGTGTTAGATTTATCACTATGTAACTAGATTATTGTCTCTAGTGCAAGTGGGAGACTGAAGGGAATATGCCCTGAGAGGCAATAATAAAGTGTTTATTATGTGTATTCCAAGTATATGATAGATGTTTATTTTGCATGCTATAATTGTATTAATACGGAAACATTAATACATGTGTGTTTAATAAACAAACAGAAAGTTCCTAGTTATGCCTCTCTCATAAACTAGCTCGTTGATTAACAAGATGATCAAGGTTTCCTGATCATGGACATTGGATGATGTTAATAACGGGATCACAACATTAGTGTAATGGTGTGATGAACATTCATCCGAAGTATAGCATTACGATCAAAGTCATTGAGTTTATATTGCTATAACAACTTACGAAGTGATCCTAATCCTTAGACCATGAGATCATGTCAATCACTAACACCGGAAGAGTTTCTTGATAACATCAAACGTCACACCGTAACAGGGTGATTATAAAGATGGATTCAGAACTAATAAAGTGTTATGTTGAGGCTCGTGGATCGAGAGTGGAATTTGTTCATCCCGATGACGGATAGATATACTCTGGGCCCTCTCGGTGATATCACATTGATTAGCTTGCAAGCAAGTGATTTGATCACTAGAATGTTATATCACGGGAACGAGAAAAGAGTGCATGTCGGTAACGAGATCAAACTAGGTATGGAGATACCGATGATTGTATCTCGGAATGTAATATATCGTGAAACAAAAGTATTAAGATACTAGCGTAAAAGGTTCCGATGATCACAAGAAAGTCATCGTTGAATGTGTGGGAGTCAGTATGGGTCTCCAGATCCCGCTTCTGATTATTGATCCGAGAGGGGTCTCGATCATGTCCGCATTATTCACGAACCGTAGGGTGACACACTTAAGAGACACCGACATCCAATTGGAGCAAAAGTTTCATGCCGAAAGAATGAACAAGCGCAGGAATTTATTTCACTAGATACCGAAACAGGTTTTCGGGTGAAATTGCATAAAGTGGTTATGCATGTGAAATGGAATTCTAGCAAGGGGTTATTTGTGAATGTTTGTCATTAAAGTAATTAACAAAATTCTGAATAAAATAAAAGAGTTTTATTTAATGAGAGTTTGCATTAAATTTGGTGGAAATTTAATGGGAATTTGAGTGGACTTTTGAGTGGAGGGAATTTAAAGGAGATTTGTGAGTGGAGTGTCCACCCACATGAAGAGGGGAGGACAAGGGGGCATCCCCCATGCGCCGGCCACCCCCTTGGGGTTCCCCCCTCCTCCTATAAAAGGAGCCCCCCTCCTCACTTGTCTCACACACCTCCTCGTGAAGGATCTATCTCCCCCTCTAGAATTTATCCCCCATGGTCTCGGACTAGCGAGATATATGTTCCCGGTGGCTATTCGGCAAGAAAGAGTTGTGCTTCCGCTGCATCGCTGGAGAGAGGAGGCAGAGGTTGCTCGGTGCCTCGAACGTGTGTGCGAGCACGGATGCTCTGCTGATTTGCGGCGCTAGGACTTCCTCTCGATCTTGAGATCGGCAAGAGATCGTCTACATCAACCATGAGTTGAACTCGTTAAGCTTTGTCGGTCTTCAAGGGTATGTTCTCTACGGATATACATCTGCCCGTTGTTTGTATCTAGTAGATAGATCTTGGTACATAGTTCCCATCGTAGGAAATTTTTTGTTTTCTATGCTGCGAACCCTACAACACAGGTGTTGGTGGCAACGCGGAGACCTGCACAACACAAACTCAAGACTTTGCCCCAACGAATCAGTGAGGTTGTCAAGCTCGCCGGTTTGCTGTAACAAAGGATTAAACGTATGGTGTGGAATATAATGGTCTGCAGCAAGTAAACAAGTAACAGTGGAAGATGTATAAATGGTAAAGATTGGACTGGGGTCCATAGTTCACTAGAGTTGCTCTCCTTAGATAAACAACATGGCATGAAGGGTAAGTAAATTATAGCAGGGCAATTGACAGGAACTGAGCAAGGCATAACAATGCAATTACTAGCCAGAAAGATACTATGAAGTTGATTGGGCAATACAACAATATACATAGACCGTCATCCAACTGCATCTATGCCTAGAAGTCCACCTTTAGGTTATCATCCGAACCCCCTCCAGTATTAAGTTGCAAGCAACAGACAACTGCTTTAAGCAAAGTGTGTAAGGTAAACAGTCCACATGTTACATGAACAAGAGACCGTTGTTTTCTCCCTAGTAGCAACAACACATCTACAACCGAAGAGATTATTGTCACTTCCCTTGGAAACTAGAGGCATGCACCCACTATCGAGCATAAATACCCCCTCTTGGAGTCACTAGCAACTACTTGGCCAAGATAACCACTAGCAACGGAGAGCATGCAAGATCACAAACAACATAGACATGATAGAATCATAAAGATAAAACCATTAATCAAACCAACATAATAATCTCAATATCCATCGGATCCCTGCAAACACAACATGCATGATTACAAATAGATTAGATCTTGATCATGAACGGAGGTCACAAGATCTATACATGAAAGTACAAAGGAGGAGATACAACCATCTAGCTACTACATGGACCCATAGTCCAAGTTAGAACTACTCACGAATCATACCGGAGAGAAGGCCTCCGGGATGGTCTCCCCTCCGGCAGGGTGCCGGGAAGAACTTCAGGTCCCCCTGATCTAGGGACGATGGTGGCGGCGGCTACAGACGGTTTCATGGATTTCTGATCGAGTTCTCAGGATTTCTTCATCAGGGGCTTCTTATAGGCGAAGGGTGAGACCGAGGCGGCGGCCAGGGCCACCAAACCCTAGCTAGGCGCGGGCCCACCTATGGCCGCACCTGGGGGGATGGCCCCTCTGGCCGGCCCCTCCAGCTCTCCTCTGGACTTCTTGTTCCCCACAGAAAGTTATTTACTTTGTCCTTCGTCCCGTCCAATTACAAGAATATTTCTTTACTAACTTTTCTGAAACCAAAAACAGCAGAAAACAGGCATCTGACACTGTTGCAACTTGTTAATAGGTTAGTACCAGAAACATGTAAAAAGCACCTCAAAGTGTAGACAAGCAAAGCAAAGTAGATACAAAACAAGCATGGAGCATCAAAAATTATAGATACCTTTCCGACGTTTCAGCATCCCCAAGCTTAACTCCTGCTCGTCCTCGTGTAGGTAAGTGATAAAAAGAATAATTTTAGAGGTGACATACACCCTCACAATAAATATCCAACGATTTGCAAGCATTAAAAGCTGGGATCAAATAATTCTAAACATGTGCATGAAAGATGGAGTCCTTAGGACATAGTAATTATGCATGCAACATCGCAAGCTACAAACAAAGATCATGAATAATATACATTGAAAAACGTTTGTTTGTTTCACATGCATAAAACATAGCATAGTGGCAATCAGCTTGTCCCTCATAGAGTAGCAATATAATGCATAGGATACCCGCAAAGTTCACAAGGGTGACTAGAAACAAATAGCACAAGAACAAGTAATAACACAATATGCATCAATTAATAAGCTTTGGAACACTGCACATAGAATGACAACTATGCTCTCTTAATGGTGCCTAAAGGTAGAAGGTGGAGACTCAATAGTGGTGGAAGAAAGACCTTTTTGTAAAGGAAGCAGGGATTACTGTTGGAGATATGCCCCAGAGGCAATAATAAATGTAGTTATTATTATATCTTTGTGTTTATGATAAATGTTTACATTCATGCTATAATAGTATTAACAAGGAAACATTAATACTTGTGTGATTTGTAAACTTAATTTGAAGTCCCTAGTATAGCCTCTATACTTCACTAGCTTGTTGGTTGATAAATGATTGTGGTTTCCCTATCATGAACATTGAGATGTTATCAACAACAAGATCATATCATTAGGAGAATGATATGGTGGACATACTCCTATAGATAAGCGTAGCATAAAGATCAAGTCATTTCAATAGTTCAATTGCTATATGCTTTCTAATACATAGTAACCTAATTCCTTCGACCATGAGATCATGCATATCACCTTTACCGGATGGATGCTTTGATGACATCAAACACCACACTGTAACTGGGTGGCTATAAAGGTGGCATTGAGTGTTCGGAAAGTATTGGTTGAGACACATGGATCAAGAGTGGGATTTGTCCATCCATATGACGGATAGATATTCTCTGGGCCCTCTCGGTGAAATGTCATCCAATTAGCTTGCAAGCATGTGACTGGCTCACAAGGGATCACATATCACGGGAACGAGAAAAGAGTACTTATCAGTAACGAGGTTGAACTAGGTATGCAGAGATACCGACGATCATAACCTCGGATAAGTAACATATCGTGAGACAAAGGGAAATTGGTATCGTATGTAAGTGGTTCATTCGATCGCAAAGTAATCGTAGAAGTATGTGGGAGCCATATGAATTTCCAGATTCCTCTATTGGTTATTGTTCGGAGAAGTGTCTCGATCATGTCCGCATAATTCACGAACCGTAGGGAGACACACTTAAGGATTCGACGTTGTTTTGAGTAGTTATGGTATTATGAGAAAGAGACCGAATGTTGTTCGGAGTCTCGGATGGGATCCGGGATATCACGAGGTGATCCGGAATGGTCCGGAGAATAAGATTCATATAAGGAAAGTCCCGTTTCGGAGTTCGGAAATGATTCCGGTGAATGTTCTAGAAGGTTCCGGAATGTCCGGCACTCCGGGAGGGGGGAGGGGTACATGAATGTGTCATTACATATTGGAATGATTGCATCATGTACTAAGTGTTCTTGCTGTTCCAAATAAAGGATTAAATTGAATCCTAAAACAGAAAAGTCAAATGTCCAGTTTGAAAGTCAAACGGCTAAAACAAGAAACTGTGGGAAACAAGCAAGAGGAGTTGGGAACCGACTTGGGGGAGGAGTCTCCTCCCCAAGCCGGCGCGCCAACCAAGGCCGACTTGGGGAGGGACTCCCCTCCCCTTAGCCGCATCCTCCACCCATAAAAGGAGGGGCAGGGCCTCCTCCTCTAGACACACAAGTTCCTATCCTCTAATCTCCGGTTTAGAGCCGTTTTGGTTTAGAGCTTCTAATTGCCCTAGCCTTCGGTTTAGAGCCTTCTAATTGGTGTGTCTAATCCCTAGACCACTAATAGCCCTCTCTCATACTCCACCATACTCGCTCCGGCTTAAGGCGAAGCCCTGCGGGATCTCCCCTCTACTTCCGGTACCACGCCGTTGTGCTGCCGGAATCACGAGGAGAGTGCTACAACCTCCGCTGCCTGCTGGAACAAGGGAGAGGAAGGTCTTCGTCGAGTACCGAACGTGTGACCGACTGCGGGAGCGCTGCCGGAACGCAGCGCCGGAAGGATCGTCTACACGATCTTGAGATCGGGAAGAGTACGACTACATCACCCACGAGAATCCGCTCTCGTTAAACACTTTGGAATCTTCGAGGGTAAGTTATTCCATTGACTCGTTGCTACAATCTAGTAGATAGATCTTGGCTTGTTTGTTTGTATGCGATAGAAATTTTTTTTCCATGCTACGAACCCCTACAGTGGTATCAGAGCCGTGTCTATATGTAGATCTGTTGCACGAGTATAACACAATGGTCATTGTGGGCGTTGATGCTTTTATTGTCGATTACTTCTTGTGTACTTTGCATCTTGCGGTATGTTGGGATGAAGCGGCCCGGGCTAACCTTACATGACATCGTTCATGAGACTTGCTCCACGCTTGACATGCAACTTGTATTGCATAAGTGGCTTTGCGGGTGCCTGTTTCTCCTAGCATAGTTAAGATCCAATTTACAACGGGTGATCAACAATGCTAGTATCAATGTTGTGGTTCTTGTTCGTAAGTTAGAACGACACTTATTGAAAGCCCCAAACCACGTAAAATATGCAAAGAAAGTAGAGGCGTCTAACTTTGTTTTGCAGGGGTGTGCAGTGATGTGATATGGCCATGATTGTGATTATATTTGATGTATGCAATGTTCCTTATTGTAAGTTGGCAACCGGCAGGAGCCATATGGTTGTCTTTAATTTATGTTAAGACCCGCGTGTCTATTCAAAGTAGTTGTAATAGTTGAAGCCGGTGGATGACAACCATGGAGAAGCGTCATTGACCTTGATGCAATGCCGGTGATGATGGAGATCATGTTCGTGCTTGAAGATGGAGATCGGAAGCACAAAGAAGAAAGGCCATATCATATCACATATATATTGAATTGCATGTGATGTTAATCCTTTATGCATCTTGTATTGCTTAGTAGACGACGGTAGCATTATAAGATGATCCCTCATGCACATCAATTTCAAGTCATAAAGTGTTCACCCTTAGTTAGCACCGTTGCTAAAGCTTGTTGTTTCGAAGCACCACGTGATGATCGGGTGTGTTAGATTCTGCAAGTGTATACAACGTGAGCAAGCCAGATTTTCTCATGCAGAAACTAAGGTTTGATCTTGACGAGCCTAGCATATACAGACATGGTCTCGGAACACGGATCACCGAAAGGTAAAGCATGAATCATATAGTAGATATGATGAACATGTCGATTGTTCGCCATTGAAACTATGTCGACTCTCGTGATGATCGGTGTTGATATGGTGGATTTGGTTCGTGTGATCACTAAAACAATGTGAGGGATATTGTTTTGAGTGGGAGTTCACCTAGTTTAATTTCATTATTAATTTGAACTCAATTTGTCATAAACTTAGTCTAAACTATTGCAAATATGTTGTAGATCAATGGCAGCCCCTACCATCAATTTTAATGCATTCCTAGAGAAAGAAAAGTTGAAAAACAATGGAAGCAACTTCGCGGATTGGTTCCGCAATTTGAGGATTGTCCTCACAGCTGGTAATTTGACCTATGTGCTGGATGCACCGCTGGGTGACCCACCTGCAGATGATGCTCCCGATGAAGTAAAGAATGTTTACCTCGCTCGGAAGAATCAGTACTCCATAGTTCAGTGTGCTATCTTGTATGGTTTGGAATCGGAGCTTCAGAAAAGGTTTGAGGATTCAGACCCATATGATATTGTCGAGGATCTCAAATTGATTTTTGAGACTCATGCGGCAATTGAAAGCTATGAGGCTTCTGAAAAGTTCTTTAACTGCAAGATGGAAGAGGGCAGCTCCGTCAGTGAGCATGTGCTTAAGATGTCTGGGCACGCAAACAAACTTCAAAGCTTGGGTATAGTGATTCCTAATTCTTTGGGGATTTACCGTGTCCTCCAATCACTACCACCAAGTTACAAGAACTTTGCGATGAACTACAACATGCAGAACATGAACAAGACGTTGCCAGAACTCTTTGCCATGTTGAAATCTGCAGAAGTGGAGATCAAGAAAGAGCACCAAGTGTTGTTGGTCAATAAGACCACCAAATTCAAGAAAGGCAAGTCTAAGCAAAAGGGACACTTCAAGAAGGGTGGTAAGAAAGTTACCACACCGGCGAAGAAGACCAAGGCTGGACCTAAGCCTGATACTGAGTGTTTTTACTGCAAGGGAGAAGGTCACTGGAAGCGGAATTGCCCAAAGTACTTGGCGGATTTGAAGAACGGCAACATCAAGAAGAAAGGTATATCTGATATACATGTTATTGATGTGTATCTCACTAGTACTCGTAGTAGTGCCTGGGTATTTGATACTGGTTCGGTTGCTCATATTTGTAACTCGAAACAGGTGCTGCAGAATAAACGGAAGCTAGCGAAGAACGAGGTGACGATGCGCGTGGGAAACGGATCAAAGGTTGATGTGATCGCGGTAGGCATGCTACCCCTTCATCTACCATCGGGATTAGTTTTATACTTAAATAATTGTTATTTGGTGCCTGCGTTGAGCATGAACATTATATCGGGATCTTGTTTATTGCGAGACGGTTACTTATTTAAGTCCGAGAATAATGGTTGTTCGATTTATATGAGTAATATGTTTTACGCACATGCACCTTTGATAGATGGTCTATTCTTATTGAATCTCGATAGTGGAAATACACATATCAACAACATTGAGGCTAAACGTTTGAAATCAAGCGATAATTCGACCTATATGTGGCACTGTCGTCTTGGTCACATTGGAGTGAAGCGTATGAAGAAACTCCATTCCGATGGACTTCTTGAATCACTTGATTTTGAATCACTTGAAAGATGCGAAGCATGTCTGATGGGAAAAATGACTAAGACTCCATTTTCTGGGATGATGGAGCGAGCTACGGACTTATTGGAAATCATACATACCGATGTGTGTGGTCCAATGAGTGTAGCATCGCGCGGTGGTTATCCTTATGTTCTTACCTTCACGGATGACTTGAGTAGATATGGGTATATCTATTTCATGAAACATAAGTCCGAAACTTTCGAGAAGTTTA
Organism: Avena sativa; assembly: GCA_916181665.1. NCBI lineage: Eukaryota > Viridiplantae > Streptophyta > Magnoliopsida > Poales > Poaceae > Avena > Avena sativa. The sequence goes on along the minus strand of OV702295.1, from coordinate 53,600,074 downwards.
AGGAGTTTCAAAGTGAGGTAGAGAATCAACGTAACAAGAAGATTAAATTTCTACGTTCTGATCGTGGAGGTGAATATCTAAGTTACGAGTTTGGCGAGCATTTGAAGAAATGCGGAATACTTTCACAATTGACCCCGCCGGGAACACCACAGCGTAATGGTGTGTCCGAACGTCGTAATCGAACTCTCTTAGATATGGTTCGTTCTATGATGTCACTTACAGATTTACCGCTATCATTTTGGGGTTATGCATTAGAAACAGCCGCATTCACTTTAAATAGGGCACCGTCTAAATCCGTTGAAACGACACCGTATGAATTATGGTTTGGGAAGAAACCTAAATTGTCGTTCCTTAAAGTTTGGGGATGCGAAGCCTATGTAAAGAAGTTACAGCCGGACAAGCTAGAACCCAAAGCGGAAAAATGCGTCTTCATAGGATACCCAAAGGAAACTATTGGGTATACCTTCTATCATAGATCCGAAGGCAAAACCTTCGTTGCCAAGAATGGATCCTTTCTAGAGAAGGAATTTCTCTCGAAAGAAGTGACTGGAAGGAAAGTAGAACTCGACGAGGTTGTCGAACCTTCTCTCGAAATTGCGAGTAGCGCAGCACCGGAAGAAGTTCCTGTGGTGCCTGCACCAATAAGAGAGGGAGCTAATGATGGTGATCATGAAACTTCGGTTGAAGTTGCTACAGAGCCTCGGAGGTCAACGAGAACTCGTACCACTCCAGATTGGTATGATCCCGTTATGAGTGTCATGTTGGTGGACAACACCGATGACCCCGAGACATATGAGGAAGCGATGATGAGCCCAGATTCCAATAAATGGCAAGAATCCATGAAATCCGAGATTGGATCCATGTACGAAAACCAAGTATGGACTTTGGTGGACTTACCGGATGGCCGAAAGGCTGTCGAGAACAAATGGATTTTCAAGAAGAAAACAGATGCTGATGGTAATGTTACTGTCTATAAAGCTCGACTTGTCGCAAAAGGGTTTCGACAAATTCAAGGAGTTGACTACGATGAGACTTTCTCACCGGTAGCGAAGCTAAAGTCTGTGAGGATTATGTTAGCAATCGCTGCATATTATGATTATGAGATATGGCAGATGGATGTCAAAACAGCATTCCTCAATGGAGATATTGATGAAGAGTTGTATATGATGCAACCCAAAGGTTTTGTCGATCCTAAAGATGCTAACAAGGTATGCAAACTTCAACGGTCCATCTATGGATTGAAGCAAGCATCCCGAAGTTGGAATCAACGTTTTGATAAGGTAATCAAAAGTTTTGGTTTTATACAAACTTATGGAGAAGCTTGTATTTACAAGAAAGTGAGTGGGAGCTCTGTAGCATTCTTAATACTATATGTGGATGACATATTGTTGATTGGGAATGATGTAGACCTTCTTAATAGTGTCAAAGAATATTTGAATAATAGTTTTTCAATGAAGGATCTTGGCGAAGCAGCTTACATATTAGGCATAAAGATTTACAGAGATAGATCGAAACGCCAAATATCATTGTCACAGAGTACATATTTGGACAAAGTTCTAAAGAGGTTTGGAATGGAAGAAAGCAAGAAAGGGTTCTTGCCCATGTTGCCCAATACGATCTTGAGTAAAACTCAAAGTCCGACATCGGCAGAAGATAGAGAAAGGATGAGTAAGACTCCCTATGCATCAGCCATAGGATCTCTAATGTATGCCATGCTATGTACTAGACCCGACATCGCATATGCTGTTAGTTTAACTAGCAGATATCAAAGTGATCCAGGAGTGGATCATTGGACAGCGGTCAAAAACATCCTTAAGTACTTGAGAAGAACTAAGGATATGGTTCTTTCTTATGGAGGTGATGAACAGCTCGTTGTTAATGGTTACACCGGTGCTAGTTGGAACACCGATCCGGATGATTCTAAATCACAATCTGGATACGTATTTATTTTGAATGGTGCAGCAGTTAGCTGGAGGAGTGCAAAGCAAAGCGTTGTGGCGAGATCTTCAACTGAATCGGAATACATGGCTGCTTCGAAGGCTTCACAAGAAGCGATATGGATGAAAGAGTTCATTACAGAGCTGGGTGTGGTTCCTAGTGCGCTGGACCCAATGTCTATCTACTGTGATAACATGGGCGCCATAGCCAATGCGCAAGAACCAAGGTCACACAAGAAGCTGAAGCATATCAAGCTACGTTTTCACGCTATTCAAGAACATATCCAGGATGGGGATATAAAGGTTTGCAAAGTACACACAGATCTGAATGTGGCGGATCCGTTGACTAAACCTCTCCCGAGGGCAAAACATGACCAACACCAAACTGCCATGGGTGTTCGGTATATTACCATGTAATCTAGATTAGATGACTCTAGTGCAAGTGGTAGACTGTTGGAGATATGCTCTAGAGGCAATAATAAATGTAGTTATTATTATATCTTTGTGTTTATGATAAATGTTTACATTCATGCTATAATAGTATTAACAAGGAAACATTAATACTTGTGTGATTTGTAAACTTAATTTGAAGTCCCTAGTATAGCCTCTATACTTCACTAGCTTGTTGGTTGATAAATGATTGTGGTTTCCCTATCATGAACATTGAGATGTTATCAACAACAAGATCATATCATTAGGAGAATGATATGGTGGACATACTCCTATAGATAAGCGTAGCATAAAGATCAAGTCATTTCAATAGTTCAATTGCTATATGCTTTCTGATACATAGTAACCTAATTCCTTCGACCATGAGATCATGCATATCACCTTTACCGGATGGATGCTTTGATGACATCAAACACCACACCGTAACTGGGTGGCTATAAAGGTGGCATTGAGTGTTCGGAAAGTATTGGTTGAGACACATGGATCAAGAGTGGGATTTGTCCATCCATATGACGGATAGATATTCTCTGGGCCCTCTCGGTGAAATGTCATCCAATTAGCTTGCAAGCATGTGACTGGCTCACAAGGGATCACATATCACGGGAACGAGAAAAGAGTACTTATCAGTAACGAGGTTGAACTAGGTATGCAGAGATACCGACGATCATAACCTCGGATAAGTAACATATCGTGAGACAAAGGGAAATTGGTATCGTATGTAAGTGGTTCATTCGATCGCAAAGTAATCGTAGAAGTATGTGGGAGCCATATGAATTTCCAGATTCCTCTATTGGTTATTGTTCGGAGAAGTGTCTCGATCATGTCCGCATAATTCACGAACCGTAGGGAGACACACTTAAGGATTCGACGTTGTTTTGAGTAGTTATGGTATTATGAGAAAGAGACCGAATGTTGTTCGGAGTCTCGGATGGGATCCGGGATATCACGAGGTGATCCGGAATGGTCCGGAGAATAAGATTCATATAAGGAAAGTCCCGTTTCGGAGTTCGGAAATGATTCCGGTGAATGTTCTAGAAGGTTCCGGAATGTCCGGCACTCTGGGAGGGGGGAGGGGTACATGAATGTGTCATTACATATTGGAATGATTGCATCATGTACTAAGTGTTCTTTCTGTTCCAAATAAAGGATTAAATTGAATCCTAAAACAGAAAAGTCAAATGTCCAGTTTGAAAGTCAAACGGCTAAAACAAGAAACTGTGGGAAACAAGCAAGAGGAGTTGGGAACCGACTTGGGGGAGGAGTCTCCTCCCCAAGCCGGCGCGCCAACTAAGGCCGACTTGGGGAGGGACTCCCCTCCCCTTGGCCGCATCCTCCACCCATAAAAGGAGGGGCAGGGCCTCCTCCTCTAGACACACAAGTTCCTATCCTCTAATCTCCGGTTTAGAGCCGTTTTGGTTTAGAGCTTCTAATTGCCCTAGCCTTCGGTTTAGAGCCTTATAATTGGTGTGTCTAATCCCTAGACCACTAATAGCCCTCTCTCATACTCCACCATACTCGCTCCGGCTTAAGGCGAAGCCCTGCGGGATCTCCCCTCTACTTCCGGTACCACGCCGTTGTGCTGCCGGAATCACGAGGAGAGTGCTACAACCTCCGCTGCCTGCTGGAACAAGGGAGAGGAAGGTCTTCGTCGAGTACCGAACGTGTGACCGACTGCGGGAGCGCTGCCGGAACGCAGCGCCGGAAGGATCGTCTACACGATCTTGAGATCGGGAAGAGTACGACTACATCACCCACGAGAATCCGCTCTCGTTAAACACTTTGGAATCTTCGAGGGTAAGTTATTCCATCGACTCGTTGCTACAATCTAGTAGATAGATCTTGGCTTGTTTGTTTGTATGCGATAGAAATTTTTTTTTTCATGCTATGAACCCCTACAATTACAAGTTTCAAAAAGAGCTTCCAAAAATTATGGTACTAGTTAGCTTTCAGCCCTCATTGCCCCTATCATAAGCATCTTGAAGTGGTTAAGGTTAAAGTGGCAAAGCTAGAGTATATGCTTGATGAAGTATAAGTTGGCAATCTCATGTCCCTTGAATACGAGGGCCACACCTCATGCATACTCAACTTTGGTTCCAGGTAAGTTCTTGTCACTGTAAGTATTTGTATATCATTGAGAACTGCCAACGGGGTACCCCTTGCACATGGTACATGAGCTTTCCCATAACCAAAATGACAAGGCAAGCAGGCAATGAGCATCTCAGCAATTCTTCTTATGTACCATGGGAATATGGTGCCTTTTCTCTCTTTCCTCTTTTCTCAATGTGTCTTTTTTATAAGAAGAATGCTTCATAGATGTCACTATGGTGATGCTGTAAGTTTCCACCATGATTAGGCATGGCTTATGCTAGCGGCCCAAGCGTTTCTCTAACACAGAATACAAACTCCATTGACTTACAAGTCCCCTCTTTATTTCACACCGGTGACATCCATAGACAAAAGAACATGATATCAACCGAGTACAACAAGGTACAAGTGCAATGTTGAAAACGTTCCCCGTGACAACACGGTTCTGCTAATTCCAACTTATAAGTGCAAGCATATACAACAAAGTTGTCACAATGGTTCAAGTTTATTAGGGGAAAGAATAAAGTGTGCAATCAAGTTCGTGAGGGCTTTAATCACTAAGTTTTCACATAACAAAATAGTTTTTAATTGGAAGATAGTTGAAAACAAGAATATACTTGGAATGGTGTAACACACCATGCATAGGAGTTTATAGTGGACACTTTGGAATAACTTGGTTTCTTGGGAGTTGGAGGCATGAGTAGAGCTTACTCATATAATTGGAGGCTAGCAAAAGACCGGGAGCAACCAACTAAGAGAGCAATAATGGACAAATTTATGCAATGCAACAAAGCAAACTAATCAAAGCAAAGAGTGGTACTACAAGTCAAGGACTAAATTATCATAGAGGCTAATGGTGACTTTCCATAGTCATAACATGGTGTGAGCATGTGCCAAGTCAAACCCAAGCAAAACATCAAAGGAGAATACCACAATACTATGCTTTTGCATGCTAAAACAACGCATAATTTCTTCAAGGCACACTAAGCAATCCCAATTGTTTGGAACAAGACCTGCTACATCCATAATCACTAAGCATAATGCCAAAACAACACCTAGCATGTCAAGCTAAAGTCTAAGTCACAGTCAATGCAAGCTCCTCTTGCACTTCAAGCAAAAACTTACTACTCCTTTCCAAACACCAAGCAAACTTATTTGCAAAACAACACAATGAGAACAGGGGTCCAAACTACTAAATCTAACTAAACAAACTAAGCAAAGCAAACAAAAACTAAGATGCTCCAAGAACAACACAACTGTGCATGAAACAATAAAAAACGAAGTGTCTAGACAGACCTGAGATTTTTACTGATGAAGAAGGGGATGCCTTGGGCATCCCCAAGCTTTGACGCTTGTACCTCTTGGATATTTCTTGGGGTGACACCATGGTGGCATCCCCAAGCTTGAGCTTTTGTCCATTCTTCATCTCATTGCATCATTCTCTCTCTACACCTGAAATTTTTCCTTCATACAAAACTTCACACAATCTTCATTAGCAACATTAGCTTATTCAAAAGATATTAGACCCCTGGCAAAGATTTGTAACAGCAAGGATTTTCACTAAAAACACAAGCTACTGTAGTAAATCCTTCAAAGAAACTCAATTTACCTGAAGAGAGCTAAAAAAGGAACCAATAAGAAGCAAATGCAAATAATGGCAGAAATCTGTCAAAACAGACCAGCAGGTAGAAACGAATTTTTTCGAACATCTTTTGTTGCTCAAATAAAAAAGTGTTGAACTAACGAAAGTTATCTAACATACTGGGGGATTTATTCGTAAATTGTGAGCTCAATCCGATTTACAGAGCCTCCTCACGAATTTTTTTTGGTGGAGGACAGAAATCTGTTTCGGGACAACAACTCCCCAAATCTTATGTCCCTCTCATTAGAGGTCATTCTTGGCACAAAAAGCAAACAAAAAGGATAAGAAGAGGTCATTACAGTAGTAATAACTTCCAAGACTCAAGGAAACTCTTGGGTTATCACCCAACAAGTACTTTTCTTTAACGCCTTTAAGTTAGGCACAAGAAGCAAGAAGAATCAAGTATTTTCAAATGAGGAAGCATTAACATCAAACCTTGCTTTCAAAGGAGGAGCAAAAAGAAACTTCTTTCTTCTCATTGGGAAGTGTTCAATACCTTTCTTGAATGGAAAATGATACTTGATGGTGCCTTCTTTCATATCAATGATGGCACCAACTGTTCTAAGAAAAGGCCTTCCCAAAGTAATAGGACAAGAAGCATTGTATTCAACATTCAAAACATAGAAATCAACAGGGACATAAGCATTTTTAACCATAATGATAACATCATTAATACTCACCATGAGTTTCTTCTTAGCATTATCATTGAGTGGGACATTCAAATAACAATCTTCTAATGGTGGCAAATCAAGCATTTCATAAATCTTCCTAGGCATAATAGAGACACTAGAACAAAGATCACATGAAGCTTTGAGATCAAAGTCATTCACTTGCATATTAATAATGGGTTCCCAACTATCTTCTACTTTCCTGGGAATAGAAGCTTTGTGTTTTAGCTTCTCTTCCTTAATCTTAACAAGAGCATCTGTAATGTGTTTGGTAAAGGCAACATGCATATCACTAGCATCAGGACTTCTATCAAGTTTTTGCAAGAACATAATCACTTCAGAAACATTGCAACCATCAATATCAAAGTCAAACTTAGCATCAATAGTGGTAGGCATAGTAGGAGGAGGAATAGGGGCTACTTGTGGTTTAGTGTCGATGGTGCACACACTATTGTTCCTATCAATTTCAGCTTCCCTTTCCCACCTAGCATGAAGTTGAGCTAACAACCTAACATTTTCATCAATAGTAACTTGTATGGCATGAGCAGTAGCAAAGGTGTTTTCCATAGTTTCAGGTTTAGCAGCCATTTTATTAACCAAGGAAGTTTGAGCTTCAGACAAAGAGGATATATTTTTCTCAACAGTTAAAAGCTTTTCCTCTATAGTCTTATTGAAAGTGGTTTGTTTACTAATAAAGTCCTTGAGCATTACTTCAAGTTTAGAGGGGACACTTCTAGCATTATTATAAGAGCTTCCATAGGAGTTTCCATTATTAGGAGGATAAGGCCTATAATTGTTGTTGCTACCAAAATTATTCCTATAGGCATTGTTGTTGAAATTATTGTTTCTAATGAAGTTCACATCAACTTGCTCTTCTTGAGCAACCAAAGAGGCTAAGGGAACAATATTAGGATCTAGAGGAGCTTTCCCATTAACAAGCATAGCCATAATAACATCAATCACTCAAAGAGGAAGTTTCCTCAACAGAATTTACCTTCTTTCCATGTGGAGCTCTATCAACATGCCATTCAGAGTAGTTAACCATCATATTATCAAGCAGCCTTGTTGCAGCACGCAAGGTGAGTCCCATAAAATTACCTCCAGCAACAGAATCCAACAGGTTTCTTGAGGAGAAGTTCAAACCTGCATAAAAAGTTTGGATAATCATCCAAGCAGTGAGTCCATGAGTAGGGCAATTTTTAACCAAAGATTTCATTCTTTCCAAAGCAGGAGCAACATGTTCACCATCAAGATGTTTAAGTTTAATAATGTCACTCCTCATAGCAATAATCTTAGCAGGAGGATAGTACTTTCCAATAAAAGCATCTTTGCACTTAGTCCAAGAATCAATACTATTTTTAGGCAAAGATAGCAACCATTCTTTAGCTTTTCCCTGCAAAGAGAAAGGAAAAATCCCGAGCTTAATAATATCTCCATCTACATCCTTATACTTTTGCATCTCACAAAGTTCAACAAAGCTATTAAGATGGGCAGCAGGATCATCAGAACCAGCACCAGAAAATTGCTCTCTCATCACAAGATTCAACAAAGCAGGCTTAATTTCATAAAAGGTAGCATCAGGAGCAGGTGGATAAATAGGTGTGCTTAGGAAATCATTGTTGTTGGTGCTAGTAAAGTCACACAACTTGGTGTTCTCAGCAGAGTTCATTTTGGCAAAGGTGGGCAAGCTAAAAACAGCAGCAGCTAGAGCATGAACTAATGTTTTTGTGTTTTTTTGAATAAGGAAAGCAAACCAAACAAAATAAACAAAGCAAATTAAAAACAAAGTAAAGAGAAAGGAAGTGAAGGACTCCCCTAGTGAAGACGTCCTTAGCCTCCCTGGCAACGGCGCCAGAAAATAGCTCGATTGCGCCCACCACTTGTCGTGGGACGCTTCGTTGGAAACCCCAAGAGCAAGGTATGAAGCAGCACAGCAGCAAGTTTAACTCAGTAACAAACCGAGGTTATCGAACCAGTAGGAGAAAGGAAACGTCACACAGGTGTTGGTGGCAACGCGGAGACCTGCACAACACAAACTCAAGACTTTGCCCCAACGAATCAGTGAGGTTGTCAAGCTCACCGGTTTGCTGTAACAAAGGATTAAACGTATGGTGTGGAAGGTAATGGTTTGCAGCAAGTAAACAAGTCACAGTAGAATATGTATCAATGGTAAAGATTGGACCAGGGTCCATAGTTCACTAGAGGTGCTCTCCTTAGATAAACAACATGGCATGAAGGGTAAACAAATTACAGCAGGGCAATTGACAGGAACTGAGCAAGGCATAACAATGCAATTACTAGCCAGAAAGATCCTATGAAGTTGATTGGGAAATACAACAATATACATAGACCGTCATCCAACGGCATCTATGACTAGAAGTCCACCTTCAGGTTATCATCCGAACCCCCTCCAGTATTAAGTTGCAAGCAACAGACAACTGCTTTAAGCAAAGTGTGTAAGGTAAACAGTCCACATGTTCCATGAATAAGAGACCGTTGTTTTATCCCTAGTAGCAACAACACATCTACAACCGAAGAGATTATTGTCACTTCCCTTGGAAACTAGAGGCATGAACCCACTATCGAGCATAAATACCCCCTCTTGGAGTCACTAGCAACTACTTGGCCAAGATAACCACTAGCAACGGAGAGCATGCAAGATCACAAACAACACAGACATGATAAAATCATAAAGATAAAACCATTAATCAAACCAACATACTAATCTCAATATCCATCGGATCCCCGCAAACACAACATGCATGATTACAAATATATTAGATCTTGATCATGAACGGAGCTCACAAGATCTATACATGAAAGCACAAAGGAGGAGATACAACCATCTAGCTACTACATGGACCCATAGTCCAAGGTGGAACTACTCACAAATCATACCGGGGAGAAGGCCTCTGGGATGATCTCCCCTCCGGCAGGGTGCCGGGAAGAACATCAGATCCCCCCCCCCGATCTAGGGACGATGGTGGTGGCTTGCTCAGTTCCTAGATCGGGGGGATCTGAAGTTCTTCCCGGCACCCTGCCGGAGGGGAGATCATCCCGGAGGCCTTCTCTCCGGTATGATGCGTGAGTAGTTCCACCTTGGACTATGGGTCCATGTAGTAGCTAGATGGTTGTATCTCCTCCTTTGTGCTTTCATGTATAGATCTTGTGAGCTCCGTTCATGATCAAGATCTAATCTATTTGTAATCATGCATGTTATGTTGCAGGGATCCGATGGATATTGAGATTATTACGTTGGTTTGATTAATGGTTTTGTCTTTATGATTCTATCATGTCTGTGTTGTTTGTGATCTTGCATGCTCTCCGTTGTTAGTAGCTATCTTGGCCAAGTAGTTGCTAGTTACTCCAAGAGGAGGTATTTATGCTCGATAGTGGGTTCATGCCTCTAGTTTCCAAGGGAAATGACAATAATATCTTTGGATGTAGATGTGTTGTTGCTACTAGGGAGAAAACAACAGTCTCTTGTTCATGGAACATGTGGACTGTTTACCTTACACACTTTGCTTAAAGCAGTTGTTTGTTGCTTGCAACTTAATACTCGAGGGGGTTCGGATGATAACCTGAAGGTGGACTTCTAGTCATAGATGCAGTTGGATGGCGGTCTATGTATCTTGTTGTATTTCCCAATCGAATCTCATAGGATCTTTCTGACTAGTAATTGCATTGTTATGCCTCACTTAGTTCCTGTCAATTGCCCTGCTGTAATTTGTTTACCCTTCATGCCATGTTGTTTATCTAAGGAGAGCACCTCTAGTGAACTATGGACCCCGGTCCAATCTTTAACATTGATACATCTTCCGATGTTACTTGTTTACTTGCTGCAAACCATTACCTTTCACACCATATGTTTAATACTTTGTTACAGCAAACCGGTGAGCTTGACAACCTCACTGATTCGTTGGGGCAAAGTCTTGAGTTTGTGTTGTGCAGGTCTCTGCGTTGCTAGCAACACCTGTGTGACGTTTCCTTCCTCCTAATGGTTCGATAACCTCGGTTTCTTACTGAGGGAAAACTTGCTGCTGTGCTGCTTCACACCTTTCTCTTGGGGTTTCCCGACGAAGCGCTCCCACTTGGACTAGCGCTGCATCAGTGCCTGAAATTTTCTGAAGCACTTCGCGTTTTTATGCCTATACTTATCGGTTTATCTGGCTCTCTGCTTCGTCCCTTTCATGGTTCGGCCAACCTTTAGCACGAAAACTTTGCCGAGCAATGGAGCGCAATTGCTAAACCAGTTTAAACTCGAAAACAATGCCGGCTTCCTGTACCAACAACTCATTATTTGGAAAATGCCCGCGTCCAAGCAATCAGATAAAGAATCAAAGTATAGAAAGTAAATTAAATTTTGTACCCTAAGGTAACATCTCTAGATTTTCAAAAATCGTAACCAGAACGAACATGAGCATAAAGTACTTTTAAGCATTCTAGGATTTTTGACAAAATAAGATGGCAAGAACTTCTCAAAGATAAAATATGAGGAAACCAACACTTTATTTCACTTTGAACATGTACATATATGATTACAAGGAAATATAACTAAGAATAGAAGGGGCGTAGCTGTGCAATATTCCATGGACGATCTATTTCATCCGGGTCTGTGCTGCCACCAGCTCTCTTTCTCTTTCGAGTGTCAGGTCTTTCCTTGATTGGTCTCATGTCGGTTAAATAATATGACCCATTATGCAGAACTCTGCTAATCATAAAAGGTCCTTCCCAAATGGGGGAAATTTTGTGCTTTCTCTTTTGCACAAGTAGGAGAACCAAGTCGCCTTTTCTGAAAGAACGGTTTTGTACTCTCTGACTATGATACTTGCGTAACTTCTGCTGATAGACTGAAGATCTCTGCTCAGCAATGACGCGTACTTCTTCGATTATATCGAGATCATCTTGCCGAGAAACTTCCGCATCTTCTTTGATATACGCTTTGATTCGTGGAGCCTGATGGATCGGATCACTCAGAAGAACTGCTTCTACACTGTAGACCAAGAAGAAAGGAGTATAGCCAGTAGATCTGTTAGGAGTTGTACGCAAGCTCCATATCACAGACGGTAATTCTTCCGCCCAAGCCCCCGCAGCCCGACGAAGCGGTGCCTCGAGGCGAGGTCGGATTCCTTGTAGAATGAGGACATTAGTTCTTTCGACTTGTCCATTGGCTTGTGGATGTGCGACTGATGCAATATCAAGTTGGATCCCTTGTTCTTTGCAGAATTTGGCAAGTTCCCCCATAGAAAAGTTGCTCCCATTGTCAGCAATTATATTGTGTGGATATCCGAATCGAATGATTATGTCTTCGACGAACTTTCTGGTTGTGGATCCATCGCAACTTGTTACGGGTTTAGCCTCAATCCATTTTGTAAATTTATCCACCATAACTAGTAGGTGAGTAAATCCACATTTTGCCGTGTGAAACGGCCCTACCATATCAAGCCCTCAAACCGTGAATGGCCATGTAATAGGGATTGTTCGTAGTTGTTCAGCCGGAACATGTGCCTGATGAGTGTACTTTTGGCAGCCCTTGCACGTTTTGACCAATTTATCGGCATCCGCCTTAGCCGAAGCCAAAAGAATCCGTGTCGAAAAGCTTTTGCCACTAAGGATCTGGCTGCAGCGTGTTGACTACACTCGCCTTCGTGTATTTCTCTTAATATTTCCACTCTTTCTTCCGAAGAAATACATCTCTAAAACACGCCAGAAACACTCCGCTTATAGAGCTCACCATTTATTATAGTGTAGGCTTTTGCTCGTTGGACAATCTACTGGCTCAAGACTTTGTCTTCGGGTAATTTTCCATCTATTAGGAAATCCAGATAGGGTTTTGTCCAGCTGAGAATTATAGCCAGAACTGCTATTAAAGGTGAGTCGGATTTCGTCGGATAGTCCTCATCAACTCCGACTATGGAGGGGACCCTTAAATGCTCTAAAAAAGCACCATCTGGTACTTGTTTCCGTGGAAAGCCTATCCTTGATAGAGCATCCGCTTCCTCATTTTCTGCTCGAGGGATGTGTTGAGCCTCAAAACCCTCGAACGATTTAGATAATTCATCCACAACAGCTTTGTATGCTGCTATGTGTTTGTTTGCGTTGCAGATGTCGGATACTTGCTAAGCAACTAAATCTGAGTCTCCGTAACACATAAGTCTAGATATGCCAATGTTTTTGGCCATGCATATTCCATGTAGCAATGCTTCGTACTCGGCAATATTGTTAGTTGCCGTGAAGTGTATTTGTAACACATAGAACAACTTATCTCCTTGGGGTGATTTGAGCACCACGCCAGCCCCCGAGCCTCCTCGTGCTTTTGATCCGTCAAAGTGAAGGGTCCAAAATTCCGAGTCTAGAGGGCCTGAATTTTCTGCCGTTTCTGTCCAATCGATGACAAAGTCGGCAAGTATTTGGGATTTGATTGTTGTACGTGGCTTGTACTCAATATTGAAAGCTGCAAGCTCTATTCCCCACTTTGCGACACGTCCGGTGGTATCGTGGTTGTTAATTATGTCTCGCAGAGGAGCCGTGCTCACTACTATGATCTTATGCTCTTGAAAATAGTGGCGTAGCTTTCTGGATGCAAAGAACACTCCATAGGCTAGCTTTTGATGATGTGGATACCGTTGTTTGGATTCTATCAGGACCTCACTCAGATAATAAGTTAGCCGCTGCACCTTATACTCGTGGCCTTCTTCCTCGCGCTCAACTACTGTTACCACGCTTATGACCTTGTTGGTCGCTGCAATGTAAAGTAACATGGGTTCCTGAGGTTCTGGCGCTGCGAGCACTAGTGGGTTTGAAAGTAGATCTTTCAAACTTTGCAAGGCAGTTTCGGCTTCTGGGGTCTAGACAAATTTGTCGGTTTTCTTCAAGAGTTTGTACAAAGGTGCGGCTCTTTCGCCGAGCCGACTGACGAACCGACTCACTACTGCAATGCAACTAGTGAGGCGATGTATGTCCTTCAGGCGAGTCGGCCTGGTAATGTTTAGAATAACCTTTATTTTGTCCCGGTTCACCTCTATACCTCGCTCTAAGACGATGAAACCTAACAATTTTCCGGCTGGAATTTCAAAGAAACACTTATTCGGATTTAGCATCGTATTGAATTTTCGTAGACTAGCAAACGTTTCATCCAAGTCGTAAATTAAAGTTTCCTTCTTTTTGGACATAACTGCTATGTCATCTACGTATACATGGATGTTGCATCCGATTTGGTCATCAAGACAACGTTGCATAGTACGTTGATATGTTGCTCCCGCGTTCTTTAAGCCAAAAGGCATAGTTTAGTAGTAGAAGGTTCCGAAAGGAGTGACGAAAGACGTCTTAATTTGATCAGACTTTTTCATCGGTATTTGGTGATATCCGGAATATGCGTCGAGAAAATAGAGTGGTTCCGACCCTGCCGTTGAGTCGATAACTTGATTGATTCTTGGCAAAGGGAACGGATCTTTTGGGCATGCCTTGTTCAAAGCGGTATAATCAACACACATCCTTAATTCAATAGTGTCCTTTTTAGGGACGAGTACAGGATTTGCCACCCAATATGTATGGATGACCTCTGTTATAAAATCCGCTAACTCTATGCGGGCTAGTTCTTTGGCTATCGCTTTGCACTTTTCGTCACCGAACTGTCGTAAGGACTGTTTGACGGGTTTAGCGTCTGGGTACACATTAAGAGAGTGCTCAACAAGTTCCCTAGGTACTCTGGTCATGTCAGAAGGCTGCCATGCGAAGATATCACTATTAGCTTTGAGGAACTCGATGAGCGCGCTTTCCTATGCGTGACCTAAGCCTACCCCTATGTTCGTCGTCTTGGAGGGATCATCTTCCTTCAGTGACGTTTTCTTCATCTCTTCTGACGCCTTGAACTGCAAACTTGGCTTCAGCACCTCGTTCTTCGTAGCGGGCATCTCAGACGGATTGATGGTCTTCTTGATCTCCTGGTACTCCTGGGCATGCAGCACGGCTTTGGCGAAGACAGCAGATCCTTCGTCGCACTCTCGTGCCTTCCTCGGATTTCCTCGTACGGTGATTGCACCCTTTGGACCTGGAAGTTTGATCATGTTGTAGATGTAACAGGGACGGGCCATGAACGCCCAGTAAGCCGGATGTCCGAAGATGGCGTGGTAAGCACTTTTGAACAGTACCACCTCGAAGGAGAGTGGCTCGGTCCGGTAGTTATCCCGGGTTTCGAATGTCACGTCTAGAGTGATCTCATCAAGAGAATCTGCATGTCTCCCTGGTACGATGCCATAGAAAGTTACACTGCTGTAACTCAACTGGCTCTCATGCAGCTTCATGCGGTGGAGCGTTTCGATGTAGAGAATGTTGATGCTGCTCCCACCGTCCATGAGTGTTTTAGAAAACTCATAGCCGTCAATAAGAGGATTGACAACCAGATGATACTTTCCTCGACGATGTGTTTTCCTTGGGTGATCTGATCGATCAAAGGTGATGGTTACCTCTAACCAATCCAGGAATTATGGAACAGCCGGAACCGTGGCATTAAGCTCACGAAGAACTGCCTTCTTTTCCTTGGCAGGTTGGGATCCAAGGAAGTAGACGTACGCGTCTTTCTTAGTCGGAAATTTTTTATTTCCATCCGACTTGGGATCTATGGCGGCTTTCGCCTCTTCCATGTCAGAATCTTTCTTGGGTTCCTTTCCTTTCTCGGAATTTTTCTTTCCTTTTCGTCGCTTGGCTCTGTAGCCAGCGGATTCGTCTTTCTTGATGTCGTCATTAAAATGACACTTGGCATTTGTGTGGGTAGATCCTCCGTTAATATCCAAGTGGTGGACACAGGGATTGTTGGCAATATCGGCCTAGGTATAGGTTCTTCCGGGTTGCTGGTCTCCTCTGCCCTGGATTAGGGAAGTTCCTCGGCCTCTACCCCAGCCTCCTCTGCGCCCTCCTCCTCCTCCTCCTCCAGATCCGAACGTTGTGTTGACAGCTGTGTTGTCCGGAGCCGGCTTTTCGTCCGAGGTGTTCTTGCGCTTCTGAGTTTTTTTGGTTGTTTGGCCGTGTTGGGATTGGCCAGAATATTTAGCAGCCCATCTAAATCATCATCGACATTATCATATTTGCTTGCCGTCTCTATCATTTCTCCCAAATCAGTGACATGGTCACGCTTCAGCCAATGACATAAAAGTTCGACTGGAAGTCCTGCAATAAAAGCTTCTATTGTAGTTTGCTCATTTACTCCTTCGCAAGAGTTCTTCGTATCGATCCAGCGTTCGAGGTAATCCCGGTAGGTTTCTCCGGGTCTTTGGGTGCAACGCTGCAAGTCTGCGGCCATGCAGGGCCTCCTGTATGTTCCCTCGAAGTTTGAAACGAACACAGTTTGCATATCATACCAGTTGTGAATTGAATTCTCTAGCAGTTCACTGAGCCATGATCGAGCCGTCTTCCTCAGCATAAGTGGGAGATATCAGACTTCGACCAGGCTATTTCCTCCTTTGGCGATGCAGCAAGCCTGGAAAAAATCCTGGAGCCAGGTATCTGGTCGAGCTGCACCGTCGTAGGGTTGAATGTGCTTGGCGATGCCAAAGTCAACCAGAAATCTTGTTTGACGTATACGTGGTCCAAAGCATTTGGGTCCCGCATACACATCTTCTTCCTCGTACTGTCGCACTTCTAAGTTTGATTCAATGCGATGGCGAGCATCATTTGGAGAGAGAGATCTGTGCCTTCGAGGCTCACAGCTTCTACACGGTGGAGTCGGATTTATGCTTCTCCTCTCACCATTGCCGCCTCTGCCCCTGCGGCTTCCATGGCTCCGATGTGATCCTTCATGGTCGCTGCTAGGAGGCGATGGTGGCCCTGGTGGGATATTTCCGGCTGGGTTTCTTGGTGGTGGCGGTGGAGCCTCATTATGCTGACTCTGATGCCTATTTCTTCGGGCACCATCCCTACTAGATTCAGTATGATCCGGATCATCTCTTCGTCCGGCATTACCAGCCGGACGGCTTGGTGGTGGCATCCTTAGTCGATCTTTCTCCTCTCGCTGACGGCGTGTTTCCAGGTCTTCTCTGTAGCGATTATTTTGCCGACGATGGTCCTCATGGGGGACCATTGCCCTGATGGCGTCTTCGGCTGCAGCCGGAATAACTCTTGCCCAGTCACGTGCCGGCCTGCGAGAGTGGCTGTTTGAGCCGGTTTTTGAATGTTCTTATTCTCCATGGGGACGATAGCGCTAAGTTGTATCCCTGCGGAGCCTTACGTCAGCACTTTGGTCAGCGCCGGTGTGGCAAAACTCGGATTTTGAGGCCAGCTTGCCACTATATGACGCGGCCGTCTTCTGCTGCTTTAATCCTTTGTCTAGCAACGCAACACACTGTTGGACTTGCTGTGGAGACGGGTTGTTGGCGAGGATGGCGCGAGCTGCAACGGCGTTTTCCAACGGAATGTTGTAGACTCGGATCTTCTCTACATATTTTCCTTCAAATAGATCTTTGTGGATATCCGGATTCTTGGTAGCAAGAAACGGACCTCCCCTTGTCTTGTTTGGATATCGCTTGAAATATGACTGATATCTAGCAGGATCACTGTCTAACGGTTATCTCATCTCGACGAGGCGCGCAACCTCTTCGAGTAGAAACAAGCGGTGCTTTTCTAGGTCCTCGGCCCTTTTCTCCAGCGCGTCCGGTGTAAGATCCGAAGCTGTTGGGATTGGAATAGTGAGAGCATCTCCGTAAATTTCACTTGCACCCTTGGTGACGATGTGTCCATCCACAGGAGGGTCGATCGGGGTGGTATTAATCAGATCTCCATCCTGATTCTCCATATCGATAACTTCATCAACTTTTTATTTGTTGGTTTCTTTGATGTCCGGCTCTGCCGGTGTCAGATTTTTGTTCTTCTTCTTCTTCTTTGACCGCCCAGTAGCCTTAACGTGCGTACCGGTGGCAAAGACGACTTTTGGTCCGGTACCAGGGGATAAACTTCCGTCGATACTTTCCGTCATGGTTGGCTTATGGATCTCGGAAGAATCTCCGGTATCCATCTCATCCTGCGAGGTGTAGCTCGTATCCATGCTATCATATGGGCTAGGAGGATTTTCCGGCTCACCTTGCGTTTTCTTGGAGACGTGCTCTTGTTCATACTCCTCCATCTCTTTGTCGAACTCTCGAAGTTCCTACGACGTGATTGACTCTGCTGGGGAGCCAGGTGAGTCGGTGTTTTCTCCGATTGCATCTAGAACCGAATCTCTACCAGCCCCAGCATCGACAAACTCGGATCCAGTGCGTATGTGGTACACGAAACAGTGCTTCTTCTTGTTCATGTTCTTGAGGTAGTGTCACAGATGGGTTTCCGCCTCTTAGATTTCAAAGTTCTCCATGATGCTGGTGATTTCTTCGTAGTCGATATAGGGGCGCTTCATCATCTTCTCTATCATGTGCTTCAAGGGTAGTTTTTCTGCTACGGCGTCTTGGACGATGGATCCGTAGCGGATATATTCTTTGTCCGTGTATCGGATCTCATCTGGGAGATCAGATCCGGATTTTTCTTTCGCCTCTTCTTCCACTACAGGAGTGGGTTGGGTGGGTTTGATTGTTTTCGGGATCTTGAACTCTTCTGCCTCTGCGGACAAAGTAGAACCATATTTTTCTTCCTCCATGGTCATCACCTCAAGGGTGGGTTGGGCGGGTTCAGCGAAATCGAGATAGATATCGATCTCGCTGATGGGCATGATCATGTAGGTCGTCATGGGCTTTGAAGCTGGAATCCAAGTCTCGTCGAGAAGGACGAGAGGGACATCAGTGGCATAGACCACGCGACCCATGGCGATTGTTTTGCCGATTCCTGCACGCGTAGATTTCGCCTGGAACGATGCTCCAAAGATCACCTGCCCCACGGTGGGTGCCAACTGTCGTCAGATTGTCGACAAGTATGCCATAGGGGGTCCTAGTGGCGTTGGAAGTATGGGGTGTGAGACGTCGGATGTTCCAGGATCAGTGAGCACAAGTTTACCCAGGTTCAGATCCGACTTCGGTGATCGGATCCTACTCCTGCTAGCAACCCAGTAATATATCAGCGTAAGCCGGATGTTACAGCGGATTACAAGAGAGGTTCGCCTGTGCAAGTTGGTTGTGGTTGTAGCTATTGAGTTGTGCCCTAAAGGCTCCCATAGGGCCGGTTTATATAATCACCGGGGCCTAGGGTTACAGGAGAGAACTATCCGGCTACGTTACAGAGTCGGTAACTATGTACAGCTTGGACTACAAGTAATAGTACAGGCCTAAGTCGATAACTCTTCTGGGCCTTGTCGTAGTCGGAATTGGCTCCTCCTCCTTATCTGACTGGGCCGCCCGTGAAGCAAAGCTCTAACCCATTGGTGGGCCACCCTGGTCAGCGAGTCCTGTGGGTATACCCGGAAAGTATATCCCCAACAACAGTACTAGTAGTTGACTTATCAGCCATTTGCAAAGATATATCAGTTGGTATCAAATTTTCTAGCTAGAGTCTCTTGTAGAGAGAAAAAGGCATAACACTAACTCCAGCTCCCAAATCACATAAAGCAGTTCTAGCATAATTATTCTTAATATATCAAGGAATGGTTGGTATACCTAGATCACCAAGCTTCTTTGGAACCTTACCGTTGAAGGAGTAATTAGCAAGCAAAGTAGAAATTTCCTCATTAGGAATCTTCCTTTTATTAGAGACAATATCCTTCATATACTTTGAATAAGGAGGAAACTTAATAGCATCAGTCAAAGGAATTTGCAAAAATAAAGGTTTCATCTACTCACAAAACTTGTTATAGTGTTCTTCCTCCTTTGACTTGTGTTTCTTATTAGAAAAAGGCATAGGTTTCTACACCCAAGGTTCTCTCTCTACCATGTTTATTAGCAATAAAATCTTCCTTAGTGTACCTAGTGTTTTTAGTGTGCTTCTCAGGTTCTTCCTCAACTTCCTCCTTATCAGGAGCATCATTTTTATCATTACCACTCTCAGTTTCAGCATCAGAGGCAGATATACTATTAGGATCTAAAATAGGTTCAGGTGGTCCCTCAACTATTTTGTGTTTCTTTTTCTTTCTCTTATGACGACTACCACTACTTTCAGCTTGTTGAGTATCATGCTCAATTCTTTTAGGGTGTCCTTCAGGATATAAAGGATCTTGAGTGGCTATACTTGCTCTCTATTATCAAGGTGAATAACCACATCAATGTCCTCAAGCTCACAAGGACCAATCTCATGCATAATTTCCCTGTAACGCTCATAAGGAATATCACTATAACTAGCACCAATATCACATAAACCATAATAGCTATGACTACCAATTTTAACAGAAAGCACAGGGACACTAGCTTTTCTAACTTTCTTAGGATGAGAAACAATATTAGTAGCGTCTTCACAGAAGACAATATGCTCATCCTCTATATTTCTAGTGACAAGATCTTTCACAATAGCTACCACAGGCTCAATATCAATAAACTCGTCGGACCCTACAGTTTTGTTTGCGCTTTTGCTAATCACATTAGCCATAATAGAGTGTTCCCTTACCTTGGAGGGAAAAGGGATCTTATCAACATAAGGTTCAGGCAAAATAGGATCAACAGTACAAACCTCTATACTGGCAGGAACATGGGTAACAATTTCTTTATAAGGAGCATGGTACTTGTCCCACTCTTTCTTGGGAATCTCAATATAAGAGGCAAAAGCATTAAAACATTTTGCAAGAACTTGAGTATCAAGACCAAACTCATTGCTAATATCACGAAAGCTATCAGTTCCCATAAATGATTTAATGCATTCATAATCATAGTTTATACCTGACTTTCTTCCTATGTCATTCTCCCAAGCTTCAGTGTTCTCTTGAATACGGTCTAGTAGATCCCATTTAGCTTCTTCCTTTATACGTGTGAATGATCCAGCACAAGAAGCATCTAGTAAATCTTTATCACAAAGAGAAAGCCTAGAATAAAAGTTATTGAGAATAATATTGTTAGGGAGTTCATGAATATGACATTTAAGCATTAGTAACTTCAATCTCCCCCAAGCTTGAGTTGTACTCTCTCCATCAAGAGGCCAAAAGTTATATAGAAGATTTCTATCCTTATGAATCTCACTGGGAGGATAAAATTTAGAGTAAAAAAGAGATGAAATCTCCTCCCATTCCATGGATTGTCCATTCTTCAGCAGCTTATACCATTCTTTCGCTCTCCCTTTCAAAGATATAGAGAGTAACTTCTTCTTCACCTGTTCAGTTGTGATACCTGCACACTTAAACAACCCGCGTAATTCATGGATAAAAAGCAAGTGATCACCAGTATGGACAGTTCCATCCCCAAAATAATAATTATCCATAACACGATTAACAATACTTGTAGGTATATTAAAAGGATCTATCTCAACAGGAGGTGGTTCATCTACTACCCTAGCAGTGGTAGTAGTTTTCCCAAACAGACAACCAAGTGGGTTATCCATATTGGAAACAAAGTAACAAGTAGTAACAAAAGCAATACTCATAGTGAAAGTTTCCCTTACCAGTTCCACTCTTCAATAGTGCTTCACTCCCCGGCAACGGCACCAGAAAATAGTCTTGATGACCCACAAGTATAGGGGGTGTATCGTAGTACTTTTGATAAATAGGAGTGTCGATCCCAACAAGGAGTAGAAGGTGCTGAACAGTGGTATGGAGCAGGAAATCCCTGTGAATACTTAGCAAACTGAAATTTAGTGGTTTTCTGACAAGGCAACAAAACAAAGAGCAAGTAACAGAAGTAACGAACAAACAGAGCAAGTGGCCCAATCCTTTCTTAGCAAAGGACAAGCCGGTGGAAATACTTATAAGTACCAAATGTTCTCGAGGACACATGGGAATTCTGTCAAGTTCTTTCGCTTCAAATAGCTGAGTACTCTTCTCTGATGTTTGTAAGTGTTGTGTGGGTGAACCTGTGCTAATATACCGCCCTTCCTAGGACTAATACATACTTGTGATTAAACCCCATGCAAACATCCGTAACTATAGGAAAGTAATTAAGATATAAATCTAAACATATCCTTAAACTCTGAGATCCTACGCTCCCTTGTGCAAAGGTGTCCTAACGGGGGTTCAGGTTTCTGTCACTCCGGCTACCCCACGATTAGTAGCCAAATACACAATGCATTCCCCTAGGCCCATAAATGGTGAAGTGTCATGTAGTCGACGTTCACATGGCACCACTAGAAGAATAGCACCACAACTTAAATACTAAACCATTGAATAATAACTCATCACAGATTAGCTACTAACAACATGACTTCTCCCATGTCCTCAAGAACTAAACAAACTACTCACGAGACATCATATGGATCAAGATCAAAGATGATATGATAATGGATAACAATCTGAACATAAACAATAATCCAATGGTTCCACTCAGAAGCATCAACTACAATAGTAATCAACACCAGGAAAGTTTCCCCTAATGAACTAAGGAATATCCAACACAATTGTTACAGCGGGACGGAGTGTTGATGACGGTGTTGATGGCGACGGTATCCCCTCTCCTGGATGGAATTACCGTGGCAGAAATCTATCTGCCGGAGAGATCTTTCTATCTTGGTGTTTTCCGCCCCTAGAGGCGGCAGAAGTCTATCTGTGGTCGCCCCCTGAGCCTTAGGGTTTCGAAGGGAAGATATAGGCGAAGGGCGGAGTCGGAGGCCGGGCAGGTGGGCCACACCTTCCCTAGGCATGGGGTCAGGTGGGCCCGCGCCTAGGGGGGTGTGGGCCCCCCGAGGCCCCACTTCGTCCCTCCTTCTGGCTTCCTTCGTCTTCTGGTAAAATAATATGTTTCCATATTTTTCTGGTATTTTTATGATCTTAGCGAAATTGCACCGAAATGCCTTCTTTTCCATCAGAATCCAGACTCCGGCAGTCCATCCTCCAAGAATCATCCAACATGCATAAACATATGAAAAGCCATAAGTTATACCTCATAATAAGACAAATATCAATGATAGAGGTAAATTATGATATAGAATGGTGATGCAAATTGGGCGTATCAACTCCCCCAAGCTTAGACTTCGCTTGTCCCCAAGCGAATACTGAGCTCAGTAAACATGTCCATAGGTTTATGGAGTGAAGTGTCGATAAAATAATACGAACAAGAAGCATCACACTTACCATTGCACAACTCATAGAAGAAAGCAACTCACCATTATATAACTTAGCTTGCAACCAAGTACATCAGTCACAATAGGGATGCATAAAGATAAATCATAATTGGAATTGGAAAACTTGTTCTTGGTCAGAGAACACCTGGTAAATAGTTTCACAAAATCCTTTTGTAGAAGTTTCAAATCAGGAGCACTCTTTGCTAAAAAAGGTTTTTCACAAGTGAAGGCTTTCAAAGTAATACTCAATAGATAAGAGTTCTGTGCAAACAAGGAAGATAAAGAACACGATTGAATAAATCACCATATGAAAGCTTGATACACAACAACTCAAAAGCTTGCTGGAGATAGAGAGGAAGTAGGTTTACTGACTCAACTAGTAACTAGGAGAAAGGTCCCTTCTTAGAGGGTAGCAGGGATTACAAGTCATAAAGAGCTTCCAAAAGATTATGGTACTTACTAGCTTTGAGCCATCATTGCCCCTATCATAAGCATCTTGAGATGATTAAGGTTAAAGTGAACAAATATGGAGTATATGCTTGACGAAATATTAGTTGGCAATCTCATGTCCCTTGAATATGAGGGACACTCCTCATGCATACTCAACTTTGGGCCCAGGTAAGTTCTTGTCATTGTAAGTATTTGCATATCATTGAGAACCACCAACAGGGTACCCCTTGCACATGGTACATGAGCTTTCCATAACCAAAATGACAAGGCAAGCAGACAATGAGCATCTCAGCGATCTTTTTATTTACTATGTTTATAGCTTTTTATTGAGGATGCTTCATCGATGACTCACTATGGTGATGCTGCAGTTTCAACCATGATTAAGCATGGCTTAGGATAGCGACCCAGGCGTTTCTCTAACACAGAATACAGACTCCATGGACTTACAAGTTCCCTCTTTATTTCACACTATTGGCATCCATAGACAAAAGAGCACGATATCAACTATGTACAGAGTACAAGTGCAATGTTGAAAACTTTCCCCGTGACAGCACGGTTCTACTAATTCCAACGTATAGCTGCAAGCATATACAACTTCGATGTTCACAATGGTTCAAGTCTATTAGGGGCAAGGAAATAAGGTGTGCCATCAAGTTCGTGAGAGCTTTACTAACTAGTTTTCACATAACAAAATACTTTTTAATTTGAAAGGTAGATGAAGCTTGAGAATTTGCTAGGAATAGCAAAAGCTACTAGGTAGATATGGTGGACACAAGTGGCAAAAGTTCTGGGTTCAAAGGATTTCGGAAACATGAGAAGTATGCCTTCTCAAAACAGGTTTTTGGCTAGCAAGGTTGGGTATCAAGCAAGAGAGTTGAAAGAAACAAGCAAACATACAATTAATAAAGCCAAACATGCAATCTTCCTTGAAGACACAAAAGAATCTTAAATAAAGAATACTAAGCTTATGAGCCAACAAGAAAGAAAACAAATGATACCAAATACCTGTAAGCTTTTTTCTTTCTTTTTCTTTCAAACTAAAGCCACTGACCAGAACTTGGTTTGCCAAAACCAATTTAGATCCACTTGATGATCCCAAAGTGGTGCCAATACTGATCAACAAGATCCATCATATAATAGAGATTGCAAACTAAAAATAAGTGCAAAAAGTAAAAGATGAGACTTCTCATTAATATTCAAATAAAGACACTCACACCAAGGGATACAAAGATAATCAACTAAAGGAGAAATACTTCCACCTGCAAACCAAACTATAAGATAACTCCTCTACCATAGATATGAATCCACTAAAAAGGTAAAAGATAAAAGATAATGTTGGTGATACCGCGGCACTCCCCCAAGCTTGGAACAAGCCAAGGGGATACCAAACCTGATGACGAATTACTCCTTCGGTGGTGGTGGTGTCTCTTGGTAAGCTCCTCAATAAGTTTCTTCAAATCCTCCATATCGAAGGTCAAAGTACGAATTAACTCCGAATTATGCTCAATGCAGCCCATGATCAACTCGGACCGAGGATCCTAGTCCTTGTTACTCTTTCTCCATTCTTCCAAATTAGAGCGTCTCTTCCCTACACGGTTAGAACAAGGGGTACTAGGAGGAAGTGTGCTCGGAGAGAGGATATGACGCGGAGTTCTCCCTCCTGTAGACATCCGTGCTGTCCTCTTAAGTTTGGTAGGTCGTGCCACCAAACCAATGCTTGCGACGGTAGCGCGAGTGTCCGGTTGCTTGTCCTCCTCCATGTCTCCTTCATAACCTACCATAATCTCCTCCTCCTTTGGAACTTGAGGTTCTTATTCTTCGGGCTTCTTTCCTTTGTCGATGGTGGAGTCCATGGCCCTCTAAACTTGAGAAGATTTCCTAACAGAAACGGATCAAAATGAAAACACGACGAGAAGACGATGCAAGAACCTCGGGGAATCCGGGGGGTTATATATTACGAAGATTCAATGCATAAGGAAGGTTTTGACACGGAAACGAGGCGGAGACGGAGTTCGAGGGGGAACACCCCCTCAGGCGCGGCCAGGCTGGGCCCGCTCCTGGGGTGGGTTTGTCCACCCCGGGCTCCTTTTCCTCTTCAGTTTCGTCTCATAACTTCCCTTATGTATTAAAAACATCAAAAATATATACAAAAATTGGAGTTTCACGAACCTTCTGTTTTCATCACTTTTACCTATTCAAGGACGAACTCTGTAGTTTCTGGTGTTTGGCTTCTGATAAATTCTTCTAGAGTTTTCATTTGAATAACATCAACTTCTTCGTTATAAGAATCTCCAGAAATATAATGTTTTAGTCTTTGACCATTCACCACCTGTGTTGTGTCATCCTTTAGAGAAGAAATTTTGATGGCACCTGAACGATACACTTCCTTGATAACAAAAGGTCCTTCCCATTTGTAGAGTAGTTTCCCTGCAAAAAATCTGGGACGAGACCTATACAACTTTCTCACCAACATGGAACTCCCTTTTGAGAATTCTCCTATCATGCCATCTTTTTACTTTTTCCTTAAAGAGCCTAGTATTTTCATAAGCTTCACCTCTTCACTCATCTAGATTACTTAAGTCGAGCAGTCTTTTCTTACCAGCAAGTCTAAAGTCCCTATTCAACTCTTTCACTGCCCAATAAGCTTTGTGTTCTAATTCTAAAGGCAAGTGACAAGCTTTCCCATAGACCATTTTGTAAGGAGACATCCACATAGGATTTTTATAAGCAGTTCTATAAGCCCACAAAGCGTCATTCAACTTTTTAGCCCAATTTTTCCTAGATCTATTGACAGTCTTCTGCAAGATATATTTGATTTCCCTATTGGAAAGTTCTACTTGCCCACTAGTTTGGGTGTGATAAGCTGAAGCTATTCTGTGGTTTACATCAAACTTAGAGAGAGTTTTTCTAAAAACCCCATGAATAAAATGAGAGCCTCCATCAGTCATGAGATATCTAGACACACCGAACCTAGGAAAAATGACATCTTTGAGCATTTTCAAAGAGGTCTTACCATCAACACTGTTTGTAGGTATGGCTTCTACCCACTTTGTAACATAGTCAACAGCAACAAGAATATGTGTATACCCTTCTAAAGGAGGAAAAGGCCCCATAAAGTAAAATCCCCAACAATCAAAAGGTTCAATAACAAGATAAAAATTCATAGGCATTTCATTGTGTCTAGAGATGTTACCTACTCGTTGGCATTCAACACATGATAAGACAAACTTCCTTGCATCTTTAAAAAGGGTAGGCCAATAAAATCCAGATTGTAAAACCTTTTGTGCAGTCCTATCCCCAACATGATGTCCTCCATAAGCACTGCCATGACATTTTCTCAATATCTCTTGTTGTTCAAATTCTGGAACACATCTTCGCATAATACCATCTACTTCTTCTTTATATAAGTGTGGGTCATCCCAAAAGTAATGGCTTAGATCATAAAATAATTTCCTTCTTTGCTGGGCTGTAAAGGTTGGAGGAAAATACTTGGAAACAATAAAGTTAGCATAATCAGCATACCAAGGACTCTCATGTGGACTTACCCTTATTGCAGCTAACTGCTCATTTGGAAAACTATCATTAACATGCAAAGGGTCAAAAGAAATGTTTTCCAAACGAGATAAATTATCAGCAACAGGATTATCAGCACCTTTCCTATCCACAATATGCATATCAAACTCTTGCAAAAGCAACACCCACCTTATAAGCCTAGGATTAGCGTCCTTCTTCATCATAAGGTATTTAATAGCTGCATGATCGGTATGAATAGTAACCTTGGAATCAACAATATAAGGTCTAAACTTATCACAAGCAAAGATTACAGCTAAGAACTCCTTTTGAGTAGTAGCATAATTCTTTTGAGCAGCATCCAGAGTCTTGCTAGCATAATGAATGACATTTAGCGTCTTATCAACGCGTTGTCCCAAGACAGCACCCACAGCAAAATCACTAGCATCACACATAATTTCAAAAGGTAAACTCCAATCAGGTGGTTGCACTATAGGAGCAGTTGTTAAAGCTTTCTTAAAAGTTTTAAAAGCTTCCTTACAATCATCATCAAAAACAAAAGGTACATCTTTTTGAAGAAGATTAGTAAGGGGCTTTGAAATTCTGGAGAAATCTTTAATAAACCTCCTATAGAAACTAGCATGACCAAGGATACTACGAATACCTTTGATATCTCTGGAACAAGGCATCTTCTCAATTGCTTCAATTTTGGCTTTGTCAACTTCAATACCTCTTTTAGAGATCTTGTGTCCAAGAACAATTCCTTCATTAACCATGAAATGGCATTTCTCCCAGTTAAGAGAAAGGTTGGTTTCCTCACATCTCTACAAAACTTTAACAAGGTTGTGCAAATAGTTATCAAAAGAAGTTCCAGACACGGAAAAATAGTCCATGAAAACCTCCACAATTTCTTCACAAAAACCATGAAAGATAGCAGACATACATCTCTGAAAGGTAGCAGGAGCATTACATAAACCAAAAGGCATGCACCTGTAAGCATAAGTACCATAGGGACAAGTGAAAGTAGTTTTCTCTTGGTCCTGTGCTTTCACAGAAATTTGAGAAAACCCAGAATAACCATCAAGAAAGCAAAACTGAGTCTTTTTGCACAACCTCTCAAGCATTTTATCAATAAAGGGCAAAGGATAATGATCTTTCTTAGTAACTTTATTAATCTTTCTAAAATCAATGCACATTCTATACCCAACTACTACTCTTTGGGGTATAAGCTCATTATCCTCATTACGCACAACAGTTATTCCCCCTTTCTTGGGAACACAGTGAACAGGGCTAACCCATTTACTATCAGCAATAGGATAAATAATTCCAGCATCAAGGAGTTTTAATACCTCATTTCTTACCACATCCTTCATCTTTGGATTTAGACGACGTTGGTGCTCAACAACTAGTTTTGCATCACACTCTATATTAATAGCATGTTGACATATAGTAGGAGAAATACCCTTTAAATCATCAAGAGTATAGCCCATAGCTCCTCGGTATTTCTTCAATATCTCCAATAACCTTTCTTCTTCCTTTCCTGAAAGTTTAGAACTAATAATAACAGGATATATTTTCTTGTCATCAAAATAAGCATATTTAAGATCATCAGGTAAGGGTTTTAATTCAAAAACAGGGTCCCCTTTAGGTGGTAGTGTGGTACCCAAATCTTCCACATGTAAATTATGCTTAAGTAACTCAGGCTGATGAAGGAAAACCTCATCAATCTCATTTCTTTCCTTCATGAAGGCATCACTTTCATGATCTTCCATGAACTGCTGCAAGGCATTGTTAGGAGCAAGAGAAATAGCAGAAAGTTGTTCAACCCTGAAATCCTCATCAGGCAGTTCATTTTCATAAGGAGTTTTGGCAAATTTAGAAAAACTAAACTCATAAGACTCTCCAGCAAACTTAGTGAAAACTTTTTCCTATCTACAATCTATGATAGCCCCATAAGTGTTCAGAAAGGGTCTACCAAAGATAATAGGATAGGTTTTACTAGCTTCTTTACCAAGTACTAGAAAATCAGCAGGATATTTAATCTTACCACAAAGGACCTCCACATCTCTTACAATACCAATGGGGCAAACTTGCTCTCTATTAGCAAGGTGAATAACCACATCAATGTCCTCAAGCTCACAAGGACCAATCTCATGCATAATTTCCCTGTAAAGCTCATAAGGAATATCACTATAACTAGCACCAATATCACATAAACCATAATAGCTATGACTAACAATTTTAACAGAAAGCACAGGGACACTAGCTTTTCTAACTTTCTTAGGATGAGAAACAATATTAGTAGCGTCTTCACAGAAGACAATATGCTCATCCTCTATATTTCTAGTGACAAGATCTTTCACAATAGCTACCACAGGCTCAATATCAATAAACTCGTCGGACCCTACAGTTTTTTTTGCGCTTTTGCTAATCACATTAGCCATAATAGAGTGTTCCCTTACCTTGGAGGGAAAAGGGATCTTCTCAACATAAGGTTCAGGCAAAATAGGATCAACAGTACAAACCTCTATACTGGCAGGAACATGGGTAACAATGTCTTTATAAGGAGCGTGGTACTTGTCCCACTCTTTCTTGGGAATCTCAATATAAGAGGCAAAAGCATTAAAACATTTCGCAAGTACTTGAGGATCAAGACCAAACTCATTGCTAATATCATGGAAGCTATCGGTTCCCATAAAAGATTTAATGCATTCATAATCATAGTTTATACCTGACTTTCTTCCTTTGTCATTCTCCCAAGCTTCGGTGTTCTCTTGAATACGGTCTAGTAGATCCCATTTATCTTATTACTTCATACGTGTGAATGATCCAGCACAAGAAGCATCTAGTAAATCTTTATCATGAAGAGAAAGCCTAGAATAAAAGT
This sequence comes from Avena sativa, assembly GCA_916181665.1. Lineage (NCBI taxonomy): Eukaryota > Viridiplantae > Streptophyta > Magnoliopsida > Poales > Poaceae > Avena > Avena sativa. The sequence continues at coordinate 53,570,341 of OV702295.1, read as the reverse complement.
TATTGAGAATAATAGTGTTAGGGAGTTCATGAATATGACATTTAAGCATTAGTAACTTCAATCTCCCCCAAGCTTGAGTTGTACTCTCTCCATCAAGAGGCCAAAAGTTATATAGAATATTTCTATCCTTATGAATCTCACTGGGAGGATAAAATTTAGAGTAAAAGAGAGATGACATCTCCTCCCATTACATGGATTGTCCATTCTTCAGCAGCTTATATCATTCTTTCGCTCTCCCTTTCAAAGATATGGAGAGTAACTTCTTCTTCACCTGTTCAGTTGTGATACCTGCACACTTAAACAACCCACATAATTCATGGATAAAAAGCAAGTGATCACCAGGATGGACAGTTCCATCCCCAAAATAATAATTATCCATAACACGATTAACAATACTTGTAGGTATATTAGAAGGATCTATCTCAACAGGAGGTGGTTCATCTACTACCCTAGAAGTGGTAGTAGTTTTCCCAAACAGACAACCAAGTGGGTTATCCATATTGGAAACAAAGTAACAAGCAGTAACAAAAGCAATACTCACAGTGAAAGTTTCCCTTACCAGTTCCACTCTTCAATAGCGCTTCACTCCCTGGCAACGGCACCAGAAAATAGTCTTGATGACCCACAAGTATAGGGGGTGTATCGTAGTATTTTTGATAAATAGGAGTGTCGATCACAACGAGGAGTAGAAGGTGCTGAACAGTGGTATGGAGATGGAAATCCCTATGAATACTTAGCAAACTGATTTTTAGTGGTTTTCTGACAAGGCAACAAAACAAAGAGCAAGTAACAGAAGTAACGAACAAACAGAGCAAGTGGACCAATCCTTTCTTAGCAAAGGACAAGCCGGTGGAAATACTTATAAGTACCAAACGTTCTCGAGGACACATGGGAATTCTGTCAAGTGCTTTCGCTTCAAATAGCTTAGTACTCTTCTCTGGTGTTTGTAAGTGTTGTGTGGGTGAACCTGTGCTAATATACCGCCCTTCCTAGTACTAATACATACTTGTGATTAAACCCCATGCAAACATCCGTAACTATAGGAAAGTAATTAAGATATAAATCTAACCATAGCCTTAAACTCTGAGATCCTACGCTCCCTTGTGCAAAGGTGTCCTAACGGGGGTTCAGGTTTCTGTCACTCCGGCAACCCCGCGATTAGTAGCCAAATACACAATGCATTCCCCTAGGCCCATAAATGGTGAAGTGTCATGTAGTCGACGTTCACATGGCACCACTAGAAGAATAGCACCACAACTTAAATACTAAACCATTGAATAATAACTCATCACAGATTAGCTACTAACAACATGACTTCTCCCATGTCCTCAAGAACTAAACAAACTACTCACGAGACATCATATGGATCAAGATCAAAGATGATATGATAATGGATAACAATCTGAACATAAACAATAATCCAATGGTTCCACTCACAAGCATCAACTACAATAGTAATCAACACCGGGAAAGCTTCCCCTAATGAACTAAGCAATATCCAACAAAATTGTTACAGCAGGACAGAGTGGTAATGATGGTGCTGGTGGAGAATATGATCCCGATGAAGCCTAGCTTGATGACGGTGTTGATAGCGACGGTCTCTCCTCTCCGGTAAGGAATTCCCGTGGCAGAAATCTATCTGCCGGAGAGATCTTTCTCTCTCGGTGTTTTCCGCCCCTAGAGGCGGCAGAAATCTATCTATGGTCGCCCCTGAGCCTTAGGGTTTCGAAGGGAAGATATAGGCGAAGGGCGGAGTCGGAGGCCGGGCAGGTGGGCCACACCTTCCCTAGGCACGGGGTCAGGTGGGCCCGCGCTGGTATTTTTATGATCTTAGAGAAATTGCACCGAAACACCTTCTTTTCCATCAGAATCCAGACTCCGGCAGCCAATCCTCCAAGAATCATCCAACATGCATAAACAGATGAAAATCCGTAAGTAATACCTCATAATAAGACAAATATCAATGAATAGAGGTAAATTATGATATAGAATGGTGATGCAAATTGGGCGTATCAACTCCCCCAAGCTTAGACTTCGCTTGTCCCCAAGCGAATACTGAGCTCAGTAAACATGTCCATAGGTTTATGGAGTGAAGTGTCGATAAAAGAATACGAACAAGAAGCATCACACTTACCATTGCACAACTCATCGAAGAAAGCAACTCACCATTATATAACTTAGCTTGCAACCAAGTACATCAGTCACAATAGGGATGCATAAAGATAAATCATAATTGGAATTGGAAAACTTGTTCTTGGTCAGAGAACACCTGGTAAATAGTTTCACAAAATCCTTTTGTAGAAGTTTCAAATCAAAAGCACTCTTTGCTAAAAAAAGGTTTTCACAAGTGAAGGCTTTCAAAGTAATACTCAATAGATAAGAGTTCTATGCAAACAAGGAAGATAAAGAACACGATTGAATAAATCACCATATGAAAGCTTGAAACACAACAACTCAAAAGCTTGCTGGAGATAGAGAGGAAGTAGGTTTACTGACTCAACTGGTAACTAGGAGAAAGGTCCCTTCTTAGAGGGTAGCAGGGATTACAGGTCATAAAGAGCTTCCAAAAGATCATGGTACTTACTGTCTTTGATCCATCATTGCCCCTATCATAAGCATATTGAGATGATTAAGGTTAAAGTGAACAAATATGGAGTATATGCTTGACGAAATATTACTTGGCAATCTCATGTCCCTTGAATATGAGGGCCACTCCTCATGCATACTCAACTTTGGGCCCAGGTAAGTTCTTGTCATTGTAAGTATTTGCATATCATTGAGAACCGCCAACGGGGTACCCCTTGCACATGGTACATGAGCTTTCCATAACCAAAATGACAAGGCAAGCAGACAATGAGCATCTCAGCGATCTTTTTATTTACAATGTTTATAGCTTTTTATTGAGGATGCTTCATCGATGACTCACTATGGTGATGCTGCAAGTTTCCACCATGATTAAGCATGGCTTAGGCTAGCGACCCAGGCGTTTCTCTAACATAGAATACAGACTCCATGGACTTACAAGTTCCCTCCTTATTTCACACTATTGACATCCATAGACAAAAGATCATGATATCAACTATGTACAGAGTACAAGTGCAATGTTGAAAACGTTCCCCGTGACAACACGGTTCTACTAATTCCAACATATAGATGCAAGCATATACAACTTCGATGTTCACAATGGTTCAAGTCTATTAGGGGCAAGGAAATAAGGTGTGCCATCAAGTTCGTGAGAGCTTTACTAACTAGTTTTCACATAACAAAATACTTTTTAATTCGAAAGGTAGATGAAGATTGAGAATTTGCTAGGAATAGAAAAAGCTACTAGGTAGATATGGTGGACATAAGTGGCAAAAGTTTTGGGTTCAAAGGATTTCGGAAACATGAGAAGTATGCCTTCTCAAAACAGGTTTTGGCTAGCATGGCTGGGTAGCAAGAAAGAGAGTTGAAAGAAACAAGAAAATAAACAAGTAATAAAGCCAAACATGCAATCTTCCTTGAAGACACAAAAGAATCTTAAATAAAGAATACTAAGCTTATGAGCCAACAAGAAAGAAAACAAATGATACCAAATACCTGTAAGCTTTTTTCTTTCTTTTTCTTTCAAACTAAAGCCACTGACCAGAACTTGGTTTGCCAAAACCAATTTAGATCCACTTGATGATCCCAAAGTGGTGTCAATACTGATCAACAAGATCCATCATATAATAGAGATTGCAAACTAAAAATAAGAAGTGCAAAAAGTAAAAGATGAGACTTCTCATTAATATTCAAATAAAGGCACTCACACCAAGGGATACAAAGATAATCAACTAAAGGAGAGATACTTCCACATGCAAACCAAACTATAAGATAACTCCTCTACCATAGATATGAATCCACTAAAAAGGTAAAAGATAAAATATAATGTTGGTGATACCGCGGCACTCCCCCAAGCTTGGAACAAGCCAAGGGGATACCAAACCTGATGATGAATTACTCCTTCGGTGGTGGTGGTGTTCTCTTGGTAAGCTCCTCAGTAAGTTTCTTCAAATCCTCCATATCGAAGGTCAAAGTACGAATTAACTCCGAATTATGCTCAATGCATCCCATGATCAACTCGGACCGAGGATCCTAGTCCTTGTTACTCTTTCTCCATTCTTCCAAATTAGAGCGTTTCTTCCCTGCATGGTTAGAACAAGGGGTACTAGGAGGAAGTGTGCGCGGAGCGAGGATATGACGCGGAGTTCTCCCTCCTGTAGACATCCATGCTGTCCTCTTAAGCTTGGTAGGTCGTGCCACCAAACCAATGCTTGCGATGGTAGCGCGAGTGTCCGGTTGCTTGTCCTCCTCCATGTCTCCTTCATAACCTACCGTAATCTCCTCCTCCTTTGGAACTTGAGGTTCTTCTTCTTCGGGCTTCTTTCCTTTGTCGTCGGCGGAGTCCATGGCGCTCTAAACTTGAGAAGATTTCCTGACAGAAACAGATCAAAATGAAAACACGATGCAAGAACCTCGGGGAATCTGGGGGGTTATATATTACGAAGATTCAATGCATAAGGAAGGTTTTGACACGAAAACGAGGCAGAGATGGAGTTCGAGGGGGAAACACCCCCTCAGGTGCGGCCAGGCTGGGCCTTCGCCTGGGGTGGGTTTGTCCACCCCGGGCTCCGTTTCCTCTCCAGTTTCGTCTCGTAACTTCCCTAATGTATTAAAACATCAAAAATATATAAAAAATTGGAGTTTCACGAACCTTCCGTTTTCATCACTTTTACCTATTCAAGGACGAACTCTACAGTTTCTGGTGTTTGGCTTCTGATAAATTCTTCTGGAGTTTTCATTTGAATAACATCAACTTCTTCGTTATAAGAATCTCCAGAAATATAGTGTTTTAGTCTTTAACCATTCACCACCTGTGTTGTGTCATCCTTTAGAGAAGAAATTTTGATGGCACCTGAACGGTACACTTCCTTGATAACAAAAGGTCCTTCCCATTTGGAGAGTAGTTTCCTTGCAAAAAATCTGAGACGAGACCTATACAAAAGAACTTTCTCACCAACATGGAACTCCCTTTTGAGAATTCTCCTATCATGCCATCTTTTTACCTTTTCCTTAAAGATCCTAGCATTTTCATAAGCTTCACCTCTCCACTCATCTAGATTACTTCAGTCGAGCAGTCTTTTCACACCAGCAAGTCTAAAGTCTCTATTCAACTTTTTCACTCCCCAATAAGTTTTGTGTTCTAATTCTAAAGGCAAGTGACAAGCTTTCCCATAGACCATTTTGTAAGGAGACATCCCCATAGGATTTTTATAAGCAGTTCTATAAGCCCACAAAGCGTCATTCAACTTTTTAGCCCAATTTTTCCTAGATCTATTGATAGTCTTCTGCAAGATAGATTTGATTTCCCTATTCGAAAGTTCTACTTGCCCACTAGTTTGGGGGTGATAAGTTGAAACTATTCTGTGGTTTACATCAAACTGCGAGAGTTTTTCTAAAACCCCCATGAATAAAATGAGAGCCTCCATCAGTCATGAGATATCTAGACACACCGAACCTAGGAAAAATGACATCTTTGAGCATTTCCAAAGAGGTCTTACCATCAGCACTATTTGTAGGTATGGCTTCTACCCACATTGTAACATAGTCAACAGCAACACAAATATGTGTATACCCTTCTGAAGGAGGAAAAGGCCCCATAAAGTCAAATCCCAAACAATCAAAAGGTTCAATAACAAGAGAATAATTCATATGCATTTCATTGCGTCTAGAGATGTTACCTACTCGTTGGCATTCATCGCATGATAAGACAAACTTCCTTGCATCTTTAAAAAGGGTAGGCCAATAAAATCCAGATTGTAAAACCTTTTGTGCAGTCCTATCCCCAGCATGATGTCCTCCATAAGCACTGCCATGACATTTTCTCAATATCTCTTGTTGTTCAAATTCTGGAACACATCTTCGCATAATACCATCTACTCCTTCTTTATATAAGTGTGGTCATACCAAAAGTAATGCCTTGGATCATAAATGAATTTCCTTCTATGCTGGGCTATAAAGGTTGGAGGCAAATACTTGGAAACAATAAAGTTAGCATAATCAGCATACCAAGGACTCTCATCTGGACTTACCCTTATTGCAGCTAACTGCTCATTTGGAAAACTATCATTAACAGACAAAGGGTCAAAAGAAATGTTTTCCAAACAATATAAATTATCAGCAACGGGATTATTAGCACCTTTCTTATCCACAATATGCAGATCAAACTCTTGCAAAAGCAACACCCACCTTATAAGCCTAGGCTTAGCGTCTTTCTTCGTCATAAGGTATTTAATAGCTGCATGATCAGTATGAATAGTAACCTTGGAATCAACAATATAAGGTCTTAACTTATCACAAGCAAAGATTACAGCTAAGAACTCCTTTTGAGTAGTAGCATAATTCTTTTGAGCAGCATCCGGAGTCTTGCTAGCATAATGAATGACATTAACTTCTTGTCAACGCGTTGTCCCAAGACATCACCCACAGCAAAATCACTAGCATCACCCATAATTTCAAAAGGTAAACTCCAATCAGGTGGTTGGACTATAGGAGCAGTTGTTAAAGCTTTCTTCAAAGTTTCAAAAGCTTCCTTACAATCATCATCAAAAACAAAAGGTACATATTTTTGAAGAAGATTAGTAAGGGGCTTTGAAATTTTGGAGAAATCTTTAATAAACCTCCTATAGAAACTAGCATGACCAAGGATACTACGAATACCTTTGATATCTCTAGGACAAGGCATCTTCTCAATTGCTTCAATTTTGGCTCTGTCAACTTCAATACCTCTTTTAGAGATCTTTTGTCCAAGAACAATTCCTTCATTAACCATGAAATGGCATTTCTCCCAGTTAAGAACAAGGTTGGTTTCCTCACATCTCTGCAAAACTTTAACAAGGTTGTGCAAACAGTTATCAAAATAAGTTCCATAGACGGAAAAATCATCCATGAAAACCTCCACAATTTCTTCACAAAAACCATGAAAGATAGCAGACATACATCTCTGAAAGGTAGCAGGAGCATTACATAAACCAAAAGGTATACGCCTGTAAGCATAAGTACCATAGGGACAAGTGAAAGTAGTTTTCTCTTGGTCCTATGCTTTCACAGCAATTGAGAAAGCCCAGAATAACCATCAAGAAAGCAAAACTGAGTCTTTTTTGGAGAACCTCTCAAGCATTTGATCAATAAAGGGCAAAGGATAATGATCTTTCTTAGTAACTTTATTAATCTTTCTAAAATCAATGCACATTCTATACCCAACTACTACTCTTTGGGGTATAAGCTCATTATCCTCATTAGGCACAACTGAAAGGATACGAATGTCGCCTAGAGGGGGGTGAATAGGCGATTAAAACTTTTCCTATAGTGGCTCAACAAAGGCGGAATAAAACTAGTTTTTACTTTGTTAAGCACAACCTAGAACAACTACGGTTCATCTATGTGCACCAACAACTTATGCTAAACAATACAAGCAACAAAGTGATAGCAAGATATATATTACTTCAAGCACGAAGGCTATCACAATGTAAAGTGCATAAGTAAAGAGCTCGGGTATAGATATAACCGAGGCATGCGGGGGCAACGATATTTTACCGAGTTCCTCCCAACATGGAGTACGCCTTGTTTGGAGAGGGGGTGGTATCTAACCACCTGCGCCACAAAAGGCCTCCCTTATTCTCCGGTGAATCTCACCCCAATGGGATCGATCCACGCTTCCACTATCGGTGCACTTGTAGGTGGCAACCGGAACTTCTCACAAGGTTGGGGAACTTCTCCACAACTTAATTGGAGGCTCCCAACAAATTCCACCAAGGCCACAATGCCACCAAGGCCACAAAACCGTCTAGGGTTCTAAGAACCCAAGATGGACAAGCTCCAATGAGTAACACGAATCAAATCCTCCGAGGAGAACTCAAAACGATGCATCGAATGCAAATGGCAAGAACACCACAAAGGTTCTCAAATACCTCACTCTCAAGTTCCAACAAAGCTACTAAAGCTATTGGGGGAACAAGAGAGGAGGAATCAAAGAGAGACACAAAATCCCCCAAAATCTAGATCCCCAAAGATGCACTCACAAAGAGATGAATCGGTTAGGTCAAAACGTGGATCTAGATCTCCTCTCTCTTCCACTCAAATATGGGCAAGAATCATCGGAGGGAAAAGATTAGCCTAATAGAAGAGGAAGAAGCAAATAAAACACAAAACGGAAAAAGCAATATATAGGGCTGGACAAAATCTGCCCGTTGGGGCGTTTTTCAGAACGGTCCGGTAGTACCGAATTGGTCCGGTACTACCGGACCCAATCAACGAAAAAAGCACAATAGCATAAGCAGGGCAGTCAATGCAGCAGCGGCGCTAGCGCAAGCGGTGTGGGCCAGCGTGCAGCATCAGCAGCGCACGCGGGCGGCAGGTGCATGCAGGCCCAGCGGCCAGCACAGCGCCAAGGCGGCGCGAGGCGGCAGATGAGGAGCGCGCGTGCGAGGCGGGCGCGAGGGGCGCGCGGGCAGGGCCCAGTGACAGCGAGTGGGGCGGCATGCACGCGTGGATCGAGCGGGCCACGGTGGGGCCAGCAAGGAGGCAGTGCGCGGAGTGGGGCCAGGGAGGTGGCGGCTGCTCGCACGCGTGGGGACAGCAGCGCAGGGCGGCAGCGCCCGCGAGGCTGGGTCAACGCGGTTAGCGCGCGGGGCCCACGGGCGAGACGGCAGGCGAGCGGGGCCACAACGAGCATGCGGGAGCTGGCGGCGGCAGGTAATAGCTGGGCTTGGGGTTTCTGGGAGATATGTTCCTGGGCCGGCCGGTAGTACCTGCCGACCCGGGCGGTACTACCGGGCCGGCCGGTACTACCGGAAAATACCACTGGGCGAGGAAGAGAGGAAATGGGTTGCGTTCAGAGGCGGGCGGTAGTACCGGCCCGCCCGGGCGGTACTACTGCTCGGCCCAGAAACAGACTTTTCTTTTTTCTTTTTAAACCGAATAAAAGCCAATACTCAAATGACAATAACTTTTGACTGGAAGCTCCGATTGACCCTATTCCAATTGCGTTGGATAGAGGACGATAAGGGCTTCCCAATAAAAAGTGGAAATATTGATTATCACCAAGTGAGAGTGTATCAACTAATATAATGTGAGATACCTCACTTGGTGAGACCCCGGAAAACCGCATAGATCAAAATCGCAACAAGATATAAAAGGGAGATCCAATTTTGATGAACAAGAGATTGTTATGGAGATTACCACAAGCTCTAAATCCTCACATGGATAAAACCAAATAACAATCAAATACGATGATGCAAGTATGCAAAGGTTTGAGCTCTCTCCGAACAATGTGATCGAGTTACTCATTCAAGAGACCCTCTTGATAGTACGGTTATCTATTCTAAACCTGGTCTCCCACACAAACATGAGACCGGCAAAAGGGAAAACCTATCGATATTATACCTTTGCCTTGAGCATTCCACTTGAGCTCGATGTAGACGATCTTGCCCTTCTCAAGATGGAACGCCTTTCTTAATTCCTCATCATTGATCCATGATCACCGAGGATCGCAAGCATAAAACATGAGATCTTCTATAGATGGCGCATTTTGAGCATGCATAACACATGTTCTTCTCAATTCATCAACCTTGAAGCCAACACACGCTCCAAGCGATGCCAATGGACAAATCCTACAAGTATAACTTAATACACACATTAGTCCATAAAGATTGTCATTAATTACCAAAACCACACATGTGGGCCCATATGTTCTTTCAACAACAGTTATTCCCCCTTTCTTGGGAACACAATGAACAGGGCTAACCCATTTACTATCAGCAATAGGATAAATAATTCCAGCATCAAGGAGTTTTAATACCTCATTTCTTACCACATCCTTCATCTTAGGATTTAGACGACGTTGGTGCTCAATAACTGGTTTTGCACTAGGCTCTATATTAATAGCATGCTCACATATCGTAGGAGAAATCCCCTTTAAATCATCAAGAGTATAGCCCATAGCTCCTTGGTATTTCTTCAATATATCCAATAACCTTTCTTCTTCCTTTCCTGAAAGTTTAGAACTAATAATAATAGGATATATTTTCTTGTCATCAAGATAAGCATATTTAAGATCATCAGTTAAGGGTTTTAATTCGAAAACAGGGTCCCCTTTAGGTGGTAGTGTTGTACCCAAATCTTCCACAAGTAAATTATGCTTAAGTAAATCAGGCTAACAAAGGAAAACCTCATCAATCTCATTTCTTTCCTAGTGGCTTCCTTCGTCTTCTGGTAAAATAATATGTTTCCATATTTTTCTGGTATTTTTCTGATCTTAGCGAAATTGCACCGAAAAGCCTTCTTTTCCATCAGAATCCAGACTCCGGCAGTCCATCCTGCAAGAATCATCCAACATGCATAAACAGATGAAAAGCCACAAGTAATACCTCATAATAAGACAAATATCAATGAATAAAGGTAAATTATGATATAGAATGGTGATGCAAATTGGGCGTATCACCATGTTTTCTGTATGTGAAACAAACAAACGTTTTTAAATGCATGTTATTCATGATCTTTGTTTGTATCTTGTCATGTTGAAACAACAGTTGCTCTGTCTTATTGTTAGAACTCCATATTTCATGCACATGTTTAGAGTTCTTTGATCTCATCTTTCAATGCTTGCAAATGGTTTGATCTTAGTTTTGATGGTGCATGTCACCTCAAAAATTATTCTTTTTATCACTTACCTACTCGAGGACGAGAAGGAGTTAAGCTTGGGGATGCTTGATACGTCGGAAACGTATCTATAATTTTTGATGCTCCATGCTTGTTTTATATCATTTGTCTTATGTTTTGTCTACACTTTGAGGTGTTTTTATATATTTTCTAGAACTAACCTATTAACAAGTTGCCACAGTGCCAGTTGCCTGTTTTCTTCTATTTTTGGTTCCAGAAAGGCAGAAAATCAATATTCTCGGAATTGGACGGGATAAAATCCAAATTCAATATTTTACCGTGGGCGACACGAAGTCCAGAGAGGAGACGGGTAGGCGAACCAGGGCCACCACACCCCCCTAGGCGCAGGTGGGCCCTACCCCGTGCCTGGGTAGGGTGTGGGCCCTCCGGCCGCCTCCCAGCCTTGCCTCTTCGCCTATAAGAAGCCCCCGATGAGAAAACCCTAAGTCGTCAATCATACTTCCAGAAAAAAGTTCTGCAGCGCCGCCGCCACCGAAGGGGAGATTCGGGGGACAAAAAGTCTCTATTCTGGCACCCTGCCGGGACAGGGAACTGCCCCTAGATCCATATCCATCGATCTCCATCGCTATATTCATCACCATTGCTGATTCCCATGATGAGGAGGGAGTAGTTCTTCCTAGAGGATAAGGGCTCTACCAGTAGCTATGTGTTCATCTCTCTCTCTATGCATGATCTTGTTGTGGTCATGAGATTTGTAATCTAGTAGATCTACCTTGCTACTCAAGTGCTTCAATAGATCTCTGCTCTCCCCATGTGTGTGAAAGTGACAGCGTGCACGCCATGGTGGCACTTAGGTTTGAGTCTACATAAATAATCTTTGTGCTTTAATAGATCTATGCTTTTCCCCATGTGTGTGAAAGTGACAGCGTGGATACCGTGTGTGGCACTTTGTCTAGATTGAATATTTGTTATGAGTTATATTTGGAGTTGGATGTCTCTATGAAATTGTGGTGTTTTTTGGAACCATCTAGCGCTCAAGGTGACAGTGTGAGATTATCTAGATTGGGGAAGGCGGACTTTGAGGTGTGCTGTTATAGACCTACCATGGATTAGAGTGTCCAACCGGAGAGTAGTTAAGAGTAGTATCATGAAAAGAGGATATTTATATGAGAGAGTGTTCACTAGTGAAATTATGATCCCTAGTCCTTGTTTCTAAATATTGAAACACCCTTTGCATCTAGATCTGTTACATGTTTGCTTGGTTCCAGTATTTACCTCACCATCAAGCTCCATCAAAGCTATTTTCTGGCACCGTTACCACTTGTATTTCACTATCTCTTTGCCGAACTAGTGAACCTATATTGGGTGTATTGGGGACACAAGAGACTTCTTGTATCTTGATTGCAGGGTTGCTTGAGAGCTAATACCTTTGACCACTTCCTCCCTGAGTTCGATAAACCTTGGGTAATCCACTTAAGGGAAACTTGCTGCTGTTCTACAAACCTCTGCACTTGGAGGCCCAACAACTGTCTACAAGAATATAAGTGCGTAGACGTCAATATCAAGAAGCTCATTCTGAGGTAATGGACATACAATATGTGCATGAATCAAGGCACAGAACCTTGTCCACGACTCAGGCAATTTCTTTTTTTCTTCCTATTTAAAATCAAAAAGTCTCTGCAAAGCAGCATGTCTATCACTGGGAGGAAAATATTTCTGGAAGAAAGAAGGAATCAAACAATCAGGGCTATCAATGGAACCAGGAGGTAATCTATTAAACCAAGCCCTAGATTCTCCTTTTAGTGAAAAAGGGAAGATCTTAGTAACAAAGTACCTGCGCATCTTAAAATCATCAGAGAATAAAGCACTCATAGTAGAAATCTCATTCATATGAGCCACAACACTCTCATTTTCAGTCCCACAAAAAAGTTCTTTCTCAACAATGTCCAAGTAGGATAAATCAAGAGAGAAATCATAATCTTTATCTTTAATATCTATGGGAGAAGTGGCAAACTTAAGATTAGAGGACAACTTAGGAATAATGGTGCGTCTAGCAAGGAGACTCTTAATATCACTAGTACCATGTGTGTTTCGGCACCCTTCAACAAATTCATCAGTGAACTCAATGTAACCATCATTAATATCATAACTCTTTCTAGACTCAGGTGAGCTAACAGGTGTAACAATGTCTTCACTAGGAGTTTCGGTATTTCCTAGACTAGACATAGTAGCATCTAGGAAAGGACCTAATGAACCACTCGCATCAAGCACAATAGAAGTAATATCATGAGTATCAAAATCAGTTCCAGATTCAACAGTAGTAGCAGTGTGTGTAGCATGAGTATGTGGTGGTGGTGTAACAAGCTTACTTATAACAGACGGTGAATCAAGAACAGTAGAGGTGTTTAGGACTATACCTCTTCTTGTAGTGGATGGTAAAGTATGAAACTTTCCATCACGAGTCTTCCCATGATGAAAAGAGTAGCAGTGAACAATAATAGATCCAAGTGAACTTACAAATAAAGCTATGCTCTCCGGCAACGGCGCCAGAAAATAGTCTTGATGATCCACAAGTGTAGGGGATCCCAACAGTCTTCGCGGGTAGTATTACCCAATTTATTGATTCCACACAAGGGGAGCCAAAAAAAATACTTGCAAGCCTTAACAACTGAGTTGTCAGTTCAGCTGCACCTGGAAATAGTTCTTGCTCATAGAAGTTTATCAGTAGCAACAGTTTGATAGTAGCAACAGCAAAGCAACATCAACAGTAGAACAAGAGCAATAGTAACAGTAACAGTAAACAGTGGGATTCGAGCGTGGTAGGCATAGGGATGGATGGACGGACGTTGCATGGACGAGACTAAACATGTAACTTCAAGATCCAGGGCATTGCAGATAAATAATAACAAGCATCCAAGTAATAAATAATCCTAGGCATGTGCTCCAAATATAGTCATACGTGCTCGCAATGAGAACTTGCGCAACATCTTCTGTCTAGCCAGCCCGTGGCAGCGGGGCCTCTAGGAAACTACTGACAATTAAGGTGCTCCTTTTAATAGAGCACCGGAGCAAAGCATTAACACTTCGTGAACACATGTGATCCTCACACCACAGTCATCCCCTCTGGTTGTCCCAATTATTGTCACTTTGGGGCCTTTGGATCCGGACAATAATATGTGTACACAACTTGCAAATAAGATTATAAACAGTACTATCATAATGATTTAATAATAAGTTCAGATCTGAGATCATGGAACTCGGGCCCTAGTGACAATCATTAAGCACAACAAGTTGCAATAGAGTCAAATAGCACTAATAGAGATACTAGGCACTATGTCCTAACAATCTTATTCGATTACATAATGGAACTCATCCAATCCCTACCATCCCCAAGCCTACATCGGGTGATTACTCACTCATGGATGAGGAAACATGGATGGTTGATGGAGATGCGTTGGTGATGACGGTGGCAATGATCCTCTCCAAATTCCCCGTCCCGGCAGAGTGCCAGAACGGAGTTTCTGGATCCGAATCTTGGTTTCTGGTGGCGGCGACGTATTATAACTCTTTTTAGAAAACTATTGAACCCTTCCTGTTTTTAGGTCGAGAGGCAACTTATAGGCGTAGAGGGAGGCCGAGGGGGTGCCTGGGGTGGCTGCACCCCCCTAGGCGTGGCCAGAGGTGGGCCCACGCCTGGCAGGGGTGTGGGCCCCCCAAGCCCCTTCTCCATCTCGTACTCTGGCTCCGTGGATCTTCTGGTAAAATATGATTTTTGCATATTTTACCGGATTTTTCCTGATAGTTGATTTTCTGCACAAAATCTAGACACAAAGGTAATTCTGCTGAAAACAATGTTAGTCCGTGTTCTATATGTGCACTTAAGTCACAGAACTTGCAAACTGAACTAATAAGCCACACAACTTGCGAACCCGTGCATCCGTGATCACAAAACCGGTCAATTGAGTGGTTTTTGACCAAAACCAGTCATAGGCAGACTAAACTGGAGCTCTTTTTTGAAAAATATAAAAAAGCATTTATAAGACTCCAAAAGATCTGAAAACAATTATGCACAAATATTTATACATTTCTAAGGTACGCAAAAAATTTCAGAAAAAAAATGTTTTATTTTGCGAAATATAAAAAGACAAATCTCTGACAGAAATACGTGGCTTTTTATACGATATATAGCTGGTGACGAGGTTTGATCTCGTCAATGCCCATTGTTATGGACTTGGGTTTTGGAGAAGATGGGGATGCTGGAGATCGTGGCACGGTTAACAGACAAGCAACCAGGGGACACGAGATTTACCCAGGTTCAGGCCCCCGGAGGGAAAACCCTACTCCTGCTTGTCTGCTCTTGATTACGGCGGAACCGAAGGTTACAGGGTGCGCAGATTCGATCTGGCGTGGATGCGTGTGCGAAAGTATGAGTCGAGTTTTTCTAGGACGTGCCCTCCTGGCCTTTATATAGACTTAGGCAGGTCCCGGGCATAGTCCTAGTCGGTTACAAGTTCTAGGGTTTTACCCCTTTGAATTTCCTATCTCCTCTAGTCTTGCTCTCCAAGGATCCGAAGACGTCATGGGCCTTGGCCACCCGAAAATCTTCATGGGCCAGCGTATGTCTGCTGTGGGCCTTCCTGGGCTGGACTAGGTATGCTGAAGTTACGTAACCGTAGGGTATAACCATGTCAGTAGCCCCCGAGTGATCAGTCGAATCGTAGATTCGGCTGAGGACTCTTCCATCCTTCGGGAGCAGCTATATGTTAATAGTATATGTGTGTAGGGATTGTTGATGCGTGTGCCTGACTCACCCGACGGATCAGGGTCAGTTAACTGTCTTAGGACGAAACAACACGATCTTCTTCAGGTTCGGGTCCCTTAACCCGGGCCTGGAACATATGCTGGCGTAATTCTACTCAGGCCGCGGAGGACTTATAGGAGTGGAATTCCAGTGATTTTAATTAGTGTACCCAACGCGTCCGTCAGGATTTTTCATCGTACCTGCTGGTACGGATTCATACTAGCAGAGCGCAGTCAGGTGCGTTGTCAGGCCATCAGATGATATCTGCAGGTCTTATCTTTGCGTCGCAGACGCAGCATCCGAACATTTATCACCTCGGAGGTGCTTCGGGTGGCCAAGGAGATTGTCACTCACTTAGCGTTTTGTTGGGGCAGAGTTGCCAAAAAGTTTTTGCGTGCGGATCCGGAAGATCACAGTCGAAGATTTCATAGGCTGCGCGACCAGCGCTCCCTATGGGAGTAGCCCCCGAGTGTCTGTTCGAGTCGTAGACTCGAACGGAGACTTTAGTTCAAGCATTGTTTAAATCATTAGGTCCGTAGGACTCGAAAATTTTCGGATGCTTAAATCCATCCTCCCTATGGGAGTAGCCCCCGAGTCCGTAGTGGAGTCGTAGACTCGACGTAGGACTCAGAGAAGTAATTTTGTCCTCATTTGTCTGTCGGGTGCGTGGCCAGCGCTCCTGATAGGAGTAGCCCCCGAGTATTTAGTCGAATCGTAGATTCGAGTGAGTACTCTTAGCTATGGAGCCGAGGTGGTGCTAGTATAGCTTTTGATGACGTCAGTGCTTACGATCGATGACCTCAAGCGTCTGCTACGCCAGAGATGACTTGACTGGACGAAGCGTGGGTCCCACTTGCTGACTTTGAATTGACCGGTCACGCGCGGCGTGGAGATGATTACGGCGTCTCCTCGATTTCCGCACGTAGTGGACGGCGTGGTATCGACGGTTCGTTTTGGTGCTGACACATGTACGGCCAGATCTACCGTTGGCGTTAGGTCTTCTCGATGGACGGCCAGCGTGCGTCGTCTTCGCTGTTATAATCCCTGGTGAAATCATGGTTTGTTTTTCACCGCAGTAGTTCATCTATTCACTGCCTCCTCGTTCTTGAGCTATTCTTGCTGCGCGCTGAGAGTTTCCTCCACATTTCCTTTGTCTTTCTTCGTTGGCAACGCCACCACCGCCGTAGCGCCATGGGGAAAACAAAGAAGTCCTCATCTGCGGTTGGGACCAGCGCCGCCGGAGCCAAGAAGGGCACCGCCACTGCTCGCGTCACCGATGGTGGCTGGCGGCGATCAGAAACGCGGGAGAGCGATCTCCGCAAACTGCGCGAGCGGAGCCTGATCCCGCAAGACACGACGGCCGTGAGACTCCCCGGCAATGAGGTAATCCCCCGTCCCCCATCTGGGTACCGGGTTATGTTTGTTGCCTTCGTGATTCGCGGGTTTTCTTTTCCGGTCCATGACTTCCTCCGTGGACTGCTTTTTTTCTATGGGGTTCAACTCCATCATCTGTCTCCCAACTCCCTTCTCCACATTGCGTGTTTTATCACGCTTTGCGAGTGTTGGCTTGGCATTGAGCCGCACTTTGGCCTCTTCCGGAAGCTTTATTCCGTGAAGAGGCAGTCTGGTTCGGATGGTGTGTATCCCATTGGGGGTTTCATCATCTCCCTCAGTCCCAATGTGCAATTCTTTTCCTTTTCCATGTCCGAATCTGTCCAGTACTGGAGGAGGAAATGGTTTTACATCCGTGACTCCGTACTACCTGGGCAAGATTTTGGTCTCGTTCCTTTTGACCCCTCCCAATTGATTGAGAAGAAAAGATCCTGGAAAAACCAAATCTTAGACGGTGAGGTGGCGGAGATAGAGGCCCTGTACCGTCGGGTAGAGGATATCCAACTGATTCCTGAGAAGGAGGTGAACGGTGTCGACATCATCCGGACATTTCTTGAGCGTCGGGTGCATCCTCTCCAAGCGAGGGCGCACCCGATGTTTCTTTACTCTGGGCTCGTGATCCGACGAGGGTTTCGAGTGAGAAAATCTCCGAGGTGGAACTTGACAAGGCTCTTCGCGCGCTGTTGAAGTTCAAGGCCGACGAAGAAATCCCGGGGAAGTCGCTGACTCCTCCCTTTTCTTCGACGTTGGTCGTACCGAAGGTGTAGATTTGCGCACGTAGTGCTCCCCTTTTGTTTTTGTCAGCTGTGTACCTTTTCCTTTGTTTGCTAACAAAGTTCCTTTTCCTTTTGCAGAGCTTCAAAGTGCCGGGCATGGCACCACCGTTGCCCGAAAGGTATCCGAATGCCCCGGATAATGAAGTGGTGGATTCCGTGTCCGAGCTACCGTCAGCGCGATCCCCATCGGAGGATGCCGACGAATCGAGTGAGTACCATTCGCGCAAGCGATCACGGAGCTCTAGCGAGTCATCAGATGCCTCGACTCCTCCGACTCCCAGAAATCCTCTGGGCCTTGAGCGTCATGATGATGTTCATGGGGGTTCTTCCTCTCCCCTTCCTGCCATTCCTGTGCGGGCTGTTGCTCCGCACCCGCCAGCAAAGCGGAAGAAGGAAGAAAAGAAGGAGGAGAAGAAGGAAGAGAAGAAGGAGGAGAAGAGGGCCCGAAGGGCTTCTCCTATCTTCGACCTGAGCGCGTTGGGCTCGTAAGTTTTCTTGTTGCCATTGTTGTCCTTTGTTCCCTTGTTATTTTTGCATCTGCGTTGATTGGTTCGTATGCAGGCAATCCTCCGACGGCTCTAGTGATGGTGTGCGGGAGATGATAGGGGAGTCGAACATTGCGTCGCCTCCTCCTCAGACTGTGGCGACTTCGGGTGACGCTGCTCCAGTTCCTCCTATGCAGGAGAGGCTGGTGGTTGCGCCTCAGAATTTCGCAGGCGGACCTGCGGGTTCGCCTTCGGAGCACGTAAGTTTTTCTGCTTTATGTTACGGGGGGAGCCCCCGGGTGTCTTCGTATGCTGATGTTGTTTTTGCTTCCTTGTGTTGGGCGTATCCCCCAAGTCCTGTTCTTACTGCTATTGCCTTTTGCTGCAGCCTTTTGTCCAAGAGGCCAAACGGCTAGTGGAGGAACGCCTGACGCTGGAGGCAAAACTGCGGCAGCTTCAAGGTATTCGTCTGCCTTGTAGTGCTTTTCTTTGTTATCCTGGTCCTGTTCTTTGACACTTGCTTGTTGGAAATGCAGAGGAGCATAATGACTCTCTCCGTGAGGTCGACGCTCTTAAGAAGAGCCTTGGCCAATCGGAGCAGAAGGCCGAAGCCGCCGCTGGTGCGAAAGAGCGCCTTGAGCTGGAGCTGACGAAGGCAGCCGAAGCGAAGGAGCGTCTGCAGCAGGAGGCTGCAGATCGTGAGGAGCAGCTGCCCACCGTTGCGGCTGCTCGTGAAAGAGGGGTGGCGGATAAGCTCATGGCTGCTGCCAAGGCTATTTCGGGTGAGTACAAGCTTGTGGACTTGTTTCTTTTTCTACGGATCTTCTTCTATGCTGCCTTTCTTCATATTTTTCTTTGTTTTTGTCTCAGATGCCGCAGGCATCGAGTTCGACCGCGGTGCTCTGGAGCATGGGAGTGCTCTAGATGATGCCACTGTGGCGGTCGAAGACCGCTGCAGCACCGTCGTCAACTCTCTTGCCAAGGCGAAAGAGGTCCTTGGTCGCTTCTACCAGGAGCTCTTCCCGAAGGGCGCATCCCTTGAAGATGTGGATGCCCTAGCAGAGGCTCTATCAGCCGAAGCGCCTACAGCATACAAGCGCAAGCAGAAGGGCATCGGGGCGTCCGTCGGGCTGGCGATGGCCATGGCGGCTGGGGTGGAGCTGGACCTGCCCCAGATTACTTCTCGGATGCCGACGGCTGCGGATGGATCCGAGGTAGCCTTCGCCGCCTACTCCGCTCGCTGCAGACGATATGGGCCCAAGCTTATTGACTTGCTGTCTGAGTACGCCTTGCGGCAGCAGGGCGAGGCCAAAGCTAGGCAGTCTGGTTCTGAGGCGACTCAGTGTCCTCCGCCTTAGGCATAGTAGACGTAAGGTAGTTTGAAGTCTACTTTTGTTGTAAATATCTTTTGTAGTACCATCCTTGTGCCACGTAGTGGCCTTAAATATTTTAATGAATTCCTCCGAGTTGTGCTCTATCCTTGGCTGAATGTCTGTGTGCCTTCTTTTTTCTGCTGCTATAGGTTCCTTCGGGTGTTGACCCAGTTGACACTTCATCCGAAAGGCCCTTGAAACCATCGTTGGATGATTCCTCGCAGCTCACTTTTCTTCGGGATCGCGTGCGCAGCTTGGAGAGGGATTTGCTCAGGTTACGCGGTCGCGCCGACGTTTGGAAATCCAAGGCAGATCGTGGTTCAGCCAGAGAGGAGTATTTGATGGCGGAGCTGGGTCGGCTGTCCGAGCAGCTGCAATGTAAGTTGATCCTTCTTTCGGGTTGTACCTCAGTCCTTTGGGTGAGCCTGCTGGCCTTATTCTTGTTTTGTGCGGTTGTCGCAGCTGCCAATCTTGCTCCGAGGGAAGAAAAGGAGCGTATCGCTGTTCGAGTCAATTGCTTGACTCAACAGGACATGGAGGCCGGCGGCTTCTTCTGGATGGATCGTGATCGCGCCATGATTCTGGCGACGGTGCAGGATCGTGTCTACCAGGTTTCGCGGGTGCTCCGCCAGGTGCAGACATCACTTTCCTCGGTGTTGCACGTCATGTTTCCGTTGGATGCCGTGCCAACGACCCTTGCAGGTCTTCTGACGAAGTTTCGGAGTGCCAGTAATGTCAAGGAGCTGGTGCGGCAGCAGCTCGTCGCAGGGGTGAAGGCTGCCTTGTCTCTTGTGAGGGTGCACCGCCCTGACGTAGATTTGGCTGCTGTGGCGACTGGGCCACCTCCTCGACCAGATGGTGGCGAGTGGAACATGCGTCCGCATTACGCGGCTGTAAGGTAGTATGCCGAACAGATTGTAGATTTGTTTGAGCAGCGTGCTCAGGTTATTCTTCAGAATAGGTAGGACCTGAAAATAAACAGACAGATGTAAAATTTGTATATTGCGGCTGGGCGTTTATGTGCCCTTTGTTGTAAAGGTTTGCTTGTTTGCGAGCACGCAATGCTTTGATTGAGTACGTGCCCTTTTCGTTTGCCTGACGTGGTCAGCTACTCGGGTGTACACGTTTTGTCCTCAGTCGATGAAATCGTGAGGTGGGGGGAGCCCCCGAGTGCGTATGTAGCATGTAGTAAAGTTGCAGAAAATAGTCAACCGAAGGTTGGGGGTGAGGTACTTAGCTTTATTTATATCGTAATGGAGGAGGTACATGGTTCGGCTGAGTAGACTTGGCTGAAAGCCTTATTGGAAGTAAAAAAAGGGGGGTAGGTTGCTACGGGTAGAATCGTCGCAGGTGCGAGATGTTCCATGGGTTGGAGTATGCGACTCCAGACTCCAAGTGCTTGAGGCGATAGGCGCCACCTGGGATGACCTCGGTGATGGCGTAGGGTCCTTCCCATGGTGAATCGAGTTTGTTCGGTCGCTTTTGCTCTAGTCGCAAGACGAGGTCTCCTTCGACGAAGGACCTTGGGCGCAGCCGGCGACTGTGATAGTTGCGGAGACTCTGCTGGTACACCACTGATCGAGCGGCTGCTATATCCCGCGCTTCATCGAGTGTGTCGACGGCGTCTTCGAGTGCAGCCGTGGATTCGGCTTCGCTGTATGCGACGACTCGTGGAGCCTGATGGCGTACTTCGGCTGGTAGCACTGCCTCAGCTCCGTGTACCATGAAGAACGGTGTGTAGCCGGTGGAGCTGTTTGGCGTAGTCCGTAAGCTCCACAGGACAGACGATAGCTCTTTCGTCCAGTTTCCAGCTTTGTTCTCGAGTGAGCTCATGAGGCGCTTCTTGATGCCGGCGCCGATTAGGCCGTTGGCCTTTTCCACTTGCCCGTTTGTTTGCGGGTGTGCCACTGAGGCATACGTGATATTGCTCCCGAGGCCTTCGCAGAAGTCCTGGAATTCTTCGGAGATGAAGTTCGATTCGTTGTCGGTGATGATGCTGTGCGGTACGCCAAACCTGTAGACAATGGATTCGAAGAACTTGACGGCGTTTTTGCCCTTCTGGTTGGTGACTGGCATGGCTTCGATCCACTTGGTGAATTTGTCGACTGCGACCAGGAGGAAGACGTGTCCTCCCTTCGAGGATTTTGGCAGTTTGCCGATCATGTCAAGGCCCCATTGGGCAAAAGGCCAGGCTATGGGTATGGGTCGAAGTTCGGACCCAGGTGCGTGCGGTTTGTCGGCGAACCGTTGGCACCCGTTGCATCTTCGGACGATGTCCTTCGCGTCGCTCATGGCCGTTGGCCAGTAGAATCCTGCTCGCAGAGCTTTGGCGACGAGGGAGCGGCTACCTGCGTGGTAGCCGCAGATGCCCTCGTGGATATCTTGGAGTATGGCCTTGCCGTCGTTGATGGTGACGCACCATTGTAGTACGCCATAAATGCTGCGTTTGTACAGCTCACCGTTGATGATGGTGAAGGCTTTTGACCGACGGGATACGCGCCGGGCATCTGTCGGGCTGTCTGGCAATTCTCCGTTTATCAGGAACTGGAGGTATGGACGTGTCCAGGTTTCTTCGATTGCCATGACCTGCATCAGGTTGACCATGGCAACTTCGGTATCCAACTTTTCGGGTCCTTCATGACCTTCGGGTAGCGTAGCCCCCGAGTGTTCTGCTTCTTCGGGTGATCCCTTGGGGAATTTCCGCTTGATGGATGGCACGCAGATCTGTTCGAGGAACACACCTGGTGGCACCTTTGCACAAGTGGAGCCGATGTTGGCGAGCCTATCGGCCTCCTCGTTGCTCTCTCTTCCAACATGCCGAAGTTCGCAGCCGTCGAATTCTCCTTCGAGTGCGTTGTATAGCGCGCGGTACGCGATCATGTTTTCGGCGTGTGCGTCACACTCATTCATCATCTACTGTACGACAAGGTTGGAGTCACCGTAGATGACCAGGCGCGTTGCGCCACATATTTTTTCCATCTTCATGCCATGGATGAGGGCTTCGTATTCGGCCTCGTTGTTGGAGGCTCTGAATTTCATCCGAAGGACGTACTTCATCTTGTCACCTTGCGGGGAGGTCAGTATGACTCCTGCCCCTGCTCCGGCTTCGCGTTTGGAGCCGTCAAAATGCATTGTCCAGGACTGCGACATGTCTGGGGTGTCAGGCAGCTGCAACTCCATCCAGTGCACCAGGAAGTCCGGAAGGACTTGAGATTTGATTGCGTGTCGTTTCTCGTAGACGATGTCCAGAGGTGATAGTTCGATGCCCCACAGGGCCACGCGTCCTGTGGCCTCTGGGTTATTCAGGATGCTGTTCAGGGGTGCCTCGTTGAGGACCATCACCTGATGCTCCTGGAAGTAGTGGCTCAGTCGTCGAGCCGTCATGAACACGCCGTAGGCCAGCTTCTGGTAGTGCGGGTACCGCTGTTTTGTTGGAGTGAGAACCTCGCTGAGGTAGTAAATTGGGCGTTGGACCCCGTGGGTCTTGCCTTCTTCTGGTCGTTCGACCACGAGTACTGTGCTGACCACCTGGTGTGTGGCTGCTATGTACAACAGCAGGGGCTCGCGCTCTTTTGGCGTGACCAAAACGGGCGAGGTGGAGAGGAGCCGCTTGAGGCTTTCGAATGCGTCGTTGGCTTCTGGTGTCCACTCGAACTTGTCTGCCTTGCGCAGCAGCTGGTAAAATGGTAGGGCCTTCTCGCCCATGCGGCTGATGAACCTGCTTAGTGCCGCTACTCGCCCTGCGAGCTGCTGAACGCCCTTGAGGTTTTTCGGCTTTTCCATTGTCATGATAGCTTTGATTTTCTTCGGGTTCGCTTCGATCCCTCGTTGAGAGATGAAGTACCCGAGCAGCTGACCCGAGGGGACGCCGAAGGCGCACTTTTCTGGATTGAGCTTGATCCTGTAGCGATCAAGGTTGTCGAACGTCTCGCGGAGATCGTCGATAAGTGTTCTTGCCTCCTTGGTTTTTATGACTATGTCGTCAACATAGACTTGGACGTTGCGACCGATCTGGTCCTTGAGGCAGGCCTGCATGCATCGCTGGTACATGGCACCCGCGTTCTTTAGCCCGAAGGGCATTGTGTTGTAGCAGAATACTCCGAACGGTGTGATGAACGCCGTTTTCTCTTGATCCTCGACCTTGAGTCGAATCTGGTTATAGCCTGAGTAGGCGTCGAGGAAGGAGAGTTTCTCACAACCTGCAGTCGAATCGATGATCTGGTCGATCCGAGGAAGAGGGAAGTGGTCCTTTGGGCAGTGTTTATTTAGTGATGTGAAGTCCACGCACATCCGCAGGATGTCCGTGTCCTTCTTCGGGACCATCACCGTATTTGCCAGCCACTCGCTTTCCTTGATTTCCCGGATGAAGTCTGCCGCGAGTAATCTGTTGATCTCCTTGCCGATAGCTTCGGCTCGTGGCTCCGACAGTCTTCAGATGGACTGCTTGACTGGCTTGGTGTCTGGGAAGACATTGAGTGCGTGCTCGGCGAATTCTCTGGGAACTCCTGGCATGTCCGCAGGACACCAGGCAAAGATTTCCCAGCGCTCACGGAGGAAATCGACGAGCGCGCCTTCCTATGCGGTGCTGAGGTCGTTGGCGATCAGCGCCGTCTTGGAGGCGTCTGTCGGATGGACCTGCACTTTCTTGGTATTGACGGTGGAGTCGAAGGACATGTCAGGTGCGTTCTGCCTTGTGACTGGGGGTAGCCCATTGTCCGTCACCTCGCGGAGCCTTACGAGCTCGTCTTGCATGCCGAAGGACTGGGAGATTTTGTTGAAATCCCTGTCGCATTGGTCCGATCGGGTGAAGCTCCCGTGGACTGTGATGACGCCCCTTGGTCCTGGCATCTTGAGTAGTAGGTATGCGTAGTGTGGGATGGCCAGGAACCTTGCGAATGCTACACGTCCCAGGATGGCATGGTATTGTGACGGCCAGTCCACCACTTCAAATTCTAGGCGCTCCTGCCGAAAGTTGTCCGGCTTCCCGAAGATGACGTCGAGCCCTATTTTGCCCAGGGGAAGATGCCCTTCCCTAGGACAATGTCGTGAAACATTGTGTCTGATTGTTCCAGGCTGCATTGCGGGATCCGCATAGCTGCTAGAGTGCTTGCGAACATTAGGTTGATGCCGCTGCCGCCGTCCATGAAGACGCGACTCATCTCGAAGCCTCCGATCTGCGCCTCCAGCACCAGGGCAGCATGGCCTGGGCGAGGGATCCGGCAAGGGTGATCCGCGCGAGTGAATGTGATGCAAGACTCCGACCCGCTGAGGTACTCAGGGATTGCAGGCGGATTTGCCACGGCTAAGTTGATTTGTCGGGTGATTTTCTTCTGCACCCTATTTGTGGGGCGTCCCTTCTGTATCATATTGAGTGCTCCTTTTGGTGGGGGGTATGCGACCCCGACGTTGTTTTGCGCTGGTGCGACTGGTTGATTTGGGCCTCCAATAGGCGGCGGTGGAGGAGCTCCGTGTGCTATTTCACCTGGCGCAGGTGCGTTTCCGAACGCAGGGATTGGAGCTTGTTGCCTCATCTGCACCATGCCTTCGCTGAGTTTCTGGAACTCGCGGCAGTCCTTGAGCATGTGGCTAGCTTTCTTTTTTCCATCTTGTTTGTCGATGTAGAAGTGGATGGTGCATGGACCCGAAAGTTTGTCGAATGCCGAGGGTCCGTTGTCGCGGTCGCGGCGTTGCCACGACTGCGTTGGTCGTCCGTTGTCGCGGAAGTTTCCGCTGCGGTATCCTCCGCTATTGTGGCTGTTGTCGTTACGGCGGTCGGCGTAGCCGGCTGCGACCATGTCGGGTCCGTCGCGGTCCTCGTAGACACGCGATCTCCTCTTGCTGCGGCGTTCGCGTCTTTGGCCGTAGTCGTCCTCTTCATCTGATTGCGCTCGTTGGATGCAATCTTCGCTGTCTGCCCAACTGTTGGCGATTTCCATGAGCTGGTCGAGTGTCTTGGGCTTTACACGTCCAAGTTTCTCCTTGAAGTCTGGACGCTTGACGCCGTCCCTGAAGGCGTCGATGGCCCGCTCTTCGGAGATGTGTGCTGCGGAGTTCTTGGTTGTAGACCAGCGTAGTATGTACGAGCGAATAGATACACCCGTTCTCTGAGTGCAGGCACACAATTCTTCGATTGAGGCGGGCCTCTTGCTAGTGCCTTTGAAGTTTCAGATGAAGCTGTAAGCGAGCTCCTCCCAGCTTCGGATGGATCCTGATGATAGGCTGCTAAGCCAGACCCGCGCCGCGCCTGTCAGCTGCAGCTGAAGGCATTGCATGGCGGTTTCTTTGTTGCCTCCGTGAAGCTTGACGGATGACAGATGGTCACTGAGCCAGGACTTTGGATCTTGCGTGCCGTTGAACTTCGGAGTATCCGAAGGAAGCTTGAAGTTGCGTGGCATCTGTGTTCCCCGAACGGATCTGCTGAAGCATCGAGCCCCGCAGAGTTCTCCTTCGTCTTCATCCATCTCAGATTCAGACGAGCATGTGCGTTTAGCGCGTGCTTTATCGATCTTGCGCTATGTAAGCTTGTCTCTGGCGTCGTAGTCGCTTTTATGGCGGTGTGAGCTCTTCTTCCTTCGAGGAAGATCGTGCTCCTCTTCCTCTTCGGATGAGGGGGTGGGACTCCGGTCGCGCCTGGCCGGAGCTTTCTTCTTCGGTTCCACAGGAGCGTCTTCGTGGAGCGCAGCTCCGATTAGTCCTAGTCCGGTGAGTGCGGACCTATGCATGGCCCTTTTCGGGTCCCCCTCCGGAGGTGGGTGAGCCGCGAGATACGCAGTGGCTTCCATGATCGCAGCTTGTGGCGTCTTCGGGATGATGTTGCCGTCATCGTCCATATCCATGAACGATGTGTGGAGAGTTCGGGTCACGTCACGCCGCTCCTTGGGGTCCATGTTTTCCACCCGAGAGCGGTGCTTGTTTCCCTGGTTTCCGTTTGTACTAGAGCCGGGTCCCATGGCGGAGAGTGCAGCTCGTCGCGCACTGGACTCAGAGGCTGCTTTCTTGCGTTTGTCGAGCGTCTCCTGCATCTTGACTTGCTTCTTGTGCTCCTCGATGAGGAGGTAGTGGTATGCCCGCAGCAGATCACGTGGGGAGTCCAGAGGTAGGACTATTTCGCCTGCGACGGCGCGGCGTGCTTCGACCCATCCTTCTTTGCTAAGTTGGATGAGGTGGCCACTGTTTTCCCCGTTGGGTGGGGGGACCGACTTCTTCCGTTCCCACCGTTTTCGCCGTTTCTGTCCTGCGGGTTGGGGTTGGGCGGCGGGTTAGGCGTTTCCTCGTCGGTTTGGATGACTGCGGCGCACAGATAGCGCCTGCAGATTGGTTGGCTGCTGCCGCAGCTTTCGGATCCGGAACCGTAGGTCCCTTCATCCGAAGGTGGATCGCACAGATCGGAGTTGCAGCTGCTGCTGCTGCTGTAAAACTCATCTGTCAATGGTGAAGTGCGTAGCACAGGATGTGGAGCCCACGAAGCGGGCCTGATTGACGGCACGGGCACCCGCTCAGGGAGGCAGAGGGTGCCGGTTTGTCCCACCTGGAAGCAGAAGCTCCCGAACAAAATTTCGAGTCCGTCGCCTACGGGCTCGAAATCCTTCATGGTAGCCGGCGAGTGGGCGGTGAAGCCGAAAGCGCCGAAGAGGAGGTGATTCTCCGTCGCCGCGGAGTTGTAGATCGATCGGGTCGGAACCGTCACGACCGCACAATCAGCAGCCCCAGTTCCCACAGACGGCGCCAATTGACGAGGTTTGATCTCGTCAATGCCCATTGTTATGGACTTGGGTTTTGGAGAAGATGGGGATGCTGGAGATCGTGGCACGGTTAACAGACAAGCAACCAGGGGACACGAGATTTACCCAGGTTCAGGCCCCCGGAGGGAAAACCCTACTCCTGCTTGTCTGCTCTTGATTACGGCGGAACCGAAGGTTACAGGGTGCGCAGATTCGATCTGGCGTGGATGCGTGTGCGAAAGTATGAGTCGAGTTTTTCTAGGACGTGCCCTTCTGGCCTTTATATAGACTTAGGCAGGTCCCGGGCATAGTCCTAGTCGGTTACAAGTTTTAGGGTTTTACCCCGTTGAATTTCCTATCTCCTCTAGTCTTGCTCTCCAAGGATCCGAAGACGTCATGAGCCTTGGCCACCCGGAAATCTTCATGGGCCAACGTATGTCTGCTGTGGGCCTTCCTTGGGCTGGACTAGGTATGCTGAAGTTACGTACCCGTAGGGTATAACCATGTCAGCTGGTCATTTATTTTTTGTAGCCCAAAATAAAACAAGTTTTTCACAGAAACTTGCCAAAGTCGTTCAGCCCACACATATGTATTCCGGAAATAAATTTTGGATTTTTTTGAAATGAAAAGATACATATTTCAATATTTTCAAATACCGAGCTCGAGAGCCACAAATCCTCTCTCATGCTCACAATGCATACATAGTATTTGATAACAAAATACGTTTACTCTAGGATATAAAGATTTACAAACATGTGATGTATTATAGATCCACACATTTGTTACTTATTATGCGTACGGTATGCTGATATTTGTTACTAAAATTTGTACTTGTATATATTCTCTCTATTATTTAATCATAATTATAATACTTTTACCTCGAGTTGAATATCCATAAGATAGACCAAGTCTACATAAAAACATGCTAACATCTAGTCTTACCTATATAGGATGAAAAATTGTTCTATAAAAGTATGAGGGGTTATTGTAAAAATTTATTCTACATATGACTGGTTTTGGTCAAAAACCACCAAGTTGACCGGTTTTATGACCATGGGTGCACGGATTCGCAAGTTGTGTGACTTGTTAGTTTAGTTTGTAAGTTCTGTGACTTAAGTGCACGTGCAAAATAAGTTATGTGACTTTGCAATTTACTCTAAGTCGAATGGAAAATTCAATCTTGAGCTCGCCCAGTGATCTCACGAAATAGGCAAAGACAAGGTAGAGTTGTTTTATCTGATGTTGGTCCCCCGAAGTGGTTTCAGACTATTATTGATGCATGCCAAATCTTCTAGTATCTGATGTTCATATTATAGTGAGTTGAATTATGTCTACAGAGCACATGAAAAAAACGGCAAGCGGCCAAGGTCCAAAAAAAAATTCTGACCAAAATACCAGTCCGTGAACTGTTATGTTCACGATCAGCCTTTTTGAAAACTTGCACATAGATAAACCTAAGCTGTTTGAAATTGGGCAGTGCATATCTTTAATAATTTAAGCGGTAAATGGACTAGCTATACCACAGTCTTACTAGAAATCCATGTAAGCTGTGTATGGTGGGATATGCATGTAACGGCACTGCATATCCAATTCTAGCTTCTAAGTGCTCCCTCTGATCTAAATTAATAGATTCAGTTTTGTATAGATTTGAATATATCTAGCACTAAAACATGACTAATATTTTTGAATCAAGACAAAACTGAGTCTGTTAGTTTGGATCAGAGGGATTATCGGAGGGAATAATTTAATAAAAGTGAAAGATTGATACAAAGCAAGTCAAATAAAAAAAATATACAATGAGTGTTAAACCTGCACAAAAATCCTCTCGGAACTCTTTTACAAGTTACTTCATTTGTTTTTATCTCTTTCGGTAATCAGCGTCCTTTTTGTTAGGCATTGTGCCATTGCATTTTTATGAAGGGTGTAAAAACACAATATAGCTTTATATCTATAGCTTGGTTGGATGTGATAAATTATCATTTACATACCATCGAGATAGTACCATACCGGACTAAGAGATGGACCGTGTAGGTAAAGACAAATTCCAAGACCAAGTTGAGTGGTGGACCGAAATAAGGTCAGGATAGGAGTAAGATGGTGGTTTTATACAATGTGTGCTTTTATTATTCGGTAGCAACGCACGAATTTTTTTTCTAGTCTAATAATAAAGCATGAAGTGTTTCTTGCGGTTCAACACTTTTTACATAGATTTATCCTCCTATAAATAGCAAATTAACCACGAGTACCATCTATAAGTAAAATACCGGTTTGTTTGGGAAAAAAATGTGGCTGTACAAACCCGGTGTTATTCGCCAGTTCCGATCTGAAATTCACGCCATTATCAACACACTTCTATGAGGGATGCCCCACTCCCTTGGTTCGCCCGCTCAGTTGGTGCGACGTGCCGATGCCTACTACTCGGTTCCGTGAGTTCAAAGCAAACACATAGCAGCTTACCAGCATATTCCAAGTCTGACCACATCTGCCCTATGTGTTTATTCTCCGTGTTTTCAGGCAAAAATGAGCAGAGTTTGCAAAATACATATATATGTTGATGTTTGACCAAGAATAAAAATAGAAGTTTAATTTGCCGGTTTTGGTAAAAAATGCAGTTTAGGAAGCGCATCATAATTTTGTTGGTCTAAAGTTCAATTCGTCAATGGCAGCGGCCCATTGTTTTGTTGCCAAGAATGTTCAGTATATTTTATCGAGGTTCAACTGTGTAAAGAAGTTAGGTCAGGGGTTCAATGTGCAGGCGAGCATGAATTGCGGCACTAAGAATTTGACTGCAATATGTCTAAGTCGTGAAACAGAGATATTTAGCAGTAGCATAATCTGAATATAAACAAGGAGTATGATTATCTGAATATAAGCACGAGGAACGAGTCGAAGGATCCTTTTTATTAGGTATAGATGCATCACTCGACTGTCCAACAAATTCAAGTTTATTCATCCGAAAGTTCATTATTTCTTTTTGGAGAGTTTGTTTCAAACAATAACAAAACTAAATTCTTGTGGTATAAAGAATGTTCAATTAAATCAATTAAATTGATCGATTCACTGGTCAACGATCTTGCTCTTGGCACAGCAACACGCGGACACATTTTCTAGTCTTATCTTATATTTTAAAACGGAGAAAGTAGTATTTTCTTTGTTTATTAATAAGTGATAAAAGTATGGTTTCATAAGGTGCGAGCATAGATCATGTAACTCATGCTGGAGGGCTAACAGAGAGCATGTCCAATAAAGTGACATCGTTCTTCTCTTAGATTTGTAACTTTAGATTTTTGTTTAGTTAGAGGAGATAATTAAAAAAATATTATCTTCTTTTAGCTAAGAGATGGTCCCTTATAAAATAAGATAAACTATTTTTCTCTATTGTACCATGTATCTTTACTTATTAACATAATTTCTTACTAAATTAAATTAATTCACATTAAACATTAGAGATGACAATAAAAATTGATGTGTCATATGACCTAATTTTATTGTCTTTTCTACATGACACATAGGGCTAAGAGAACGAGTCTTCTCAATTATTGTATATTCTCTCATACTTCAAGTTCCTTGTCGCAATGCACGAACTAGACACAACTTTTGTAGGAGACTTGTTTGACAAACTATGCAAAATTCCTGCCATCTCTATTCCAATCTCCACCCCTTTACCTCCGACTGTTCGATGTTGTGGGATGAAGGGGAGATGGTTTCCTTCTTCCATTAGGTGTACAAAAAATTCTTCCATCCGCTTTTAATGTCCAGGCGATGTTGCTAACAGTGATGGTGTTGTTGTCTCATAATAGTCTCCTGCTCCAATCTCATCTTGATTATGCTTTGTTTCGATTTGCCAAGGTGCTTGGGAGTTTTTGTTCCTGTAGATCGTTATGGACAACATGCTTATTCTTGTTTAGTGTCCATTGGCATGGCTTCATGGTCACCATCAATAACAATATCGTCCTTAGCAACTCCTTATTTCAAGCTTTTTTATGAACAAATTGCTGGACTTTTCGGACGATACTAGCGTGGCTGCCTATCTAGATCAGGGTTATGTCCCCCCCCATTGATATGCTTGGCGCTATTGCCAATCGATGTCATACCGACGATGTACTATTGTGGCTATTCAAATTATCCCCGGAAGTCTTTGCATGTGCTTCAGTGGTTGATTTTTCCGCGTTGCTTGTCGTCGGCGAGAGCTACAATGGAGCAATGATGAAAAGTTCAACTTCAGATTCAACAGTAATATTGTGGGATTCTCCCTTATTTAGGGTTTCTGCATTGTGAGTTCAGCAACCCCATCATTTGGTGGTAAAGGTTGTTCTCTCTATAAACCAGATAGAGTTTTCAAACAAAAGAAAGTGATAGAACTTACCAAAAAAGAAACTACTGCCTCCTTTTTCCTTTGCAATTTTTGCATGGTAGTCAAAATTATCAAATCCAAGTAATACGATCGGACGGTTGATATCGTATCAGGGGACACCGTTCGGACTCTGGACGGCCATAAACCGGCTCCCATCTAAAAAAAAAGTCTCTTATCCCCCCTATCCGCCGCCCGCCGGCCATCTCCCTCTCCGGCGAGATGCTGACCTGCGGCCGGTACCTCTCCTCGGCCGCTACCACCACTTCTTCCCTGTCCCCCCTTCGGACCCTAACATGCTCTTTCTTCCGCCGTCATCCTCTCCGCTTTCTCTCCGCCGCCACCGCCACCGCTGTCGAACCCGATACCAGAGGTAAAAATCCCCGAACTCCTAAGATGAAACCATCTTATTTACTCTCTTCACGCCAACTGAGCTGTGTGGGTTTGGGTACAGGCGGCGGCGGCGGCGCGGGTGGTGGTGCCACGACGCCGCAGTGGAAGGCGTCGATAGACTTCAAGTGGATCCGGGACAACAGGGATGCTGTCGCCACAAACATCCTGAACCGGAACTCCGTTGCCAACCTCGACGTCGTCCTCCAGCTCTACGACCAGTACCTCGCGCTGCAGAAGGTCAGGGACCTGCCTGTTATTGCTACTGCTGCACTTCGGATTTGTTTTTTGGACTGTATTCCATTAGAACGGATAGCTTTCACGGGCAAAGAACATGATTTACTAGGTATTGGGTTGCTGTCAGATTATACATGAGTTTCTGTTTGAGCTGTCCTATGGTTGATGATCTGGCCCTCACTTTCGGACAGTGGCAGCTAACCATGAGTCGTGATTACTGTACCATGTGGTAGCCGTGTGCATTATAGAAGTCAGAACACAATTAATTGTGGATCATGGTTGTTAGTTCGATGTTTGTGTATGTATCCACGTTCTGAAATGTCTAGTAGGCATCAAGTTAGTATGCCCAGGAACATGTCTAGGAGCTGCCCATCAAAGCAAGTATTCTGGAGATAGCATATATTCTCCTTACACCATAGGATCACTGGAGCAAACCAATATTAGTATAACTTGGTAATGTATTTTTTCTGCTACCCATGAATGTCTGAAGTAGGGCCAGAGGAACTCATACATACTGACCCTGAGCTTTTGTTGAGCTCTTCCAGATACGCCTTGTGATAAGTGGTAACTCATACATCATGCTAACCCTGAGCTTCCTTGTGATAAGTGGTAACTCATACATCATGCTAACCCTGAGCTTTTTCGTACCTCTCCCAGATATACCTTCTGATGATATTTTATGGAGTGCATTTTTTCTTGCTACCGTCAACATTGAATTAAAAGAGTATGTCCGTATTATGGAAATCTCAATCGTTAGTAGACTTTGGTTGCCCTGAAGTGATTTAAGATTTCCCTGCTAGTCAATTTATTGTGTAGCCTATTTAATTTGCAAAGTTATTAAGTTCCCTGTGGTCTTCGTTCATCCACATTTTAGTACATGCCACACATTCTATTGCCCTTTAAACTATTCCATTCAAGAAGGTCCTTCGTCCTGTTGAAGCCATGCGTCTTTGCATTCATTAATTGAATACAATTGGTTAACTAGTTCTGGTATATAATATGGTGGTAACAAAAGCATGGCAACAATTCCTAATGATGGCAGATGGCAGGAGGTCGAACGGCTCCGAGCTGAAAGAAATGCTGTTGCCAACAAAATGAAAGGGAAACTCGACCCATCTGTTCGCCAAGCCCTTGTTGACGAAGGTATAATTGATACGAGTGTATTTTGAAAGTCAAGTATAAGCAAATCGAATGCATGAGTTAATAACTTTTTACTCATTTTGGGATATTGTAGGCAAGAACCTGAAAGAAAGCCTTATTGTGCTGGAAGAGAATCTTGTTCAGTTAACTGATAAGCTTCAGTTAGAAGCACAAAGTATTCCTAATACCACACATCCAGATGTTCCCGTAGGGGATGAAGAAAACTCTGTCATCAGAAAGGAGGTAGTAGATTTCTGTATAACTTCACCTGCAGTTTTTGTGCTTCTGTTTTTACAAATTATGCCATTTATGTACTGTTTTCTTACAATGCCGGGTCACGCCCAGAAATTTCCCGGAGTGACATGGCTAATAGGAATGTTACAGATTGCTGTCTTCGGCGTTTCTTAATTCGTTTTGGTTATGTCATACAGGTAGGCAGTCAGAGAAACTTCAGTTTCACCATCAAAGATCACATTCAGCTGGGAAAGGACCTTGATTTATTTGATTTTGATGCAGCTTCTGAGGTATAACTACGACAATGTTTTGTTAACTTACATTGTTAAACAACATGCTATACCAGTCATTGAATAACACAACTAGACGATACACTGTCTGATCTGTGTGATTTATTACATCCTGCAGCAAAAGAAGGGATATAATCATATAAATCAGTATAGAATAGATATTTATATAGTGGTACCTAAAGGTGAAACATGATACCAATTAGAATTAAAAGCTATGGAACTATTTTTATGCAGAAAGAACATGGATTACAAACTCTTAACGATATTTTGTTACAAATACATGTATATAACTGCACAGGAGATTTGGCTATGTTGGCCCAAAAAATTGCAACTCTAGTTTACATAATAGAGAAAACACATTTTGAAATGCTTGGCTGTAATCAGTTATAGAAATACTGGTGCCAAAGCCTTTCAGTTCTTTGGCTTTGACCAGTAGACTGAATTATTGACTAAACAAGTTCACTACAGTATATATGCACATATATTTAGCTAAGGATCATATAACCCATGGACATGCAAAATGAATCTGAAATGATAGATAAATAAATCCGAAATAATGAAGAAACAAATCTGAAATCCTGTATAAATTGTATATAAAACAACAATGACAGTTATATCATCACATATTTGTATTGATAGCACAATAGTATCATGATGGGGTTTAAAGTGAAAACCAAAATAAGAATAACAAAACTACTACTAATAGCTCCAATAGATCAGCAACGGTGGTCTTGCTTGATTTTATCAGATGGTTGAAATTATTTTAGTGACGTGTTTGAATGATGAGGAATCAGGAAGAATCCTTAGTGGGTGCCAACTATTTTAGTTCTAGAGGATACTTGTACTTAATTACTTATTTTTCCTTGTAATACGAAGTATGAACTCCTAATATGAGTAGATGCCCAGATTTGTCCTACTCTTTTTACAAAAATTGTACTGTCTTGCACAGGTCAGTGGTTCAAAGTTCTACTACTTGAAGAATGAAGCTGTTTTGTTAGAAATGGCCCTTGTAAATTGGGCTATTGCCGAGGTCTCAAAGAAAGGTTTCACGCCACTCATAACTCCAGAGATTGTAAGATCATCTGTTGTTGAGAGATGTGGTTTCCAGCCAAGGGCTCAAAATACACAGGTATGGAGTCCCCTTGTAAACATAGTATTTTTTACATTTCTTGTTATTAGCCACTCAAGCACTATGTGTCCATGTCACTGAGTTAGTATGAGTATTTTTTGTTTTTATTTGATATGTTCTCCATCAATATCTTCTTGCTCGGGCTGATTATTTGATTAACTGCTACTATGTGGCCAGGTTGCTGTGCTGGTCAATCCATGTCCATTAACAATTTCTATTCCATTTTTTTAATTTTGTTAGAGGGAGGTACATGTTTAATTGTTCTTGTGCTTATATTGGTGTCCTGCTCATTGTAATGATCACAGATTGGATTTTAAATAGTAAAGGTTTAGTTTAAGTATAGGAGACAAGACTGTACCATACTACATAGTTAACAACATGTATGACGATGTTAGGAGTTCCAGAACTGGCTCCATTAACAGGTTCTTGCACAGATGTTCATGCAATAGAATTATATAAGTGCAATTTCTGTAGTATATACTTTCTGTAGACTGTAGCACATATTTTGTGCCGTTGTGTTATGACAGTAGTATACACAGTTGTTGTACTTTCTGTAGTATATAGTTTGTGCTGTTGTGTTATGACACGTTATATTGGTATCTCTATCTTGTTACTATTGCTAGTACTATGCAAGAACTATATCATACCTTTTGTCATCTTTATGTCCCTTATTATAGATAGAAATTTTATTTAATCACTTATGCTATCTTTATGTAGGTCTATTCCATAGATGGCAGTGATCAGTGCCTCATAGGCACTGCAGAAATTCCTGTTGGAGGCATCCATATGAACTCTATACTTCCTGACTCTGATTTACCTATAAAATATGTGGCCTATTCACACTGTTTTCGCACAGAGGCTGGTGCTGCAGGTGCTGCCACTAGGTATCTCTTTTTTCTTCTTTCCTTGAAGACTATCTTGAGAATTGTTGAGTGTGTTTATCGATTTATGAAGTTTGATCATAGTATGTTCATATAGAGGTTTCAAGATTTGTTGATGGATCGTTCAAGTCCTGACATTGTATATAGTCTTCCGTAAACTTTGCTGAGTTTCAGTCAATCTGTCTTGAATAGGGGCCTCTACCGAGTACATCAATTTAGCAAGGTTGAGATGTTCATATTATGTCGACCGGAGGAAAGTGACAAGTACCATGAAGAACTTATTACCATCGAAGAGGATCTTTATGCATCACTTGGACTTCATTTCAAGTATGTCCTTATCTCCTGAGTTTCCACTTCATAAACATTCCAACACTGATAAGAATATCCTTGTCTGTTGTAGAACTTTGGATATGGCAACAGGGGATTTGGGCGCACCAGCCTACAGAAAGTATGACATCGAGGCATGGATGCCAGGCCTAGAGCGGTACGGTGAGGTAAGGAACACATATTTTATGCCCCCTTCTCAAGTTTTGTCCATTTTGAGCAGTCCTGCTGATGCTTCCTGAACAAAACGGGCAGATCTCGAGTGCCTCAAACTGCACAGACTACCAGAGCAGGCGGCTAGGCATCCGGTTCCGTCCAGCGCCCTCGGAGCCTCCATCGGCGACAAGCCCTAAGAAAGGGAAGGGGGGCAGTTCAGGGCCAACGCAGTTTGTCCACACACTGAACGCGACAGCAGTCGCTGTTCCTCGTCTGATCATATCTATTCTGGAGAATTTTCAGCAAGAGGATGGCACTGTGGCGATTCCAGAGCCGCTGAGGCCCTACATGGGTGGGCTTGGCGTCCTCTCCCACAAAACCAAGTGAAAGTGGCAACCGCCTTGAAGAAGCTATTACTAGCACAATTGGTGCAGAATCAGGATAGTTTAGATTATTACCTAAAGTTTGAGGCATGTGTTGTGCTGTGGTCAACGTATCACGTCACGTGAAAACATAATTTTTCTATCCATGACCGTCGGATCCTCTGGGACCATCCAGACGTGCTATAACGAATCGTGAGTTTTGTTCAAGTCATACAGACTCTTATTATAGTGGGCTGATTTACCTTTTTCTTGATGGCATGCCAGTGAGCTTGCCTGATGTGAATTTCGGACGTGTGTAGCTGCGAACCATTAGTACATACTTGATCCGATGTTTTGGTTGTTTTTTGAAAGAATGTCAGCTTTTGACAAAATCTGAAGTCCGTGAATATCATCATTTAGAGAAAAAGCAATCTCACAAGATAAAACCAGGGACTGGGTTGCTTAACTTTCAGTTTTGCAAAGCATTTTTTTGATGATGGGTGTTTTTTCAGGGTAGGAGCTAGCTGTTCTTTTTCAACCATATATATGTTCTAAAACCGTTACTTTTCGAGTGAACCTGATGGAGTAGGTTTTTTTTTTAGATGGGAGTAGGGTTATATACATAGAGGCGAACACGATCTGAATAAGATGATGCAGAGTTCTTGTTGTGGCAGGACGCTGTTTGATCGATCGGTCATCTAATGGTTATATATACTACAGCGATCTTGCCTAGCTCGTTATTGGATGGAACGATAGACTTTACATTAGAAGCAAGAATTTGCATCACAATGAGGGGTACAAAATTATATAAGACTAAGCAATAATTCAGCACACTCACACTTGAATTGAAAGACGCAACACTAAAAAATTACATAAGCAAACCAGGCAACTCTCTCAAAGATCAGTAAAAGGAAAAACTCTCAAAGACACATAGCAATTAGTTCAGCACCAACCACTCTCAAAGACACATAGCCTTCACTCTGGGTGTATCAACCTGGTAGTACTTTTCTTTTAGTATAAAGGAGGAATGGATCTCCACGAGGGAACGTATGGATGATACGGATTGAACACCATCCCATCGGTGTGACAATTGAGAAGGCCGCGAACACGGCGAGTTTTCCCGCGGCGGCCCAGCATGTCATAGGACATCAACTTCTTGTCGCCTGACACAGCGAAGAAGATGGTGTTGCGTTGAGGATGTATCGCAACCACCGAAATCTCACGCATGTCCAGGCAGTATTGCTTGCGCCTGGTTCCGAAAAGGGCGTGGGTACTGATCTTGTGTTTGTGGATCCATTTGCCGTCGCCTGCTTGGAACATCCACACCGACAGGGTGTAATAATTGTCGTGGCTGTAGTTGACATAATGCAAGCGTCCCTGAGATTTGCCGATGAACGGCCGGGACACGTCTACGTCTAGGGACTCCATCTTTTCCAGCAGATGGATTTTGTTCCAGCTGGACCCTTCCGTGTCCACGGTGGCGATCGTCCTCCTCATGGTGAGGAGATGCAGCATCCGATGGAGGAAGACGGTGTGCTGAGCATAGACCGGCAAGGCGTCGTGGTCCCATTGGGCTTCCTTGTGGCTCCAGGCTCTGTCTCTCGAGGAGTATATGTCTAGTGCGGCAATGTATCCGTGGTGGTTCCGCAACATGGCGAAGACGTGGAAGTGGCTCGAGGCGGGATCAGCGGCCAGATGGAGAGGCATGGAGGACCTGCCGTGGTGGCCGTAGCCGGGCAAGGTGTCCCACTGCTGGGTGGCCGGGTTGCACACGACGTAATCCGATTCATCTAAGGGGAAAACCTTCCAGCATAGACAGAGGACAAGACCATCTGAGCAGTGCTTCGGGTAGATGCTTCTGTAACCCGCCGGCAAGAAGGACAAGGAAAGGGAGGCGACCTGGTGCGCCTTCTCTCTCACTATCGACAGGAAATCCGGAACTGATGCTATCCCATCGTCGTCCCAGGACTCGTAGCCATCATCTTCGTCGTCGTCGTCATCTTCCAGAAAATGAAAAACGACACCGTCTTCGTCGCCGTCAGCATCCCCCACGACCACGATCGGGAAAACCGCAAAAGGAAAATCATCTTGGTCGTCGTTGTCGTCGTCGTCCCCCACGATAGGGAAAACCGCAAAAGGAAAAACGCCGTCTTGGTTCTCGGTCTGGCGGAAGAATCCCGTGAGTGTCTGTGGGATCTTGCGGCGGTGTTCGGGGTGGGTGATGAGGCCATCGTGCCAGTGCTTGGAGACACACTTGAACCGTCCGACGGACTCGGCCGGCAGTCGCGAGAGGATCTCCATGACGAGATCGTCGTGGAGGTCGGCGGCAGCTGTGTTCTCCGTCTCCGGCCACCCGAACGCAGAGCGCAGGGCGGAAGCCAATCTGGAAAGGTAACGATGGAGGAATCAATGCAATGCACGAAAATTACGGATTTATATATCCGGCGGCGGAGGGAGAAGAAGGATCTGTCTGCTAGTGCTAGAGCCTAGAGCATGCAGCAGGAAGACAACGTACCGACGTAGCATCTCGGCGGCGGTCCGGCGGAGATAAGACACGAACCCACGCAGCATCATCTCGGCTGGCTAACGACGGCGCGGCAGTCCGGACCGGCGGAGATCGATTCGAGAGCACCACGGGCGGATTGGGGACTAAATATATAGCCCCAGTTGGATAAGGAAGTCGATCAGTAAATGCACGGAGAAAAGGAATTGAGTGCATAATTTACACGAGCAAATGGGCAGGAAGAGATTTTGTTTGCCCATCGACAGGAAGGAAAATATGGAGAGGAAGGGGGATAGCATTTACTTGCTGGGCAAGGATCGATGCACAAATTACGTGAACGACACAAAGGAATTCAGTGCATAATTTACGTGAGCGCGAATGAGCAGGAGGCTATTCTTTGGCTCCTTCTTCACACAGATTACCTGGCGCCATATTAATGTCGTTCCCTATCGCGGGAATAACGGGGATTTGTGAGATACGGATGCTCTGCGGATTGGGGCCGGCGGCGGAGGTAAGTGGGAGGCCTGCAGCACGTCAAGTCTATGCCGCCCGGCCCAGCCCGGCCCTCGTATCGTAACGTTTCGTGCTGCCGATGAGCCCGACCCTCATGTCGGAACATTCTCATGACCTAGGAAACTAGGGTTTTGGGCGCTCGTTGGCGACCACGGCGGCGAACCACGTTTTCTCCGTTACCGATCACCTTTGTCCCTCTCTCCGATCTGATCTCCACTCGGGCTGACCAAAGGATCATCCTGCACGATTGCCCGGCCTTGGTGGGAAGGGGAGGAGCTAGGGCAAGGGGAGATTGGATTCGACCCCACGTCGGAATCGGATCCATGGCGGCTAAGATTCCGAGGGAGGGCGGGTCTTCGGGCTTTGCTCCACCGATGGATCTGCAGGAACCGTTGAAGAAGCTAGTACTCAAGGAGAAAGAGTTGGATGATGTGGTCTTGCCGCGGGAGGAATTCATGAGCCCGCGGGAAGAAGCACGTTGGATGGCGGTGGTTAAAGTTCACACAAAAAAGTACTTCGGGAACCAGCCTTTTTTCCAGAAGATGGATTTTGCTTGGGGTTTGGCGAAGAAGTGGACAATCCGTCCGGTGGAGAACAATCCGTTCATCCTTCAGGTGTCCTGTCTGGGTGACTGGAACCGAGTCATGAACGAAGGACCCTGGATTTTTAGGCAATATGGCGTGATGCTGGAACCCTATGATGGGATGGCGGATCCGAAAACCTTGTCTCTAAATTGCATACATGCATGGTTTCAGATACGGGGTATTCCCCCGTTGTTTCGCAAGGAAGAGATAGTGAAGGACATGACGTCTCGGATTGGTGAGGTCCTGGGCGTTGATGTCTATGCTCTTGGTGCGAGCAGCACTAGTTTCATCGTGTGACAGTCAAACTCAATGTTAATAAACCCCTCACAAGGGTGGTCGGTCTGCACCCTGAGGGGACCAACAGAATGACTTTCTTGGTTTTGTATGAGAAGCTGCCACATTTCTGTGAGGTGTGTGTGGCTTGTTTGGTCATGGGGATCAGGAGTGTGGAGACGGTGTCCATGAGACAGAGGCCAAGCAGTGTAACATCCTAACATTAGAGCTTAGAAATAAGATGAACTCAAATGTATGCATTGTATTCATGCATAGAAAATCCGAATAATTTTCGCGCTTTTGAACAAAACTTGTCAAAATAATTGAAGCTTCTCTTAACTTGATGAAATTGAAGTAGATCATCAAGTTGATTGCGATAAGTTTTAATATGACCTTTGCTAAACCTTATTTTGGGTAAATGTGATTTGATCTAAGGGTAGATCAAATGCAATAAAAATAAACCACAACACATTACATAAGGATTGATACATGATCTTTTAGAGATCATATCATAGTATTCAT
Source organism: Avena sativa (assembly GCA_916181665.1). Lineage (NCBI taxonomy): Eukaryota > Viridiplantae > Streptophyta > Magnoliopsida > Poales > Poaceae > Avena > Avena sativa. Next base: position 53,529,203 of record OV702295.1, on the reverse strand, counting down.
TACAACAACTCTTGAATACTAAGTTAAGAATATAACTCAAGTAACAAGAATGTAATAACTAAATTTTGACCTATCTTATCCTTATCTATGTATACCATGAGTATCATGGTAATAATTAACCCTAACTCTTTAGTAATATGGAGTAGGAAGGAAACCAAGTCAAGACCATTCACCACATATCTTATATCTATATCAATTCCTATCATCTCTATTGAACCATATTCTAATATCTGTTGAATATCAATGTTGAGTAATCAACTATTGATCTATCAATTTTTAACCTCTCAATTCTTGATCTATTAACTTCTGTCCTTGTCATAGCATTCACTTTACAGACTTTAGAGAAAGATGTAAGAAGAGTTAAGTAGGAATGCTAGTTATAGATATCATCTATAAGATGGGAGTGTTTGAAGAGAATCAAATCAATATGATAGTTGATGGAGTTAACTCACTCATGAATAGAATAGAAGAGTTATCTAGAATACATATTTATATGGTAACAAAGGGGATCACAAGGATGAATTTGAAGATAGTTACCAAGAAGTAATCCTATTGGATCAAGTAGGCATAGTCAATGAATAGTATCTTCTAGTCAAACAAGAGAAATTGAGAAGATAATTATAATACAACTGTAATATTGTATTGATCTAGCCTTGATTAGCCAACTGGAAAACCTAAGCCATAAATGATCAAAGGATTATAATGATCATGCTTAAGTCACTAAGAGTGATTGATTATATGATGTATAAGTGACATTGGTGGATGAGATTTTTAACTTGCGGCTCGAAAGTTGAAGCACCAAGGCAACGCGGGGTCCGACTTCGTCGGTATTGGATCACGATACCTAGAGTTGGCGTGCCAAATGCTCAGAGGGTATTTTTCGGCACGAATTCAACAAACCGTTTGAACATGGGAAAACTCGCTAACGCCCATCAAATTAGGCCCCGCCTGTCACTTTTGACCATTAATTCGCTGCCATGTAGACTTGCAGCGCTGGCGCCCTCGTGTTCAAACGGTCTTTTTGACCCGACCTTCTTCTTCCCCAAAGGGGCGATCTGTGGTCACCGCCATGTCGCGGAGCTAGGAGGGAATTCCTTCAGCGGCGAGATCCAGCACCCGGATGGACCTGATCGGTCTCGCCCTCCTCCTCCCAAATCGGAGCTCGACCCATGGCACAACAACACCCATGACACAACACCGAGGCGAGATTTTGGTCCCGTTATCCTCCTCCAAAATCTGAGCTCGCCGTTGCCATGGTCGCACCTGCACCAGCCAGGGCGCCTTACTCTCTGAACCCCAAGGCCACATCCACTCTGTTCGGCATAATGCCAACAAGGTGAAATTTCATCCAGTTTTCTTCTTGTGACTATGGTAGAAAACATGTACAGATATGTTGTTTACTAGACTTTCATTTGAAATTAGTATCTCTATGATGAAGAAAACATAGAACCTAAATGGGATAACAATGAAGACCATAGTTTGTACTTTGCATCGCATCAACAAGGGCTCGTTGACGAAGCATGTTACCAAGAGAGTGGAGTTCATCAGCCATTGCCAAAAAATGGGAACAAATCCATGAGCGATTGAATGCTAATACACGAAGAGAAGCTAGATCCATGCCATCGATCATCAATAGGTGGCACATTATAGTGAGACGTTCAAATACATACACATTCATAACAATAACACCGTCGGAAATGTTGCTAGATGTTCGTATGAGCTATTCATTTTATATGGAGTCTCTTTTATATGATCATGGCACCTTACTTTCCTAGATACTCCCTCTATTCGGGATTACTAGGTGATACGTCCAATTTGCATCACCATTCTATATCATAATTTTCCTCTATTCATTGATATATTTCATGTTAAGAGGTGATACTTATGTATTTTCATCTATTTTTGCATGTTAGATGATTCTTAGAGGATGAACTGTCAGAGTCAGGATTCTGATGAAAAAAGAGGTGTTTTATGCAATTTCATGAAGATCATAAAAATACCAGAAAACTATATAAAATTATATTTTCCGAGAAGACGAAGGATGCCATAGGGGGATGCGGAGTTGGTCCACAGGGGGCCCACACCCCCTCAGGCGCGGGCCACCCTGGGCCGTGCCTACAGGGGGTGTGGCCACCCTGGCATACCTCTAGCTCCGCCCTCTCACCTATATGTTCTCCTCGAAACCCTAAAGTCAGGGGAGTGACCACAAAAAGATTCCGCCGCCTTTGCGGGGCGAAAAACAACGAGAGAGAAAGAGCTGTCCGGCAGACAGATTTCTGCCAGGGAAATTCCTTCCCGGAAAGGGGAGATCATCGCCATTAACACCATCATCAAGCTAGAATTCATCGGGATCATCATCATCATCCACACCATCATCTCCACCAGCACCATCATGGCCACTCCATCCCGCTGTAACAATTATGTTGAATCTTGCATAGTTCTTAGGGGAAACTTTTCCGGTATTGATTACTATTGTAGTTGATGATTGTGAGTGGAACCATTGAATTATTGTTTATGTTCAGATTGTTATCCATCATCATATCATCTCTGATCTTGATCCATATAATGTCTCGTGAGTAGTTTGTTTAGTTCTTGAGGACATGGGAGAAGTCATGTTGTTAGTAGTGGAATTGTGTTGAGGTATTATCCAATGGTTTAATATTTAAGTTGTGGTGCTATTCTTCTAGTGGTGTCATGTGAACGTCGACTACATGATACTTCACCATTTATATGCCTAGGGGAATGCATTGTATATTTGACTACTAATTGTGGGGTCGCCGGAGTGACAGAAACCTGAACCCCGTTAGGAAACCTTTGCACAAGGGAGTGTAGGATCTCAGAGTTTAAGGCTATTGTTAGGTTTTTATCTTAATTGCTTTATTGTAGTTGAAAGGATCGTATGGGCACCAAGAGGGGGGGGGGGTGAATAGGTGCTACTTTAAATTTTCTTCTTTTTCAAAGTAAGGTTTGACAATAAGGTAAATTCTCTAGATAATGCAACTACGGTGAATTTACCTATATGACAATTATGCAAGAGCTACCCTAACACAAAGTAGTAACAAGTAAGTAAGGTGCGGTAAAGGATAGAAGTAACCAAAATAGTGGACGCGGAGACACAAGGATTTGTTTCCCATAGTTCCTTCCTTTTGAGGGGAAGTACGTCTACGTTTGGAGAGGGGGTGGTTTCAAACCACAACGCCATGAAAGGCCTCCCTTGTTCTCCGATGAATCTCACCCCAATGGGATCGATTCACCTTCCACTATATCGGCAACCTTCAAGGTGGAAGCCGGCACCGTTACAAGTTTGGGGCACACATCCACAACTTAATCGGAGGCTCCCAAATACAAGCAAGCTGTCAAAGCAATCAAAGACAAGCTTGTAAGAACCAAAACAAGAACTAGGGTTTCCAAGAAAACACTAGAGCAAAGGGGCCCTCAATGAAATGAGGGGGAAATGAAGATCTCTTTTGGTGAAGTAGTAGATCGGGGCCTCCTCCTTCGATTCCCCAAAGATCAAGGACTTTGGGTGGTTGGATGAGGAGATCTTGGGAATTGGGTGGCTCCAATGGACTCCAATGGTGGTCTTTGACTTTAATGAGCTGAGCAGTTTGTCCCAAGGTAGGTGGAGGGGTATTTATACCGGCCATTGGAGTCATTAATGCACCGGTAGTACCGGTCCTCAAGCGGTAGTACCGCTTGCAAGCGGTACTACCGGTCAAGTACCGGACCAGGTACCGGAGATGCTTCAGTTCGTCTAGCCTTCTTCAGATTTGGGAGGTATCGCCCTTGCGGTACTACCCCCAAGCGGTAGTACTGGTCGCATGACACGGTACTACCGGTCTGGGCGGTAGTACCGGTCCCAAGTACCGCTTGGTACTGACCAAAACAGAGAGGAGTGGATGCTCTTCAGAACAGCCCGGTACTGCCGAGCGGTACGACCGTGTCAAGCGGTAGTACCGCTTGTCTCAAGCGGTACTACCGGTTGGCCCGGTAGTGCCGCTCCGTGGTACCGGGTGGTACTGACTAGCACACACCCTTATCAGTTTTGAACGGTGCCATCCGGTACTAGAACCGGTAGTATCGGTGTCAAGCGGTAGTACCGGTCGTAGTTCCGGTACTACCGGTTGTCACAATGGTTTTTCGCAAAGGGAATTGATATGCCAAATTTTTGTGCCACCCTTTATCAAACCTGTGATACATTTAGCACATAGTTAAACCGATAAGTGTGTTGTTATCAAACATCAAAATCAGAGAGATAGGAAAATGCTCTTTCAGTAGTTGCGGATGCTTGCAAGAGGTTTAATCACAAGTATGTATTGGTCCAAGTAAGGTCGGTACATTAGCACAGGTTCACCCACACAACACTTATAAAACCAAAGAAGATTAATCAGCTATATGAAACGAAAGCACTTGACAGTATTCCCATGTGTCCTCTAGAACGTTTAGTCCTCATTAGTATTTCCTCCGGCTTGTACTTTTCTAAGAAAGGATTTGGCCACTTGCTGCAATTATTTGCTGTCTTTATTACTTGCACTTTATTTCCTTGCATTATCAAAAACCCCTAAAAATCCGTTTGCTAAGTATTTACAGAGAACTCTTGAGCCAGGACCACTAGTCAGCACCTTCTGCTTCTCGTTGGGATCGACACTCCTATTTATCGGAAGTACTACGATAGCCCCCCTATACTTGTGGGTCATCAAGAATATTTTCTGGCGCCGTTGCCGGGGAGTGAAGCACTATTGAAGAGTGGAACTGGTAATGGAAACTTCTACTGTGAGTATTCCTTTTTATTTCTTTTTGTTACTTTATTTCCAGTATGGATAACCCACTTGGTTTCCTGTTTGGGAAAACTACTACCACTATTAGGATAGTAGATGAACCACCACCTGTTGAGATAGATCCTTTTAAGATACCTACAAGTATTGTTGATCGCGTTATGAATAATTATTATTTAAGGGATGAAATTGTCCATCCTGGTGATCACTTGCTCTTTATCCATGAATTATGCGGGCTGTATAAGTGTGCCGGTATCACAACTGAACAGGTGAAGAATAAGTTACTCTCTATATCATTGAAAGGAAGAGCTGAAGAATGGTATAAGCTGCCAAAGAATGGAAAATCTATGGAATGGAAGGAAATAACACCTCTATTTTATTCTAAATTCTATCCTCCTAGTGAGATTCATAAGGATATAAATTTAATATATAACTTTTGGCCTCATGATGGAGAGAGTATAGCTCAAGCTTGGGGGGATTGAAGTTACTAATGCTTAAATGTCCTATTCATGAACTCCCTAACAATATTATTATCAATAACTTTTATGCAAGACGTTCTCTTCATGATAAAGATTTATTAGATGCTTCTTGTACTGGATCATTCACACGTATGAAGGAAGAAGCTAAATGGGATATCCTAGACCGTATTCAAGAGAACACTGAAGCATGGGAGAATGACAAAGGAAGAAAGTCAGGTATAATTACGATTATGAATGAATTAAATCTTTTATGGGAACTGATGACTTTCATGATATTAGTACTGAGTATGGTCTTGATTCTCAAAGTATTGACAATTGTTTTAAGGCTTTTGCCTCTTATATAGAAATTCCTAAAAATAAGTGGAACAAGTACCATGCACCTTATAAAGATGTTGTTAATCATGTTCCTGTTAGAAACACTGAAGTTTGTATTGTTGATCCTATTTTGCCTGGACCTTATATTGAGAAAATGCCTTTCCCTGTCAAGGTAAAGGAGCATTCTATGATAATTAGTGCAGTTAACAAAAGTACAAAGAAAGCTATAGAACCTGATGAACAAATAAATATTGAACCTGTAGTAGCCATTGTGAAAGATCTTGTCACTAAAAATATAGAGGATGAGCACATTGTCTTCTGTGAATACGCTTCTAATATTGTCTCTCATCCTAGAAAAGCTAGGAAAAATAGTGTCTCTATGCTTTCTGTGAGAATTGGTGATCATTGCTATTATGGTTTATGTGATATTGGTGCTAGTTCTAGTGCTATTACTTATGAGCTTTACAGGGAAATTATGCATGAAATTGGTCCTTGTGAAGTTGAGGACATTGATGTGGTTATTCACCTTGCTAATAAGGAAACCATTTGCCCTATTGGTATTGTAAGAGATGTGGAAGTCCTTTGTGGTAAGATTAACTATCCTGTAGATTTTCTAGTGCTTGGTTCAGCTGCTAGTAAAACTTGTCCTATTATTTTTGGTAGACCCTTTCTGAACACATGTGGAGCTATTATAAATTGTAAGAAGGAGAATTTTTTAAATAAGTTTGATGGAGATTCTTATGAGTTTAACTTTTTCAAATTTGCTAAAGCTCCTTATGACAATAATTTGCCTAATGAAGATTTTAGGGTGGAACAACTTGCTTCTATTGATCCAGTTTATGACCTTAGACCTATTTTTGATGATTGTAAGTATGCTCATTTTGATGATAAAGTTGTTTCTTGTGATAGTTATATTGTCAACTTTATTCAAAGTGCCACTGATAGTTATTATGAGAGAGGGAAACATGGTTTTATGTATCTCAATAATATTAAGTTTCCCCGCTTTATGTTGAAAGCTTTGAAGTTCCATTTGTTTTGTCTTCCTATGCTAGTGGCCTTTGGTTTTAATAATTTGTTTTCTCATGATACCCCCTTGCATAGGAAGTGGGTTAGACTCAAATATGTTGGATATTTTCTTCTTGATGCTATCTTTCACTTCAAATCCATATCTCCTATGCGAGCATCATTGGAATTATCATGCCCATCTTAAAGGCTATAAAGATAGAGCTTTTGGGAGACAACCCGTTTTAGTTTGCTTTTGGTTTTTGTTTTGTTGAGTCTTGGAAGTTATTACCTCAGTAATAACTGCTCCTTATCCTTTTTGTTTGGTTTTTGTGTCAAGATCAACCACTTTTGAGAAGTAGAGGAGTTGTGGAAAGTTGCTATCCTAGGACAGATTTTTTGTGCTGCATTGTAAAAATTTGTGAAGGAGCTCAATATTTAGGATGGAGATGTAATTTTCTTTGCTTGTTTCCCAAGTTGTTATCCAACTTTCATTAGTTTTGCACTTTTTGATTCGAGAAACAGAATATTTTCGAAAAAATCAATCTTTACCTGCTGGTCTGTTTTGACAGATTTTTGCCATCATTTGCATTCGCTTCTTATATTGATTCCCTTTCAGATTATTTTTGGGCTTTTGGAAAGGAGTTGCTACAATAGCTTTTGTTTTGATGGATTTTAGTTTAAGTTTGAACCTAAAGGTTTATTGTTTTTGCACACACTAATGTTGCTAATGAAGTTTGTGTGAGGCTTTGCATGAAAGGAATTTTTAGGTGATGGAGAGAAGGAATCTGCAGAGTCTGTCTTTGAATAGGTAAAAGTGGTGAAAACAGAAGGTTCGTGAAAAACCTTTTTCTTTATATTTTTGATGTTTTTATTACATATGAAAGGTTACGAGACGAAACAGAGGAGGAAACGGAGCCTAGGTGGGCCACACCCACCAGTGGCGTGGGCCCTAGCTAGCCCACCCCTGGAGTCCATCTCCGCCTCGTTTTTGCACAGTACCCTCCTTATGTAGTGAAACTTCGTAATATATAACCCCCGGATGCCCTGAGGTTCATATATCGTGTTCTCGTCGTTTTTTCGTTTCGATATGTTTCTGTCAGGGAATACTCTCAAGTTTAGAGGCACCATGGTCTCTGCCAACGACAAGGGCAAGAAGCCAGTGGAAGATGATCCTCAAAACCCCAAGGACGAGGAGATCTTGGTTGGGGATGAAGGGGACATGAAGGAGGACGAGCATCCGGATACCCGCGCTACCGTTGCAATAATTGGAGTGGTGGCAAACCCTACCAAGCTTAGGAGGACATCACGGATGTCTACGGGAGGGAAAACTCCACTTCATATCCTCTCTCCACGGTCATTTCCTCCACGCACCAAGAATCCCTTCCATACCCTTATACATGAGTAACAATTCCAAAAGGTGCCCAAAGGGAAGTTGCCCTCTATGTGGGATATGCCTCGTTCTAACCATGCAGGGAAGGAACACTCTAAGAAGGAAGAGTGGGGAAAGAATCACAAGGATTGGGATTCCCGGTCCGACATGACCATGAACCGTATTGAGTATAACTCGTAGATGATTCGTACTCTAGCCTTTGGGATTGAGGATTAGAGGGAACTGGTTGAAAAGCTTATCAAGAGAACACCACCACCTACGGAGTAATTCGTCATCAGGTTTGGCATCCCCTTGGATTGTTCCAAGCTTGGGGGAGTGCCGCGGTTTCACATCATTATCTTTTATCTTTTTACCTTTTGAGTCATATCTTGGGTAGATAAGTTATCTTATAGGTTGGTTTGCATTGTGGAAGTATCTCTCCTTTAATTGGTTATCTATGTATCCCTTGGTGTGAGTGCCTTTATGGAATATTAAAGAGAAGTTTCATATTTTATATTTTGCACTTCTTATTTTAGTTTGCAGTCTCTATTATATGATTGATCTTGTTGATCAGTATTGGTATCACTTTGGGAGCATCAAGTAGATCTAGATTGGTTTTGGCAAATCAAGCTCTGGTCAGTAGCAACGCTTTTTGAGATTTGAAAGGAAAAGAGAAAAGCTTACAGGTATTTTATATTATTTTCTTTCTTTCTTGATTGGCTCATAAGCTTAGTATTCTTTATTTAAGATCTTTTGTGTCTTCAAGGAAGATTGCATGTTTGGATTTATCACTTGTAGGTTTGCTTGTTTCTTTCAATAGTTTTTCTTGCTACCCAGCCTTGCTAGCCAAAAACCTGTGCTAAGAGGGGATAATTCTTATGCATCCAACCCTTTAAACCAAAACCCGTGCCATTTGTGTCCACAATATATACCTATTATCATTATTGCTATTCCAAGTAAACTCCCAAGTTTCATCTATCTTTCAAATTAAAAATTATTTAGGTATGTGAAAACTAGTTAGTAAAGCTCTCACGAACTTGATGGTACACCTTATTTTATTGCCCCTAATAAACTTGAACCATTGTGTCATCGAAGTTGTATATGCTTGCATCTATAAGTTGGGCTTAGCAGAACCATGCTGTCATGGGGAACGCTTTCAACACCTGTAAATATCTACCCAGTTGATATCATGCTCTTTTGTTTTTGGATATCGCTAGTGTGAAATAAAAGGGGAGCTTGTAAGTCCATGGATTTATGTATGTGTGTTATAGAAACGCTTGGGCTGCTAGAATAAGCCATGAGTAATCATGGTGGAAACTTGCAACATCACCATAATGAGAAATCTATGAAGATTTCTTCTTATATATAAAAATAGAGACATATTGAAAAGAGGAAAGAGAGAAAAAAGCACCATTTTCCCATGGTAAATAAGAGATTGCTGAGATGCTCATTGTCTGCTTGCCTTGTCATTTTGATTATGGGATAGCTCCTGTATCATGTGCAAGGGGTACCCTGTTGGCGGTTCTCTATGATACACATGTACTTACTATGACAAGAACTTACCGATAACTAAAGTTGAGTAGCATGAGGAGCGGCCCTCGTACTTAAGGGAAATGAGATTGCCAACTTATATTTTGTCAAGCATATACTCCATCTTTGTTCACTTTAACCTTAATCACCTCAAGATGCTTATGATAGGGGTAATGAGAGCTCAAAGCTAGTAAGTATCATAATCTTTTGAAAGCTCTTTATGAAATTGAAATCTCTGCTTCCCTCTATGAAGGGCCTTTCTTCTACTTCTAAGTTGAGTCAGTAAACCTATTCCTCTCTATCTCCAGCAAGCATTTGAGTTGTTGTGTTTCAAGCATTCATATGATGACTTATTCAATCATGTTATTTATCTTCCTTGTTTGCACAAGACTCTTATATAAATGAGTATTACTTTGAAAGCTATCATTGTGAAAAAACTTTTATGTTTGAGCAAAGAGTACTAAACTTCTTTACAAAAGCCTTACTTGAAAAACTGTTTGCCAACTGTTCTCTGACCAAGAACAAAGTTTGCCAATCCCAATTATGATTTATATTTATGCATCTTTATTGTGACTCTCCCATACTTGTTGCAAGCTAAGTTATATAATGGTGAATTGCTTTCTTCTATGAGTTGTGTATTGGTAAGTGTGATGCTTCTTGTCCGTATTCTTTTTATCGACACTTCACTCCATAAACCTGTGGACATGTTTACTAAGCTCAGTTTTCGCTTGGGGAGAAGTGAGGTCTAAGCTTGGGGGGATTTGATACGTCCAATTTGCATCACTATTCTATATCATAATTTGCCTCTATTCATTGATATATTTCATATTAAGAGGTGATACTTATGTCTTTTCATCTGTTTTTGCATGTTGGATGATTCTTGGAGGATGAACTTCTCGAGTCGGGATTCTGATGGAAAAAGAGGTGTTTTTATGCAATTTCACGAAGATCAGAAAAATACTAGAAAAACTACAGAAAATTATATTTTCACAGAAGACGAAGGATGCCAGAAGGGGAGGCAGAGTTGGGCCACAGGGGGCCCACACCCCCAGGTGCGGGCCACCCTTGGCCACACCTACAGGGGGTGTGGCCACCCTGGCCCACCTTTGTCTTCGCCCTCTCGCCTATATCTTCTCCTTGAAACCCTAAAGTCAGGGGAGCAACGACAAAAAGATTCCACCGCCTCCGCGGGGCGGAAAATACCGAGAGAGAAAGAGCTCTCCGGCAGATAGATTTCTGCCGCGGAAATTCCTTTCCAGAGAGGGGAGATCGTCGCCATCAACACCATCATCAATCTATACTTCATCGAGATCATCATCATCATCATCATCCACACCATCATCTCCACCAGCACCATCATCACCACTCCATCCCGCTATAACAATTGTGTTGAATCTTGCATAGTTCTTAGGGGAAACTTTCCCGGTGTTGATTACTATTGTAGTTGATGCTTGTGAGTGGAACCATTGAATTATTGTTTATGTTTAGATTGTTATATATCATCATATCATCTCTGATCTTGATCCATATGAAGGCTCGTGAGTAGTTCGTTTAGTTCTTGAGGACATGGGAGAAGTCATGTTGTTAGTAGTGGAATTGTGTTGAGGTATTATTCAATGGTTTAATATTTAAGTTATGGTGCTATTCTTCTAGTGGTGTCATGTGAACGTCGACTACATGATACTTCACCATTTATGGGCCTAGGGGAATGCATTGTGTATTTGGCTACTAATTGTGGGGTTGCCGGAGTGAAAGAAACCTGAACCCCCGTTAGGAAACCTTTGCACAAGGGAGTGTAGGAATCTCAGAATTTAAGGCCGTGGTTAGATTTTTATCTTAATTGCTTTCCTGTACTTGCGGATGCTTGCAAGGGGTTTAATCACAAGTATGTATTAGTCCAAGTAAGGCCGGTACATTAGCACAAGTTCACCCACACAACAATTATAAATCAAAGAAGATTAATCAGCTATATGAAACGAAAGCACTTGACAGTACTCCCATGTGTCCTCGAGAATGTTTGGTACTCATTAGTATTTCCTCCCGCTTGTCCTTTGCTAAGAAAGGATTGGGCCACTTGCTGCAATTATTTGCTGTCTTTATTACTTGCACTTTATTTCCTTGCTTTATCAAAAACCCCTAAAAATCTGTTTGCTAAGTATTTACAGAGAACTCTTGAGCCAGGACCACTAGTCAGCACCTTCTGCTCTTTGTTGGGATCGACACTCCTATTTATCGGAAGTACTACGATACACCCCCTATACTTGTGGGTCATCACTAGGCCGGAGGGCCAAATCAGCAATACCAAGACGTTCTAGTAATGCTCTTAAATTCCTTTAGTTACTATTGGGGATATGCTATATGGGTATCCTTATAGCATGTCTCTTATCCGGCTAACCCGGGTGGCCCACAGTTGGTAGCATGGCCTATGGCCTGCTGGGCGGCCTAGTTAGATGGATCCGGAAGGGAGGCCCATGCCGAATAAAGGAAGGCTACGGTTGGAGTCACCGACGTACCCGGAGCCTTGGAGTACAAGACATACCAGACTAGTAATAGACGGTGTAGGACTCTGTAACCTGTCCGGCTAGGACTTTTCCCTGTAACCCTAGGACCTGGCGGTTATATAAGCCGGGCCTACGGGAGCCTTTAGGGCATAACTTCAGACAACCTAGTATCGATTCATACAACCGTGCACAGTGAACCTATCTCTATAACTCGGCGTATTGCCCTTATAGTGATTTATAGCAGGAGTAGGATTCCGCCACCGTCGTGGGATCTGAACCTGGGTAAGCTATGTTACCTCGTAGCCGTCAACCGTCCGCCTTCCCCCACGTCTCTAAACACGCACTGTGAGGACCCCTCCATGGTGTACTCATCGGCAATACCATGATAGTTGGCGCCCACCATGGGGAAAGAGGCGCTTCAGGCTCTTCAGCGGGCGAGGACTAAGATATTCGCGGGAATCGGCAAAACCGTAGCCATCGGTCGTGTTCTCTTCTCGTCCCCCCTGACGAGTTCTGGATCCCGGCGAAGACGAACCCTACGCGGTGTTCGATCGTTCCTATCGGAGACATCCACCTCTTAATTGGCGAAAACCCCCGCGATTACCTGGCCAGGTGGCTCCGTGTACGAGACGATCTGGCCCACTACCCCAATGAGGACACTATGTATCACTTCGTAGAAGGACTGGATCGGGGCATGCTTCTCTGACATTCTCTGAGGCGACAACAGGCGGCATGTCTTCTTACCTTCGAAGGCATGGTGAACACCGTCAATAGCTACACGGAGGCTGACACGGCAGCTCAGTTAGCGCCCTCACTCGCTGACGGAGCCCCTCCGATTCAGCCACCGCCACCACCGCCTCTAGCCGACATCGTCGCAGCAGCACCGCCACCTCCAGTCATCGTCGCTGCCATTGCACCTCCACCGCCCGTCATCGAGGAAGCCCTGGCACCCTCCGACTCTGTTATTGATGCACTCTATGTTGACTTCAGTGCAGATTCAGAGGAGATAGATTTCAGCCCAGAAGAGCTAGAATCCGCCATGCAGGAGATGGAGGAGGAGTACGCACGCGACGAGCAAGACAACAACGTCGTCGTATCTCGAGAGGTGTTCGCCACCATTGGGACGATGATGGATGAAGATCAACCTGGACGAGATCCGCCTACAGCGCTGGACAAGGGGAAGGGGCCACTTATTGCTGCTGACAGTGATCGCGCAAAAGACATGCCTCCTCCGCCTAACCCAGTGCAGCAGCCGCAGGAACTCGGCACCGGTCTGAGCAACAACACCGCAAACTTGCCACCTCCGGCATCTACGTCTATTGTTGCCCAATTTACTCCAGCTGATAGAGTGATGTACGGAAATCTCCTCGTTGAGCCACTGACCATAGCTCATATTCGGAACGTGACTCAGCTTGACAAGAAGCGCCAGCAGCTGCTGGAGGAAGCGCAGGCCATCGCGGAGCAAGGCGCTAAGCTAAATCGAGATCTGGTCAACGCGCAGAAGTCCATAGAGAAAGCTAGAGCAATGGAGGCCGAGTACAAAACTCCGCTGCAACAGCAGAAGGCCAAGAAAGCTCCGGCTCACGTCATCAATGATCCTGGTGTGCGGTGAAACCTAGCATGGGCTCCCTCGAAGCCGGCACAGGCTAAGCCATAGATCGATAGTGAAGGCAAGCAGGTGATGCCCACCCCGCTCCTTAACCTCGCCGTCGCCAAGACCTTCTGGAGCAGGATAGATCGCCCGAGGCAGTGGAACAGGTCTATGACCTAGTAGCCAAGGCGATGAAGCAGCAGGAAAAGGCCACCTCCCAGAGGCTTGAGTCCGACCCAGCGCTTTGCCAGTCCAGCCAGTATAAGCCGCCAAGGGATAGATCTCCTCTTGATGTCGGGTCCCAAATGGGTTCATCAGAACGAAGACGGAGAGATGCACGCAACAGGAAGGATGCCATCCCCATATCCTCCAACCACGGAGAAAAGGCCCGACCTCGTTGCCCATCGCCACCGCCCGGTCCCCCCGACATCACGAAGATCACAAGGCTCACCATCGTACGGATATGCCCCCACCAAAGCAATGCAGCATCGTCATCCGCGACAACACGGAGCAGAACCGTCATGACGGAGAGCGCAACCAAGGACACAGGAGCAGGTCACACCATGACCCTCCGCGTCCGACAAGCAACCGTGACAGGCGCGAGGCGTCCCAGGAGGGTAATAGCAAGAAGGCTAACCCACCGCCACCTCCGCCTCTGTCACCACCAAGCTATCACCATGGCGGAGGAGGCCCGCGTCGTTCACGCAACCCATCCCCTGTTGACAAGAAGAAGAAAAACCCAGAGCCATACGATGCACGTTCGTGGATCGATAAGATCCACGAGGCCCGGGAAGGACCATACCTGGGACCACGTTGCTTTGGACCTGCAATATGGTCCGCAACTTACCCCAAAGGTTTCTGGATTGACAAGACCATCAATCCCTATGACGGCACCGCCAAGCCAGCCACATGGTTGCAGGACTACGACAACACGGTGGAGATTGCCGGAGGCAACCCCAACATCATCGTCAAGTACCTCCCTTTAATGTTGGCAGGCACGGCCCGTCAATGGATCGACGAGTTGATGGAGAAATCTATCTACAATTGGTTGGACGTGCAAGAAGCCTTCACCAAAAACTTTGAGGGTACATACAAGTGTCCCTGCACTGTTGGCGATCTACATCGGTGCGTGCAAGAGAAAGATGAGACATGTCGCGCCTACCTCTCCCGCTGGCTGGACATTAAGAATTCATGCGCAGGAGTGCACGGCCAGACCGCCATGGCCGCCTTCATCGATGGGTTGGAAAGGGGAACGCTGCTCTGACATAAACTGAAGCGCTCGCAGGACAATCACCAGCTGGACTTGAATCCAATGATTCAGTTGGCCAGTGAGTTCGCAGCTGCCGACGATGATGCTCGTGGCTCTTTGCCGGCAACGGCCGTTCCAACTCAAGCTCGAAGGAACAGTAGTACAAAGCGGAAATACGCTCCAGAATAAAAGCAATCTACCGACATGGTCGCTATAACTTTTGCAGGATGAGGCGATGGCGGACAACGTGGCCGGGGAAGGGGAGATGGTCGGGGACAACAGCGAGGAAGTGAAACCACCTCAGCAGCACACCGTGTTCCCCAAACATACGAAGAGTACTGCGATATGCCATGCCTCATACACCTCGACGCCAACAGTAAAGCCACTCACACCAATCGACACTGCAAGTTCGTCAACGACCTCAAGGAAGACCCGGAGTCCGGATACAAGCGAAGTCGGAAGAACAGACCGCGAGGCAAGGGCAAAGGGAAGAAGAAGGAGGAAGAGTCCAAGGATTCAAGTGACATGGACGAGGACATTGACCCCAAGAATGCTGCCAAGAGCGAGGACAAGGGCAAGAACCCCTTCGCGAAGAAGGCACCAGTCTACCACACTTTCCTTGGCACCCCCACCGTCCGACAACAGAAGACCTCTCTGAGGATCCTGATGGCTACTCTACCCCCAGTTCCCCAGTACCTGCGTTGGTCGGAGGTTCCAATAACTTGGGACAGGACGGACCACCCAGACCTTATCCCTACGGAGAACCAGTACGCCATGGTCATCAACCCCTTGATTGACGGTGTGGAGTTCACCAAGTGTATGGTGGATAGTGGAAGCAGCATCAACATCATGTACCTGGATACACTGTGGAAGATGAACTTGATGGAGGCAAACCTAAGGCGGACCAACACCATCTTCCATGGCGTAGTTCCTAGTCGGGAGGCTCGGTCCCTTGGGTGCATTACACTTCAGGTTACCTTTGGCGATGTCAACAATTACCGCCAAGAGCGCATGACCTTCGAGGTGGTCCCCTTCAAGAGTGTGTACCACGTCATATTCGGCCGTAACATATTCCACACGTTCATGGCAAAGCCATGCTTCGTCTACAACAAACTCAAGATACCCAGACCAAATGGTGTCATCACCATATCCGGAAGCTTTACCAAGGCAAGGGGCTGCGAGATCAATGAAGCAGCTGTTGCGGAAGCTATCCTCTACAGCGAAGAATTCAAAGAGATCCAAAGCAAGGTCGATGACTCAGAGATGCCCGCGTCGAAGAAGCAGATCTCCGACTCCGCTCCTGCGTTCAAGGCCACCATCGAGACCAAGTCGGTGGAACTTGTGGTAGGCGATGCCTCCAAGACCACCACCATTGGGACGAACCTGGATCCCAAATAGGAAAGCACGCTCGTCGAGTTCCTCCGTGAGAATAGGTACATCTTTGCCTGGCAGCCTGCTGACATGAAAGGTGTACCTAGGGAACTTGCCGAACACAGCTTAAACATTGATTCAAAATCCAAACCAGTGAAACAACCTCTACGACGCTTTGGATACGAGAAGAGACGCGCCATTGGCAAAGAGATAGCTAGGTTACTTAAGGCTAGTTTTATCCGAGAAGTCCTTCACACCCAATGGGTGGCCAATCCTGTACTTGTCCCCAAAAAGGGAACCAATGAATTAAGAATGTGCGTTGATTACACCGGCTTGAACAAAGCATGTCCTAAAGATCCGTTTGCTTTGCCTCACATTGACCAAGTCATTGACTCGACGGCTGGCTCAGAACTTTTGTGTTTTCTTGATGCATACTCAGGATACCACCAGATCAAGATGAGGAAGTCGGACCAATTGGCCACTTCGTTCACTACCCCATACGACACGTTTTGCTATGTTACGATGCCCTTTGGGCTGAAAAACGCAGGTGCTACGTACCAGCGGACAATGCAACGTTGCCTTCATGGTCAAATTGGTCGAAACGTTCACGCGTATGTGGACGACATTGCGGTGATGTCTAAAAAGTCAAATGACTTAATCTCCGACTTGAAAGAAACCTTTCATAATCTCCGAAAATACAACATGATGCTTAACCCTAAGAAGTGCGTCTTCGGGGTTCCAGCAGGCAAATTGTTGGGATTCATCGTTTCCCAGCGTGGAATCGAGGTCAACCCAGAGAAAAGCAAGGCCATCTTAAACATAAACCATCCGACATGCCTAAAGCACTAACAGAAGATAGCTTATGGAGTATTCCTCGCTTTTCGGAAGCTGAGGCACTACTTTCAGGATCACCCAATCACAGTGGTGAGCAAGACTCCACTGTCCAACATTATCAACAATAGCGACGCTACAGGAAGGGTCGCGAAGTGGGGCATCAAACTTGCCGCCTTCGAGATCACCTACAAGAGACGCGACGCTATCAAGTCACAAGCCTTGGCGGATTTTGTTGCAGATTGGACGGAGATGCCAGATGCTACTCCATTGACAGAACCAGAGTACTGGGTGATGCACTTTGACGGATCAAAGCTGCTCAACGGCTCGGGGGCTGGTGTATTTCTATAGTCACCAACAAGAGACAAGCTACACTACGTTCTGCAGATCCACTTCGAGGCTACAAAGAACATGGCGGAGTATGAATCACTCATTCACGGATTACGTGTAGCCAAGGATATTGGAATCAAGTGCATAGTTTGCTGTGGAGATTCCGACTTGGTTGCCCAGCATGTGGCTGGCACCTGGAATGCACGGAACCCTATGATGGCGGCATATCGAGACGAAGTGGACGAGATAGCCAAGAGCTTCTTGGGCTACGAAGTCAAGTATGTGCCTAGGGAGCAAAATGAGGCGGCTGATCTGCTGTCTAAGCTTGGATCAGGGCGCAAGCAAATTCCGCCAGGAGTTTTCCTAGAGCATCTGCGCACACCATCCGTAAAGGGAGCCAACATCAACAACCCGGATAGAGCTGACTCTTTCGTCAACATCGTGACAAAGGTCCCACCGGCTTGGACAAAACCGTTCATGGAATATCTCGAACACGGAACTTTGCCTGACGACAAAGTCGAAATACAGCAAATAGTATGACAAGCAAAGGGTTATACCATAATCAATGGACAACTCTACAAAATGAGCACTACTGGTGTATACCTTAAGTGTGTTTCCTAGCTAGAAGGTATGGAAATCCTACGTGAAATCCATCTCGGAGATTGCGGGCATCACGCCGCTCCTCGATCATTAGTTGCGAAAGCCTTTCGGCAAGGATTCTACTGGCTGATCGTGAAGGCGGACGCCGACAGGCTGGTTGAGACATGCATGGGATGCCAGTATTATGCCCGACAACCACATGTACCTGCTAAAGAATTGCAAACAATACCAATAACTTGGCCGTTTGCAGTCTAGGGGCTAGACATGGTGGGACCGTTGCAAACGGCACCATGTGGATTTACACATCTGATCGTAGCAGTTGATAAATTCACTAAGTGGATAGAAGCTAAACCCATTAGAAAGCTTGATGGGGCAAGTGCCCTCAGGTTTGTCCGGGATCTAGTGGTGAGATTTGGTCTCCGACACAACATTATCACCGACAACGGCAGCAACTTGTCTCTCGGAGAAGTGGAAGCTTATTGTTGGGAGAAGGCCATCCGACTTGACCTTGTATCTGTGGCACACCCACAATCCAATGGTCAAGTCGAGCGAGCCAATGGATTAATTCTGCAGGGAATCAAGCCATGTATAGAGGCACCGCTACACAGAGCAGCTGGAGCCTGGGCGGAGGAACTACAATCTGTGCTGTGGAGTTTACGAACTACACCCAACAGATCCATCGGCTACACCCCTTACTTCATGGTTTATGGAGAAGAAGCCATACTACCTTCCGACATACTTCATGATGCACCAAGAGTTGCCACCTACGACGAAGATGACGCTGAAGAATCCAGACGCCTAGATGTGGACCTTCTCGAGGAAGAGCGCATTTTGGCATGCCAAAATCCGCCATCTACCAGCAGAAGCTATGCGACTACCATAGTCGCCGCGTCCGGCATTGCTCGTTTAAAGAGGGGGATTTGGTGCTCCGACTTAAGCAGAATAAGTCACACAAGTTATCCCCGCCATGGGAAGGACCGTTCATCATAAGCAAGGCGCTACTCAATGGGTCTTACTACCTCGTTGACAATCGTGAACTGAAGGATAGACCCAACGAGGATCATAAGCGTAAGCGACGTGACCCGGATGACAACTACCCAGAGCTTGATCGGCCATGGAACATAGCACAACTACGTCCTTTTTACACTTAGCATTTTTAAATCTAATTATGTAGTTCTTATATGATCAATGAAATAAAGCTCTCTGGTTCACTCATATTTCTGAGTCTTTTACCTCCTTTAGTGTTCATTTTTGTATCATGTAAAACCTTTATGCACAAGTTTTGTGATTGCACTTGTGAAAATTCCGCCTACATGCGTTAGCTTAAGTTTTCTGGTCTACACGTTCTTTGTCATTTTTATGTGGATTCTGGAGTAGTGACTTTTGGCACTTATTGTCGACGATTTTGTGCTTAGGTTATTGACGATGCCATTGGGAATCATCACCTGAGCGCATGGTTCCGACAACGAGTCTTCCTACTCACGAAAAGTCAAGCATAAGAACCAAAGTAATGGATAAGCCAGCACTTGCTTAAAAATATATACATGCTGGAAATTAGTTCTTGGGTAGCAGGAGATAACAACCATTGTTTTCCGCCTTAAGATTACATGAATAAGTTTTTTCCGCATATGCACCAAAGGTGAAACAAATATTACAAAGTTGTTCTTCATTCCTTTGGCGCAGGCGACTTGGACACAACGTCATCAGCAGCAGGAGAGCCACCCTCGAAGTCGGCTGTGTGAAGAGACTCAGAGGAGCTTTGGTCGCCATCATCGATGGTATTCCTGGGCACGAAGACATTGACGTCAACCAACTCGGCGACTCTGGTGTCATAGCCCGCGAGTGACGACAAGATGGACTCATGATTAATAGCTTTGCCATCGTCATCCACGTCGAGAATCCCAGAGGTCACCGTGTCGATGTCGGCATCTTCATAGTGTGCCTTTACCATTGATAGCGCCATCCTTGCACCAGCCCGTGCACATGAAGCTTTCCAGCTTGTGATACGCTTGGGGGCTCGGCGCAGGATCTCCGAGTACTTCGCCACAGAGTCTGATGCTTTAATGTTGATCTGGAGGGGCTTGGCGATCTCCTTGGCTTGCGTGATGGCGGTGTTGATGAAGTTGCCGGCAAGAACCATGCATTCCTTGGCCGGAGGAGGCGAACGGGTCAAACCCATAGGAGCTGCAAAATCCTACAAGGAGCACATGAGTTCAACAATTCAGAGTATCCAGACTACAGAAATCCAAGGCGGAGAAAACTTACTGAAGATGCTGGCCTCAGCCTGCTAGAGGGTGTCCGCCAAGGATTCTTTCTCTTGTTGGAGGAGTTTATATGCCTCATTATGGCGTTTATTCCGCTCATCGGTAGCTTGCTTTTGATCTTTTAAGATCACAATTTCCTCCTTCAAGCGATTGATTTCCTCGGTGGCGGAGTCCTGCAGGGACTTCATTGACTCCTCATGCATTTTCAGCATGTCCTTCCTCTCCTCCTTAAGGATCTTGTTTTCGCTATCCAGCTGTTGAATGTGCTTGGATTGCTCGACAATGTCCTTGGCCTTGGCAACATGTTCTGCAAAAGTCGGAGAAATCAAAGTACACAATGAGTACTTGGAGAATATAAGCACAAAACCAAGACGGAATGCGCAAAAAGAAAACAGACTCTTGTTTTTGATGATATGTTCCTTCAAGATGGCAGTTTTACCCTTTTCGGCTTCAAGATTTGTGCGCATCTTCTGATACTTGTCATTGGCCATGCCCCTCCGAGCATTCTCGTTCTATGGAAACGAGGGAAAAAGTTAAACGATTGTTTGGTCTACTTGGAGCCTCTAGCCGGAAATTTTCCACCTAGACGCTCGGGGGCTATAGCGAGAGTTTTTGACTTAATAGTATGCTTAGATTTTCTTTAAGCATCTAGTCGGAACTAATTCAGTTACAACTAGAAGCTTGGGGGCTACAGTATAAAGTTTTTAACTCAGGATATATGCTTAGCTTTTCTTTAAGCATCTAGTCGGAACTAATTCAGTTACAACTAGAGGCTTGGGGGCTACAGTATTGAAATTTATAAACACTGCGTATGCTACTCTTAAAGCATCTAGTCGGAATAATTCATTCCATCTAAATGCTTGGGGGCTATAGGGAGAAGTTTTCTAGCTTAGTCACTCTTAGAGCATCTAGACACAAAGACCTATGGTTTTCCGTCTACATCCTCGGAGGCTACAGTGGGATACTCATATAAAATGCAAAAGGCAAATAAAACTTATAAGTGCAATAATCTTGAGATTGGTAGCTCTCTCGGCCAGCAGCTTGCCAAAGGAGATGCTGTTTCCTTGCAAGATGTCTTCTTGTCGGAGAAGCTCCTCAAGACCGCACGTCGGAGATGTCGGTGCTGCACCAGGAACCAGAGTTGTGCTACTCGACGTAAGTGCTAGGTAGACCATCTTCGGGAACTCAAAAGTTTTCTGGGGAGCAAGGGCGCTGCCTTCGACAGAAGTACCAGCTTCCACCACCGCCTTACCGCCACCGATGGCATCCTTAGCCGGAGCTTCAGCCATTTGTTGGACGGCACTCTCCTGCGTCGCTTGCTCGCCGACAATAGCGACCTCGGTAGATGAACCTGAGTCCACTTCCATGGCGGAAGGTCCAGATGCCTCCTTAGCTTGCGAGCTTGTCGGAGCAGACGAGGGCTTGACGGAGGGAGTAGTAGGGGCGATGGCAGGAGATGCGTCACAATGCAGCATGTCCTTCACGGTTTTAGAAGCTCCCAATGATTTGGAGGTCTTCTTCAAGTTGGTCGTGGCTTTCTTCCTGAAACGTGCAAAGTGCATAAGTACAGGAGGAAGACGGATAAATAGACAATGTCGGAAGAAAAGAAGCTTACACAAGTGGGTGTGCTTTGGCAAAAGGGATCCCGATGGCTTTTCTTTTCTCCGCCTCTAGGACGGCGGTAGTATTTTTGGAGGCTCCACCCTCCGTCTTCTTCTTCTTGCTTCCGTCGGCAGCGTCAGAGGTGGAGCTCTTCCGCTTTCGCGTCGCCGGAGCATCGTCGTCGGACACGACGATGACTTCCTTCATCTTTGGTCCATAGATTTTGGGAGCCATGCTGTCCTGATCTATGTCGCAAAGCTGTTAAGTGAAGAACCATCATGTTAGATGAGATGGCAGTTGTTAGACGGAAGAACTGGAGTATATGTCATACACGGAAAATATACAGTTACCTTTGGGCACTTGCCGTCTACGAACATGTCGTAGGTGATGGAGAAGCCACGCTTCTTGTCCTTCACCTCGACGATGTCCTTAAGACGGAGCTTGACGGAGTCACTCGAGAAATTGTCCACGGAGATGCAGAGGCTATCCCTTCTGTCGCTGGTATACTCGTGCATGAGCTTAGCACGATGCTGCAGAGGTTGGATTCGCCTGATGAACCAGGACATGGCTAGGTCCAAGCCGGTCAAACCCGTGTCTACAAGCCACTCTATCCGACTTATAGCGCGGGAAGCGTCAAGGACAGAGGGAAGGGAGGCCTGGGATCTCCATGACGAGGATTCGGCGGCGGCTCCATCAACAAAGTCTGGGTACGTTACTTCTCGATTAGTCAGAGGGATATCTGGGCCGTAGAAGTAGGTAAGCTGCCAATTCTTGCAGGACTCGTGTCCGACGATGTCGGGGAACCGCCGGCCAGGACGGATCTTGAAGCTTATGGTGCCACAATTCCTAAGTTCGTCCTTGCTAGCTCCAGCTTCACGTTTGACGGTGAAGAAGTATACGAAGAGGTATACCCTAGGCCTTATCCCTAAGTAACCCTCGTAGAGCGCCGCGTAGTTGCTAAGCGCTAAGATACTATTGGGGGAGAGGTTCTATAGTGATTCAAGACGGAGAGAAAGAAGTTGGAGATGGACAGGGAGACGCCGCGTACCAGTTGGGCTTTGAGGTACACCTTTTCTCCGGCTTGGGGAGAAGGTGTCACCTCGCCGGCCGGCGCCGCCCGCCAGGCGAGCCCCTCCGTCGCAGGGAGGTAGCCTTCGGCGATCAGCTCTTGGATATCATGGTCAGTGATATCTGAGCCGCGCTAGTCGCCCTTGTGCGAGTCCAGTTCCTCCTCCAACGGCTCCAGCATCGCTGGATTATGGTCGCCGTCGGTGGATTCGACCACCGCCGAGACGGGGATGACCAAACCCTCTGGGGGCACGACGATGGAGCTCGCCGGCTTCGTCGTGGCTTCTCTCGACGCTGCCATGGAAGGGGAAGTGCTGCTGCTGGACATGGAGTGAATACGGAGGTCACTGGTGCGGATTGGGGCTAGGGTTTTTCGAGAGTTTTCGCGGAGAGCTCAAAGAGGCACACGCTGGAGGAAGAAGACGATGCGAGGAGAATGAGGTAAAAGGTGAAAATTCCACCGCGGTTACTATTTATCATCTCCAGCGTCGAGATTCGTGCAGCTTTATCAGACGGTTGCCGTGTAGACAACGTGTTTGCGAACGTGTGCGGAAATTTTGCCACATCTCCAACCGTCACCGCCAACGGTTCGTATTGCTCGCGCGGGAAAATCGGACATGATTACGTTCTCTGCATGTGTGAGTTATGAGGCGTTGCTAACCTAATCCTACATCGCCCTAGATGACACAGGCAGATGAGCCGTCACATCAAAGATTCTGGCATGGACGGATCCAGTCCGGCTATGGAAGAGTATGATGGAAGATTCAGCATTTCTCTGACTTACAAGTTAAAGACGAAGAAAACCTTGCAGGGTTGTTTGGGAGGACTACAAGATATTGCTTGACGATTTGCCGACATCCATCTAGAGGAGCATTCCACATGAAGAGGCAAGACGGCGCAAGATCTCGGAGTTCTCTGGGGGCTACTGTTGGGGATATGCTATATGGGTATCCTTATAGCATGTCTCTTATCCGGCTAACCCGGGTGGCCCACAGTTGGTAGCATGGCCTATGGCCTGCTGGGTGGCCCAGTTAGATGGATCTGGAAGGGAGGCCCATGCCGGATAAAGGAAGGCTACGGTTGGAGTCACCGATGTACTCAGAGCCTTGGAGTACAAGACATACCAGACTAGTAATAGACGGTGTAGGACTATGTAACCTGTACGGCTAGGACTTTTCCCTCTAACCCTAGGACCTGGCGGTTATATAAGTCGGGCCTACGAGAGCCTTTAGGGCATAACTTCAAACAACCTAGTATCGATTCATACAACCTCGCACAGTGAACCTATCTCTGTAACTCGGCGTATTGCCCTTATAGTGATTTATAGCAGGAGTAGGATTCCGCCACCATCGTGGGATCTGAACCTGGGTAAGCTGTGTTACCTCGTACCCGTCATCCGTCCGCCTTCCCCCACGTCTCTAAACACGCACTGTGAGGACCCCTCCATGGCGTACTCGTCGGCAATACCATGACAGTTACTCCTCTCATTGACCCATAAGTACCTCCTACCATGCCATATTAATGCTCATGGCTGCTCGCATGGTTAAAAGGAATTGCATGCATTGGCTTGTAGATTTTTAATTAGGCACGATGGCAGCATGCATTGTCTCAATTTTATGATCACTCTTGCATGCAATAACTGACAATAAAGTGAATATGTGTTGTTAATTCTCTAGTCTAGTATTTCCGAAATATCTAATTTTGCTCTCCGGCCTAGTAGTCCCGAACAGAGGGAGTGGTAAACTTGAAACTGCAACCCCCCGCATTAACTTGACAGGAACCGAATCGAAGAGAGAGATTGCATGCAGGATGGGAAAGGATAGTTGGCGGTTGGGCTTGCGGTTGCTGCGTGCATGCAGTCGTCTAGTTTCCACACGCTTCCCTTAGCATTCCCATGCCTTCTTTAATAAATGTTTGTCTCTGGAACCACTTCCTCTGCCATTCATTGGGACTGAGACCACACGAACACCATCATACATGGGCGGAAACAAGCAGGAGGATTCGCCGTGGGATGATCTCCCTGAGGGAGTCGTGCAGAAGATAGGTGACATCTTCCTGTCGACGGACGACTTCGACTACTACGCCGCCTTCCGGGCAGTCTGTAGCGCCTGGCGCGGCTTCACAGATGAGCGCTTTATACCGGCCAACTGGATTGTTCTAGAGCACCAGTTGTCTGTGCCGTATTGGGTAGACAATGACGCCATCATGTTGTTGAACATGAGAACCGGCCGCCACCTTGAGAAGAAGATTAGTCGGTTATTCGCAGGTGCTTTCTTGATATTCATCTGTATATGTGTGATCCTTTTTTGCGTTCACCTCCTATACAATATGTTTTCCAAGTTTTGTTTCTCCATCTACTTGTTTACCTTGATTGAATCTCTGTATGTTTACCTTGACTGAATCTCTACTTCTCTCTCTCCCTCTCTGTGTCTCTGGAAGGTAATTTTATGTCGGTAGCACAACCGGCGGCCTCCTTGTGCTTGGATAGAGGGTGCATCCCTACAAGACACGGTTGTACAACCCCTTCTCGGGCGCTATAAAGTGCTTTAGGATGGAGATACCGACCGAGCAGGTGGCTTCTGTCGCTATGACAATGTTCTCGTCGTTGATGGTGTTTACATCAAACCTTCGGAACACCATCATTCGGTGGGCGGATGAGGGCATGGAGGAAAGCAGTCGCCCGGTCTTTGGTGAAGGGTTGTACACGCCGAATGACTTCATGGAACTCCGGAGCATGACTTCTTATGCCGGTGATGTTTTCGTTGCAGACATATATGGGTTTGTCCTCTCGACTATGCCTGGTACTGCTCATGGAGATGTCCAGATGTAGTGCTCCGCACGGACCCTGAAGATGCATGCCACCGTCGCAGGCCCTATTCCAGGATGCCAGTACCCGGAGAATTATTTTTACATCGTCGAGTCTGGCAGGGAGTTGTTGTTCATTGTGAGTGGACCGGTCTACGGCGGAAGGCCCGTTCTTTACCGGGTTGATACACAGAACCGTGTCCTTCTGCCAGTCAGAGGCATCGATAGCCGTGCTCTCTTTGTTGTTGACAATCAGTGCATCTGCGTCGATAGCGCCATTGTACCCATGGTGCAGGACGGCAACATCTACTATCCGGACCTATACCAGATTAGATCTTACAACTTTGAGGCTATTGCGTGGGAAGAGGAGACAAGGGTTGTCCATGGGTATGGTACATGAGGATTATGGCACAATGACCATCCTTTCGAACTTGGTCGATTGCTGGCGGTGTATTGCAATACCGTCGAGCTTTGTAAGTTGTAGATGGTTCCGCCTTATGGCGAATATGGCACCACCCACTATGATTACTACGACGGCTACCCATCAGATTAGATTGATGGATCATGTGGGTCTGGTCTTGTTGTATTCTCTGTCTGTGAATTATATGCAAGTGCAAGTTGTATGGTGTGCATGTAATACAATGGATTAACTTGTTTCAAAAGATCATGTGTTGTACCTCTTTCAATTTCACTGTTTTTCCATGTACGTGTAGTAATTCGGATCCATGAGTGATTGAATGCAAATACGTGAAGAGAAGCTAGATCCATATCATCAATCATCAATAGGTGGCACATTATAGTGATGCATTCAAATACGTACTCATTCATAACAATATCACTGTCGGCAGTATTGACAACTTGAAACTACAATTAACTTGAAGTGGTTGTTATCCCGGCAGTAATGTTCTATGCTGCAATTCTGCTGTTGTGGGCAGGGAAAGAAAAGCCGGGCTTCACTGAATATTACGCAGTTAGGCATAACTTAGTCTTAGGCTAGTCATAGTGAGAGTAACTTAAGTAGTAGCATGCATGTATGTGCAATGCCAAGTAAGCAAATTGGTGACATGGCATGGTATTTAATGAGGAAAAAGAGAGAGGTAGTAACTTAGATAGTTACGATAACATCACACATACGAAGACCATATGAGTCTACAATCTAATTAATTAGTCATTGCATGACATCACACACATGTTACTTTCCACTATGAAGATAGTAACATCAAATAGTAACATGTGCATGTTACTAGGCTAAGTTACTTATTACTATGACCAGCCTTACACACATAGTCTTAACTTGTTCTTACACAAATAAGCAAAGCAGTCTTACACTGCCGGAACTTTCGGCGAGCCAACCGGCGAACCGGCCTCTGGAGTTGGTGGTATCGTCGGAACAAATCAGAGTGCTGTGTTTGGCCGTATCTCATTATCTATCAAATTGTACGACCCCACTGATGAGCCAATGACAGGACCTCTCCCCCCGACATGGATTCTGCTCTAGGTCGGATCTGGAGTATCAACATAATAAACGCGTGAGTGCAAAGCAAACACATAGTCTGCTATCAACACTGGAAGTGCCGGCACCTCAGCAACAACAACACCATGTTCTCCTTGGACTCCAGTAGCAGCCTTAGCCGGTATATCGTTAGCTTCACCAGCAGCATCAGCGAGTATTTCGTCAGTTTCACCAGTTGTAGCATTAGCGAGTATTTTGTCAGCTTCACTAGGAGAAACATCTAGTTCTTCATCAGCTCCACCACCACCAACGGCAGCATCATCAGGAGCCGGGGCTGCCTGAGCAATTACAGGTTCAACAGCTTCAGGGGCTCCAAGGAAGAAAGGGTAGTTGATCCCAAGAAACAGAGATTGTCCCTTCAGATTGTTGACTCTGCTCCGGACCTGTTCTACTGGGTCTTTTGATGGACATGCGGACCTCGAGAAAACATGACACCGAAGCGATGGGTATGAAGAAAGTTCTGTACCCATATGTTCTATTGTATCACCAACGCTGTTTAGTGCTCCTCTGATATGAATCCACATGAGTTCAGCACCCTGGTTGACATCGCCTCTGAGAGGTGCAAGGAACCAGCGCCGTGATACAAGATCATCATCTACTACTGCATCTTCGATCACCGGAGCTGGAATGACGCATGGGGATACGTGTGTACCTACGTGTTACCTTCAGTTAGTAAGCAGAATTTTGAATGGGAATTTACATGCTATATGACACCATGACTCACCCCAGATGAATGGATCCAAAACACGCACGTCGACGCTAGGTTCAGTGACCGCGTAAATGCATTGTGGTGTGTCATCATACATGATGGAGGTGAAGACAACGTCGACATACTTCTCCGGCCGCAGATGATCGTCGTGTAAGACAGTCCATTCATTGTGATCTGGGCATCTAATGAATGTGATTGCATTGTCGAACACTGCCAAGAGGTTGTAGTGCCAAGTCTTCCACATCAGGAGAAGCTTCTGTGGGAGCTGTACCTTTAGGAGCTCAAGTTCTGCCATGTTGAACCTGTAAGCGAATTCAGATTTTGGCAGCGGCTACCCATGGTTGAATACAGTAATGCTGACACCCACTACAGATGGCGGTGTAAGTCTCAACGATCTGTAAACATTTTTTAGAGTCCAAGTACTCCCATCCTGAGAAAAAAGGACTAGCCACTCGCCGTTGCCACCCACCCAGTTCTGCTCATCATCCATTTATGCCTCCTGTGTCTCCTTGATATTCACCACTACTGATTGCGACCACTTATCCAGCAGCATCAGTTTTGCATGAACATTCTGCAAAAGTTTGTTGTCAGTTGGTAGAATCACCTAGCATGGATTCCATTGAAAATACAATTTGACACCATTGCGCTCAGATAAAAGTATTATATACGACTGTCTCCTCATATCTCGCCTAAATTGTGCCCGTGTCACTACGAAAATACCCAATATATCAAGTAGGAGTAAATATTCCCCCGAACAAACTCCCGACGGTGATCATAAACAACTAGGGACATAATAGTCTTAAGTCGTCTAGTTTGTTTATTTTTTTAGAAAATAGAATATCACCTAGCATGCATTCCATTGCAAATCCAAATTGACACCTCAGCTATCACCTAAATTAAGACTGTATCACTACGAAAATGCCAGAATATCAATTGCAAGAAGAGCTTCTTTTATACAGAATAGTCTTAAATGGTTCAATTTGTTCAAACTGCACGTGCACACAACACATTCGACGGAAGGAACATAGGATTCTGATGAAAGTTCAACACATATGAATCAATGGTATGATTGAGTCAATAAGAAAGATACTGGAACTTACATGGCCGTCGCGGTCGTTTGGCCACACGCTGGTATCAGGGTAAAGAAGGCCTGGCATGCCGAATGGTTGTTCTTCCATTTCCCGGATCGGCGGGCGGAAGCCAGGGATGCAGTGACCGAGGCGACCAGCGGTGACGGTGTCCAACTCCTTGGCGACCCTGTACACGTTTGCAGCGCTGATGTTCGGCCATCCCCAATCCTTGCGGTGGCGGTCTCCATGGACAGCCGTGTCATCGTTGTTGTCTGCCTTATGCTTCAGCCTGCGGTGGTGCCAGCCCCACGGTTTACCCATGGCGGCAAATGGAGGCTGGAATCAGGCAGATTAATGGAGGCGGTGTGATTCGGAGGCGGATGGATTCGTGAGGGGATGGAATGAAGGAGGGAAGTAGTTGTTCGAGTAGGGAGTGAGGAACTGCCGCCGCCGGTCTCGTCCATGTGGAATACAAGTAGGGGGGTGGCATTGTAATTAGTGAGGGTGTGCACGGGGACTGTCTAAAGGGGGTGCAAAAATAAATCGTGAGGGGAAATGTATGGTCCCATCTATCGGCGAGGGAAGTTCGGCACGCGCAAACGTGAGTATGATTTGATTTGGATCGTGCATGGCGAACCTCGATTCCACTGCATGCAAGTGGCACGGAACCAATTTCATCCAGCGCTTGGGTCACCATGTAAAGAGCATCACTAGCAATGCATCTGCCACATGGAAATATGGAATGATGCACTAGTGTGATAGAAGTTGCATCACCACAATCACTTGAGTGTGTGTGGTCATGTGGATCACCGTGGTTTGATAAAAAACACATGCAATGAATCTATGGAGTCCATGTGTTAAACCATGGTCATAAATCCCTAGAAAGCCACTCAAATGTAGCTGCCACATGGAATGATGCACCAGTGTGACAGAAGTTGCATCACCACATCCATTGTAGTGTGTGTGGTCATGTGGATCATTGTGGTTTGAAAAGAACATATGAAAATGACTCTAGGGACTCCATGTGTCAAACCATAGACATAAATCCCCAGAAAGCCACTATGATGCAGCTGCCACATATGGATGATGCACTAGTGGGACATAAGATGCATCACAACATCCACTTGAGTGTGTGTGGTCATGTGGATCATTGTGGTTTGGTAAAAGCATCAGAAAAGTACATTTGATCTTCTGTGATCCCAATGTGATGTAAAACTACACAAGCATGCAACTAGAAGGTTTCAAATTGTAGTTTTGGTACTTGCTTCACAAATGAAGCCTTTTTTGAGTTTGAGGGTGAAATTTTTGAAATTTTCAAACCAAAGTGGCTAGATACAATGCTACCATCTTAGGAATGTGGTGATACCCCTTGTTCCAAATTTGAGTCCATTTGAAGAACGGTAGATGAAAACATGGTACACAAGTTGCTCTTTCGAGTAGTCAGACATGATAGTGGACCTAACTAGCCCCACATTACAGAGTGGACTGCTAGGGGGGCATTTTTTCAAAAGTTTGTCATTTTTATTCAATGTATTTGCCACACAATGTACAAATTTGAAGGTTTCCAGGAGAATTTCTCAATTTAATATGAAATTTACAAGGCTTGGTCAACCAGGGTTGACCAGAGTCCTTCGAGAGATTGTGAAAGCATCTGAAAAGTACAAGTGATGTTATGTGGTCCTAATGTGATGTACAACCACACAAGCAACTAGAAGGTTACAAATTTTAGTTTTGGTACTTGATTGACAAATGAAACCATGTTTTTGAGTTTGAGGGTGATTTTTTCAATTTTTTAAACCATAATGGCTAGATAGAATGCTAGCATCATTAGGGACATGGTGATACACCCTTGTGCCAAATTTGGGTCCATTTGAAGAAAGGTAGATGAAAAAATGATACACAAGTGGTTGTATCGAGTAGTCGTACATGCTCGTTGACCTAACTAGCCCACATTTGATAGTGGACCGCTAGGTTTTTTTTTCATGTTTGACATTTTTCTTGCAAAGTATTTGCCACACAATGACCAAATTTCAAGGTTTCACAAGAATTTGAGAATTTATAAATTTATTATGAAAAATATACAAGGTTTGGTCAAAACAAGGTCCAAATGTGATGTACGACCACACAAGCATGCATCTAGAAGGATTCAAATTATAGTGTCTGTACTTGCTTCACAAATTAAATCCTGTTTTTGAGTTTGAGGGTGAAATTTTTAAAATTTTCAAAACAACATGGCAAGATAGAATGCATGCTATCATCATTACGTACAATGGTGCAAACACAGGTATATAATTACACAATAAATCACGATGATTCCCATATACATATTAAACATGGTTCGTACACTAATAATTCCACATGACCAACATAAGTTCTTGATAAGCTACCAAACATATAAAGGAACATAACTAAAAGTAGTAAAAGTTAATTCACTCCTCATCAGACCACTTGATGCGCTGCTTTCCGTCTTTCCTAGGAGACCAACGGCCATCATTCCATCTGTCGCTTGTGTTATTGGCCTCCCACCGCTGACGATATGAAAGTTCATCCCACCTGGAAGGGGCCTTGGCTTCCCTATCTTCTCCTTCAGCTGCAGCCTCTCTATTTGCGGCATCAACTACAGCCTCTCTGTTTGCGGCTTCAGCTGCAGCCTCTCTGTTTGCAATTTCAGCGTCACGCTCAGCTATCCTGCATTTCAAACAAAGTCCTCCCCTTTGCTTGTCTTCCCTCTTGCAACTGGGGCAAAACAAAAGGAAAGTTTGAAAGAAATGGATCTAAGCATACAACCGACAAGTCAAGTAAGCATCTATGGCTGCATACTTCAGGTTTATATCAGACAACAGCGTATCCTCCCAAAAACCATGCCTATCTCCAGGGAATTCTTCCTTCATTTTGGTGTTCGACGGATCGATGATTCTAGACGCGAGACTAGCCATTCCATCCCTCTTCCCGCCCCCTTTGATCTTGACAAGATCTTGAATATCGATCAACTTGTGCTCAGGAATTTTGATTCCCGCATGAGAAAACTTGAAAGAATCAGATGTTTTGTCGACATTGCAGAAAACAATTCCTTTATGCACAAGGAATTAGCACAGCGCCGGACACTTCTTGTTAATCCTGGACGTATGTAGTTTGTCATCATAAAATGCATGACCAAAACAATCACAAAATGAGTAACTACAAATGTTATCCATGCAAGATCATCATCTCTAAATATATTTTTAAGGTACAAAAGTTTAGTAAATGCAAAATCAAGACTCTCAAGTATGGCTTGTCATAATTTTTATGGTCCTAATAAAATTCAGTAGTTGCAACATGACCAAATGGATAGATTCCATACGCAATAAAATTCACTAGTTGCAAAAATGCAGTGCTTGCAAGATCCCCACTATAATAAAATTTGGAACTATGACTATTTAGACAATGCAATACCACATCCTGAATAGAAATTGAAGCTACAAAAATTTAGTAAATCCAAGGTGAGCACTCTGAAAGTTATAGTCATAATTCATTTGGTACTAACATAATTCAATAAATGCAATATGAGCATATGGAAAGATTGCAGTACTTGAGCTCCAGTTTAGTAAAGGCAAGATCAACTGATTAAAATCATACAAGTGACCATTAAAAGTAAGAAAACCTTGAAAGTGGTAAACTAAAGAGATCAGATGTACAAACCAGGAGTAGTTGTCGACGAGGATGTGTTGCCTCATTGCCAGTTGAACGACGGCAACCTTATTTTCGTAGTATTCCTCCCCCTTGGTGTACTCGAGGTCCAATCCGACAAACTTGTCCTCGTCCTTCTCAAGCCATTCCTCGTACATCCTCGGGACTCGCACAACTATATCCTCCTCATTGGTGTAGATGACATGTATCTTTGTATTGACATGGGCAGTGAAGTCTGTCTCTCGAGTGTAACCTTCCATGGCGGCAAGGACTAGACAAAAAGAACAACAGATGGGATGCAGAAGATAAAGGACATGAGTAAGAAGAAGGATTTCAGCGAAACAACGGGAAGGTTGGAACTGTCGCTGTGATTTAGATGTCCTTGTGGAGAAGCGTGGCAACTGCAAGGAGAAGACAGAAATAACAACAAATGGGAAGGAGAAGACAAAGGACATGAGGAAGAAGAGGGCTTTCTTCGAAACATGGGAACTGGAACCGTCGCTTCAATTCAGATGAACTTGTGGAGATGCGTGGCAGGGGCCATTCCATCTTCTGAGCAAACAAATATTTAAAAGGAGCCCTCATAAAAAAGAATAATAACGAGGATATATGCATCTTGTGCTGTCACGTCAATTCAAGCTATCGGTCGTTTAGTCCTGTCCATTGCGTCATCTATAGCTCATGTGCTCTGCATCACTACTTATCACGTGTCAAATCCTAGCATGCAATTTAATTGCGCATACAAAGGTCTCGTCCATGTGGAAGGAAAGGAAGGGGGGCCGTAATTAGTGAGGGTGGGCACAGGGACCGTCTAACTTGAGTACATTTGACTGCATGCAAGTGGCGCAGAACCAATTTCATGCAAGGAAGTGAACAAAATAATCTTGAGGGGAACGTGGGGTCCCACCTATCAGCGAGTGAATGCACGCACAAAGGTGAGTACATTTGACTTGGATCTTGCATGGCGCACCTCGATTCACTGCATGCAAGTGGCACAGAACCAATTTCATCCAGCGCTCCCGCCTTTCTTTCCTGCCGCTTCCCGCGAGTTCTCGGCGTTTCCCGCCATGTCCAGGCGCGACCATAGAAGGGGGAGGTCATCGAGCTATGTTCGACCATACCCATGCAACCCACAACACAAAAAACCACCATGCCTGGCCGCCGGCGTCGACACGACGAGCTCCATGGCAACCCCGATGCCGGCAGAGAAGAGGTGCCCGAGCGGCCGCTACCGTCGTGGTGGCCGAATCCGCCAGAGTTGCCGGACATGCTGCCTCCTCCGATTCCGCGGCGCTCACGGATTTATAGGATGTGCACACCGCCAGTTCGCCCTTTCTACAGCCATCACGTGACCACCGGCGAGACTTTCACAATGGCGGTGGCAGAACACGTCTTTCTACCAGAATACCGGCGATTGGAGCAGCTCGGTTTGGTGCGTGGAGACCTCCGAGAAGCTGTGCAGGACAATCCCTATGATGCTTACCTGCGTGCCCGCCTCGACCGACCTGAAGAGGAGGTGCAGACGCAACGAGCGCTCATCAATTCTCTCAATGACGAATGGTGTATCTGACGCGCCGTAGCTGCCGCCCCCAGCACCGGCGGCTGCGCGTAGTCTTAGGTTGTAATGATGTTTTAGGGAAGCGTGAGTGTAACGATGTTTTTGGGCTTGAATAAAGATGTTCATTTCAAATGGCCAATGCCTACATTCATACATCATACTTGGAGAGCGCACAACCTAGCCTACTCGTCGGAGGAGGAGTCAGAGTGGTAGCAGCGGCGGCACATGGTGTGGTCGAAGACGCTGACACCAAACTTTCCTTCGCCGTTGTACTTGAAGACAACGATGTTGCCCGCTTCGATCTGGTGCGAGCGGGCGAAGCACTCCCAGCCGTTGCCGAAGTACAGCTGGACGAGATGGTGAAACTGCGGATCAACTAGGTACCTGCCTGTCCTGAAGCCGTTTTCCCGCAGCATGCCGAGCGGGTGCGGGTCATCGCCCATCAGCGTCACGAACCCGCGGGGCAGGAGCAGCCTGTCACGCGGCATGCCGAGGTGGATGGCCACGGAGAATTGGGTGCCTTGGTCGAAATTTTCGGGTGACGATGGCGTTGAGGGAGAGCGTGGTGGCGTGGTGAGTTGGCCGCGTCCTCCATGCCTCCCTCAGCATCTAGGGCCGCCACGACCACCCCTCGACCCAGCACCGCCGGACATGGCTAGCTACAAGAAGTGGAGAAGGAAAAGGGGAAGGAGGAGAGAAGGTGTTCTGTGTGGGAGAAGATGGCCGAAGGTGGCCGGTTAAAAGGGGGTGGCATCGGATGCCAGTGCGGAGGCCGAAGAGGGGCATTGAGGTGTCTAGTCAGTAGGGCAGGCTTCAGGCGGCGCCTGCAGCGACGGTAGAGAGAGTGTCGTCTAGTCAGTCAGCGTACCATCACGTCGCCATTGACGGTGCAGGCTACCGTCGGTCAACCTTATGCCAGCGCCTCTGAGTCTCCTCACCGGTTCATTGACTGGTTCGGTTTTTAAAACTGTGCTGGTATGCGACTTCCAAATGTAGGGTCCCACATGTCAGAGAGTGAAGGTTGGAAAGCGACTAAGTTTGACTTAGATCGTGCATAGCAGACCTTGATTCCACTGCATGCTAGTGGCGCGGAACCAATTTCAGGCAGCGCTACCATCGCCTCGTAGAACCGCCGTTTTCCTCCACTTCCACCCCACTACAAACATCGTGCACCGTTCCACATACTAGGAAGGGAGGTTGCAATCTTGCAATAGGTAGTTTCACTCTTTTCCGTCTCCTTTCCTCCTCCACGCCTCATCGTCTTCCTCCTCCACGGCCTCATCATTTTCTTCCTCCATGGCCCCATCCATTTCCACCGCCACGTCATTATCCTCTTTCTCCATGTCCTTTCCCTTTTGCCTGTAGTCATGGACCGGTGGGATGTCCCAAACTACGGCCTGATAGGGACCGTGTACTTCGACATAGAAGTCCACAGCGGGAAGAATCTCAGTGTCGTCTACACCACCGACCCTGAGACGGTGAACCACACTATTGCCCAGTACAAGAATTGGCTGCCGTCGAAAGAAAGCGGGTTCAGGTTCGTGGGTCTCGACCTCGAGTATAGCCAAGATCGCCGCAGGATCGCCATGCTGCAACTCTCTATGAAGGAGAACGTCCTCATTTACCAGCCTTTTTGCAAGAAGGGGGTGATGGGAAGAGGTACATGTTGTTGTCATTTTGTTCCTGAGCCGTTTGGTTGCAAAAGTTCTTGCTACATTATTTTTCTGAATCCATTTTCATGCAGGTGGGGAGAAAGAATTAGGCTACTATTTGGTGAATTTCTCGTGAACTACCAGATAACATTTACTAGTGTTGACACCAGGTCTGACATGGCCTGCTTACCAGCCCGACTTTCCGAATTTTCATCCCAGAGGAGTACAGAGTGGACATCCAGGATATTTACTGGATCCAAGGGACGAGATGCAGCAGGGCTCGGTTGGCTGATCTTGCCGCCGATCTCATCGACCCGTGGTATGCTGACATGAAGGACAAACTCTCGAGATGTTGGTGGAGGCGTTTAGGGCACGATTACTGGGAGGATAAGTCGCTTTCTGAACCTAACCTGAAGTACGCTGCTATTGACGGGTATGTCAGGCATGAGCTATACCACTAGATCAAAGTGTTTCGTTCCAGGCAATGCACCCTTGAACCACCACCAAGGCAAGTGGTTTACCGTAGATACCATGATGGAGAGGAATCTAACAGCTGGGGCAAGCGCCCAAAGATATCCTAGGATCGGTCGCCTTCTCTGCTAATCATTCCAACATGCTGGGATGTCCAGTTTTAGTGCATGATTGTTGTGTTTGTATGGGGCCTTCTATGTTTACGAAAACATTTTATTTCACAAGTACAATGTGTGAGCACTTCCAAACGGTTGTGTATTACCTTTTTGAACTAAAATATGGGTGTGTTTATGACTATAACCTTCATTATAACAATAATTATGTATGTGCCACTACTGCCAATCACGATGTGTCGAGTTTGCTAGCATCTTATATTATGAATGTGTCCTTAGATTGTGCCCATTTGTGGACAAGGCATCTAATCTTGTGGATCCCACCATAATCTCAGGTAGCTATATTCAGTAATACTGCCTCCATCCCAAGGCTAAAGGCCTATTTTTTTTAATGGTCAAGCCACCGAAAGTTTGGCCAAACTTTTAGAAAAGTCAAGCCACCGAAAGTAAACCCAGGCACTACATGGCAGTTATGGATGCTGCCGGATGCAAATGGCACCGACAGAATTTGCACAGCGTAGGGCTGTGGGGCCAGGAGACCCTTCGTTAAAAGGGTAGGGGGAGGAAGGCCGGGGAGATCACATTTACCATCACTACAGTATTTACCTACCATGAAGCAAGTTTGACCGGTCGAGCACCATTGGTTTCGACATCGCAGGGCTACGATTGCATGGTCATGCCGGGCAGGAAGGGTGTGCGTGCGACTTGGCGATGGCGTGGGGATCGAGAGGGCGGAGACACGGATGCAACACACTCACACACACATGAAGACATTGTGTACGGTCCAACACACCGCATATAGTCTCATGTTCTAGAAATGACAGAAACAACTTAAAATTATTAGGTGTCGTAGGAGGCAGCAAGGTCACTTATTGGCCGTCTTGGAGCGGAGGATCCGGCCGATCATGAAGGATGGGGATACAAGGCCGGTCCTGGCGTACTCCCTCAGGAATTTGCCACACGTAGCATGCTTAGCCTTGGTTGCTGGCTTGAGTGAAGCGTTGGGGATTTTGCCGATGCCAACCGCATGCTGAATCATGCTGTCAATCCTCGGGTTGACTCTTTTGCTACAGAAGGGGAAACTAAGCTCCCTACTTAGAGTGCAGAAAGGGACCTTCCCACTCTTGATACTCTTCAAGACGCGGCGGCTCTTGTCGTCCCTGTACTCCTTGTCAGAGCCCACCTCACTTGAATCATCCAGTAAATGTGCAAAAAATGCAAAAGAAATGAGCAAAATAAATTTACTTTGTCTACTTGTTCTAAAAAATCGCACAAACTAGTAGTGCATTTACCGGTATGCATAGATATTCGAACAAACATTTCAAGTTACTTTGAAAACCACAACACAATTTTACAGGTTTATTACGGTTGTGTCCACAGCTCGCTCCTAAATGTAGAATATGGAGTAATTTAGAACATACTAAATATCTGTATGTAGCGGGTTGTATGGTGCATCTAATCATGATCGGTAGAATACAGATCACTTGAACAGATTCAGTAATAGTACATCTTTAGCCCGACCAGAAAATATGAATAGTAAACTAGAAAGATGGAGAAATAAAAGTACCTCTGGGTACACGAGCTGAATGTTCTCGTCGAACTCCTCGCCCTCATTGGGGGCTCCGACCTCTTCTGCACCCGCGAGCACATAGTCCTCATAAGGGTTGAACTAGACGTCGGGAGGCGCCGCATCGCCTGTGGTAAGAGCAGGCAGCCCGGCGGCAACACCCAAAGACTCACATACAAGCACTCGTTTCATGGCGTCGGAAGGGAGAAGGTGGCTGTTCGGCCTCGAGCTGTACGGTGAGGTTTGTGGGTTTTTCTAGATCGGGGAGAATTGGTTAATGAGTGGGAGGGAGACGATGTAGAGGAGTAGGTTTTAAAGACGGGGCATTGTTAAATCTCCTGCTGGGGCCCTCCGCCTCGAGGCTCATCAGTTGGGTGCTCCGGTAGGGCTTCTGGCTGACGCGTGGACGGTTCGTGCCATGGGCCCCAGCTATAAGTGACATTGCATGCACGGTACTGTGAGACCCATTCCCATTTGCAGCTGGAGCAGTAGTAGGCTTTTCATAGGCGTGACATGACCACTCGACAGATTCATTAATCTACGCCTCAATCAATTGCTTCTCATAGAAGGGTTGAAAGGAGGGACGCCTAAAAACACAATGGTTAAAGCATGGCTAGCCATACCCATGCATTGTCACGCTCTAATGTGAAGGATATGACGCATGTAGAGGATGCATTGTTCGACCCCCGCTGACACGACATTAGAGTGCACCGTACTTGTGCCATGGTGGACGCGTTACAACCGGTTAGACGAGCGTGCCGCCGCGTTTCCTCCTTGCCGCACTAGAAAATACACACATTTTTTATATTTTTATATACCCTCGTGTATATAAATCCAAATATTTTATAATTTTTAGAGAATAAAAGGAAATGCATAGACACACATATACGAAAATTATACGCCTTTGTACACTTTCCTTCTATATTATGGACGTAAAGTATCGGTGGCAAACTCATTATTTCACGTCGATAGAGAGGTCCGTCTCCACACACACACACACACACACAGAGAGAGAGAGAGAGAGAGAGAGAGAGAGAGAGAGAGAGAGAGGAGGGGGAGGGGGGCTATCTTGCCCGTTAGGTCACAGAGGATCAACGTTGGGTGGGCACGATCCGCGTGACAACCGTCTCGACCAATCAGAGCGTACCAACCAAAGTGAGGACGAGTTATCATCAGAGGGGGAAAACCGAGTACTACCATTTTCATATCAACCCTAAACACAACACACACACAAACACACAAAGGGAAATTCTTCAAAAATCAAAAAATATGAAACCAGCTCGAGTAGCCCCCGTGTGTCACCCACTACCAACATAAAATCATAAGAAAGACAAACCGAGACTTTTGGCACACAGCGCACTCCCTGGATGGCTATTGAGTAGGAGTTAACATGGATTTCAACCCTAGACCTCCCCCTCACTGCCCAAAACATAGATCCACTATGCGGATTGAGCCCAAAACCGGAACCTAGCTCCCTCTCGGCATTCTAAGCAACTTCTCCAAATATAGATTCCAGGGTTCCATGGAGAAATCCAGAGTCTCCATTTAACGACTCCAGAAAACCGACGATTCTGCAAAGGAGGTGCGAGAATTGAGCGCGCCCTAGGGCCCGAGGCAATTTACACGCATGCTACATCGTGGCGGACCGCCATCCCCGGGAGGTTGGTGCTCATCTCGTGGTGAAAGCATATACTGTATTTTTCCCGAGTTACGCCCCGGTAATTGAGGTTTCTAACTGTAGGTACCCGAGAAATTTCCATGGATTTTTTGGAAATTTTTTTTTGGGGTGCCCCATGGGGTACCTAGGCTAGGCAAGTGCCTAGGTTCAAGGTTGCAATGGACCTCGCGTGCCTATGCGCGCCGACGGGTTTGCTGATTTTGCCCACCCCCAAACCCCGGCAATGGGAAATTCATCAATAATTAAAAAAAAATGAAACCAGCTCGAGTAGCCCCTGTGTGTCACCCACTACCAACATAAAATCATAAGCAAGACAACCGGGACTTTTGGCACACCGCGCACCCCCCGGATGGCTATCGAGTAGGAGTTAACATGGCTTTCAACCCTAGACCTCCCCCTCACTGCCTAGAACATGGATCCACTACGCGGATTGAGCCCAAACCTGGCACCTAGCTCCCTCTTGGCATTCTAAGCAACTTCTCCAACTAGATATTCCTAGGTTCCATGGAGAAATCTAGAGTTTCCCGTATCATAACCCTAACGACTAATAGCAGCCGTCGGATCGTAACCCTAGTGGCCAAAGGAGACCGTTAGATTGTCTCTTCTAGAAGACCCTGCCCCCTTCCCCCTTCTCGGGGCGCTGGCTTTGCGTGCCGATGGTTACAAACCATTCGATCGGGCTATGTGGACGCTAGGATGTTTCTTTGTAAGGCCGATCTGCGAGTAGGTTGTTCTGCGACATGACTCGCCACCCTTATAAATATATTACTATATGCACCTCCCTCTACCCTATATCAATAGGAGCTCGTGACTAAGCACATCGCTTTCATAGCTATAACCCTTTCTCCAACGCATCTCGCCATGCCGGACGATGCCACCGGCTTTCGCGCGGTGTTCCCTGATGAACTTGAACCTTAAGGTAGGAAATCATTTGACTAGCGTTTTAATTTATCTTACAAATTCCTGTTGTCGGCTTTACAAACTGCACATCTATTCTCTGATTTCTCAACGATCTTCAGATGTGGGAGCCGCACAGAATGGAGTACTCAGATCGCCAGCCCTTGAATCTGGAGGAGATCCTCACGCTGAACGTCCTAGCAACGTACGGGATCGAGTGCGCCCACCATGGATGCTCTCGCCGTTACCCCTACTACGTGCTCCCAGGGCACGAGCTCGCGTGCCGGTACGGTGCGTTCGGCTACATGGAGCCAGGCTGCAACTACACCGGCCCGCCGGCAAAGCTCGTGGTCCACCTTGCAAGGGATCACCCGATCGAAGTGATTAGGCTCCCATATGGATACTCCATTCTTATCCAAGAGCAGGTTCCGTTCCCTGAGCCGGTACACCACCGGCTTGTTTTGCAGGGGGGACAACTCTGTTTTTGTCTTGACCATCACCGCTCGTGTTCCGGGAACAGTCCCTGGGCCCACCTTCATGTCTGTGGTATGTGTTAGGTTAGTCTCGTGCGCATGGACGATGTACACTGTGAGTATGTGGTCGCACGCCCAGCCACCTTCGTCCGATGCAGTGCATGTGAGGGCCGTGTCACCGAGCTGCCCGACGTCGGGCGAGGTGGAGTTTACGGACCTGAGGTCGGTCCTTTGTGTGCCATCCAAGTACCTTGTCGATGCTGGACCGACCATGCAGATCAATTTCTGCATTCACATCAGAAGACCGACAGGGAGTTGTAGAACTTATGTTGTGCTTAAATGTAAGCTGGAATCAATACTAGTCCGGTGTGGAGAGCATACTTGTCGGACGAATGTATGTTAGTCGCAGTTCTGTAATAATACTCCTTGGTGTAATACATGTTGTTATATTTATCTATAAATTTGGTCAAATTTGATAAAGTTTGACTTAAGAAAAATCTAGAATTACACTTATTTGCGGACGGAGGGAGTATTCCTTAATAATTGTGCGTGCTCCATCTGCCAGTGTCACGCTTTCCATGTGCCGCGCACATAAGATGTTAGATGTGATTGTGTTATAACAGCCGTTGGATTTTGTTGGTAGGGATGGCGTTCTTTAATTCTCCCCTTCCCCTCGAAGCCACTATCCTTACTCCATCCCTTAGCCGCTAGCAGGCGGCACGCCACCCCACCAGCAACCTCTCCTGCCGCCACCCCGCTCCTCCACCTCCTTCTCGTCATGGATTTGTAGGGAGACGACCAGGAAATGCGTGAAGATCATAGAGACGGTGAAAGCGACGTGAGTCATCTCATACCTTACATTTTATGGGGATTTATTTATTTTGAGCTAGATCTACTCTGATTACTCATGTACATCTGGTGTTCTAGGCCATCGCGACTTTGTATGACTCCGATTATCACGGTTTAGCGGAGGGAGAGAGTCCTCCCCATTGTAAAAAACATGTGCTCGTGGCTGCTAAATTTGTAGCATTCGAGGGATGCAACACATGCATGAGGTTTTTAGGTGTGGGCAGGGTGAAGCGTGGCCAACCAAAAGTTGCGGCATTGTCAAATGGGTAGATCCGGAGTGGCCATTGTCTCTGCAGAAATCGCTAGATAATCTATGGGAGAAGAATGCAGAGATGAAAGAAGCCTTAGTCAGCGCACTTCTTGAGAGTTCTAAGATGAAGTTAATGACCCTTGATGATGCACCAACCCTTCGCTGTGAAATCCTTAGGTTGGAAGCCAAGGTTAGCAAAGTCAGGAAGGAGAGGGACGTGGCGATGGCCCTGAAGGCTAAAGCAGAGAAAGACCGGACTACATCAAGGATTGAACTACATGAGAAGAAAGTCCACGATGTCACAACTACCAATATGCACAGGTTCCTGAGGATCAAGGCAGAGAAAGAATTAACCAAGTGCAAGAAGGATGCCAAAAAGATGGCGCTGACGATTCAAACCCTAGAGTGGCAGAATGAATGGCATCGTGCTAAGGTTAGGAAGATAATGTATGTGTGTGAAAACTAGGTTTGTTCAGATTGAGATTCCTACTATTAATTGTAACAATATTTGTCGACCAAGTGGTCTGAAGTCTGAACTAGTAGGAGCCAAGCTGAAGCATGTCCGTGGATTTTCAGTTGTGTGTGGGAATGCTCGGAACAAAATGTAATAGTATTTCGACCAATTGGTCTGAAGTCTGAACTAGTAGTGTCTGCTCGGAACAAATTGGGCGTCTGTTCGTCTATCTTATGCCTTTATTTGTTCATTTTTTCGATGGTGGTAATCTGACTTTGCTGGTTTGTTTAAGTAGAATCTACATGGATTCTGCCGCATGCAAAGGGCACATACATAATTTCTATTCTGGAAGCATGAGCACATGTTATTGTGCTGAACACAGCTATCCATAATTCCCATTGCATCCTGCCAAACCCATTACAATAATTGTACTCGCATTAAACATAACCGAAATTGCAACCAAACTTAAACAACATCTAGACCTAGATCACGACACTGTCGTTGGAGTCCACCTCGATTGGTGACCCTTCCACGCCCTTCCCAGCGACATCCACTCCCGCCCGTGGCTTGCCCTTCGCCAATGAGGCTTCAATGGCGTTCTACATTTATTCGTCGCCATCCTCATTTTTGTCAGAATCAACAATGATGAAGGGGATGGGGGTGGCAACAATCGAGCCCCTTCGCGCCTGGTGGCTCCTGCTCGAGCTCGACGCCGCAGTAGTGCGTTTTCAGATAGGAGGGGCCGAGCTCGGAGACGCATCGCATCTGTTCAACTCAAGAAACCATGGCCATTTTATACTGCGATGGTAGGATCTAGGGGTGGATCCGCCACAGAGAGCCCGACGCGAGCGCTGGAGTGGATGGATCTGCCACCGCGAGCCCTGAAGGCAGATTTTTCCTGATACAGGGTATACGGGGAGGGTGGAAAACTGTGGGACCAGGCGTGTGACGGCTACTCGGCAAGGCCACCTAGCGATATGTAGGCAGGCATGAGGCCAAATTTTTTTCGTCAATGAGCGCGAAAGGGCCTTTGAACAATGAAGGCGCGAGCTTTGGAGGAGTCCCACCTGTCAGCCCAAAGTGGATGGTAGGATTCTCCTCAAGTTAGTGGGTGGGATAAATCACGCTTCGCAGTTCCCCTGCTCTGACATCCAAGGCTCCTCCGCCGTCCCCTCTTTCCTCTGCCCTCTCTCCCCTAGCCCATGGCTCACATCATCTCATGTAGTTCGTCTCGGGCGGAATCAGGTTCGGCTCAACGCTGCTAGGCGGGTGCCCCCATCAGGTACCGAAAGACGCCCTACGATTACTACCCCGATATGCTGTGTTTGTGCGATGAGAAGATGCCGAGATGGATTTCTTGGACCGACAAAAATACTGCAGGAAAATTCAGCAACTGCGGCATCAGAGCGGTAACCTCGTATGCTATGAGAAGTTGGTAACCCCGATCCGGGAACCATTAAGAAGGGAGGGGACCGGGATGTGACAAGTTTGTGTGGATCGAAAATCCCCTTACAGGTTTTCACAAGGAGCTTGTTCAGGATCTTCGTGATGTTGTGTGGGACGAGAAGGAGGAGATTCGTGCACTGGAGCGAGAGATCTGGGAGCTTCGCCAGATGGAGGGGAGGCAGGAGCAGGGAGGAGGCATGCAGGCTAAGTTGCAGAAGCAAGCTGGTGAGATAGGCGAGCTAAAGATTGGGCCGAAAAGTGGAAACAATTTCCTCATTATCTGGGCATTATCTGTTACCTTTGCTGTTTATTTTGCCATAGCGTTTTCCAGCAGCTGAAATAAATTTTTGCTTCATGGGATTGTAGTAGCTTAGAACTTGTTTTTCAGCTCAGAACCTTTTAATAAGTGTAATGCTAAAAACAAAGATTTAATCCGACTGGCGCAACCAGTAAGCGCTTATGTAAATTATGTCTATGCCACTACCATCCATCGAACTGTAGAAGCAATCCCCATCGGCTCCGGTGCAGCGACTGTATAGATAGTAGTGGCACATTCGCAATTTCGGCTTCAACAAATGTCTTCAGCCATTACCAAATCTCAAGTCGCTATGAGAGCGGGATTACATAGTCAATGAACGGATACGTATGAGAACATGAAATAACTCATATTGTCTTAAGACACCG
This sequence comes from Avena sativa, assembly GCA_916181665.1. Taxonomy (NCBI): domain Eukaryota; kingdom Viridiplantae; phylum Streptophyta; class Magnoliopsida; order Poales; family Poaceae; genus Avena; species Avena sativa. The sequence goes on along the minus strand of OV702295.1, from coordinate 53,484,468 downwards.
CTACACGCTTGTTTGGCCCGACAATTCTCACGAACAGAGCTCCAGAATTTTACAAAACATATAGACAGGTTCGACATCAACACATTACTGTGATTCTGTGCTGCCAGCCTTCTTACCCTTCCTTGGTGCCACTTCTTTGCCTCGGTGTCCTCTGTCTTCTTCATTTCCAGCCTTCCTCCTCTTCCTGGGTGCCAGATTTCTTACCTTCACATACTCTGCATTTCCGGGTCGAGGGAAGTCAGGCCAATCAGCATCAGAATCATGTTCAGCCTCATCACTCCACTCATTTTGATTTTGCTCCCGCACCAAAATCACTGAGTCCGCAGTCATGTTTCTTACCTTGCGCTTCCTGTCAAAAAATAGGACACAGTTAAGCACCTAATATCTACAGAGTATGACCGATTTTTTTGTGTAGGTACCATATCATACCTAGGTTTGGGTGCATTAAGAGGACACCCCGCTGCTCTATGGCATATAAGACGGCAGGTCTTGCATCAGTTTTTGCCCTTCTTGCTACCACTAAAAGCTAAACCAGCCATCTCCAGAAAATTCTTAAACCTCTTCACCTGTGGTCTACCTCTACCCCTTTTTGTTATAGGCTAGCACAACTCAAAACTAAGTTGGACTTGAGGCCACCGAGATGGGTCAGTACAGGGCTCGACGAAACCAGCATACACGGCTCTGAACTTTTCTAGAGAGAAGTAGTCAGACAAATATTGATCCAAATGTGGTAGAGTTATTTTCTTCACCAAGAAGACCAATGCATGGTCACATGGTTTCCCGGTATGCTACCACTCTAAGCAGGTGCATTCCCGCCGCTCGATGTTCACAACATCCCTGTGGTCGTGTTTGGACATATCAACCACCTCACAACTGCTGCTGTTTGATGGGAGAACCCTAAGATGACCAAGCCCTCGGCTTATCTTATGCATTTTTTGTACAACAGGAAGTAGAATATGGTCTCTAAGTCTCCGACCAATCTCTCTCCTTATATTTAACATCTTCATGATCATACCCTGTATGCCGTCCATCAACATATGAACAAGAGGAACTTTTATGTCCTTCCCCCAGTTATTTAGGCATTCAGCTAGGTTGTTATTTATGTAATCAACTTTGATGTCAGGGTTGAACTGACTCCTCTTCCATAGCTGCGGATGATGTGTGGCCAAGTACCGGGGAAGATCTGGGGCTTCCGCAAAAATCTTGCTCATGAAATATTCGCAGCACCCAGCTCTGTAATATCTAGCAGCAACAAACATGTAACCAAATACGCTTTCTGCATAGTGTCTGTATAGGTTGAGCATCAGGTGGGCATGGCATTCTCTACCCTCATCTCACAGGAACACCTCCTTCACTGCATTCGTCATCCCTTTGCATGCATCTGTGGATATATCCAATGGATCCATTTGTCCTATAGATCTCCTGAGCTATCTCATAAACTAGACCCAATTTTCCTCTGTCTATGTATCGAACATCCCGAATGCCACTGGGAACATCCAGTTGTAACCATCCAATGTTGTAGCAGATGCTAGGCAGCCTTTCCATCAGCCAGTTAAGACAGTACTGTCTATGCTCAGATATGGCCTACATCCGTCCTTGAATCCCGGGATGCAAGGTTCAAGCACCATGAAATTTTTGTTAAAATAAATTTTACCACCTTCCGATTTAGTGTCGATCTCCACAACACTCCCTAGACACCAATCCTGTACCTCAGCCTTGAAGTTGTACAGCATACTGAAGCTATTAGTCCAATCCCCATGCAAGATTTTCAGATCTTTCTCTTTACCTTTCCAAACCGTGTAATATGGTAGGACAATGTTGTACTGAGCAACGAGTTTATTCTGAATATTATTCGCGGTCTCCCTAAGGTTATGCTTTAGTATGGACATAGCCTATAAATCCACTCACTCCGTATCAGACATCGAGGATTTCCGCATGCTCCCTGTCGCACACATGTGGGGAGGGCCCAATTTGTTCACCTGCAACACAGATTAATTTACAGCATAAGCGGAGTTGCCAGATAGATCTTGCACATCAACTTTACTTATATTATAGAGTGAAAAATGATAAAGTTGAAATGGTTTGCTCCATTCATTGCCAGGATACCCTAATTGCCTTTGACGCAGGTAGGGCTCTGGCTGTGATCCTCCACGGACAAGGTATCACCACCTGTCCATTCTCCCACTTTAACCTGCAAACAGCCTCATACCTCTAGGCAGTGTTCTTCAGTCTATGAACATTGAAAACTCCCCCTTGATACAAAAATGCCGAAACAACAACCTGAACTCATGCATGCTGCTGAACTTGGTGCCAACTAAAATTATAGGATCCTCGTGGTCATGTATCACCTCGTCTACATCGGGACCCGAGTCATCAACTATAATGCCAGCCCCATCCATAAGTGTCTCATCGATCTCATCATCACCGGATTCTTGATGCTCCACAATTCCATCTTCTATGTCTGATTCAGAATCTTCACCATCCTCACCAATGCCTAGCACTACACACATCGTATTGACTCCTAGGGGTGGGGTTGCACCATCATTTGCACCTACATGGACTGGAACATTGGCCCAATATACCTCCCCGACAACTCTGTTTTCTCCCAGACGCTCTATTGGTACTGCTGCAACCACAGGGGGTGGTCTTACACTGTCATGCATCACATGTTCGTCAGCAGACAAACAGTAATCAAATTCTATTTCATCTCGACTGTACAGAACCCTCTTGCTCTTCTTGTGTACATCCTCCTTCCTGATTGAATCCTTCCTGATGGTATCGTTCATGATTGTAGCCCCATTAGGGCTTGACCTCTATGTTGCATTCGTCACTGAACTAACCTTTTTGCTGCTACTCCTCGGTGTGATCTCCTTCCTGTTTCGCCTCACGGGTGTTGGCTCCTGCGTGCCGACATCATTGCCTAACCTCTGAGGCGTGTTCCCCTTCGAATTAGCCCTTTTGCTGGCACTATTGGGTGTTTTCTCCTTCCCACCGACATTATTGTCGGACCTCTGCGACATTTTCCCCATCAAGCTAGCATTTTTGCCGCCACTATTGGGTGTGTTCTCCTTGACGCCGACATTATTGCCGGACCTCTGTGATGTGTTCCTATTCAAACTAGAATTTTTGCCGCTACTATTGGGTGTGGTATCCTTCGTGTGAGCCACCTTAGCCTTTTTGCTGCTGCTCCTGGGTGTGTTCACCACCTCATTCACCACCGGTCTGGCCCTCTTATCTTTTTTGCTGCTACTGTTTGGTGTTGCATTATGACCAGATCTCAGGAGTGTACTCTACGGCGTGGTGCCTTTTTTCATGCAACTCTTGTGTGTCCTCTCCTCTGGCATGGTCTGCTTGGTGATGCCCTTCTTCGGGGTGCTCTTTCCGAGGATGCTCTTCCTACTCCTCTTTATGTTGCTCCTCTGTAAGTCTCTCTTCTATTCGAAGCCACTATCACTCGAACCATGTCGAGCGAGGTCCTCCATCTGGTTAATCATGTTTTCTACAAGTTCTTCTTTATCATTGCCGACCTCAAATTCCTGTCCAACTGTTAGCAGGCGTGCGAACAGGTACACTTCCCGTCTAGTTCGACTCATCGTACTTATCGGTACGGCTAAATCCCTGTCAACTTTTAATTCTATAGCCTTTTTTCTGTTGTAAGCAAAAAAATGCCAAATGTGCTTCTTGGGAGGACCCCTACTCCACCTTCTCATGTAACACTGCTATCAGTTCAAATATCTGTACCACTTCAGGATCGTATGTGCCAGTGGATACATCAATGTTGTCAACGGTTTTTCTGTGCAATCATCTAATTTTGCAGTGAACTTCTCGACACCGATACGAAAGTGTACCTTGCCATCACTAGTTTCCTCAGGACCGAGACCACTGAGAGGTTCGATGATAGTATCAGAGTCCAGACCATGGGCTTGTTCCTCAACAACTGGTCTTCGATTAGCCCCGACAGCGGCAGCAGCAGCATGATGAACTTCACCACGGGTTCGAGGAGGACCAACGCCCAAGACAGCAGTTCTGGAAACAACAACATGGATTGGGTCAGCAGCAGGCTGAGCAACAACACCAGCAGTTCTGTCAATAGCGGTGCGGCCTCCCGAAGCCTTAGTTTGCACAACATAAGCAGGGATTGGTTCAGTAGCAGGCTGAGCAACAACACCAGCAGATTCCACAACAGCGGGGCAGCCTCCCGAAGCCTTAGTTTGCACAACAGTATCATGGATTGGGTTAGTAGCAGGCTAAGCAACAACACTAGCAGTTCTGGCAACAGCGGGAAGGCCTCGCGAAGCCTTAGTTTGCACAACAGTAGTAGGGATTGCTTCAGTAACAGGCTAAGCAATAACACCAACAGATTCCATAACAGCGGGGCGGCCTCCTGAAGCCTTAGTTTGCACAACGGAAGCAGGGATTGGTTCAGTAGCAGGTTGAGCAACAACACCAGCAGATTCCACAATAGCGGGGCATCCTCCCGAAGCCTTAGTTTGCACAATAGTAGCAGGGATTGGGTCAGTAGTAGGCTGAGCAACAGCACCAGCAGTTCTGGTAACAGCTTGGCGCCCCCCCGAAACCTTAGTTTGCACAACAGCAATAGGGATTGGTTCAGTAGCAGGCTGAGCAACAATACCAGCAGATTCCACAACAGCATGGCAGTCTCCCGAAGCCTTAGTTTGCACAACACCAGTAGTTCTGGCAACAGAAGCACGACCTGCATCCACAACAGGGTCTTGCACCATGGCAAAACGGGCACTCCTTCGAGGAGGTTGCGCTGCAGAAGCATGGCGCAGACGAGGAACCACATTTTTCTTAACACCAGTGGGCTTTGAGTTAGACCACCCTGCGCTTGAATAGCAGGGCAACTAGGAGTGGAAGAAGCTTACACATCCACTATTCTACATTCCAGGAGAAACATTCAAATGTGCGCACACCATTTCAGCAACCCGGACATCCGAATGTCACTCTTTATAGTAACCTTTCTACATTGTTCATCCATGAAGCTGAACCGTGCAGTCTGCGTCGGCCCCATTTCAATATGTTTATGCAGAGCAGTAACCATACCAGGGATAGTGCAAATCTATGCCGTTGCTTCTTTAATCACGACATAAGTACCACAATTCCACTTGGCCTTCACATTTGGTATTTGCGGTTGGTATCCATTGACGCGTACCGAAACCACGTAAGGGCCTCTGGGGGGCCTAGTTGACAAAAATTTGGAAAAAATAAGAACTTGTCTGTCAGCGTTCGGCTAGCAAACAATTCTAGGTTCGATCTATCTCTTTCAGGTCAATAGACAGATTGCAATTATAGTTAGTGCGAAAAGCAGAGAGAAGAGTAGCTCACCCACATGTATCCAACACTTCTTTTAGGTTATGATGATTTTCCATCCTCCGTGTTTCTTAGCTCGTCCGACGGCGGAGGCGGGCTAGATCCTCGGAACGTTGGGCACAACATGCGACATTAGAGCTCGGGATCAGCGAGAGGGCGCAGCAACTTGGTGGCAGAAGGAAAATGTACCAAGGGATCATTCTGGGTGGAGGGTTGATTTCGCCGTCGCCGGCGATAGGGTTCATGCGAAGGAGTGAGTGAATTTGTGAATTTTGTCAATGCTGCGTGGGGTCTAGTTACTCGTTTTGCCTACGTGGTTGCCGACTTGGCGCTCGTGTCACGGACATAGTAGTGACATGGAGGTCCCCGAACGTCTCCTTCACGAGGTAGTTGACGAAAAGTTTGTATTTGGCACGGGTGGGACGAATTCGGCTCGAAATGGGACTTCTGAGTGAATGGCAGCCCAAGTTTGCGAAACCCAGCGATTACACGGAACTTGGACCCCGCGTTGCACTCGCATGTGAAGTCGGACCCCACGAGTTGAAATCCCCCGGCGTAAGGCGCCGTGAATTCAAAGAGGAGATCGGGCATGTCAAGCCCAAAACCATCAATCACTTGATGGACATCACCAACCGCTGGGTAGATGGCGAATATGTCGTCAAGTGAACCCATTCAGATGACGAAGATGAATTTGGCCGCAGGCGTGATCACCGCGAAAAAAGAAGCACGCGCGTCTACAACAACCACGAAGAGGTAGATATGGTCGTGGCTAGCTACGCCGATCGCCGCGGCGACGGTAACCGCAACAGCGGACACCGCAAGCCAACTAGCACGGTGGTGGAAGGCCAGCGCAAACATGGCAACGTCGCAACCGTGAAGATGAGCCATCTGCATTTGACAAGTTGTTGGGTCCCTGCACCATCCACTTCTACATCGACAAGCGGGATGGCAAGATAAAGGCTAGCCACATGCTCAAAGACTACAGGGAGTTCTAGAAACTCCATGAGGGCTTCGCCCAGATGTGCCGTCAGGCTAAGAGCACCGGATTCTCCCCTACACCAGGAGCTGTCGCACATGGAGCTCCACCTCCACCACCTAGAAGACTCGTGCAACCGCTGGCGCAGAATAACGGGGCAGGCGCATACCCGCCACCACTAGGATCCCTCATGATCCAAAATGGGCGCCCAACCAATAGGGTGTATAAGAAGATCACTCGCTAGTTCAACTTGGCCGTCACCTCCCCGTCGGCCATACCTGAGTACCTCAGCGGATCGGAGTCGTGCATCACATTCGATTGTCCGGATCACCCGTGCTAGATACCTTTCCCAGGTCATTCTGCCTTGGTGCTCGAGGCCCAAATCGGAGGATTTGAAATGAGCCGCGTCTTAATGGACTACAACATCGACATCAACCTGATGTTCGCTAACACACTCGCAGATATGCAGATCCTGCTCTGCAGCCTAGAGGCGTCATACATGACGTTCTATGGCATCAACCCAGGAAAGGGAATATACCACCTAGGGAAAATATGGCTAGACGTTATCTTCGGCACCCTAGACAACTTTAGGCGTGAGCGACTCGAATTCGAGGTGGTGGACTGACCTTCACAGTACCACGCCATCCTCGGGCGTCTAGTGTTCGCAAGATTCCTGGAAGTACCGCACTATGCTTACCTTCTACTGAAGATGCCAGAACCCAATGACGTCATCACCATCCTAGGAAGCTTCACCAGGTCAGATAGCTGCGACAGGGACTTCAACAGAATCTCCCAATCGTTCGGCATGCAGGAGGATCTCACAAGACTAAAGGAAATCACACACAAGGGTATGCCCCCAGTCACCAAGAAAATGCACCTGACATGTCGTTCGACTCCACAGTCAACACAAAAAAGGTGCAGGTCCACCCAACGGACCCTGCCAAGATGGCCCTAGTCACCAATGACCTGAGTTTCGCATAGGAACTCACACTCGTCGAATTCCTCCGTGAGGGCTGGGTTATTTTTGCCTGGTGTCCTGCGGACATGCCAGGAGTTCCCAGGAAATTCGCCGAGCATGCACTCAATGTGTTTCTGGATGGAAAGCCGGTGAAGCAGTCGACGCGTCGACTGTCTGAGCAAAGAGCTGAAGCCGTTGGCATCGAAGTCAACAGACTCCTTGATGCAAAATTTATTCAAGAGATAAAAGAAAGCACGTGGGTAGCTAACCCTGTGCTGGTCCCCAAAAGGACAAGTTGCTTAACAAGCAATGTCCTCAGGACCACTTCCCCCTACCAAGGATCAACTAGATCATCGACTCCACCGCAGGATGCAAGAGACTCTCCTTCCTGGATGCCTACTCAGTCTACCATCAAATCTGACCGAAGATCGAAGATCAGGAGAAAACGGCGTTCATCATGCCGTTTGGAGTGTTCTGCTACAACACTATGCCTTTCGGGCTAAAGAACGAGAGCGCCACCAACCAAAGGTGCATGCAGGTGTCCCTAAAAAGCCAGATCGGTCGCAATATCCAATTCTATGTCGACGACATAGTAATCAAGACCAAGAAGGCCAGAACACTTATTGACGACCTCCGCGAGATGTTTGACAACTTCGATCACTATAAGATCAAGATGAAACCAGACAAGTGCACCTCCGGCGTCCCGTCTGGGAAACTACTCGGGTACTTCATCTCCTAGTGAGGCATTGAGGCCAACCCGAAAAAAATCAGGGCTATACTAGCCATGGAGAAGTCGAAGAACGTCAAAGGAGTCTAGCCGCTAGCTGGACGAATGATACGTCGGAAATGTATCTATAATTTTTTATGTTCCATGCTTGTTTAGTATCTACTTTGCTTTGCTTTGTCTGCATGTTGAGGTGCTTTTATATGTTTTCTGGTACTAACCTATTAACAAGTTGCCATAGTGCTAGTTGCCTGTTTTCTTTAGTTTTTGGTTCCAGAAAGGCAGAAAATCAATATTCTCGGAATTGGACGGGACAAAAGCCAAAGTCAATATTTTACCGTGGGGAACACGAAGCCAAAGTACGAGACGGAGGAGGCTCACCAGGGGGCCATAGCCCATGGCGGAGCGGGCTGGGCCCAGCCGCGCCTGAGGTGGGTGCAGCCACCCTGGTGCCCCCTGCCTCGCCTCCTTGCCTATAAAGTCCCCCCACATGCCTAAACCCTAAGCACCTGATCAATATTCCACGAAACCATATGTAGCCGCCGCCACCATCGTCCCTAGATCGGGGGATCTGAAGCGCTTCCCGGCACCCTGCCGGAGGGGAGATCATCCCGGAGGCCTTCTTCTTCATCATGCCAGCCTCCGGTATGAAGCGTGAGTAGTTCCACCTTGGACAACAAGTCCATGTAGTAGCTAGATGGTTGTATCTCCTCCTTGTTCTTTCATGTCTAGATCTTGTGAGCTCCGTTCATGATCAAGACTTCATCTATTTGTAATCATGCATGTTGTGTTTGCGGAGATCCGATGGATATTGAGATTACTATGTCAGATTGATTAATGGTTTTGTCTTATTGATTCTATCATGTCTGTGTTGTTTGTGATCTTGCATGCTCTCTGTTGTTAGTAGCTATCTTGGCCAAGTAGTTGCTAGTGACTCCAAAAGAGGGTATTTATGCTCGATAGTGGGTTCATGCCTCTACTTAATCATGGGAAGTGACAGAAATGTCTACGGTTGTAGATGTGATGTTGCCACTAGGGAGAAAACAACAGTCTCTTGTTCATGGAACAAGTGGATTGTTTACCTTACACACTTTGCTGAAAGCTGTTGTCTGTTGCTTGTAACTTAATACTGGATGGGGTTCGGATGATAACCTAAAGGTGGACTTGTAGTCATAGATGCAGTTGGATGACGGTATATGTATATTGTTGTATTGCCCAATCGAATCTCATAGGATCTTTGTGTCTAATATTGCATTGTTATGCCTTGCTCACTCCTTTCAATTGCCCTTCTGTAATTTGTTTACCCTTCATGCCATGTTTGTTTATCTAAGGAGAGCACCTCTAGTGAACTATGGACCCTGGTCCAATATTTACCATTGATACATCTTCCACTATCACTGTTTACTTGCTGCAAACCATCATTACCTTCCACACCATACAGTTAATCCTTTGTTTCAGCAAATCGGTGAGCTTCACAACCTCACTGATTCATTGGGACAAAGTCTTGAGTTTGTGTTGTGCATGTTTCCACGTTGCTTGCAACACCTTTGAGATGTTTCCTTCCTCCTTCTGGTTCAATAACTGATACATCGGAAACGTATTTATAATTTTTGATGCTCCATGCTTGTTTAGTATCTACTTTGCTTTACTTGTCTACACTTTGTGGTGCTTTTTACATGTTTTCTGGTACTAATCTACTAACAAGTTGCAACAGTGCCAGATGCCTGTTTTCTGCTGTTTTTGGTTTTAGAAAAGTTAGTAAAGAAATATTCTCGGAATTGGACGGGACAAATGTCGAAGTAAATTACTTTCCGTGGGGAACAAGAAGTCCAGAGGGGAGCCCGGGAGGTCAGCCAGGGGGTCCAGACCCACCCTAGGCGCAGGTGGGCCCTAGACCACGCCTGGCTAGGGTTTGCCAGACCTGGCCGCCTCCTCGGCCTCCCGCTTCGCCTATAAGAAGCCCCTGATGCAGAAACTCTGAGTACCCGATCAGAAATCCATGAAACCGTCTGTAGCCGCCTCCACCATCGTCCCTAGATCGGGGGGGATCTGACGCTCTTCCCGGCACCCTGCCGGAGGGGAGATCATCCCGGAGGCCTTCTCTCCGGTATGATTTGTGAGTAGTTCCACCATGGACTATGGGTCCATGTAGTAGCTAGATGGTTGTATCTCCTCCTTTGTGCTTTCATGTATAGATCTTGTGAGCTCCGTTCATGATCAAGATCTAATCTATTTGTAATCATGCATGTTGTGTTTGCGGGGATCCGATGGATATTGAGATTATTATGTTGGTTATATTAATGGTTTTGTCTTTATGATTCTATCATGTCTGTGTTGTTTGTGATATTGCATGCTCTCCGTTGCTAGTGGTTATCTTGGCCAAGTAGTTCCTAGTGACTCTAAGAGGGAGTATTTATGCTCGATAGTGGGTTCATGCCTCTAGTTTCCAAGGGAAGTGACAGAAATCTCTTCGGTTGTAGATGTGTTGTTGCTACTAGGGAGAAAGCAACGGTCTCTTGTTCATGGAACATGTGGACCGTTCACCTTACACACTTTGCTTAAAGCAGTTGTCTGTTGCTTGCAACTTAATACTGGAGGGGGTTCGGATGATAACCTGAAGGTGGACTTCTAGTCATATATGCAGTTGGATGGCGGTCTATGTATCTTGTTGTATTGCCCAATCGAATCTCATAGGATCTTTCTGACTAGTAATTGCATTGTTATGCCTTGCTCAGTTCCTGTCAATTGCCCTGCTATAATTGGTTTACCCTTCATGCCATGTTGTTTATCTAAGGAGAGCACCTCTAGTGAACTATGGATCCCAGTCCAATATTTTACCATCAATACATCTTCCACTGTTACTTGTTTACTTGCTGCAAACCATTACCTTCCACACCATACGTTTAATCCTTTGTTACAGCAAACCGGTGAGCTTGACAACCTCACTGGTTCGTTGGGGCAAAGTCTCGAGTTTGTGTTGTGCAGGTCTCCGCGTTGCTTATAACACCCGTGACGTTTCCTTCCTCCTACTGGTTTGATAACCTCGGTTTCTTACTGAGGGAAGACTTGCTGCTGTGCTGCTTCACACCTTGCTCTTGGGGTTTCCAACGAAGTGCTCCTACATCAAATTAGACGCCATCAATAACCTCGGTCTCTACTCAGGGAAACTTGATGCTGTGCTCATCACACCTTGCTCTTGGGGTTTCCAACGAAGCGTCCCACGTCAACACCGGGTGCACGCATCAAAGATTTCTGGCGATGTTGCCGGGGAGACTAAGGACGTCTTCACAAGGGGAGTCCTTCTCAACCTTTCTCTTTACTTTTTTTAGTTTGCTTAGTTTCTTTTTCTTGGTTTTGTTTGCCTTTTTTTATCAAAAACTCCAAAAAAAACTAGTTTAGTTTGGTTTTCTTTCTCTTATCAAAAACACAAAAAATAGTTCATGCTCTTGCTGATGATGCTGTTTTTGGCTTGCTCCACTTTTGCCAAAATGAACTCTGATGAGAACACCAAGTTGTGTGACTTCACTAGCACAAACAACAATTATTTCCTAAGCACTCGTATTGCTCCACCTTCTCCTGATGCTACCTTTTATGAAATTAAGCCTGATTTGTTGAATCTTGTGATGAGAGAGCAATTTTCTGGTGCTAGTTTTGATGATGCTGTTGCCCACCTCAATAACTTTGTTGAACTTTGTGAGATGCAAAAGTATAAGGATGTAGATTGATATATTATTAAGCTCAAATTGTTTCCTTTCTCCTTGAGAGGAAAAGCTAAAGAATGGTTGCTATCCTTGCCTAGAAATAGTATTGATTCTTGGATTAAGTGCAAAGATGCTTTTATTGGAAAGTACTACCCTCCTACTAAGATTATATCTATGAGAAGTGATATTATGAAATTTAAACAACTTGATAATGAACATGTTGCTCAAGCTTGGAAAAGAATGAAATCTTTGGTTAAGAATTGTCCCACTCATGGACTTACTGCTTGGGTGATTATCCAGACTTTTTATGCAGGTTTGAACTTCTCCTCAAGAAACCTGTTGGATTCAGCTGCTGGAGGTACCTTTATGACCATCACCTTAGGTGCTGCAACAAAACTCCTTGATAATACGATGGTTAATTACTCTAAATGGCACACTGAGAGAGCTCCACATGGTAAGAAGGTAAATTCTGTTGAAGAAACCTCCTCTTTGAGTGATAACATAGATGTTATTATGGCTATGCTTGTTAATGGGAAAGCTCCTTTAGATCCTAATAGTTTCCCTTAGCCTCTTTGGTTGCTCAAGAAGAGCAAGTTGATGTGAACTTCATTAGAAACAACAATTTCAACAACAATGCCTATAGGAATAATTTTGGTAGTAACAAAAATTATAGGCCTTATCCTCCTAATAATGGCAATACCTATGGAAACTCCTACAACAATGCTAGAAGTGCCCCCTCTGAACTTGAATTCATGCTCAAGGACTTTACTAGTAAACAAACCACTTTCAACAAGACTATAGAGAAAAAGCTTTTAAATGTAGAGAAAAATATTTCCTCTTTGTTTGAAGCACAATCCTCTTTGATTAATAAAATGGCTGCTAAACCTGAAACCATGGAAAGTACCTTTGCTGCTACTCATGCCATACAAGTTACTATTGATGAAAATGTTAGACTATTAGCCCAACTTCATGCTAAGTGGGAAAGGGAAGCTGAAATTGATAGAAACAATAGTGTGCACACCATCACCACCACTCATATGGATGCCACTAAACCACAAGAAGTCCCTATTCTTACTCCTACAGTGCCTAAGCCTAATGAGCCTACTACTAGTGATGCTAAGTTTGATTTTGATCTTGATGGTTGCAATATTTTTGAAGTTATTATGTTCCTACAAAATCTTTCTAGAAGCCCTTATGCTAGTGATATGCATGTTCCTTCACCAAAAACATTAGTGATGCTCTTTTTAAAATTAAGGAAGAAAAGTTAAAACACAAATCTTCTATTCCTAGAAAAGTAGAAGATAGTTGGGAACCCATTATTAATATGCAAGTGAATGACTTTGATCTCAAAGCTTCATGTGATCTTGGTTCTAGTGTCTCTATTATGCCTAGGAAGATTTATGAAATGCTTGATTTGCCACCTCTAGAAGATTGTTATTTGGATGTCCCACTTAATGATAATGCTAAGAAGAAACTCATGGGAAGTGTTAATGATGTTCTCATTATGGTTAACAATGCTTATGTCCCTGTCGATTTCTATGTTTTGGATGTTGAATACAATGCTTCTTGTCCTATTACTTTGGGAAGACCTTTTCTTAGAACTGTTGGTGCCATCATTGATATGAAAGAAGGCACCATTAAATATCAATTTCCATTCAAGAAAGGTATTGAACACTTCCCTATGAGGATAGAGAAGTTTTTTTTTCTCCTCATTTGAAAGCAAGGTTTGATGTTAATGCTTCTTCATTTGAAAATACTTGATTTCTTGCTTCTTGTGCCAAACTTAAAGGCGTTAAAGAAAAGTACTTGTTGGGAGATAACCAAAGAGTTTTCTTGAGACTTGGAAGTTATTACTTCAGTAATGACCTCTCCTTATAATTTTTTGTTTGCTTTTTGTGCCAAGAATGACCTCTAATGAGAGGGAAGTAAGATTTGGGGAGTTGCTGTCCCGAAACAGATTTCTGTCCTCACCATAAAAAATCGCGAGGAGTCTCTGTAAGTCGAGTTTAGCTGAAAATTTACGAATGAATCCCCCAGTATGTTAGATAACTTTCGTTAGTTCAACACTGTTTGATTTGATTAACATAAGGTCTTCTAAAAAATCGGTTTCTACCTGCTGGTCTGTTTTGACAGATTTCTGCCATTATTTGCATTTGCTTCTTATCGATTTCTTTTTGAGTTCTCTTTTGGGGAATGATCTTTTTAAAGGAAGTTTCTTCAGTAGCTTGTGTTTTTAGTGAAAGTTTTTTTGTTCTTAAGCTAAACCCAAGGGTCTATTATATTTTGAATACACTAATGTTGCTAATGAAGATTGTGTGAAGTTTTGTATGAAGGAAAAATTTCAGGTGTAGAGAGAGAATGATGTAATGAGATGAAGAATGGACAAAAACTCAAGGTTGGGGATTCCACCCCGGAGTCACCCCAAGAAATATGCAAGAGGTGCAAGCGTCAAAGCTGGGGGATTCCCAAGGCATCCCCTTCTTCATCAATAAAAAGCTGAGGTCTTTCTAGACACTTTGTTTTATTGTTTCATGCACTGTTGTGTTGTTCTTGGAGCGTATTAGTTTTATTTTCCTTTGCTTAATTTGCTTAGTTTTCTTGAATAAAGTAGTTTGGACCCCCATTCTCGCTGTGTTGCTTCAAATAAGTTGATTGGTGTTGGAAAGGACTAGAAAGTTCTTGCTTGAAAAGTGCAGGAGGAGCTTGCATTGACTGTGAATTAGAATTTATCATGTCATGCTAGGTGTTGTTTTGACCTTATGCTTAGTGATTATTGCTATATCATGACTTTTTCCAAACAATTAGGATTTCTTAGTGTGCCTTGAAAGAATCATGCGTTGTTTTAGCATATAAAAGCATAGTATTGTGGTATTATCCTTTGATGCTTTGTTTGGATTGACTTGGCACATGCTCACACCATGTTATGACTATGAATAAGTCACCATATCCTCTATGATCATTTAGTCCTTGACTTGTAGTACCACTCTATGCTTTGATTAGTAATGTTTTGTCGCTCTGCATGATTATGGCCATTAATGCTCTCTTAGTTGGTTGCTCCCAGTCTTTTGCTAGCCTCCACTTGTATGAGTAAGTTCTACTCATGCCTCCAACTCCCAAGAAACCAAGTTATTCCAAAGTTTCCACTATAAATTCCTATGCATGGTGTGTTACACCATTCCAAGTATATTCTTGTTTTCAGCTATCTTCCAATTTAAAAGTATTTTTTTATGTGAAAACTTAGTGATTAAAGCTCTCACGAACTTGATGGCACACTTTATATTCCTTGCCCTAATAAACTTGAACCATTGTGTCATCTATGTTGTATATGCTTGCACTTATACGTTGGAATTAGCAGAACCATCCTGTCATGGGGAACGTTTTCAACATTGCACTTGTACTTTGTACACAGTTGATATCATGCTCTTTTATCTATGGATGTCACCGGTGTGAAATAAAAAGTGAGTTTGTAAGTCCATGGAGTTATGTATTTTGTGTTAGATAAACGCGTAGGCCGCTAGCCTAAGCCATGCCTAATCATGGTGGAAACTTGCAACATCACCATAATGAGCCATCTGTGAAGCATCCTCAATAAAAATCTATGCAAATAGTAAATAAAAAGATCGCTGAGATGCTCATTGTCTGCTTGCCTTGTCATTTTGGTTATGTGATAGCTCATGTTCCATGTGCAAGGGGTACCCTGTTGGCGGTTCTCTATGATACACATGTACTTACTATGACAAGAACTTATAGGTGACTGAAGTTGAGTAGCATGAGGTATGGCCCTCATATTCAAGGGACATGAGATTGCCAACTTATACTTTGTCAAGCATATACTCCATAGTTTTTTCACTTTAACCTTAATTACTTCAATATGCTTATGATAGGGGCAATGAGGAGTTGAAAGCTAACAAGTACCATAATTTTTGGAAGATCTTTTTGAAACTTGAAATCCCTTCTTCCCTTTATGATGGGCCTTTCTTCCACTATTATATTGAGTCTCCACATTCTACCTTTAGGCACCATTAAGAGAGCATAGTTGCCATTCTTAGTTCTATGTGCATTGTCCCAAAACTTATTGATTGATGCATATTCTGATATTGCTTGTTCTTGTGCTATTTGTATCTAGTCACTCTTATGAACTTTGAAGGTGTCCTATGCATCTATTTGCTACTCCATGAGGGAAAAGATGAATGCCTCTATGCCATGTTTTCTATGTGTGAAACAAACAAATATTTTTTCAATGCATGCTATTCATGATCTTTGTTTGTAACCTTTCATGTTGCATGCATAGTTATTTTGTCTTATTTTTAGAACTCCATCTTTCATGCACATGTTTAGAGTTCTTTGATCCTAGCTTTCAATGCTTATAAATGGTTTGGTCTTGGATTTGATGGTGCATGTCACGTCAAAAATTATTCTTTTTATCACTTACCTACTCGAGGACGAGAGGAGTTAAACTTGGGGATGCTTGATACATCGGAAACGTATATATAATTTTTTATGTTCCATGCTTGTTTAGTATCTACTTTGCTTTGCTTTTTCTACACTCTGAGGTATTTTTATATGTTTTCTGGTACTAACCTATTAACAAGTTGCCACAGTGTCAGTTGCCTGTTTTCTTCTGTTTTTGGTTCCAGAAAGGCAGAAAATCAATATTCTCGGAATTGGACGGGACAAAAGCCAAAGTCAATATTTTATCATGGGGAACATGAAGCCAAAGTACGAGACGGAGGAGGCTCACCAGGGGCCACACCCCCTGGCGACACGAGCTGGGCCCAGCCGCGCCTGGGAGGGGGGGGGTGCAGCCACCCTGGTGCCCCCTGCCTCGCATCCTCGCCTATAAAGTCCCCCCACATGCCTAAACCCTAAGCACCTGATCAATATTCCACGAAACCATCTGTAGCCGCCGCCACCATCGTCCCTAGATCGGGGGGATCTGAAGCTCTTCCCGGCACCCTGCCGGAGGGGAGATCATCCCGGAGGCCTTCTTCTTCATCATGCCAGCCTCCGGTATGAAGCGTGAGTAGTTCCACCTTGGACAACAGGTCCATGTAGTAGCTAGATGGTTGTATCTCCTCCTTGTTCTTTCATGTCTAGATCTTGTGAGCTCCATTCATGATCAAGACCTCATCTATTTGTAATCATGCATGTTGTGTTTGCGGAGATCCGATGGATATTGAGATTACTATGTCAGATTGATTAATGGTTTTGTCTTATTGATTCTATCATGTCTGTGTTGTTTGTGATCTTGCATGCTCTCTGTTGTTAGTAGCTATCTTGGCCAAGTAGTTGCTAGTGACTCCAAGAGAGGGTATTTATGCTCGATAGTGGGTTCATGCCTCTACTTAATCATGATAAGTGACAGAAATGTCTATGGTTGTAGATGTGATGTTGCCACTAGGGAGAAAACAACAGTCTCTTGTTCATGGAACAAGTGGATTGTTTACCTTACACACTTTGCTGAAAGCAGTTGTCTATTGCTTGTAACTTAATACTGGATGGGGTTCGGATGATAACCTAAAGGTGGACTTGTAGTCATAGATGCAGTTGGATGACGGTATATGTATATTGTTGTATTGCCCAATCGAATCTCATAGGATCTTTGTGTCTAATATTGCATTGTTATGCCTTGCTCACTCCTGTCAATTGCCCTTCTGTAATTTGTTTACCCTTCATGCCATGTTTGTTTATCTAAGGAGAGCACCTCTAGTGAACTATGGACCCTGGTCCAATATTTACCATTGATACATCTTCCACTATCACTGTTTACTTGCTGCAAACCATCATTACCTTCCACACCATACAGTTAGTCCTTTGTTACAGCAAATCGGTGAGCTTCACAACCTCACTGATTCGTTGGGACAAAGTCTTGAGTTTGTGTTGTGCATGTTTCCACGTTGCTTGCAACACCTTTGAGATGTTTCCTTCCTCCTTCTGGTTCAATAACTGATACATCGGAAACATATTTATAATTTTTGATGCTCCATGCTTGTTTAGTATCTACTTTGCTTTACTTGTCTACACTTTGTGGTGCTTTTTACATGTTTTCTGGTACTAATCTACTAACAAGTTGCAACAGTGCCAGATGCCTGTTTTCTGCTGTTTTTGGTTTTAGAAAAGTTAGTAAAGAAATATTCTCGGAATTGGACGGGACAAACGTCGAAGTAAATTACTTTCCGTGGGGAACAAGAAGTCCAGAGGGGAGCCCGGGAGGTCAGCCAGGGGGTCCAGACCCACCCTAGGCGCAGGTGGGCCCTAGACCGCGCCTGGCTAGGGTTTGCCAGACCTGGCCGCCTCCTCGGCCTCCCGCTTCTCCTATAAGAAGCCTCTGATGCAGAAACTCTAAGTACCCGATCAGAAATCCATGAAACCGTCTGTAGCCGCCTCCACCATCGTCCCTAGATCGGGGGGGGGGGGGGGATCTGACGCTCTTCCCGGCACCCTGCCGGAGGGGAGATCATCCCGGAGGCCTTCTCTCCGGTATGATTTGTGAGTAGTTCCACCATGGACTATGGGTCCATGTAGTAGCTAGATGGTTGTATCTCCTCCTTTGTGCTTTCATGTATAGATCTTGTGAGCTCCGTTCATGATCAAGATCTAATC
The DNA here is from genome assembly GCA_916181665.1 of Avena sativa. Taxonomy (NCBI): domain Eukaryota; kingdom Viridiplantae; phylum Streptophyta; class Magnoliopsida; order Poales; family Poaceae; genus Avena; species Avena sativa. The sequence continues at coordinate 53,466,175 of OV702295.1, read as the reverse complement.
TATTTGTAATCATGCATGTTGTGTTTGCGGGGATCCGATGGATATTGAGATTATTATGTTGGTTATATTAATGGTTTTGTCTTTATGATTCTATCATGTCTGTGTTGTTTGTGATATTGTATGCTCTCCGTTGCTAGTGGTTATCTTGGCCAAGTAGTTCCTAGTGACTCTAAGAGGGAGTATTTATGCTCGATAGTGGGTTCATGCCTCTAGTTTCCAAGGGAAGTGACAGAAATCTCTTCGGTTGTAGATGTGTTGTTGCTACTAGGGAGAAAACAACGGTCTCTTGTTCATGGAACATGTGGACCGTTCACCTTACACACTTTGCTTAAAGCAGTTGTCTGTTGCTTGCAACTTAATACTGGAGGGGGTTCGGATGATAACCTGAAGGTGGACTTCTAGTCATATATGCAGTTGGATGGCGGTCTATGTATCTTGTTGTATTGCCCAATCGAATCTCATAGGATCTTTCTGACTAGTAATTACATTGTTATGCCTTGCTCAGTTCCTGTCAATTGCCCTGCTATAATTTGTTTACCCTTCATGACATGTTGTTTATCTAAGGAGAGCACCTCAAGTGAACTATGGATCCCAGTCCAGTCTTTTACCATCAATACATCTTCCACTGTTACTTGTTTACTTGCTGCAAACCATTACCTTCCACACCATACGTTTAATCCTTTGTTACAGCAAACCGGTGAGCTTGACAACCTCACTGGTTCGTTGGGGCAAAGTCTCGAGTTTGTGTTGTGCAGGTCTCCGCGTTGCTTATAACACCCGTGACGTTTCCTTCCTCCTACTGGTTTGATAACCTCGGTTTCTTACTGAGGGAAGACTTGCTGCTGTGCTGCTTCACACCTTGCTCTTGGGGTTTCCAACGAAGTGCTCCTACATCAAATTAGACGCCATCAATAACCTCGGTCTCTACTCAGGGAAACTTGATGCTGTGTTCATCACACCTTGCTCTTGGGGTTTCCAACGAAGCGTCCCACGTCAACACCGGGTGCACGCATCAAAGATTTCTGGCGATGTTGCCGGGGAGGCTAAGGACGTCTTCACAAGGGGAGTCCTTCTCAACCTTTCTCTTTACTTTTTTTAGTTTGCTTAGTTTTTTTTCTTGGTTTTGTTTGCCTTTTTTTTATCAAAAACTCCAAAAAAACTAGTTTAGTTTGGTTTTCTTTCTCTTATCAAAAACACAAAAAATAGTTCATGCTCTTGCTGCTGATGCTGTTTTTGGCTTGCTCCACTTTTGCCAAAATGAACTCTGATGAGAACACCAAGTTGTGTGACTTCACTAGCACAAACAACAATTATTTCCTAAGCACTCGTATTGCTCCACCTTCTCCTGATGCTACCTTTTATGAAATTAAGCCTGATTTGTTGAATCTTGTGATGAGAGAGCAATTTTCTGGTGCTAGTTTTGATGATGCTGCTGCCCACCTCAATAACTTTGTTGAACTTTGTGAGATGCAGAAGTATAAGGATGTAGATTGATATATTATTAAGCTCAAATTGTTTCCTTTCTCCTTGAGAGGAAAAGCTAAAGAATGGTTGCTATCCTTGCCTAGAAATAGTATTGATTCTTGGATTAAGTGCAAAGATGCTTTTATTGGAAAGTACTACCCTCCTACTAAGATTATATCTATGAGAAGTGATATTATGAAATTTAAACAACTTGATAATGAACATGTTGCTCAAGCTTGGAAAAGAATGAAATCTTTGGTTAAGAATTGTCCCACTCATGGACTTACTGCTTGGGTGATTATCCAGACTTTTTATGCAGGTTTGAACTTCTCCTCAAGAAACCTGTTGGATTCAGCTGCTGGAGGTACCTTTATGACCATCACCTTAGGTGCTGCAACAAAACTCCTTGATAATACGATGGTTAATTACTCTAAATGGCACACTGAGAGAGCTCCACATGGTAAGAAGGTAAATTCTGTTGAAGAAACCTCCTCTTTGAGTGATAACATAGATGTTATTATGGCTATGCTTGTTAATGGGAAAGCTCCTTTAGATCCTAATAGTTTCCCTTAGCCTCTTTGGTTGCTCAAGAAGAGCAAGTTGATGTGAACTTCATTAGAAACAACAATTTCAACAACAATGCCTATAGGAATAATTTTGGTAGTAACAAAAATTATAGGCCTTATCCTCCTAATAATGGCAATACCTATGGAAACTCCTACAACAATGCTAGAAGTGCCCCCTCTGAACTTGAATTCATGCTCAAGGACTTTACTAGTAAACAAACCACTTTCAACAAGACTATAGAGAAAAAGCTTTTAAATGTAGAGAAAAATATTTCCTCTTTGTTTGAAGCACAATCCTCTTTGATTAATAAAATGGCTGCTAAACCTGAAACCATGGAAAGTACCTTTGCTGCTACTCATGCCATACAAGTTACTATTGATGAAAATGTTAGACTATTAGCCCAACTTCATGCTAAGTGGGAAAGGGAAGCTGAAATTGATAGAAACAATAGTGTGCACACCATCACCACCACTCATATGGATGCCACTAAACCACAAGAAGTCCCTATTCTTACTCCTATAGTGCCTAAGCCTAATGAGCCTACTACTAGTGATGCTAAGTTTGATTTTGATCTTGATGGTTGCAATATTTTTGAAGTTATTATGTTCCTACAAAATCTTTCTAGAAGCCCTTATGCTAGTGATATGCATGTTCCTTCACCAAAAACATTAGTGATGCTCTTTTTAAAATTAAGGAAGAAAAGTTAAAACACAAAGCTTCTATTCCTAGAAAAGTAGAAGATAGTTGGGAACCCATTATTAATATGCAAGTGAATGACTTTGATCTCAAAGCTTCATGTGATCTTGGTTCTAGTGTCTCTATTATGCCTAGGAAGATTTATGAAATGCTTGATTTGCCACCTCTAGAAGATTGTTATTTGGATGTCCCACTTAATGATAATGCTAAGAAGAAACTCATGGGAAGTGTTAATGATGTTCTCATTATGGTTAACAATGCTTATGTCCCTGTCGATTTCTATGTTTTGGATGTTGAATACAATGCTTCTTGTCCTATTACTTTGGGAAGACCTTTTCTTAGAACTGTTGGTGCCATCATTGATATGAAAGAAGGCACCATTAAATATCAATTTCCATTCAAGAAAGGTATTGAACACTTCCCTATGAGGATAGAGAAGTTTTTTTTTCTCCTCATTTGAAAGCAAGGTTTGATGTTAATGCTTCTTCATTTGAAAATACTTGATTTCTTGCTTCTTGTGCCAAACTTAAAGGCGTTAAAGAAAAGTACTTGTTGGGAGATAACCAAAGAGTTTTCTTGAGACTTGGAAGTTATTACTTCAGTAATGACCTCTCCTTATCATTTTTGTTTGCTTTTTGTGCCAAGAATGACCTCTAATGAGAGGGAAGTAAGATTTGGGAAGTTGCTGTCCCGAAACAGATTTCTGTCCTCACCATAAAAAATCGCGAGGAGTCTCTGTAAGTCGGGTTTAGCTGAAAATTTACGAATAAATCCCCCAGTATGTTAGATAACTTTCGTTAGTTCAACACTGTTTGATTTGATTAACATAAGGTCTTCTAAAAAATCGGTTTCTACCTGCTGGTCTGTTTTGACAGATTTCTTCCATTATTTGCATTTGCTTCTTATCGATTTGTTTTTGAGTTCTCTTTTTGGGAATGATCTTTTTAAAGGAAGTTTCTTCAGTAGCTTGTGTTTTTAGTGAAAGTTCTTTTGTTCTTAAGCTAAACCCAAGGGTCTATTATATTTTGAATACACTAATGTTGCTAATGAAGATTGTGTGAAGTTTTGTATGAAGGAAAAATTTCAGGTGTAGAGAGAGAATGATGTAATGAGATGAAGAATGGACAAAAACTCAAGGTTGGGGATTCCACCCCGGAGTCACCCCAAGAAATATCCAAGAGGTACAAGCGTCAAAGCTGGGGGATTCCCAAGGCATCCCCTTCTTCATCAATAAAAAGCTGAGGTCTTTCTAGACACTTCGTTTTATTGTTTCATGCACTGTTGTGTTGTTCTCGGAGCGTATTAGTTTTATTTTCCTTTGCTTAATTTGCTTAGTTTTCTTGAATAAAGTATTTTGGACCCCCATTCTCGCTGTGTTGCTTCAAATAAGTTGATTGGTGTTGGAAAGGACTAGAAAGTTCTTGCTTGAAAAGTGCAGGAGGAGCTTGCATTGACTGTGAATTAGAATTTATCATGTCATGCTAGGTGTTGTTTTGACCTTATGCTTAGTGATTATTGCTATATCATGACTTTTTCCAAACAATTAGGATTTCTTAGTGTGCCTTGAAAGAATCATGCGTTGTTTTAGCATATAAAAGCATAGTATTGTGGTATTATCCTTTGATGCTTTGTTTGGATTGACTTGGCACATGCTCACACCATGTTATGACTATGAATAAGTCACCATATCCTCTATGATCATTTAGTCCTTGACTTGTAGTACCACTCTATGCTTTGATTAGTAATGTTTTGTCGCTCTGCATGATTATGGCCATTAATGCTCTCTTAGTTGGTTGCTCCCAGTCTTTTGCTAGCCTCCACTTGTATGAGTAAGTTCTACTCATGCCTCCAACTCCCAAGAAACCAAGTTATTCCAAAGTTTCCACTATAAATTCCTATGCATGGTGTGTTACACCATTCCAAGTATATTCTTGTTTTCAGCTATCTTCCAATTTAAAAGTATTTTTTTATGTGAAAACTTAGTGACTAAAGCTCTCACGAACTTGATGGCACACTTTATATTCCTTGCCCTAATAAACTTGAACCATTGTGTCATCTATGTTGTATATGCTTGCACTTATACGTTGGAATTAGCAGAACCATCCTGTCATGGGGAACGTTTTCAACATTGCACTTGTACTTTGTACACAGTTGATATCATGCTCTTTTATCTATGGATGTCACCGGTGTGAAATAAAAAGTGAGTTTGTAAGTCCATGGAGTTATGTATTTTGTGTTAGATAAACACCTAGGCCGCTAGCCTAAGCCATGCCTAATCATGGTGGAAACTTGCAACATCACCATAATGAGCCATCTGTGAAGCATCCTCAATAAAAATCTATGCAAATAGTAAATAAAAAGATCGCTGAGATGCTCATTGTCTGCTTGCCTTGTCATTTTGGTTATGTGATAGCTCATGTTCCATGTGCAAGGGGTACCCTGTTGGCGGTTCTCTATGATACGCATGTACTTACTATGACAAGAACTTACAGGTGACTGAAGTTGAGTAGCATGAGGTATGGCCCTCATATTCAAGGGACATGAGATTGCCAACTTATACTTTGTCAAGCATATACTCCATAGTTTTTTCACTTTAACCTTAATTACTTCAATATGCTTATGATAGGGGCAATGAGGAGTTGAAAGCTAACAAGTACCATAATTTTTGGAAGATATTTTTGAAACTTGAAATCCCTTCTTCCCTTTATGATGGGCCTTTCTTCCACTATTATACTGAGTCTCCACATTCTACCTTTAGGCACCATTAAGAGAGCATAGTTGCCATTCTTAGTTCTATGTGCATTGTCCCAAAACTTATTGATTGATGCATATTCTGATATTGCTTGTTCTTGTGCTATTTGTATCTAGTCACTCTTATGAACTTTGAAGGTGTCCTATGCATCTATTTGCTACTCCATGAGGGAAAAGATGAATGCCTCTATGCCATGTTTTCTGTGTGTGAAACAAACAAATATTTTTTCAATGCATGCTATTCATGATCTTTGTTTGTAACCTTTCATGTTGCATGCATAGTTATTTTGTCTTATTTTTAGAACTCCATCTTTCATGCACATGTTTAGAGTTCTTTGATCCTAGCTTTCAATGCTTGTAAATGGTTTGGTCTTGGTTTTGATGGTGCATGTCACGTCAAAAATTATTCTTTTTATCACTTACCTACTCGAGGACGAGAGGATTTAAACTTGGGGATGCTTGAAACATCGGAAACGTATATATAATTTTTTATGTTCCATGCTTGTTTAGTATCTACTTTGCTTTGCTTTTTCTACACTGAGGTATTTTTATATGTTTTCTGGTACTAACCTATTAACAAGTTGCCACAGTGCCAGTTGCCTGTTTTCTTCTGTTTTTGGTTCCAAAAAGGCAGAAAATCAATATTCTCGGAATTGGACGGGACAAAAGCGAAAGTCAATATTTTATCATGGGGAACATGAAGCCAAAGTACGAGACGGAGGAGGCTCACCAGGGGCCACACCTCCTGGCGACACGAGCTGGGCCCAGCCGCGCCTGGGAGGGGGGGGGGTGCAGCCACCCTGGTGCCCCCTGCCTCGCATCCTCGCCTATAAAGTCCCCCCACATGCCTAAACCCTAAGCACCTGATCAATATTCCACGAAACCATCTGTAGTCGCCGCCACCATCGTCCCTAGATCGGGGGGATCTGAAGCTCTTCCCGGCACCCTGCCGGAGGGGAGATCATCCCGGAGGCCTTCTTCTTCATCATGCCAGCCTCCGGTATGAAGCGTGAGTAGTTCCACCTTGGACAACAGGTCCATGTAGTAACTAGATGGTTGTATCTCCTCCTTGTTCTTTCATGTCTAGATCTTGTGAGCTCCGTTCATGATCAAGACCTCATCTATTTGTAATCATGCATGTTGTGTTTGCGGAGATCCGATGGATATTGAGATTACTATGTCAGATTGATTAATGGTTTTGTCTTATTGATTCTATCATGTCTGTGTTGTTTGTGATCTTGCATGCTCTCTGTTGTTAGTAGCTATCTTGGCCAAGTAGTTGCTAGTGACTCCAAGAGAGGGTATTTATGCTCGATAGTGGGTTCATGCCTCTACTTAATCATGGTAAGTGACAGAAATGTCTACGGTTGTAGATGTGATGTTGCCACTAGGGAGAAAACAACAGTCTCTTGTTCATGGAACAAGTGGATTGTTTACCTTACACACTTTGCTGAAAGCAGTTGTCTGTTGCTTGTAACTTAATACTGGATGGGGTTCGGATGATAACCTAAAGGTGGACTTGTAGTCATAGATGCAGTTGGATGACGGTATATGTATATTGTTGTATTGCCCAATCGAATCTCATAGGATCTTTGTGTCTAATATTGCATTGTTATGCCTTGCTCACTCCTGTCAATTGCCCTTATGTAATTTGTTTACCCTTCATGCCATGTTTGTTTATCTAAGGAGAGCACCTCTAGTGAACTATGGACCCTGGTCCAATATTTACCATTGATACATCTTCTACTATCACTGTTTACTTGCTGCAAACCATCATTACCTTCCACACCATACAGTTAATCCTTTGTTACAGCAAATCGGTGAGCTTCACAACCTCACTGATTCGTTGGGACAAAGTCTTGAGTTTGTGTTGTGCAGGTTTCCACGTTGCTTGCAACACCTTTGAGACGCTTCCTTCCTCCTTCTAGTTCTATAACATTGGTCTCTACTGAGGGAAACTTGTTGTTGTGCTCATCACACCTTGCTCTTGGGGTTTGCAAGGAAGCGTCCCACGTCAACACCGGGTGCACGCATCAACGAATCGCAGCACTCAGCAGGTTCATCAGTCGCATGGGTGAAAAGGCTCTCCCCTTCTATCAGTTGTTGTGCAAGGCCGAGAAGTTTGAGTGGAAGGCCGAAGCCGACGAGGCATTCGAAACCTCAATAGCCTCCTCTCCACATCTCCTGTACTGGTAATGCCAAAGGAAAGGGAGCCGATGCTACTATACATTGCGGCCACGCACCAGGTGGTCAGCACTGCCCTTGTGGTCGAGCGACCCAAAGACGGCAAAACCCATGGGGTACAGCGCTAGTCTACTACCTAGCTAGGTCTTGACGCCAACAAAGCAGAGGTATCCCCACTACCAGAAGCTCTCCTACGGCGTATTCATGACAGCACGTCGATTGAGCCACTACTTCCAGGAGCATCAGATCGTAGTCATCAACAACGCACCATAGTCGAACATCCTGAACAACCCCAAGGCTACTGGGCGGGTAGCCTTATGGGGCATCGAGATGTCCCCTCGGGACATCGTCTAGGAGAGGCGCACAACCATCAAGTCTTAGGTGCTCCCTGATTTCCTCGTCCACTAGATAGAACTACAATTTCTGGACACTCCAGACATGACTCAATCGTGGACAATGCACTTCGACGGTTCTAAGCCCGAGGCTAGAGCAGGAGCCGGGGTGATACAGACGTCCCCTCAAGGGGACAAGATGAAATACGTCATTCAGATGAAGTTCCGCGCATCCAACAATGAGGCCGAGTACGAAGAACTCCTACACGGCATGCAGATGGCCAAGTTCTATGGCGCCACGCGCCTCGTAATCTACGGTGACTCCAACCTCGGTGTCCAGCATACGATGAATGAGTGCGACACACACAGTGAAAACATGATATCATACCATGTGCTATACAACTCACTATGAACTCCGGCACATCGACAAGGAAAGAAACTAAGAGACCAATAAGATCACCAATATCGGCTCCACCTGCGCCCCAGTGCCACCAGGCAGTTTCCTCGAGAAAATCTGCGGGCCCTCTATCAAGCAAAAGTTCTCGAAGGACACAGTCGAAGCTACGGGACACTCGGGGGCTGCGCCTGTTGGGAATATGCCCTAGAGGCAATCATGTATGATTATATTTCCCATTGTATTCATAAAGATATTGAGTTGTCCTTGTATGAACATCTGATGTGTATCATTGAATATGTGATTCGGTTGTGGAACTATGCATTCTTGTTGATCATACTAAATATCCTTGGTCATTGAGGTTGTGCTAGACACACAAATTAGACCAATGTGAAAGCCAGCTTGATGACTCGGTACCACTTGTCATGGGCATGTGATGCTATCCCGACTTACACAGATTCGGCTAAAGAGTTTAGCGAGTCGGATTGACCCATATTGAAGTACAATGAACAAGTTGTCATTTGTATATCTCAATCAATTTAATCCTTAGACCTGAGGTTGTTGCATAGTCCGAGTTAAGGATCACCGACTTAGGTTCTGTCAAACGCTGATCCGTAACTAGGCAGTTATAAAGGCAGAGTTCGGGTCAACTGAGAATCAATCTGCATGATGTGAATAACCAAGATGGAATTTTGCCCCTCCACTTGGAGAGATATTCTCTAGGCCCTCTCGAATGATATCATTCGGAAAGCATGGCCATGCACGACTTGGTTAAGTGTTAACCAAGGCTATCGAATAAGAGTTAGTCGGATGAATCACTTATCTCAGATCGAGAAGAGAGTAAGACTATTTAAGGGATGACAAATATTCGCCTATAGTCTGACAAGGTATATCGTGAGGAAAAAGGAACTCGGACACAAGTCACATTGGAAAGGCATGTCGTCATGACTCTTTGGTACTTGGGAGTCGGCACGTTCTGCTAGGAGTCTCTATCGACTGATCGATTAAGAGTCGGACTCCAATCGTGTCCAAGGAGTCATGAGTCTGCGAGTTCACACACTTAAGAGCGGGAGCAAGTTCAGATTGGATCTGAACCAGAAATATGGTTGGGTTGGACCCTAGCTAGATTTGGACTAAGTCAGTGAGTCGGGCTTGACTAATATTATATAGGATTTAGTGAATGGGCCGCGAGTGAGTGGATCCCAGGTTCATTACCTATATATAGTGTGGCGCAGAAACCCATGAGGGTTGATCGGTTAGGTCATTCCATATGTTGGAAACCCTAGCTCCACAGCAGTCCAGCCATCGTATCGAACCTAGCAGTTTGTTGCCGGTGCTTCTCCTTGTACGTGTGGATACCAGCAGAGGTGTTGTACGATCAGCACCACGACGATCGTTGATTGGATCAAGTTCGCAGGGACTGCACTGCATCAACATGCGCGCTTCATCAGTAATCCTCAACCACGCGTCTAGTGGTAATCCTCGTGGCCTTCTACCTTACCTAGATCTTGGGATCACCGCGTATGGCAAAAAGAATTGTTTTATCTCTATATGGCCTAACAACGCCACCCGAGAATGCCGAAGGACCCGAAGAGCTTGACATGGAGGTTGAACTGGTGAGCCTCATGCAGGTAATGGCAATTGAGCAAACATGGACTCAGCCATACCTCAGGTACTTGATAAGCAAGCATCTTCCCAAGGACCCGACTGATGCCCGGCGCATCGCTCACCGATCAAAGGCCTTCACCATCATCAACGGTGAGCTGTACAAATGCATCATTTCGGGTTTGCTTCAGCGATGCGTCACTAACAATGACGGGAAGAGCATCCTCCTTGACATCCATGAAGGCATCTGCGACCACCATGAAGGTAGCCGCGCCCTTGTCGCCAAGGCTCTACGAGCTGGCTTCTACTTGCCAACCGCAATGAATGACGCCAAATACATCGTCCAGAGGTGCAATGCCCGTGAAAGATACGCGGATAAGCCGCACGCGCGAGGCACAGAACTGCGGCCCATACCATTGGTCTGGCCCTTTTCCCAGTGGGGGCTCGATATGATTGGCAAACTGCCAAAGTCCTCGCCAGGAGGGCATGTTTTCCTCCTGGTGGCAGTCGACAAATTCACAAAGTGGATCGAGGCCATGCTTGTCACTAACCAAACCAGTGCTTCCGCCGTTAAGTTCTTTGAATTCATTGTCTATAGGTTTGGTGTACCTCACAGCATAATAACCAACAACGGGACAAACTTCACCTCCAAGGAGTTTCGAGACTTCTGCGAAAATCTTGGCATCAACCTCACATACACCTCTGTGTCACATCCGCAGACCAACGGGCAGGTCAAAAAGGCTAACGGCCTCATCAGCAACGGCATCAAGAAGCAGCTGCTACAACCACTCGAAAGGCTAGCAGGAGCATGGGCAGACGAGCTACCCTCCGTTCTATGGAGATTACGCACAACACCAAATAGCTCTACCGGCTACACGCCCTTCTTCATGGTGCACGGAGCTGAAGCTATGCTGTCGGCCGAGGTATGCTACAAGGCCCCATGGGTCGTCGCCTACAGTGAAGCCGAATCATTGGGCGCAATCGAAGATGCCATCGACACGCTGGACGAGGCTCGAGAAATCGCCGCATCCCGCTCGGTAGTGTACCAACAAAGTCTTCGCAACTACCACAGTCGTCGGCTGCTCCCAAAGGTCCTTCGTCGAAGGAGACCTCGTCCTACAACTCAAACAAAAAGCACACATGAAGCTCGAATCACCCTGGGAGGGACCTTACGTGGTCACCAAAGTAATACCAGGTGGCGCCTACCGCCTCAAGGAGTTCAAATCTGGAGTCGAATACTCCAATCCTTGAAACGTCGCACAACTGCGACGCTTCTATCCCTAGTTATGTTTTACTTTCAATAAGGCTATTCAGACAGGCTACTCAGCCAAACAATGTACCTCCTACATTACGATGAATAAAAGCTAAGTCTCTTGGCCCAAATTTCTCTCTTGCATACATTTACATCATTGAATACGCTCGGGGGCTACGCCTCACCTTACGACTTCATCGAATGAGAACAACAACAACACATAAAACCTGAGTAGTTGACCACGTTAGGCTAACAAAAAGGACATGCACAAATAACTACGTGCTAATACATAAAACTTTACAAAGGGTACCAAAGCCCACTGAAATATATACAGACCTTACATCGTTACATGTCCAATTTGCAGGGCTCATCCACGGTGGAGAAGGACATTCGTCCGCTCCTGAAAGACATCTACTATTATCTCGGCATGCTGCGCTACCGCAGCATAATGCGGGCGCATGTTCCATGCCATGCCAACTGGCGGAGCAGGTGGCCTAGCTGATATCTCAGCAAGGTCCACATAGCGACGATGTTGCCGTACAAGCGCTAATGTTGCCTTCTCATCCGCCACAATTTGGTGGCGTATGAGTCCTCTCACAACATCTACACTCCAAAATTTGCCCAGTAACCCCAAGAAGCTGGACGGAGCCGTATCTAGGGAAACAATGCCGCCCATACAGACGCGATTGATAACCTCACACGTTTCAGTACTTGAAGCACCTGGTATACGCGATCCTGAGCTATTGCCACAACAGTTGCACGATCATGGTCCATCCAAAAGTGTTGGAGATATGCCCTAGAGGCAATAATAAATGTAGTTATTATTATATCTTTGTGTTTATGATAAATGTTTACATTCATGCTATAATAGTATTAACAAGGAAACATTAATACTTGTGTGATTTGTAAACTAAAATAGAGTCCCTAGTAAAGCCTCTTTATAATACTAGCTTGTTGGTTAATAAATGATTGTGGTTTCCCTATCATGAACATTGAGATGTTATTAACAACAAGGTCATATCGTTAGGAGAATGATATGATGGACATACTCCTATAGATAAGCGTAGCATAAAGATCAAGTCATTTTAATAGTTCAATTGCTATATGCTTTCTGATACGTAGTAACCTAATTCCTTCGACCATGAGATCATGCTTATCACCATCACCGGAAGGATACTTTGGTGACATCAAACACCACACCGTAACTGGGTGGTTATAAAGGTGGCATTGAGTGTTCAGAAAGTATTGGTTGAGACACGTGGATCAAGAGTGGGATTTGTCCATCCATATGATGGATAGATATACTCTGGGCCCTCTCGGTGGAATGTCATCCAATTAGCTTGCAAGCATGTGACTGGCTCACAAGGGATCACATATCACGGGAACGAGAAAAGAGTACTTATCAGTAACGAGGTTGAACTAGGTATGCAGAGATACCGACGATCAAAACCTCGGATAAGTAAACTATCGTGAGACAAAGGGAAATTGGTATCGTATGTAAGAGGTTCATTCGATCGTAAAGTAATCGTAGAAATATGTGGGAGCCATATGAATTTCCAGATTCCTCTATTGGTTATTGTTCGGAGAAGTGTCTCGATCATGTCCGCATAATTCACGAACCGTAGGGAGACACACTTAAGGATTCGACGTTGTTGAGTAGTTATGGAATGATGAGTAAGAGACCGAATGTTGTTCGGAGTCTCGAATGGGATCCGGGATATCACGAGGAGATCCGGAATGGTCCGGAGAATAAGATTTATATAAGGAAAGTCCTGTTTCGGGGTTGGAGAATGGTTCCGGTGTTTTCATCGGGAATGTTCTAGAAGGTTCCAGAATGTCCGGCACTCCAGAGGGGAAGGGTACATGAATGTTTCATAACAAGTTGGAATGGTTGCATCATGTACTAGGTATCATCGCTGAACAAAATAAAGGGATAAATCAAATCCTAGTTTGAAAAGTCAAACGCCAATTTGAAAAGTCAAACGGCTATTTTGTTTGGTGGAGGGAGAGTAGGAAACCTACTTGGGGAGGAGTTCCTCTCCCTCCACCGCCGGCCCACTTGGAGACCGAGTTGGGGAGGGACTCCCCTACCCTTGGCACGGCCCCTCCACCTATATAAGGAGGGGCAGGGCTGCCCCTCCAAGACCTACACCACGCACCCCGCAAACCCTAGTTCCTAGCCGTCGGCGCCGCCACCTCCTGCTGCCGCCGCCTAGGGAAACCCTAGCCGCCGACTTGGGCTGCCCCAAGCCCTAGACGCCGGCCCTAGTCCCTCCTCCTTGGTGTGTCTAAACCCTAGATCACCGAGGCTCTCTCATAGTCCACCATACTCGCTCTGGCTTAAGGCGAAGCCCTGCGAGATCTCCCCTCTACTTCCGGTACCATGCCGTCGTGCTGCCGGAATCACGAGGAGAGTGCTACAACCTCCACTGCCTGCTGGAACAAGGGATAGGAAGGTCTTCGTCGAGTACCGAACGTGTGACCGACTGCGGAAGCGCTGCCGGAACGCAGCGCCGGAAGGATCGTCTACGCGATCTTGAGATCGGGAAGAGTACGACTACATCACCCACAATAATCCGCTCTCGTTAAACACTTTGGAATCTTTGAGGGTGAGTTATTCTATCGACTCGTTGCTACAATCTAGTAGATAGATCTTGGCTTGTTTGTTTGTATGCGGTAGAAATTTTTTGTTTTCCATGCTACGAACCCCTACAGTGGTATGAGAGCCATGTCTATATGTAGATCTGTTGCACGAGTAGAACACAATGGTCATTGTGGGCGGTGGTGCTTTTATTATCAATTGCTTCTTGTGTACTTTGCATCTTGCGGTATGATGGGATGAAGCGGCCCGGGCTAACCTTACATGACATCGTTCATGAGACTTGCTCCACGCTCAACATGCAACTTGTATTGCATAAGTGGCTTTGCGGGTGTCTGTCTCTCCCATTATAGTATAGATCCAATTTACAACGGGCACTTGATAGTTCAAACATCAACGTTGTGGTTCTTGTTCGTAAGTTAGATCGACACTTATTGAAAACCCCAAACCACGTAAAATATGCAAAGAAATTAGAGGCGTCTAACTTTGTTTTGCAGGGGTGTGCTGTGATGTGATATGGCCATGATTGTGATTATATTTGATGTATGCAATGTTCCTTATTGTAAGTTGGCAACCGGCAGGAGCCATATGGTTGTCTTTAATTTATGTTAAGACCCGCGTGTCTATTCAAAGTAGTTGTGATAGTTGAAGCTGGTGGACTACAACCATGGAGCAGCGTCATTGACCTTGATGCAATGCCGGTGATGATGGAGATCATGTTCGTGCTTGAAGATGGAGATCGGACGCACAAAGAAGAAAGGCCATATCATATCACATATTATGAATTGCATGTGATGTTAATCCTTTATGCATCTTGTATTTCTTAGTTAATGACAGTAGCATTATAAGATAATCCCTCATGCACATGAATTTCAAGTTCTTATGTGTTCATCCTTAGTAAGCACCGTTGCTAAAGCTTGTTGTTTTGAAGCACCACGTGATGATCGGGTGTGTTAGATTCCGCAAGTGCATACAACGTGAGCAAGCCAGATTTGCTCATGCGGAAGCTAAGGTTTGATCTTGACGAGCCTAGCATGTATAGACATGGTCTCGGAACACGGATCACCGAAAGGTAAAGCATGAATCATATAGTAGATATGATGAACATGTCGATTGTTCGCCATTGAAGCTACATCAACTCTCGTGATGATCGGTTTTGATATGGTGGATTTGGTTCGTGTGATCACTAAAACAATGTGAGGGATATTGTTTTGAGTGGGAGTTCACCTAGATTAATTTAACTATTAATTAGAACTCAGTTTGTCATAAACTTAGTCTAAACTATTGCAAATATGTTGTAGATCAACGGCGGCCCCTACCATCAATTTTAATGCGTTCCTAGAGAAAGAAAAGTTGAAAAACAATGGAAGCAACTTCGCGGATTGGTTCCGCAATTTGAGGATTGTCCTCAATGTTGGTAATTTGACCTATGTGCTGGATGCACCGCTGGGTGACCCACCTGCAGCTACTGCTACCGATGAAGTAAAGAGTGTTTACCTCGCTCGGAAGAATCAATACTCCACGGTTCAGTGTGCTATCTTGTATGGTTTAGAATCGGAGCTTCAGAAAAGGTTTGAGAATTCAGACCCACATGATATTGTCCGTGAACTCAAATTGATCTTTGAGACTCACGCGGCAGTTGAGAGCTATGAGGCTTTTGAAAAGTTCTTTAACTGCAAGATGGAAGAGGGCAGCTCCGTCAGTGAGCATGTGCTTAATATGTCTGGGCACGCAAACAAACTTCAAAGCTTGGGTATAGTGATTCCTAATGCTTTGGGGATTTACCGTGTCCTCCAATCACTACCACCAAGTTACAAGAACTTTGTGATGAACTACAATATGCAAAGCATGAACAAGCAGTTGCCAGAACTCTTCTCCATGTTGAAATCTGCAGAAGTGGAGATCAAGAAAGAGCACCAAGTGTTGATGGTCAATAAGACCACCAAATTCAAGAAAGGCAAGTCTAAGCAAAAGGGACACTTCAAGAAGGGTGGTAAGAAAGTTACCACGCCGACGAAGAAGACCAAGGCTGGACCCAAGCCTGATACTGAGTGCTTTTACTGCAAGGGAGAAGGTCACTGGAAGCGGAATTGCCCAAAGTACTTGGCGGATTTGAAGAACTGCAACATCAAGAAGAAAGGTATATCCGATATACATGTTATTGATGTGTATCTCACTAGTACTCGTAGTAGTGCTTGGGTATTTGATACTGGTTCGGTTGCTCATATTTGTAACTCGAAACAGGTGCTGCAGAATAAACGGAAGCTAGCGAAGAACAAGGTGACGATGCGCGTGGGAAATGGATCAAAGGTTGATGTGATCGCGGTTGGCACGCTACCTCTTCATCTACCATCGGGATTAGTTTTATACTTAAATAATTGTTATTTGGTGCCTGCGTTAAGCATGAACATTATATCGGGATCTTGTTTATTGCGAGACGGTTACTTGTTTAAGTCCGAGAATAATGGTTGTTCGATTTATATGAGTAATATGTTTTATGCACATGCACCTTTGATAGATGGTCTATTCTTATTGAATCTCGATAGTGGAAATACACATATTAATAACATTGAAGCTAAACGTTTGAAATCGAGCGATAACTCGACCTATATGTGGCACTGTCGTCTTGGTCACATTGGAGTGAAGCATATGAAGAAAGTCCATTCCGATGGACTTCTTGAATCACTTGATTTCGAATCACTTGAAAGATGCGAAGCATGTCTGATGGGTAAAATGACTAAGACTCCATTTTATGGTATGATGGAGCGAGCTACGGACTTATTGGAAATCATACATACCGATGTGTGTGGTCTAATGAGTGTAGCATCGCGCGGTGGTTATCGTTTTGTTCTTACCTTCATGGATGACTTGAGTAGATATGGGTATATCTATTTCATGAAACATAAGTCCGAAACTTTCGAGAAGTTTAAGGAATTTCAAAGTGAGGTGGAGAATCAACGTAACAAGAATATTAAATTTCTACGTTCTGATCGTGGAGGTGAATATCTAAGTTACGAGTTTGGTGACCATTTGAAGAAATGCGGAATACTTTCACAATTGACACCGCCGGGAACACCACAGCGTAATGGTGTGTCCGAATGTCGTAATCGAGCTCTCTTAGATATGGTTCGTTCTATGATGTCACTTACAGATTTACCGCTATCATTTTGGGGTTATGCATTAGAAACAGCCGCATTCACTTTAAATAGGGCACCATCTAAATCCGTTGAAACGACACCGTATGAATTATGGTTTGGGAAGAAACCTAAGTTGTCATTCCTTAAAGTTTGGGGTTGCGAAGCCTATGTAAAGAAGTTACAGCCGGACAAGCTTGAACCCAAAGCGGAAAAATGCGTCTTCATAGGATACCCGAAGGAAACTATTGGGTATACCTTCTATCATAGATCCGAAGGCAAAATCTTCGTTGCTAAGAATGGATCCTTTCTAGAGAAGGAATTTCTCTCGAAAGAAGTGACTGGAAGGAAAGTAGAACTCGACGAGGTTGTCGAACCTTCTCTCGAACTTGCGAGTAGCGCAGCATCGGAAGAAGTTCCTGTGGTGCCTGCACCAATAATAGAGGAAGCTAATGATGATGATCATGAAACTTCGGTTGTAGTTGCTACAGAGCCTCGCAGGTCAACGAGAACTCGTACAACTCCTAATTGGTATGATACCGTTATGAGTATCATGTTGGTGGACAACACTGATGACCCTGCAACGTATGAGGAAGCGATGATGAGCCCAGATTCAAATAAATGGCAAGAAGCCATGAAATCCAAGATTGGATCCATGTACGATAACCAAGTATGGACTTTGGTGGACTTACCGGATGGCCGGAAGGCTGTCGAGAACAAATGGATTTTCAAGAAGAAAACAGATGCTGATGGTAATGTTACTGTCTATAAAGCTCGAATTGTCGCAAAAGGGTTTCGACAAATTCAAGGAGTTGACTACGATGAGACTTTCTCACCAGTAGCGAAGCTAAAGTCTGTGAGGATTATGTTAGCAATCTTTGCATATTATGATTATGAGATATGGCAGATGGATGTCAAAACAGCGTTCCTCAATGGAGACATTGATGAAGAGTTGTATATGATGCAACCCAAAGGTTTTGTCGATCCTAAAGATGCTAACAAGGTATGCAAACTTCAACGGTCCATATATGGATTGAAGCAAGCATCCCGAAGCTGGAATCAACGTTTTGATAAGGTAATCAAAAGTTTTGGTTTTGTACAAACTTATGGAGAAGCTTGTATTTACAAGAAAGTGAGTGGGAGCTCTGTAGCATTCTTAATACTATATGTATATGACATATTGTTGATTGGGAATGATGTAGACCTTCTTAATAGTGTCAAGGAATATTTGAATAATAGTTTTTCAATGAAGGATCTTGGCGAAGCAGCTTACATAATAGGCATAAAGATTTATAGAGATAGATCGATACGCCTAATATCATTTTCACAAAGTACATATTTGGACAAAGTTCTAAAGAGGTTTGGAATGGAAGATAGCAAGAAAGGGTTCTTGCCCATGTTTCCCAATACGACCTTGAGTAAAACTCAAAGTCTGACAACGGCAGAAGATAGAGAAAGGATGAGTAAAACTCCCTATGCCTCAGTCATAGGATCTCTAATGTATGCCATGCTATGTACTAGACCCGACATTGCATATGCTGTTAGTTTAACTAGCAGATATCAAAGTGATCCAGGAGTGGATCATTGTACAGCAGTCAAAAACATCCTTAAGTACTTGAGAAGAACTAAGGATATGGTTCTTTCTTATGGAGGTGATGAACAACTCGTTGTTAATGGTTACACCGATGCTAGTTGGAACACCGATCCGGATGATTCTAAATCACAATCTGGATACGTATTTACTTTGAATGGTGCAGCAGTTAGCTGGAGGAGTGCAAAGCAAAGCGTCGTGGCGAGATCTTCAACTGAATCGGAATACATGGCTGCTTCGGAGGCTTCACAAGAAGCGATATGGATGAAAGAGTTCATTACAGAGTTCGGCGTGGTTCCTAGTGCACTGGACCCAATGTCTATCTACTGTGATAACATGGGCGTCATAGCCAATGCGCAAGAACCAAGGTCACACAAGAAGCTGAAGCACATCAAGCTACGTTTTCACGCTATTCGAGAACATGTCCAAGATGGGGACATAAAGATTTGCAAAGTACACACAGATCTGAATGTGCCGGATCCGTTGACTAAACCTCTCCAGAGGGCAAAACATGACCAGCACCAAACTGCCATGGGTGTTCGGTATATTACCATGTAATCTAGATTAGTTGACTCTAGTGCAAGTGGGAGACTGTTGGAGATATGCCCTAGAGGCAATAATAAATGTAGTTATTATTATATCTTTGTGTTTATGATAAATGTTTACATTCATGCTATAATAGTATTAACAAGGAAACATTAATACTTGTGTGATTTGTAAACTAAAATAGAGTCCCTAGTAAAGCCTCTTTATAATACTAGCTTTTTTGTTAATAAATTATTGTGGTTTCCCTATCATGAACTTTGAGATGTTATTAACAACAAGGTCATATCGTTAGGAGAATGATATGATGGACATACTCCTATAGATAAGCGTAGCATAAAGATCAAGTCATTTTAATAGTTCAATTGCTATATGCTTTCTGATACATAGTAACCTAATTCCTTCGACCATGAGATCATGCTTATCACCATCACCGGAAGGATACTTTGATGACATCAAACACCACACCATAACTGGGTGGTTATAAAGGTGGCATTGAGTGTTCAGAAAGTATTGGTTGAGACACATGGATCAAGAGTGGGATTTGTCCATCCATATGACGGATAAATATACTCTAGGCCCTCTCGGTGGAATGTCATCCAATTAGCTTACAAGCATGTGACTGGCTCACAAGGGATCACATATCACGGGAACGAGAAAAGAGTATTTATCAGTAATGAGGTTGAACTAGGTATGAAGAGATACGGACGATCAAAACCTCGGATAAGTAAACTATCATGAGACAAAGGGAAATTGGTATCATATGTAAGTGGTTCATTCGATCGTAAAGTAATCGTAGAAATATGTGGGAGCCATATGAATTTCCAGATTCCTCTATTGGTTATTGTTCGGAGAAGTGTCTCGATCATGTCCGCATAATTCACGAATCGTAGGGAGACACACTTAAGGATTCGACGTTGTTGAGTAGTTATGGAATGATGAGTAAGATACCGAATGTTGTTTGAAGTATCAGATGGGATCCGGGATATCCCGAGGAGATCCGGAATGGTCCGGAGAATAAGATTTATATAAGGAAAGTCCTATTTCGGGGTTGGAGAATGGTTCCGGTGTTTTCGTCGGGAATGTTCTAGAAGGTTCCAGAATGTCCGGCACTCCGGAGGGGAAGGGTACATGAATGTGGCATAACAAGTTGGAATGGTTGCATCATGTACTAGGTATCATCGCTGAACAAAATAAAGGGATAAATCAAATCCTAGTTTGAAAAGTCAAACGCCAATTTGAAAAGTCAAACGGCTATTTTGTTTGGTGGAGGGAGAGTAGGAAACCTACTTGGGGAGGAGTTCCTCTCCCTCCACCGCCGGCCCACTTGGAGACCGAGTTGGGGAGGGACTCCCCTCCCCTTGGCGCGCCCCCTCCACCTATATAAGGAGGGGCAGGGCTGCCCCTCCAAGACCTACACCACGCACCCCGCAAACCCTAGTTACTAGCCGCCGGCGCCGCCACCTCCTGCTGCCGCCGCCTAGGGAAACCCTAGCTGCCGACTTGGGCTGCCCCAAGCCCTAGCCGCTGGCCCTAGCCCCTCCTCCTTGGTGTGTCTAAACCCTAGATCATCGAGGCTCTCTCATAGTCCACCATACTCGCTCCGGCTTAAGGCGAAGCCCTGCGAGATCTCCCCTCTACTTCTGGTACCACGCCGTCGTGCTGCCGGAATCACGAGGAGAGTGCTACAACCTCCGCTGCCTGCTGGAACAAGGGAGAGGAAGGTCTTCGTCGAGTACCGAACGTGTGACCGACTGCGGAAGAGCTGCCGGAACGCAGCGCCGGAAGGATCGTCTATGCGATCTTGAGATCGGGAAGAGTACGACTACATCACCCACGAGAATACGCTCTCGTTAAACACTTTGGAATCTTCGAGGGTGAGTTATTCTATCGACTCGTTGCTACAATCTAGTAGATAGATCTTGGCTTGTTTGTTTGTATGCGGTAGAAAATATTTGTTTTCCATGCTACGAACCCCTACAAGAAGAAGCCTCTAGCCTCCAATTCTTGTTGAGTAAGGCAATTTAGGCAAATTGCAACTCGATCTTTCTCTTCCAGCGGAAGAATATTGAAAACTGCACGTGGAGCAGTAGCTCAGGAAACAACAAATAATGACTCAACCGAGAAATACGGTAAAGTTTACAATGCCTTACATTGGATTTTCTCTCTGATATGTCGAAACTCCTCAAGGAGATACACCTCTCTCACAACGGCCCTCTCGGTTTTGGACTTCAAACATCCGCATGACCGCGGATGACAAGGACGTCCTTCTCCAAATTTCGGATGCAATCACACAGCAGGGGTAATTGCGAGGCCTCGTCAAGCGAAGGGCGAGCAATAGCTAAGGCAGACGACGCAGCAGCTGGCCTAGCACTTGAAGGAGCCTAAGAGTGCACAAGGGATAAAATATAAAAATTAAGGCAATTGACAGCTGTCAATGAAGACAAATATATTTACATCAATAAGCCACTACGTGGCAGAGTAACACTCGTTCAGCTCAAAGCATTACATATGCAAAAGGAAAAAACAAACTTAACTGCAAGGCAGATGACCTAAGCAGCCACATCAGGAGCAGCTTCGGATCCCGAGGCTTTTGCCTTGTCCGCCCGCTGCTCCAGCGCATATGTGACCAGAAGATCGATAAGCTTCGGGCCAAAATGTTTGCCCGTCGAGGCGAAGGGAGCAAACGCTACCTCGGAGCCATCTGCTACTATCGGCATCTTGGAGGTGATTTGTGGGATATCCAGCTACGCGCTAGACGCCACCACCATCGCCAACCCCATAGCAGCGCCCACCCACTTCTGTGTCCGCTTGTAGCTCGTAGGAACATCGCTCGCTAAACCTTCTGCGAGGGAGTCAACATCGTCAAGCGCGAAGCCCTTCGGGTTGATCTCCTTGTAGAAACGAGTGAGGACCTGCTTGGCCGTTCCTAGTGTTACCACAATAGAGCTGCAACGATCTTCGACCGCTGCAGCGGCATCCGCCATGGGATCCCCATGCTCCAAGATGCTATGATCAAACGCAACGCCGGTTGCATCTGCAAGATGCGGCCAGATTTCGGATGAGACAAAGGGAACTGCACCTGAAGAAAACACAAGTTTACAGAAGAGGAGTATGATGATTTACTGGATAGCGCTTTGGCAGCAGCAATAAGTTTCTCCGCCATGGCCTTTACGCGAGATGTTGTGGCAGTTGCAATCTGCTGTTCATGGTCCTGGGCCTCTTGCTATTGGCGTTGGAGGGATTCCACAACATCCTTTGCCTTAGTCTCCGCTTGGGCAAGACTTTTTTGAGTGCATTCAGCTTACGGAGGGCCTCATTGTTCTCATCTGCAACAATCATCAATGAATAAGTAACCACAACAAGTACTCATGGATACTCCCAACAAAATAATTATACGCACCTCAAAGTTGTTGGAGGTCGCCCTCCAAAGCAAGCTATTGCTGGCCCAAGCGGTTCATGTCACGGATGAACGGATCCAGAGAAAATAGCACACCAGATGAATAAAGGGCTCGGGGGCTCGCCCACAAGAAGAAAACAGACTACTTACGTGGTCACCCGAAGACTCTGAGGGTTTTGTTTGCATCTTCTGAGCAACAATTGCACAAGCCTCTGGCCTTAGGGAGATCTAATTGTCGTCTTCGGAGTCGGCCACCATCTTCGGGAACGTCGAAACAATTTTCGACTCCCCATGCATCTCTTCGAGTTCTTCCTCGAAAGATTCTTCCGAGGAGTTCCTGCTGGCACATTTGATGAACCAAGTCAACAACAAGCTAATACTTAGCATGCCAAAAAAACAACAAGAGGGGAGCAGAAACTCACGAAGGAATGTCGGACAAGTCGAAGACCGGAGCCTCCTCCTCCTTCTTCTTCTTCTTCTTCTTCTTCTTCTTCTTCTTGGCTGGTGACTGAGGAGCCATGGCCCGAAAAGGCAAAACAGCAATAGGGGAGGCCGCACCCTCGTCCCTAGCATGACACTCAAGGGAGGACCCCTTGGCGTCGGCAGCGTCGCTCCATGTAAACTTTCGCTCTGGGACCTCTTGCGAGACATCCCTTCGCTCTGCTCGGGGGGCTTCGGTGGTAGGCGACTGAGAAGGAGGGAGTTCGGAGTCAGACTCCGTGTCCCCACCATCTGGTGCAGCCTCAAACTTCTCAGGAAGAGGCAGCATCGTGCCCGCTACCTTATAGTCATGCGAATCAAAGACAAAGGCAAATTTAGTCAAACAAAACAACAAGCAAGAAGCACCCAAAATGCATTACATGCAACCATAGGTTTCACCTGAGGTACTTTCTTCTTCGTGTGAAAGGGGGAAGGATCCTCATCGGCTTTGTGCTTCAGCAGAGGCCGAATCACTTTATCAAGCTCGATCGAGGACATCTCCTCTTTTGACACCCTCGTCGGGTCGTGGGTGCTAGAGTACAAAAACATCGGATGCACCCTCGCTTGGAGCGGCTGCACCCGACGCTTGAGGAAGGTGCAAATGATGTCAACACCACTAACCTCCTTGCCTTGTACCAGCTAGAGCGCCTCCACCCGCTGATACAGCTTCTCCACCTCCTCGACCTCGCCCTCCATGACGTCATTTTACCATGAACGCTTTCGGATGACCAGCTTGCTGGAGTCAAAAGGGGTCAGGCCATAGTGCTATCCGTCGAGCTTGACATCGCGGATGTAGAACCATTTGTTCTGCCACTGCTAGACGGACTCGCAGATATAGGAGAAGAACTGGACAGTAGGGCGGATGTAAATTCCGCACCCACCCTATGGATAAACACCACCGGTGCCGGATTGTATTTTCAGATAGTAGACTCTCTTAAAGAGGCCAAAGTGTGGCTCGATACTGAAAAGCGTTATGAAGAACGCGATGTGGAGAAGAGAGTTGGGCGACAACTGCTGAAGTTTTAGCCCATAGAGAAAAACAAGCCCACAAAGAAACTCGTGGGCAGGCAAAGAAATGTCGCGAACAACGAACGCATAAAACATGACTCAAAACCCTTTGGGTGGGCGTGGGATTACCTCCTTATCAGGAAGGATGGCGTCATATTTTTTCTTGGAGATCAGACCGGACTTGCGCAGCTTGCGTATGTCTGTATCCCTCATCTAGGAGCGCCGCCACCCACCATCGGTAATGCGGCTAGGAGCGGCGACCTTCTTGGCGGCACCAGCGGCGCTCGATCCCGCTGCAGCAGAGGAGCTCTTCATCGGCTTGCCCATCTTGGTGGCGCGGTGAGAAATGCGATGAGAACGAAGAAAGGAGGAAGGAAATACGCGGAGAATGTCCAGCGCAAAGCACGAGCACGAGCTCTAGAAATGTTAGTAGTAGAGAAGATGAACGCAAATGGCGAAGGGGTAAAACTCCTCTATTTTCCCCCGCAGTATAAAAGGACAAACAAGACAAAGCGGAGCCATTGATACACAAGCCGTAACGTGTGCCCGTCATCTCATCATACACATCTCAACAGCCGCCCGAAACTTCGCGAGCACGCCGCCCACTACTGTAGAGGTCTCAACCTTTAATAAGGTAGAGATCCCTGTGTTTACAATGCTAGTCCCTGGATCAATAGCTAGCATCCACATTTAAGATGTAATATCAAGAAACAAAGGTCATAATACAACTTTATAACCAGGAATAAAATAATTCATTACATCTTGCATAGTTCATTTGGCTAATTCATTACAATGCAGCAGAAATAACTATGGCATGGAGTCCTTCATCTTCAAAGTGCCACAGGAAATCATGATGGTTGTAGACTTGTAATCCTAATCAACACACTTCACTAAAATCAAACAAACCTGCAACATAATAAGTTACAGCCACAAGGGTCAATACATTTGAATTGTATTAGCAAGTGATACTATGGTAGAATAGTGGTATCTATTATCTATATGCATTTGGCTAAGTGGAGCTTAGGCTTTCTTTTCTCAAAATAGATTTTCCTTATCATTTGAAAACACTAAGTTTTTGTTTGTCAAAATCACCCAAGGCATCCCCCAATAGAAATTGGTGATCCTTTAACCCTTGTTCAACCACAAGTTTTTAACTTAGAAATTGGGATGAGGAGATTCTTGATAGCTTCCATGTCTTGATGCTCAAATTTTCCATTGCCGGGGACATGGCTAAGTACTTAGATTTTACACTCTCGAGAGGTGGTGCACTTTCCCCACAAGACTCGACATGCATCGAGACAAGATCTTTCAGAAGCCTTCCCTTAGACCAAAATGGACGCGCTCCAAACCTATCATCCCCTACCACCAACTGTCCATTTGGCTAAGTTATTGCACCCTATATGATCCAGGCAGAGCCCATAATGCCAAGTGGCTGCACTTGAAGCTTCTCAACATTTGACATCTCAAATCTCTTTGTTCCTGGGTGGCATCCCACAAGTGAGATACACAGGGTAGGCCATTGAAAAATGGGCCCTGGTAGCCACTCAACAAAAATCCATCCATGCAAGTCCCTTTCCACCCAGGTGATTCATTCACATAGTTGTTTTATTAAACAAAACACAAGTCCTTGACTTAGAAATATTTCATAGCATGTATATAATCCACCCTTGTTTTATATTAGCTAGGCTAAGCATGATAGTAGTAGGAATCTTAACTTAGGGAAAATTCTACTAAGGTTTCATCTACGAGGATTTCCCATGGCATAGTTTATACTTAGAAAATTCCATGCAAGTCCTACTCAAAACATCACTAATGCATAGTGAAAATAATAGGACAAAAGTATGAAGCACCACTTGCCTTTTTGGTAGAGAATATAAGTTCACTCCTTGATCTTGCAATAGTCACACTCTTCAATTTTCACTACAATTCAATCAAGCAAGCAAATACTCAATCTACCATTCAAGCAATCAACACATACAATCATAAAATAAAGCAATGCATGCAATCATGCCAAAGATTGTTTTATTTGGAAAAGTGGTTTCTAATAGGTTATAAATATTTTAAAACACCTATTGGTCATTTATAAAAGTGGCAAAACCATTTGATATTAAGTTTAGTGAAAATGTCCACTTTAAATCATTTTTGTTTTGTTAGAAATGATTTAAATCAAAGAAATACTTTCTAGTGTTTGAGAAATATATTTTTAAACACAAATTTTAGCGTTTTATGATCAAGTGTTTATTATTAAAACCATTTGCAAAAGGTTTTACTTATAAACCATTTTTACACCAAAGCAATATTTTATTTGTTAGAAATGCCTTTAAACAAAGTAATAATTTTTCTAGGGTTCACCAAATATATTTTTAAATCATAAAACTTGGTGTTTAGGGTCAGAGAGTTTAATTCCAACCATTTTCCAAAGGTTTTACTCAAAAAGCATTTTTAAAACATAAACAACATTTTTATTTAACTAGGAATGCTTTTATTCAAAGATTTTTTCTTTAGCTTCACAACATACACTTTTAAATCCATAAGTTGGTTTCTATGGTTAGTAGGTTCAAAACAAACCATTTACCAAAGATTTTACCTTAAAAATATGTCTAGAATAATTTTTATGTTCAAATTATGCCTACATAAGTTTCTGCAAAAACAACTAAGTTTACAGAAGCAAATTACTAAGCAAAGTCCATGGTTGGAAATTATTTGTTTTGCTGATTCCATTGATATAAAATTTGCAAAATTTGGACGTGTGGATCAAAAGTTATGAATTTTACAAATTCTAACATCTAATAGTTTCAATTCTATTTTAAAAACAAATCCTGAGCCACGTGTCTTAACCTAACTGGTCGATACCGTTTCGCGCGGATTGAGCTCTGTGGAGCGTTGGATCTAATTAGATCTGAGTGGCTCAGATGGATTCGTACCCCTTCGGGTTATTTCTAATCTCACGTGTCTGATCAAGATCTAACGGCCCAAGTCAAATAACCAGAAACGAGCGGCGCTGGCGGCGGCGTGGTCAGACGAGGATGGTGCCGGCGATACAAGAAGCAAGAGAGGACTTGGAGTGGCTCACCGAGTTCGCCTCGTCATGCTGAAGCTCAAGGTTGTCGTCGCGGGGACAGGGGCGCACGGACGGGTCGGCAATCTCTCGCCGCAGTTGTTCCTGGCGACGGGTGCGCTCGGCCGTTGTCGGGGGCGACGCTACGAGCCACGAGAAGACAAGAAAAAGGTGTCATTAGACGCGCAAGAGAGAGGTGAGTGCGAGAGCGTCAACGAGAGGGAGAGGCGCGGTCAGAAAGTACCGAGGGAGCTCATCGGAGAGGAGACAGATGGCAGCGCTGCTTGGTTGAAGACGAAGTCGAGGTTTCTGAGCGTGCGCGAGTGAGCTGGTGGTACTGGAGTGTGCGCCTGGCAATGGG
Organism: Avena sativa; assembly: GCA_916181665.1. Taxonomy (NCBI): domain Eukaryota; kingdom Viridiplantae; phylum Streptophyta; class Magnoliopsida; order Poales; family Poaceae; genus Avena; species Avena sativa. The sequence continues at coordinate 53,438,756 of OV702295.1, read as the reverse complement.
GAATCGTCTCGTGGAGGCTAGGGAGCAAGGGGCGGCGAGGAGCGGCTGTAATCGCCGCCGGAGTGCGTCAGAGCAGAGGGTGGTCTTGGGCAAAATCAGCGCAGCCTGGTGGCGGAGGGGAAGTGGGGTCTGAGGGGAAAGGTAGAGGTAAGGGAGGCGTTTTATCGAGCGTGGTCGCAGGGAGTAAAGGTTGCGTCATTGACGCGAATTCATGTCGGCAATCAACGGTAGGAAACGGCCGGCGTGGTCTTCGCGCGGCTGAGGACGAAGGTGAGCTGGCGGTGGGGCCTAGCGACAGCGAGAGAGAGAGAGAGAGAGAGAGGTGCGATGGGGTCACGTAGTCATCGAGTGAGCAGGTTGGAGTTAGAGTGGAAAAACGCTTCGGGGAAGGAGAGAGGTGGGCTGCGAGTTGGGCCAGAAACTCTTCTGGGCTGGGTTAGGTTTAGCTGGCTAACCTTTTCTTATTTTTTTCATTCTCTTCCCTTTTATTTTTTCTGTTTTCTTTTTCTGTTTTGAATTTGTTTAAATGATTTCAAACCTCTCTTTAATTCAAAACTTTTCCAAACTTTCAATATACTTTAGTACTGTTATGAATGTGTTTTTAAAGATCATTTTGGAATATTTCCTTTATTCAATTATGGTTTATTCTTTATTTAATTTAGGCACTTGTTTTTATTCAAATAAGATTTATATTTTATTTTCAAACCCTTATTTGAATTCTAATTTTTCCACCAAACTTATTCAGTAGGTTTTATTTATTCAATAAGGTGTTAAATAATTCACTTTGATTTATTAGAAATATTTTTAATATGATTATTAATCATTTAAATTGAGCATTTGTCTTTATTCCAATGAAATCAAATATGGTTTTAATTCCATAAATTTATTTATATGATTCTTTGATTCCATTTAAGTTAATTAAATAACTTTTATATCCACCTTGGGAAATTCCACTTTATTATTTTCCCATGATTTAATTATTCATTTCTATTAGGGATTTTGTCTTTATTCAAATGGAATAGAATTTGGTTAATGCCATATAATTTTATTTGAATATTCTTTATCCCTTTATTTTATTTTGGATTATCTTTATTTCATTTGCTTATGGATTTGGCCAAGATTTAATTTGGCTTTTAAATATTCCTTATTTATTTATTTCTTTATCTTATAAAATCCATAAATTTTTATTTAAAGATCCAAACTTGGTGATTCCAATTTGTATAATTTTATTTAATATATGTTTATCCTTTTAATTCTCTTTAGGATTATTTGCTCACCATTTGGTATGGATTTTAGATAAGAGCTTTATTAGCTTTGGAAATTATTTCTTTTCAACTTATTAATTTCATAAGTTTTTATCCATGGTTCCAAATTGAATAGAATCAATTTCTATGGTCTTATAATATTTCTATTTGTCATTCGTGATCATTTATAAATGTTTGTTTACCAATTTTTATATGGATCAAATCCATAGGCTTAGAGTAATCTTGGAAATGATTTTCTTCCATTAGGGTTTTAGGGTTTTGGTTTACTTTTCCAAATGTTTAAATTTCAAGGTTCATTCTTTGATGAATGCATCTCACTTGATTTGAATTTTTTTGGTTTCCCTTTTATTCAAAGTTTGTTCAAGATGGGTTTTGAAGTTTCCATTTTAAAACAAAAAGTTTCTTTCTACCCTAAATTTCTGAAGGGTTTCGCAGCATAGTAAATCAAAAAATTTCTACGGATGCGAACGGGAAAGCCAAGATCTAATCTAGGAGATGCAAAAAACGAGGGGGAATAGATGAGATCTTCATACCCTTGAAGATCCGCACAGCGGAACGTTCGACGGAATGTGGGTGATGTAGTCGTACTCGCTTCTCCTCCTCGCGATCCGATCCGATCTAACACCGCAAGTGGCGATGCCTCCGAGAGATGCACACGTGCGGCACCTCGACGTCTCCTCCTTCCTCGGTCCAGCAAGTGGGGTGGAGAGATGGATTGGATCTACAACGCGATGGCGCGGTGCAAGCGGTGGAGAGTTTCTGCGGCAGGGCTTCGCCTACGTGCAGTCGGGAGGGAGAGAGAGGAGGGGCAGCAGGGCGGCTAGGGTTGAGGAGGAGGTGTTGGGGAGGGGGTGATCCCCCAGCCCTCTTTATATAGAGGGGTGGGCGGCCAGCCCTAGCCCCTCCCCCATGCCCTAGGCCGGCGGCCAAGGAGGGAGGAGTGGGGGGCAAGTCCCCCCCTTCTAGAAGCTCCCCTAGGGTTTAGCCCTAGGCTTTGCCGGCTGGGCCCTATGGGGCTTGTGCCCCTGGACCAATGCGGCCAGGACACTCCCTCATAGGTCCATGCTCCCTCCCGACAAGTGGGGCCACGTTGGTCCCACTCCGGAAGGTTCTAGAAGCTTCCGGTACAATACCGATTAACCCGAAACAATTCCGAACTCCAAAAACTGCATTGCCTTATATGAATCTTATTCTCCGGACCATTCCGGAACCTCTCGTGATGTTCCGGATCCCATCCGAGACTCCGAACAAAAACTCATAAACCAATTATCCAATCTATCCTAGCGTCGAGACACGTTAAGTGTGTGACCCTTCGGGTTCGAGAATATGCAGACATGATCTTCTATCAATAATCAACAGCGGGGTCTAGAAACCCATATTGACTCCCACACATTCATCGATGATCATATTGGATGAACCACGATGCCAGGATTCAATCAATCCCATATATATATTCCCTTCGTCTCGCGATATTTTACTTGCCCGAGATTTGATCGTCGGTACCGTCATACCTAGTTAAATCTCGTTCACAGCAAGTACTTTACTTGTTCCGTAATCCGATATCACTTTGTGATTAACTCCTTAACCACATGCTTGCAAGCGGTGTTGATATCGATTACCGAGTGGGCCCGAAGTATATCTCTCTGACTTGGGAGGGACAAATCCCATCTCGATACATACAACCCAACAGGTACTTTCCGATTACCTGAGGGACACCTTTATGATCACCCTCTCATAGGATGACGTTTGATGACCTCAAAGGTTTCTTCCGATACCAGGGAGTTGTATTATCTCATGGTCTAAGGAATACAATATTTGACATAAGAAAAGCTTCGCAAAGATGAACACGATGACACGATCTAATTGCTCCGCTTAGTTTGGGTCTGTCCATCATACCATTCTCCCAATGATATGATCTCATTATTAATCAACAACTCATGTCCATGGTTAGGAAACCTTAACCATCATTAATCAATGAGCTAGTCCATAGAGGCGTACTAGGGACACAGTGTTGTTCACAAACCACACAAGTATTAAAGTTTCCACTTAATACAATTCTAGCATGGAATATAAACTTTATCATGAACAAGAATTATAATAATAACATCTTTATTATTGCCTCTAGGGCATAATTCCAACAGTCTCCCACTTCCACTAGAGTCAATAATCTAGTTTACATCTGGCAACAATCTAACACCCATGGCACTAAGGTGCTGATCATGTTTTGCATGTGGAAGAGGTTTAGTCAATGGATCTGCGACATTCAGCTCTGTATGTACTTTGCTAATCTTCAGATCTCCATCTGCTATATAATCTCGGATTATATGAAACTTGCGGTTGATATGCTTGGTCTTTGGATGATATCTTGGTTCCTTAGCGAGTGCTATGGCGCCAGTGTTGTTACACAATATCTCCAGTGGGTCCAAGGCACTTGGAACCACGCCAAGCTCAGTGATGAAGTTCCTGATCCAAACTCCTTCACTTGATGCTTCTGCAGCATCCACGTATTCCGCTTCTACTGTAGATCCTGCGATCACGCTTTGCTTGCAGCTTCTCCAGCTCATAGCTCCTCCATTCAAAATATAAACGCATCCTATCTGAGATTTAGAATCATCCTTGTCGGTGTCGAAACTAGCATCGACGTAACCTTTTACGACGAGCTGTTCATCACCTCCATAGACTAAGAACATTTCTTTAGTCCTATTTAGGTACTTTAGGATGTTCTTCACGGCTGTCCAGTGTTCCACTCCTGGATTACTTTGGTATCTGCTCGTCAAACTAAGAACATTGGACACATCCGGTCTAGTACACATCATGGCATACATGAAAGAACCTATGGCCGAGGCATAAGGCACTTTGCTCATAGCTTCTCTATCATTTACCGTAGCTGGACACTTAGCCTTGCTCAATATCTTACCTGACAACATAGGCACTGAACCTTTCTTTGCCTTATCCATTCTGAACCTTTTCAGAACTTTGTCTAGGTATGTACTCTGGCTTAAAGCTATCAGGCGTCTTTGTCTATCTCTATAGATTTTGATGCCCAATATATAAGCAGCTTCCCCTAGGTCTTTCATTGAAAAACATTTGTTCAAATAACTCTTCACATCGTTAAGCATGTTAATGTCATTTCCAATAATCAATATGTCATCCACATATAGTACCAGAAATGTCACTGAGCTCCCACTCACTGTCTTGTAGATACAAGCTTCGTAGCAATTTGGAACAAATCCAAAGCTCTTGATCACTTGATCAAAACGAAGGTTCCAACTCTGAGATGCTTGCTTCAGTCCATAAATGGAACGCTGAAGTTTGCATACTTTTTCAGCATCCTTAGGATCGACAAAACCTTCGGGTTGCATCATATATAACTCTTCATCAATGTTGCCATTGAGGAAAGAAGTCTTGACATCCATCTGCCATATTTCATAATCATGAAACGCAGCAATTGCTAATAAAATCCGAATGGACTTAAACATCGCTACGGGAGAGAAAGTCTCATCGTAGTCAACACCTTGAACTTGTCAAAAACCTTTCGCGACAAGTCGTGCTTTATAGACGGTAACATTACCATCCGCGTCCGTTTTCCTCTTGAAGATCCATTTGCACTCAACGGCCTTTCGGTCGCTAGGAGGGTCCACCAAAGTCCATACTTGGTTTTTGCTCATGGATCCCAATTCGGATTTCATGGCCTCTAGCCATTTCTCAGAGTCTAGGCTCATCATCGCTTCCTCATAGTTCGCAGGTTCATTGTCATCTACTAACAAGACAGTTAAGACAGGGTTGCCGTACCACTCAGGAGGGGCACGCGACCTTGTCGACCTGCGACGTTTAGTAGTAGCATCGTCCAAAGCTTCATGATCCTTTTCATTAGCTTCCTCTATTGTTGGTGCAGGCGGCACTGGAACAATTTCAGGTGTTGCGCTACTCTCCAACTCAAGAGAAGGTTCAACAACCTCGTCTAGCTCTACTTTCCTCCCACTCACTTCTTTCGAGAGAAACTCCTTCTCAAGAAATGATATGTTCTTTGCGACAAACACTTTGCCTTCGGTTCTGTGATAGAAGGTATACCCAATAGTTTCCTTAGGATATCCTATGAAGACGCATTTCTCCGCTTTGGGTTCGAGCTTGTCCGGCATCAACTTCTTGACGTAAGCTTCGCATCCCCAAACTTTAAGAAACGACAACTTAGGTTTAGCACCAAACCACAGTTCATACGGTGTCGTCTCAACGGATTTAGATGGTGCCCTATTTAAAGTGAATGCAGCGGTTTCTAATGCATAACCCCAAAATGATAACGGCAAATTAGTAAGAGGCATCATTGATCGGACCATATCTAATAGAGTTCGATTTCGGCGTTCAGACACACCATTGCGATGTGGTGTTCCGGGTGGCGTGAGTTGCGAAACGATTCCGCTTGCTTTAAGATGTGTGAGAAAATCATAACTCAAATATTCACCTCCACGATCGGATCGTAGAAACTTAATTTTTCTTTTATGATGGTTCTCCACTTCATTCTGAAATTCTTTGAACTTTTCAAACGTTTCAGATTTATGTTTCATTAAATAGATATACCCATATCTACTTAAGTCATCGGTAAAAGTGAGAAAATAGCGATATCCACCGCGCGACGAAACACTCATCGGTCTGCATACATCGGTATGTATGATTTCCAACAAGTCCGTTGCTCGCTCCATCATTCCGGAGAACGAGGTTTTGATCATCTTGCCCATGAGGCATGGTTCGCATGTGTCAAATGATTCAAAATCAAGAGACTCCAAAAGTCCATCAGAATGGAGTTTCTTCATGCGTTTTACACCAATATGACCTAGACGACAGTGTCATAAATAAGTAGTATTATCACTATCTACCTTGCATCTCTTAGCCTCAATGTTATGGATGTGTGTTTCATCCCTTTCGAGATTTATAAGAAATAAACCATTCATAGCAGGTGCATGACCATAAAAGATGTTACTCATATAAATAGAACAACCATTATTCTCAGATTTAAATGAATAACCGTCTTGCAATAAACACGATCCAGATATGATGTTCATGCTCAACGCAGGCACATAATAACATTTATTAAGGTTTAAAACTAATCCCGAAGGTAAAACTAAGGAGAGCATGCCGACGGCCATCACATCAACTCTTGATCCGTTGCCAACGCGCATCGTCACCTCATCCCTCGCAAGCCGCCGTCTATTCCGTAGCTCCTGTTTCGAGTTACAAATATTAGCAACTGAACCAGTATCAAATACCCAGGCACTACAATGAGGGCTAGTAAGGAAAACATCAATAACATGTATATCAAATATACCTTTGATGGTGCCAGCCTTCTTGTCCGCTAAGTACTTCGGACAGTTGCGCTTCCAGTGACCCTTGTCCTTGGAATAGAAGCACTCAGTGTCCGGCTTAGGTCCAGACTTGAGCTTCTTCTCAGCAGGGGCAACGCGCTTGCCGCTGCCTTTTTTGAAGGGCTTCTTTGCACCCTTACCTTTCTTAAAGCTGGGGGGCTTATTGACCATCAACACATTATTATCCTTTTTGATGTCCACCTCAACAGCTTTCAGCTTAGCGAAGAGCTCGGTGATCGTATCAGTGGAACCAATCTGATTATGAGTCACTACAAAACTTTTCTAGCTGGGAGGGAGTGATTGCAGAACCCTGTCAATCTTGAGCTCCTCTGGAATCTTGCAGTCCAGTTGCTCAAGGCGTTGAGTGTAGCCCGACATCTTTATGGCGTGCTCACTAACGGAACTCCCTTCCTCCATCTTGCAGTTAAAGAATTTCTCAGAGATCCCATATCTCTCAGAACGGGCCTGAGTCTAAAACATAGTTTTCAGCTCCTCAAGAATCTCAAAGGGCCCGGGATAGTCTTCAAAACAATTTTGAAGGTCTGATTCCATAGCAAACAACATGGTGCTCTTAATCACACCATAATCATCTTTGTGCGACTGATAAACAGCTTTCTCATCAGCCGGCGCATCTATAGCAGGGGCGTCACCTAGCGCATCCTCAAGGACATAGTCCTTTTGTCCGCCAGCGAGAATGATTCTCAGATTGCGGAACCAGTTGGTGAAGTTAGACCCATTGTTTCTAAGCTTTTCTTTCTCAGCAAAAACGTTGAAGTTGAAGTTGGATTTAGCCATTTGATCTACAATATTTGCAAGTACAAATTAGACTATGTTCATGATAAATAGTTCAACTTAATCAAATTACTAGATGAACTCCCACTAAATTCAACATCCCTCAAGTTGTTTAGTGAACATGATCCAAATTCACCGCACCTAATCCGATCTTCACGAGAAGAGATGTGGTTTCAATGGTGGACAACGAAGTGTCGATCATATCATTCATATGACTCATGCTTAACCTTTCGGTTCATGTGTTCTGAGGCCATGTCTGTACATGCTAGGCTCATCAAGTCAAACCCAAGTATTTCCGTGTGTGCAAAACTGGCTTGCACCCGTTGTATGTGAACGTAGAGTTTATAGCACCCGATCATCACGTGATGCTTGAACACGACGAACTTTCGCAATGGTGCATACATAGGGAGAACATAGTTTTATCTTGATGTTTAAGTGAGGAATCATCTTCTAATGCTACCGTCGCGATCTAAGCATAATAAGATACATAAAAGGATAAACATCACATGCATATACCTTTATGTGACATGGTATAGCCAATCTTCGCGCAATGATCTCCATCTTGTGCATGCCGGCATGATCTCCATCACTCCACCATGATTGCCTCCACCACAAATAGCAACTACAACTATTGCTAACTACTTAGCGATAAAGTAAAGCTATTACATGGCGTATAAGAAATTGACACACAAGTGATACACAGTTATTAAGACAACCATATGGCTCCTGCCGGTTATGTACTCATCGACATGCAAGTCGTGAAACATTACAAAACATGATCATTGCATACAACATACACATCACATCTTGGGCCATACCATATCGCAGAAAACACTCCCTGCAAAAACAAGTTAGACGCCTCTACTTTGTTGTTGCATGTTTTACGTGGCTTATGGTAGTAGCAAGCTAAGACCGATTCTTACCTACGGAAAGCCACAACGGTGATATTATGGTTGCCGAACTCCGGTGTAAATCCCATGACAACTATAGTGAGAGAAACTGGCATCCACCAGCCGCATGTGTGGAACAAGCCACACGTCAAGTGCGGAGCCGGTCTCGCGAACGATGTCGCGTAAGGTTGGCCTGGACCGCTTCGATCTAACTATCCCGCTCCATAAGAAGTACACAAACAAGAGGCTTGCAACAGAAAACATCAACGCCCGCAACAACCATGTTGCGTTCTACTCGTGAAACACATCTACGCATAGATCTAGCTCTGATACCACTGTAGGGTTTCGCAGCATAGTAAATCAAAAAAATTCTATGGATGCGAATGGGAAAGCCAAGATCTAATCTAGGAGATGCAAACAAAGAGGGGGAATAGATGAGATCTTCATACCCTTGAAGATTCGCACAGCGGAACGTTCGACGGAACGTGGGTGATGTAGTCGTACTCGCTTCTCCTCCTCGCGATCCGATCTGATCTAACCCCGCAAGTGGCGATGCCTCCGAGAGATGCACACGTGCGGCACCTCGACGTCTCCTCCTTCCTCGGTCCAGCAAGTGGGGTGGAGAGATGGATTGGATCTACAACGCGACGGCACGGTGCAAGCGGTGGAGAGTTTCTGTGGCAGGGCTTCGCCTACGTGCAGTCGGGAGGGAGAGAGAGAGGAGGGGCAGCGGGGCGGCTAGGGTTGAGGAGGAGGTGTTGGGGAGGGGTGCGCCCCCAGCCCTCTTAATATAGAGGGGTGGGCGGCCAGCCCTAGCCCCTCCCCCAAGCCCTAGGCCGGCGGCCAAGGAGGGAGGAGTGGGGGGCAAGTTCCCCCCTTCTAGAAGCTCCCCTAGAGTTTTGCCCTAGGCTTGGCCGGCTGGGCCCTATGGGGCTTGTGCCCCTGGCCCAATGCGGCCAGGACACTCCCTCATAGGCCCATGCCCCCTCTCGGCAGGTGGGGCCATGTTGGTCCCCCTCCGGGAGGTTCTAGAAGCTTCCGGTACAATACCGATTAACCCGAAACAATTTCGAACTCCAAAAACTGCATTGCCTTATATGAATCTTATTCTCCGGACCATTCTGGAACCTCTCGTGATGTCCCGGATCCCATCTGAGACTCCGAACAAAAACTCATAAACCAATTATCCAATCTATCCTAGCGTCGAGACACGTTAAGTGTATGACCCTTCGGGTTCGAGAATATGCATACATGATCTTCTATCAATAATCAACAGCAGGGTATAGAAACCCATATTGACTCCCACACATTTATCGATGATCATATCGGATAAACCACGATGCTAGGATTCAATCAATCCCATATATATTCCCTTCGTCTCGCGATATTTTACTTGCCCGAGATTTGATCGTCGGTACCGTCATACCTAGTTCAATCTCGTTCACAGCAAGTACTTTACTCGTTCCATAATCCGATATCACTTTGTGATTAACTCCTTAACCACATGCTTGCAAGTGGTGTTGATATCGATTACCGAGTGGGCCCAAAGTATATCTCTTTGACTTGGGAGGGACAAATCCCATCTCGATACATACAACCCAACAGGTACTTTCCGATTACCTGAGAGACACCTTTATGATCACCCTCTCATAGTATGACGTTTGATGACCTCAAAGCTTTCTTCCGATACCAGGGAGTTGTATTATCTCATGGTCTAAGGAATACAATATTTGACATAAGAAAAGCTTCGCAAAGATGAACACGATGACACGATCTAATTGCTCCGCTTAGTTTGGGTCTGTCCATCATACCATTCTCCCAATGATATGATCTCATTATTAATCGACAACTCATGTCCATGGTTAGGAAACCTTAACCATCATTAACCAATGAGCTAGTCCATAGAGGCGTACTAGGTACACGATGTTGTTCACAAACCACACAAGTATTAAAGTTTCCGCTTAATACAATTCTAGCATGGAATATAAACTTTATCATGAACAAGAATTATAATAATAACATCTTTATTATTGCCTCTAGGGCATAATTCCAACAATTTCAACAATTATTTATTTTGTTTATTTATTTTTCACATTTCAAAATTAGGAAAATTTTGGGATGTGACAACTACGCACAGGAATCGAGGAGGCACCGTAGTTATCGCCAAAATTACGCATGAGTGGTCAAATCCAAGTCAGAAGGTGGGACCCACGATCGTCTCGTCGCATCATCTCTACTGCCGTAGACGGTTGAGCTCACCAAGCGTCAGCACTGACGTCATCAAAGCAGAAGCCAGCAACGCCTCCAAATTTTCGACTACACAAAGTACTTAGTTGAGTCTTCGACTCAACCAACTACTCGGGGGCTACTCCTATCAGGAGATCTGGCCACGCACCTAAGAAATTAGCATGGTTCAAACGCTTCTTCGAAGAAATCTTCGAGTCCTTCGTCGAGTCTACGGCTCCACTACGAACTCGGGGGGCTACTGCCATAGGGAGCGCTGATCACACATTCGAAATAGCACTGGCGTTGATGACATTCGCAGATTTATAGTCTCCGCTCGAGTCTACCACTCGAACAGACACTCGGGGGATACTCCCATAGGGAGTGCTGGTCACGCACCCTATGAACCAGTCGGATGAGATTCTTCGAATCACTCCAGACAAAAAAGCGACCATAAATTTCAATAAGGCAACTTTTCCCTAATTAATACTAAGAGAGATATTGTCTCCTTGGTCACCCGAAAACACCTCCGCGGTGATAAACTTTCGGATGATGTGTCTACGACACAAAGATAAGTCCACAAATATCGTCCGATGGCCTGGTATTGCACCTGACTGCCCTCTGCCAGTAATATCCTGTGTCAACAAGCATGATGAAAAATCCCGACGGACGCGTTGGGTACCTAACTTAAAGCACTGGGATTCGACTCCTGTAAGATCTCAATGACCTGAGTCGAATTACAACAGCATTGTTACAGATTTGATTCTAGGGACTCGTGTTTGAAGAACATCATGTTTTTTTCCAAAGACAGTTAACTGACCCTGATCCTTCGAGAGAGTTAGGGCACACGTATCAACAATCCCTATGAACCAATATAGTCACCCGAAAACTCGTTTGTCTGAGAAGCACTCGAAGAGACAATAAGTCTTCAGTCGAATCTATGATTCGACTGAACACTCGGGGGATACTGACATCGATATACCCTACGGCTACCTTACATTGTTGTACCCGGTCCAGCCCAGCGGAGGACCATGTGAATACTTACCGTCTAAGGATATTTCGGGTGGCCCAAGTTCGACTCCTTGGAGAACACGGTCATGCTGTATATAGAATCTTAAAGGGTGAAACCCTAATTTGTAACTGACTCAACCTATCCCCAGGACCTGGCCTATCTATATAAAGGCTAGGAGGGCACAACGAGGAGGATCTCTCCAACTCATACACACACCTCATGCCAGATTGCATCTGTACCCCTTTGTAACCTTCGGTTCCGCAATCAATCAAGAACAAACAAGCAGTAGTAGGGTTTCCCTCCGGGGGCCTGAACCTGGGTAAGCCTCGTGCCCCCTTGCTGCATGTCTGTTAACCGTTCCGTGATCTCCAGCATCCCCATCTTCTATAAACCCAAGTCCATAACAATGGGCATTGACGAGTCCAACCCTCGTCAATTATTCTTAGACTAAAACAAGTAACCATCTCGCAATAAACAAGATCTAGATATAATGTTCATGCTAAGCACCAAATAACAATTATTTAAGTACAAAGCTAATCCCGATGGTAGATTAAGAGGGACCGTGCCGACAATGATCACATCAACCTTGGAGATATTTCCAACGCGCATCGTCACCTCGTGTCGCGCTAGTCTTTGTTTATTCTGAAGCACCTATTTCAAGTTACAAAAATGAGCAACCGAACCAATATCAAGTACCTAGGAACTACTACGATACACATCAATAACATGTATATCAAATATACCTTTCTTCTTGATGTTGCTGTTCTTCAGATCGGCCAAGTACTTGGGGCAATTTCGCTTCCAATGACCTTCGCAATTGCAGTAAAAGCACTCAGTATTAGCCTTAGGACCAGCCTTGGTCTTCTTCGCAGGCGCGGTAGCTTTCTTGCTTCCCTTCTTGAAGTTATCCTTATTCTTAGGCTTTCCTTGCTTCTTGAAATTGGTGGTCTTATTGACCATCAACAGTTGGTGCTCTTTCTTGATCTCCACTTCTGCAGACTTCAACATGGAGAAGAGTTTAGGTAACGACTTGTCCATGCGTTGCATGTTGTAGTTCATCACAAAGTTCTTGTAAATAGGTGGTAGTGATTGAAGGACACGATGAATCCCCAATGCATTAGGGATGACAATTCCCAAGCTTTGGAGCTTATTGGTGTGCCCAGACATTTTGAGCACGTGTTCAATCACGGAGCTGCCCTCTTACATCTTGTAGTTCAAGAACTTTTTAGAAGACTCATAACTCTCAACTGCCGCATGAGCCTCAAATATCATTTTGAGTTCACGGACAATATCATGTGGGTCAAAGTTCTCAAACCTTTTCTGAAGCTACGATTCCAAACCATACAAGATAGCACACTGAACTATGGGGTACTGATTCTTCCGAGCAAGGAAAACATTTTTCACATCATCGGTGGCATCAGCTGCAGGCGGGTCACCCAGCGGTGGATCCAGCACATAGGTTAACTTACCAGCATTAAGGACAATCCTCAAGTTGCCGAACCAATCCGCAAAGTTGCTTTCAATGTTTTTCAACTTTTCTTTCTCTAGGAACGCATTAAAATTGATGGTAGGAACCGCCATGATCTACAACATATTTGCAATAGTTTAGACTAAGTTTATGAAAAATTTGAGTTCAAATTTAATACTTAAATTAACTAGGTGAACTCCCACTCAAAACAATATCCCTCACATTGTTTTAGTGATCACACAAACCAAATCCACTACACCAAGTCCGATCATCACATGAGATAATGTAGTTTCAAAGGCGGACAATCAACATGTTCATCATATCATCTATATGACTCATGCTTTACCTTTCGGTGATCCGTGTTCCGAGACCATGTCTGTACATGATAGGTTTGGCAAGATTAACCTTAGTATCCGCATGAGAAAATATGGCTTGCTCTCGTTTTATGCACACGTAGAATCTATCACACCCGATCATCACGTGGTGCTTCAAAATGACGAGTCTTAGAAACGGTTCCTACTAAGGACGAACACTTTATTACTTGATATTTAGTGAGAGGGATCATCTTATAATGTTACTGTCACAATCTAAGCAATACAAGATGCATAAAAGGGATTAATATCACATGCAATTCATAATATGTGATATGATATGACCCTTTCTTCTTGTGCTTCCGATCTCCATCTTCAATCACAAGCATGATCTCCATCATCACCGGTGTGGCATCAAGGTTAATGGCACCGCTTCATGGTTGTACTCCACCAACTGTAACTATTACAACTACTTTGATGAATAGACACATATGTCTTTACACGAAATTAAAAAACAACCATATGGCTCCTGCAGGTTGCCAACTTACAATAAGTATCATTGCATACATCACATATAATTACAATCATGGCCTTATCACATCACAACACAAGCCCTGCAAAAACAATTTAGACGGCTCTAATATTTCTTTGCATGTTTTACGTGGTTGGGGCTTTCGCAAAAGAACCGTTTCTAACTTACGAACATGAACCACAACATGGATAATAGTATTGCCAATCGCCCGTTGTAAATTTAATCTTCACTATGGTAGGAGAGACAGACACCCGCAAAGCCACTTGTGCAATACAAGTTACACGTCGAGCGTGGAGCAAGTCTCATGAACGATGTCATGTAAGGTTAGCCCGAGCCGCTTGTAACACCCTCAGAATCGACCCTATACAAGTTTTAGCGCTTCCCGCCAAACCCGCATAGAAACGATTCAAAGGTGCCCACCAGGCACTTTCGTGCGGGTGGAAAACGAAGTAATATCATTACACAATAGTCCTCAATGGAACCCACAAAACATATATACAACAACGACTCAATGAGTCAAGAATACGGATATACAATACGAAGATCCAAATCACCTTTAAAACGATACAGCGTCCGAGTACGGACAAGATGCAAATTGAGCTAAGAGCCCTGAAGAATAACCAATGGCGTCCATAACCCTGCCCAGGCCAAGCCGGAAGGGTAACCCTGCTAACGACGTTGATCTCAAAACCTTCTTAAACAAAAGGGGTGCCGACAAAGGGCAAAGGAAAAGAGAGCGGTCAGTACTGAGGCCAGTACACGGCGAGACTAGAATTCGGCGGTCCTCGCCTACATAGGTATGGTGGACTGAAGCGGCAGCGCGGCATGCACTAAACAACCTATAGAGATTCAATACAACTGGCGGCTATCAGATAGGGATAAGAAAGACCTACTCGGATCCAACCTGATTCTAACACCCAACATACCCATCCTGGTATTCCCCTCGATACCAAACGAGGAAGTCAACCGAGGAACTCACACAGTTGGCAGTTTTATTCATTTCGTTATAGTTGCGGCAATGACTAGTCAGATATAGATAGCATGAGTCATCCTGATATAATAAGCAGTGGACAGTTTTAGTTAACCATTCCGTTGTAGTTGCAACACTTACTAGTCAGATACAATTAGCATGAGATATCCCGAAACCCAGCAGTTGTTGGCACTTTTATTTAGCCATTCCGTTGTAGTTGCAATACTTACTAGTCAGATACAACGGTAACAGGTGTCAACCCAAACAAGCAATTGTTGGCACTTTTATTTAGCCATTCCATTATAGTGAAGCTGATTACTAGTCATTATAAAGTCAAATTTATAGCACTACTTTAGTTATAGTTGTCTATGATCGAGATACTGTGCTCCAAGTCGTCCATAACCGCGGACACGGCTTTCAGAAAGTTTTACCCTGTAGGGGGGCACAAATAGCAACACACGCACGATCAACCTCGAGAAAAAACCAATAAAAACTCAACGAGGCATCACGACAGAGCAATTGCAAGATTCATATAGATTTCAGGGGGCCACCCCACCAAGCTACCCGCTACGAAGTTGGCCGGCTCCGAGACGGACCCAGAGGTTTGCGAGAACGGCTGTACACGACTGGGAACCCAAAAGTGTGGGCTTGTCGATACTGCGTAATCGTGCCGCGATCCAAAACAGTACAGGCGCTCCACGCGCAATCGTAAATAAAGCAGTAAAGCATGGCATAAGTACATGATAGTAATAAAGCCCCAAACTACTTTGTGGCCCCAAGAAATAAATATGACTCAAGCTCTAGCTAGGGGGATTCATGGTCCCACATGCGGATAGTGCGAATATTCAAAGAACAGGTATCAAGTACTCGGGGTCCTACGGGACACAAGTGGACGGTTAAAAACCAAATAACATCTATTGCCCACCTGTGCCTCTGCATTATTTATCTACTTCAATTTTAGTTATTAAACGATAATTAAATCCATGATCTTCTCCAACATAAAGCATATGGCAGGCTTCCAACAGCTGAGGTACTGGACGACACGCAACAGCACTTGAGCAAGCAACTACGACGCGCAAGTCCAACTATCTACCAAACAACAGGTAATAGGATGTGTCCAAGGCAATATAAGGCTGCAAGGGATATCACGGGTACGAAAACTAGAGCATCGCAACACGGATAGCAATAGATCAACAGGAGGGAATAAATACTATAAAAGTAAGATAGGTGGAAAGGGGGAGATGCTCGCCTGAAAAACATTGCCGAAGGTTCACCGGGGATCAGGTCGACACTCGCATCAATTCATCGGCCTAATCCGTGAAGAAGCAAAGCACTAGCAGAAACACCGGATGCAATATTTAATACTACGGCATAAGATCGGGCATGATGCATGTATGATGTATGACATGGCAAAGATGTGATGCGATTAGGCAATATTAAATGGAACCGGGGTCTCGACAATTAATTAGGTGGTTCATGTTGTTTAGCTACCCCGCAATTTAAATGTTGTCTTAACAAGGCAAATTATATCACCGGTTCGATGCACAAATTTAAATGGGTCCAATATAAGACTAAATTTGTCCGCATATGGACCCCATATTTAATTATTAGGTGTGTCGACAAAATTCCCCAGGCCACATGAGATGTATGCGAGTATGCTCAATTCATATGCAACAAACATGTATCATTTATAAAATAGGGGCTCGAAGAAAGGTCACACAGTGGCGTCGGCGATCTTGGTTCGATGTGGTTCAGGTTTGGTCTTCGGACGCCAGGATCGGTATTCACCTTCGAAACGGGGCCGTGAAGGAGAACATGAAGCCGATGCCGGGGTTCGGACTTCGGATCCAGGATGGAGAACGTGGCATCAGACGTCCTTCGGGTCCATGTGTGCTAGCGTCCATTTTTGAGCATCAGGATCTTGTCCGAATTCCAGGTACTAGGCAGCGCCGGCCATCAAAATCACAATCCTCCCATCGATACACCAATCCTTCACCATATCTCACACACATCAGGGACATACAACAGTGAGCAACACAGGAAGGCATGGTCACTTGTTGATCTCAGGCATGCAACACACTCAAAGGATACAGAGGAAGAGATGGCGTGCTGGCTGCTAACATGGGACGGCCCAACGATGAAACAAGGTCAATCATGAGGCCATGAGTCGAGGAGGGAGGCCTGGCGCTGGGCTCAAACAGAGACCACGAGGTTGGGAGGAGCTCCTGTCGGCGGTGGGCCGAGGACGGCGGCTCCCGGGTGGCCATGGCAGGGGTGCGGGCGAGCATGGCCGCGGGAGCGAGATGCAGGAGTAGGCGACCGCGTGACGACGACGGCAGGGCCTTGGGCCGGGGAAGAGGGAGCTCACGCGGCAACAGAGGGTGCCTGTGGGCGGCGGCTCGACGGGGACAGGGAGGCCGAGCGGCGGAGGAGACCGGCGAGGAAGGGCATCGGGCTTGGAGGCAGGGCCGGCGAGGGAGAGGGGTACCGCGTAGAGGGCGAGGCTCACGCAGCCGGAGGACAGGAAGGAGGCGGCCGGCTCCAGGAAGCGGAAATCAAGCGGGAGGGTAGAGTCAAGCAGAGGGAGAGCCCTGGCGGCGGGGCTGCTCGCAGGTGCGACGGCGGGGGAGGGGCGCCCACGGTGCAGGGCGGCGGAGCCTAGGGCTCGGCAAGGAAGAGGGCGGCGCTCAGGGGAGAGGGTGGTGGCGAGCGGCGGCGCCTGGCGAGAGGAGAGGAGGTAGGGAAACGGGAGGTGGAGGCGGTGGTTCGCGAGCAGAGGAGGAAGGAAGGAGGGGTCGCGGGCGGCCTAGGGAGCGGGGTGCGGTGCTGGTGGGTCCCGCGGGGGAAGCGTTACCAGAGAGAGGGTAGGGATCAGGGTTGCGTTGACCGCGTCGATCATACGCAGGATGGCCAGGGGTCCGGTCGGGGTGGTGGGGTAGTGGGTGCGTGCGTGATTTGCGTGCGGGTGCCAGGGAGAGTGGCGGCGGGGTGGATGGGAAGGAGTGGAGGCTGGGGAAAATAGGGTTTGGTTAGGGTTGGGATTAGGGTTTGGTAGAGGGGTGGTAGGCCGGCTGCTGGCTGGGCCTTTTTGGGCCTGGCCGGCGGCTGCCTCCCCCGAATCAAAATATTTTATATTATTATTTTTCTTTCTTTTAAAGCAAAACATTTGAAAAAGGTTTTAGACAAATAAAAGATCCGGACGGATCTAGGGTTTTGATTTGAACAAAGAGGGGAATATCTAGAAAACAAAATAGGCTTTTGGGAAATAGTTTTAGGCGAATAAATGCATGATGATGTCATGATGATGCACATAATAAAAACAACGGCGATTTCCTAGTAGTGGTTTTACCCGGGGTGCTACAATTCGACACCACTAACAATGGATCTCGCCCTCGAGATCCGCCTGATGGTACGGGGAAGAAGGCCGACGGTCTGAACATTCTCGTTTTGTGAAGATCCTCGCGACACCACTAACAAGGGTTCCTTCTTCGTCTTGAAATTGGCGACACCACCAACAAGAGGTCATTGATCATGTTCGTCGAGAGAACACTCCGGATAATCAACGGACGAAGTTAAAGGTAAGACCACCTCTAACTTCCATGGAAGGAGTAAGAATTGCATCGATCCACCATTCAATATACAAAAGCGAATGATAAGAGTAGTGGTATGGTCGCGACTCCATCCCGCACTCAAAGCATTACTCTGCACAAGTACGGTGAATTATGCAACCAACTCTCAGAATTCAGACTGAAGATCTCAACAAACGGGGTTCGGAAGCAAAGAAGTGATGTAGAGTCTTTATCGGATCTGATGGATATGAGGTCGTCTCATTGAAAAACACCGGAAGATACAAAGAAAATTTTTAGTGAATTTTTGGTCCACCGAAAGGTACAATAGATGAAAGATTCATCAGGTAGCATGAAGAACAGATGTCGAAGCACCGTTACAAGAGGATGGAAGCGAAACCCTAAAGGTACGACGGAAACCCAACCACGAGAAATCCTAAAGTCGAATAAAAGATAAGGGGGTAGATTCAAAACATGTGAAGGTAAGAGGAGAATAGCAGAGGGGTAAGGAGTAAAACCAGACCTAATCAGATCTATCCAACCGATTTTCCAAAATAGTTTTGACACTCTACAACGTCTGTTAGCAAGTTTATCCTACAGGCTGGACCAGTGGGGTATCGTAATTGCTGGGCTCGATACCACTCTGTAACACCCTCAGAATCGACCCTATGCAAGTTTTAGCGCTTCCCGCCAAACCCGCATAGAAACGATTCAAAGGTGCCCACCAGGCACTTTCGTGCAGGTGGAAAACGAAGTAATATCATTACACAATAGTCCTCGATGGAACCCACAAAACATATATACAACAACGACTCAATGAGTCAAGAATACGGATATACAATACGAAGATCCAAATCACCTTTAAAACGATACAGCGTCCGAGTACGGACAAGATGCAAATTGAGCTAAGAGCCCTGAAGAATAACCAATGGCGTCCATAACCCTGCCCAGGCCAAGCCGGAAGGGTAACCTGCTAACGACGTCGATCTCAAAACCTGCTTAAACAAAAGGGGTGACGACAAAGGGCAAAGGAAAAGAGAGCGATCAGTACTGAGGCCAGTACACGGCGAGACTAGAATTCGGCGGTCCTCGCCTACATAGGTATGGTGGACTGAAGCGGCAGCGCGGCATGCACTAAACAACCTATAGAGACTCAATACAACTGGCGGCTATCAGATAGGGATAAGAAAGACCTACTCGGATCCAACCTGATTCTAACACCCAACATACCCATCCTGGTATTCCCCTCGATACCAAACGAGGAAGTCAACCGAGGAACTCACACAGTTGGAAGTTTTATTCATTTCGTTATAGTTGCGGCAATTACTAGTCAGATATAGATAGCATGAGTCATCCTGATATAATAAGCAGTGGACAGTTTTAGTTAACCATTCCGTTGTAGTTGCAACACTTACTAGTCAGATACAATTAGCATGAGATATCCCGAAACCCAGCAGTTGTTGGCACTTTTATTTAGCCATTCCGTTGTAGTTGCAATACTTACTAGTCAGATACAATGGTAACAGGTGTCAACCCAAACAAGCAATTGTTGGCACTTTTATTTAGCCATTCCATTGTAGTGAAGCTGATTACTAGTCATTATAAAGTCAAATTTATAGCACTACTTTAGTTATAGTTGTCTATGATCGAGATACTGTGCTCCAAGTCGTCCATAACCGCGGACACGGCTTTCAGAAAGTTTTACCCTACAGGGGGGCACAAATAGCAACACACGCACGATCAACCTCGAGAAAAAACCAATAAAAACCCAACGAGGCATCACGACAGAGCAATTGCAAGATTCATATAGATTTCAGGGGGCCACCCCACCAAGCTACCCGCTACGAAGTTGGCCGGCTCCGAGACGGACCCAGAGGTTTGCGAGAACGGCTGTACACGACTGGGAACCCAAAAGTGTGGGCTTGTCGATACCGCGTAATCGTGCCGCGATCCAAAACAGTACAGGCGCTCCACGCGCAATCGTAAATAAAGCAGTAAAGCATGGCATAAGTACATGATAGTAATAAAGCCCCAAACTACTTTGTGGCCCCAAGAAATAAATATGACTCAAGCTTTGGCTAGGGGGATTCATGGTCCCACATGCGGATAGTGCGAATATTCAAAGAACAGGTATCAAGTACTCGGGGTCCTACGGGACACAAGTGGACGGTTAAAAACCAAATAACATCTATTGCCCACCTGTGCCTCTGCATTATTTATCTACTTCAATTTTAGTTATTAAACGATAATTAAATCCATGATCTTCTCCAACATAAAGCATATGGCAGGCTTCCAACAGCTGGGGTACTGGACGACACGCAACAGCACTTGAGCAAGCAACTACGACGCGCAAGTCCAACTATCTACCAAACAACAGGTAATAGGATGTGTCCAAGGCAATATAAGGCTGCAAGGGATATCACGGGTACGAAAACTAGAGCATCGCAACACGGATAGCAATAGATCAACAGGAGGGAATAAATACTATAAAAGTAAGATAGGTGGAAAGGGGGAGATGCTCGCCTAAAAACATTGCCGAAGGTTCACCGGGGATCAGGTCGACAATCGCATCAACTCATCGGCCTAATCCGTGAAGAAGCAAAGCACTAGCAGAAACACCGGATGCAATATTTAATACTACGGCATAAGATCGGGCATGATGCATGTATGATGTATGACATGGCAAAGATGTGATGAGATTAGGCAATATTAAACGGAACCGGGGTCTCGACAATTAATTAGGTGGTTCATGTTGTTTAGCTACCCCGCAATTTAAATGTTGTCTTAACAAGGCAAATTATATTACCGGTTCGATGCACAAATTTAAATGGGGCCAATATAAGACTAAATTTGTCCGCATATGGACCCCATATTTAATTATTAGGTGTGTCGACAAAATTCCCCAGGCCACATGAGATGTATGCGAGTATGCTCAATTCATATGCAACAAACATGTATCATTTATAAAATAGGGGCTCGAAGAAAGGTCACACATTGGCGTCGGCGATCTTGGTTCGATGTGGTTCAGGTTTGGTCTTCGGACGCCAGGATCGGTCTTCACCTTCGAAACAGGGCCGTGAAGGAGAACATGAAGCCGATGCCGGGGTTCGGACTTCGGATCCAGGATGGAGAACTTGGCATCAAACGTCCTTCGGGTCCATGTGTGCTAGCGTCCATTTTTGAGCATCAGGATCTTGTCCGAATTCCAGGTACTAGGCAGCGCCGGCCATCAGAATCACAATCCTCCCATCGATACACCAATCCTTCACCATATCTCACACACATCAGGGACATACAACAATGAGCAACACAGGAAGGCATGGTCACTTGTTGATCTCAGGCATGCAACACACTCAAAGGATACAGAGGAAGAGATGGCGTGCTGGCTGCTAACATGGGACGGCCCAACGACGACACAAGGTCAATCATGAGGCCATGAGTCGAGGAGGGAGGCCTGGCGCTGGGCTCGAACAGAGACCACGAGGTTGGGAGGAGCTCCTGTCGGCGGTGGGCCGAGGACGGCGGCTCCCGGGTGGCCATGGCAGGGGTGCGGGCGAGCATGGCCGTGGGCGCGAGATGCAGGAGTAGGCGACCGCGTGACGACGACGGCAGGGCCTTGGGCCGGGGAAGAGGGAGCTCACGCGGCAACAGAGGGTGCCTGTGGGCGGCGGCTCGACGGGGACAGGGAGGCCGAGCGGCGGAGGAGACCGGCGAGGAAGGGCATCGGGCTTGGAGGCAGGGCCGGCGAGGGAGAGGGGTACCGCGTAGAGGGCGAGGCTCACGCAGCCAGAGGACAGGAAGGAGGCGGCCGGCTCCAGGAAGCGGAAATCAAGCGGGAGGGTAGAGTCAAGCAGAGGGAGAGCCCTGGCGGCGGGGCTGCTCGCAGGTGCGGCGGCGGGGGAGGGGCGCCCACGATGCAGGGCGGCGGAGCCTAGGGCTCGGCAAGGAAGAGGGCGGCGCTCAGGGGAGAGGGTGGTGGCGAGCGGCGGCGCCTGGCGAGGGGAGAGGAGGTAGGGAAACGGGAGGTGGAGGCGGTGGTTCGCGAGCAGAGGAGGAAGGAAGGAGGGGTCGCGGGTGGCCTAGGGAGCGGGGTGCGGTGCTGGTGGGTCCCGCGGGGGAAGCGTTACCAGAGAGAGGGCGGGGATCAGGGTTGCGTTGACCGCGTCGATCATACGCAGGATGGCCAGGGGTCCGGTCGGGGTGGTGGGGTACTGGGTGCGTGCGTGCTTTGCGTGCGGGTGCCAGGGAGAGTGGCGGCGGGGTGGATGGGAAGGAGTGGAGGCTGGGGAAAATAGGGTTTGGTTAGGGTTGGGATTAGGGTTTGGTAGAGGGGTGGTAGGCCGGCTGCTGGCTGGGCCTTTTTGGGCCTGGCCGGCGGCTGCCTCCCCTGAATCAAAATATTTTATATTATTATTTTTCTTTCTTTTAAAGCAAAACATTTGAAAAAGGTTTTAGACAAATAAAAGATCCGGACGGATCTAGGGTTTTGATTTGAACAAAGAGGGGAATATCTAGAAAACAAAATAGGCTTTTGGGAAATAGTTTTAGGCGAATAAATGCATGATGATGTCATGATGATGCACATAATAAAACCAACGGCGATTTCCTAGTAGTGGTTTTACCCGGGGTGCTACACCGCTTCATCCCACCATCCCGCAAGATGCAAAGTACACAAGAAGCAATCGACAATAAAAGCATCAATGCCCATAACAACCACTGTGTTCTACTCGTGCAACAGATATACGCATAGAGTGGGCTCTGATACCACTGTAGGGGTTCGTACCATGGAAAACAAAAAAATTCTATCGCATGAACACACGCAAGCCAAGATATAATCTACTAGATCGGTGCAACGAGTTGATAGAGTACTAACCCTCGAAGATCCAAAGTGTTTAACGAGATACAGATCTCTCGTGGGTGATGTAGTCGTTCACTTGCCGATCTCAAGATCACGTAGACGATCCATCCGGCGCCGTGTTTCGGCAGCGCTCCCACGGTCGGTCACACGTTCGGTACTCGATGAATACCTTCCTATCCCTTGTTCCAGCAGGCAGCAAAGGTTGTAGATCTCTCCTCGCGATTCTAGCAGCACGACGGCGTGGTGGTGGAAGTAGAGGGGAAATCCTGCAGGGCTTCGCCTAAGCCGGAGCGGGTATGGTGGATTAGAAGACGGCCTTAGTGATCTAGGGTTTAGAGGGCCGAGGGGAGGTGGTGTCCGGCGGCTAGGAGAGGTCCTAGGAAGTGGCGACTTGGGAGATCCCTAGGGAAGCGACGACTTGGGGTGGTGGCGGCCAAGCTATGGTTTTTAGTTAGGGGTAGTGGGCGCCCTACCCCTCCTTATATAGGTGGGAGAGGCGGTTGGGGAGAGGGGAGTACTCCCCCAACTCTTCTACTTGGGACGGTGGATAGGGGAGGGAGGAATCCTCCCCTAGGTAGGATTCCTTCCCTCCCTCCACTAGGCAACCATGTTGGGATTTGACTAATTCAAATTGGCGTTTTAACTTTCAAACTAGAGTTTGATTTCTCTCTTCCCATTGCACATCCAAGTGACCTAGGACATGATGTAAGCATTCCACTTTAGAATGACACATCCATGTAAACTTCCCACTCCGGAGTGGTGGACCATCTAACCCTTCTAGAGTGTTCCGGTAAAAACACCGAAAACATTTCCGAACTCTGGAATTGGACTTTCCATATATGAATCTTATTATCCGGACCATTCCGTATATCCTCGTGATATCCCAGATCCAATCTGAGACTCCGAACAATATTCGGTCTCTTACTCACATTCCATATCTACTAAACAACATCGAATCCTTAAGTGTGTCTCCCTACGGTTCGTAAATTATGCAGACATGATGGAGACTCTTCTCCGATCAATAACCAATAGAGGAATCTGGAAATTCATATGGCTCCCACATATTTCTACGATTACTTCATGATCGAATGAACCATTTACATACGACACCAATTTCCCTTTGTCTCGCGATACTTTACTTCTCTGAGGTTTGATCGTCGGTATCTCTGCATACCCAGTTCAACCTCGTTACCGATAAGTACTCTTTACTCGTTCATGTGGTATGTGATCCCTTGTGAACCAGTCAGATGCTTGCAAGCCAATTGGATGATATTCCACCGAGAGGGCCCAGAGTATATCATTTTGTCATATGGATTCACAAATCCCACTCTTGATCCAACACATACTTTCAGAACACTCAATGCCACCTTTATAGCCACCCATTTATGAAGTGGTGTTTAATGTCATCAAAGCATCCCTCTAGATATGGTGATTAACATGATCTCATGGTCAAAGGATTTAGGTTACTATGTATCTGGAAGCTTATAGCAAATGAACTATATTAAATGACTTGATCTTTATGCTACTCTTAATTATAGGAGTATGTCCATCACATCATTCTCCTAATGATATGATATTGTTGTTAATAACATCTCAATGTTCAAGATCAGGAAACCATGATCATCTATTAACCAACAAGCTAGTTTAACAAGAGGCTTTACTAGGGAGCCTTATGTTTACAAATCACACAAGTATTAATATTTCCGGTTAATACAATTATAGATTGGTATGTAAAAATTCATCATAAACATAAAGTGTAATAATAACAACTTTTATTATTGCCTCTTGGGCATATCTCCAACATCAGGTCCGATTTGAACTACAGGTACATTATCTGATGCTCATGATTTTTTTTACAAATCATTTTAGAGTCACAATATGTTGTTTTATCAGAGATCCACCAAATTTTTTTAGTAAGACTCAATCCCTAGATGAGAACAGTAACTCCCTAGTTCCAAACTCATATTTTAAATTATGATATTGTCCCTACTATGGACTAATATGGGATTAGTAAATCCACTATTTTTAAGTAATAAAAGTATTGCTAATCAATATGCTAAGATGTTCTACTGAATTTTATAAAAATTTACAAACAAAAAACAATTCTTTTGGACTTTTTATTAAAAAGTTACGAAAGGATTAAGAAAACAAAAAACAACTAAACAGGTCGAGCTGGTCGGGCCCTAATCTTCCGCTTCCCACTAATGCCCATCGCGGCAAACTCCCTTCCCACCGAGCCCATCGCGGCTAACTCCCTTCCCACCGAGGCACATCACGGCAGAGAAATCAGCCGAGGCGCACCATTTGAATGGATTTATTGTATCATTGTAGTAGTATGCCATAAAAGATTGGTTGGTGTAGTGCTAATCTGCTACAAGTTTGGTTGGGAGGTCTAGGGTTTGAATCCCTGTGTTGTTTCTTTTTTGCAAATAACTGCGACTATGAGTCTATTAGATTCAAGTAGCGCCACGTAAGCAGATATTAACACACAGATATTACATGTACTAAAAAACTGACACACATACAAGTATATATTAACACACGGATATGACATGTAGTAAAAAATTGACATATAGACACGACACATAGGCGCAATTGCTGACCAACTACCAATTTCAATATATCTTAATTTGGATGTCATGAAAATTTTAAATCGTGATAGTGAGGTACAAATAAAGTCATAGGCTACATCCGTCAGGTTATGATAATTTGAGCTAATGAAAATATAACGTTCTTGAGCAAAATCGTCATAATTTTGTAAGGTTTTGAACCTCCCGAACGGCTTACGACCATCTGGTGCAAAATCGTCATAACTCTATGACTATTTTGTCCATGATCACTATGAGAAGATCATAAAATAACACATTCCTTGTATTAGTGCTATAACATAATATTAGCGCTAACTTCTGATGAGAAACCTGGCGAGATCCACAGAAGGGGAAGGGGGAGGGAGGTGGAACGCGTCGGAGAGGAGCAGAGCATCATTTTTCTTCCTTTATTTCCACTTTTTTTACACAAATGATTCCCTCAGATATTAGGCCTTATTTGGAACAAATTAGATGAAATTTTAGTATATTCCAAGAGCTCCAAGATCCATGGAAATAGCAAGCTCTTGTCGCTCCACCATGGTCGGTTATTTTTCCCCTGCCTGTCAGCCTGAACGTCGGTTCGACTGACTCTTTCCATGCAACGTGTACGTCTATTCGGTTTCGTTCCATCTCTTTCTCCCGTGTAGACTAGGCATGCTTCGTAAAAAAATCAGTGTCTCTTCTTCTCACTCACGGAACATCGCCGCCGCAACCATCCCCTCCTGCACTGACTTCCACCATCTCCCCAATCAACCACGAGGACTTGCAGGCACCGTGCGAGAGGAGGACGGGTCAGCATACTAGAGGTGAGGACGAACGAATCCACGTTGGATTGTCCCAAGCTGTGCCGCTGCCGGATACCGCATTGACACTTCGGTGAAGGCGCTATGCATAGATGTGGAGGCAAAGCTTCATCGATTCTGGTGTCGGAGATGCGGTCCAATGAGGGAGGTGAGGTCGCCCGTCTGGGACAAGATGTAGGAGCTTCGAACCAAGGCAGGTAGGCGATTCATACCTTGTTTTTATCTCCTCTCTGGCCACAACATGAATTCATGGCCAAATTTTTTTATTGCCTCCAGAGAGAGAGAGGGAGAGAGAGAGAGAGAGAGGGGAATTTTGGTATATTCACAATAGATAAATACCCATTTAACCAAAAACAACCCTAGGAATTTTTAAAAATAAAATAAAAATACCCTTAGAAAGATAAAAATGAGTAAAATCAAAAAAGTAATTTTTGAGAATTTTCAAATTACGTATAATTAGGAAGAATGCCCATGCGTTGCAATGGGGAGAAATAAATATGCCTCGCGGGAGGGCACAAAGTTATAGCCATGCAGCCATCGTGTGTAGAAGAAACCATCTGTTCATGGCTCGGTCAGGTGAATACATGTTTATAATTTACAATTTACTTCAGCTATCTAGACTAACATAGATGTGGAGGCAAAGCCTCATCGGTTATAGTGTCACAGATGCGGTCCATAAGGGATGTAAGGTCGTCCGTCCGGCACAAGATGTAGGAGCTGCGAACCAAAGGTGGATAGAAAATTTGTACCTTGTGTTTATCTCCTCTCTGGCCACAGCATGGATTCGTGGGCAAATCTTGTTGTTGCCTAGAGAGGGAGGGAGGAAGTTTCTGATTCAGAGTTTACTCAGTTCTTCCGCATGGCTCATATATCTTCTATTGTTTTCAGGTGAGCGAGACCGGTGCGTCCAGTGATGATGCGGACGGACATAATGATGTCTTATATATAATCCTTGATACGTGAAGTCCTGTCCAGTCTTATTTCGTACTAATCATTTGTTTAATCTTATACTTCAATAGCATGTACAATGCTAGTGAAGACATGCATTTTCTTAGTTCTTCACATCATTTAGAAAAGTCATAATATATAACTTGTACAATACATTATCTCTTATTGCTATCTCTAGCAATAAATGTAACTATTTTTAGTAAGAAATTTGTTGGCTAAGATAAGACATATGTCACATTGGGGAATATAGTTTTCTCTTATTTCTAAAAGATCATCCCTTAGCCAAGGAAAGACAACCTTCTCTTTCTTGTTTCTCCCTCTTCCAACTAAGCAAAAATCCAACGTGGAAGCATAAAGGAAGGATGACATCACCGTACTGTACGTGCCCTAATGCACCATTGATTTGTTCAAACAAAAAGAATCAAATACATGGAGAAAACTCGGTAAGACTTCTTCGACCAGTGCCGCTCTTCTCGTGTCGCCCCCTCTAGGCGACTAAGGGGGAAAACCCTATCTGTGGCGCCACCAACCCCCTCCTCCCTCTCCCCCTCGTCATCCCCGGAGGGTCTCCGGCCAACAACGCACGGTCCAGTGAAGGGGCGGCGGGGACCTCTCCTCTCGTCTCTCGTGCAGTTGAAGGGAGGAGATCCCCTGCGCTGGAGGGCACCAGTGCGCTAGGGCGGCATCCTTGGGTGGAGAGAACGGCGTTGACCCTGCGGAGGGTGACAACCGTGGGTGCTGCTTGCTGGCTCCTCGGCTGCGAAGGCGATGAGGCGGCGGCATGCGTGGTTGCGGTGCAGAGGTCGCCCCGCTTGGCCTCTGAGACAAGATCAGAAGATGGATTCCCACCCTGCGCTGCCCGTCTCTCCTCCCCGTCCTTGGACCTTGTTTCAGTGGTCAATGGGTGGCCGGAGGCGGGGATGACTGGGGAAACCCTTGGCCGACGGTGGCAGCCATGATGTCGACGATGTTGTGGGAATCGTTCCCCTTCCAGAAGGCGACATCGAGGTTTATTCCCCTCCTCCCTTACCTGCATATCTCAGGTGAAAACCCAAAAGCTTCGGCTTGGGCAGCGGTGATTCTCTCGCAGCGTCTCCCTTCTTGAAGGCGGTGTCTTGGGATAGAGGGTCTGGTGGATGAGCTTGGCGCTGGGTGGTGGTAGTTGGTAGCGGTTGTTCTATCTTCGTGCGGTAGTGCGGTGGTGGGTCGAGTGTTCGCACGGCTCTGCTTCCCTGGATCTTGTTTGCTCGTCAACGGGGTCAGCACCCACGAGTCGGGCGAGAGTAGAAGGGGTCTCCACTCTGGCAGCAGCAGCTTACCGATGGTCGAGCTGGTCTGCGACTCTTGGCCAAGCCCGGTGGCACTGAAGGGAATATGCCTAAGAGGCAATAATAAAGTTGTTATTACCGTATTCCAAGTATATGATAAATGTTTATTTTGCATGCTATAATTTTATTAAAAGAAAACATTAATATATGTGTGTTTAATAAACAAATAAAGTGTTCCTAGTTATGCCTATCATATAAACTAGCTTGTTGATTAAGAAGATGATCATGGTTTCATGATCATGGACATTGGATGTTGTTAATAACGAGGTCACAACATTAGTGGAATGATGTGATGAACATTCATCCGAAGTATAGTAAGACGATAAAAGTCATTATGTTTAAATTAATATAACATCATTATAAAGTAACTTTAGTCCTTAGACCATGAGATCATGTCTATAACTAACACCCAAAGAGTAGCTTGATAACATCAAATGACACACTGTAATACGTTGACTATAAAGGTGGATCAGATACTCTGATAGTGTTATGTAGAGGCTCATGGATAAAGAGTGGGATTTGTCCATCCCGATGACGGAGATATATGCTCTGAGCCTTTCGGTGATATCACATTGGCATAGCTTACAAGCAAGTGATGGGGATCACTAGAATGTTATAACACAGGAACGAGAAAAGGGTACATGTCGGTAACGAGATCAAACTAGGTATAGGGATACTGATAATCGAATCTCAGACATGTAAAATATTGCGAGACAAAGGGATTTACTTACAACATTAAAGGTTCACACGATCACAAGAAGTCATCTTTGAATGTGTAGGAGTCAGTACGGATCTCCAGGCCTCGCTGCTGATTATTGATCGGAGAGGGGTCTCGATCATGTCTGCATTATTCATGAACCGTAGGGTAATACACTCAAGGGATACCGACACCATTTGGATCAAATGAAATGCCAGAGAAAGAATATCAAAGCGCTAGAATTATTTCAATGGACACCGGACTTGTTTCATGTGAAATTGCTGAAATTGGTTCTACATGTGAAATTGAAATGTAGCAAGGGGTTTAATGTGAATGTTTGTTAATTAATTTAATTAACAAAAATCTGAATAAAATAGATAAAATAGTTTTATTAAATGAGATATTGCATTAAATTTGGTGAAAATTTAATGAATTTGAGTGGGATTTTGAGTGGAGAAATAGTTTATGTGAGTGGGAGCTCCACCCACATGAATGAGGGAAGAGGTGGGGGAACCACCTTGGCCGCCCGCCATGGGAGGGGCTGCCCCCTCCCTCTATAAAAGGCACCCCCTCCCTCACTTCACTCACACCTCCTTGCGAAGGATCTCTCTCCCCCTCTAGTACTATTCCCCCATGATCTCGGCTTAGCGAGATACATGTTCCCGGTGGATTTTTCTGGAGAAAGCATTTGCTGCTTCCGCTGCATCACTGGAGCAAGGACTCGGAGGTTGTCGGAGGACCGGAGGTGTATGCGATCATGAATGCTCCGCTAAGTTGCGTTGCTGGACTTCTACATGATCTTGAGATTGGCAAGCGAACGACTACATCATCCACGAGTCCAACCCCGTAACTCTTTATCGCTCTTCAAGAGTATGTATTCTATGGATGTATATCCACCCGTTGATTGCATATAGGTAGATAGATCTTGGTTCTTAATAGTTTCCATCATAGGATTTTTTTGTTTTCTATGCTGCGAACCCAACAGTGGTATCAGAGCCAGATCTATGCGTAGAAGCTTTGCACATGTAGTGCACAAATGTTTATGTGGGCGCTGATGGTCACGTTATTTCTTATGTGTATTTTGGATATTGGTGGCATAGTGGGCTGAA
This sequence comes from Avena sativa, assembly GCA_916181665.1. NCBI lineage: Eukaryota > Viridiplantae > Streptophyta > Magnoliopsida > Poales > Poaceae > Avena > Avena sativa. The sequence goes on along the minus strand of OV702295.1, from coordinate 53,408,039 downwards.
GCAGCCCAGACAAAATTTACATGTCCTCGCACATGAGACCTGTTCCACGCTTGACATTCAACTAGGTTTGCATAAGTGGCTTGCGAGTGTCTGTCTCTCCTACTATAATCAATGTCTGATTTACAACGAGTTTCCAATACTTTGATTATCAGCATTGTTGTTCTAGGTTCGTAGGTAAGAACAGTTCTATCTCTGAAAGCCCTCAGCCACGTAAAAACATGCAAAAGATAAATTAGAAGCGTCTAGTTTTTGATTTTGCTAGGCAAGTACTATGATATGGTAGTATTATAATTTGTAGTATGGATTGATACTATTGGAAATTATAGCCAGAGTGTAAGTTCCATAGACCTTGGCCTTACACATATAGGAATGATAAAGATCATACCACGATGCACAAAATAGTGATCAAGTTCAAGAACCATATCATATCAATTTTAGCATATGATGTTTGTATGCATCTTATATTGCTTGTTTGATGCTTTAGTAGCACTATAAGATGCTCCCTCATTTAATATCAAGATAAAATGTGGTCTTCCTTTAGTATGCACCATTAAGAAAGTTCATCGTTTCGAGACACCACGTGATGATCGGGTGTGATAGACTCAACGTTTGCATACAACGGGTGTAAGACAGTTTTACACACGCGGATACTAAGGTTCTTACTTAGCAAGCCTAGCATGTACAGACATGGCCTCGGAACACAAACCTAAATATAAAGCATGAGTCATATGGTTGATATGATGACCATATAGATGCTCGCCTTTGAAGCTACATCAATTCACGTGATGATCGGTCTTGTTGTAGTAGACATGGTTCATGTAATCACCAAAAAGACTCGAGAGATGTTTTTTTAGTAGGAGTTTATTTGTAATTTGGATTAGTTGAACTCAATCTATCATAAACTTAGTCTAAATAAACTTTGCAAATTATGTTGTAGATGGCACAACCTGCTATTAATTTCAATGTGTTCATGGAGAAAGAGAGACTTGCAAAGAATGGTAGAAACTTTACCAACTGGGCCATGAATTTGAGGATTCTCCTCACTTCCGCACAAAAGCAATATGTGCTAGAAGCGCCGCTATGCCCCCCACCACTTGATGATGCACCCGATGAAGTAAAGATTGTTTACTTAAGTCATTAGGAGGACCACAATATGGTTCATTGCGGCATACTGTATGGGCTAGATCCAGAACTCCAAAAGCGTTTCGAGAATGGCAATGCCTTTGATACCATGGGTGAATTGAAAATGATTTTCGATACCCATGCTTCTTGGGAGAGTTATGATGCTTCAGAAAAGTTCCTTAGCTGCATGATGGAAGAGAACAACTCCATTAGTGAGCATGTACTCAAAATGTCTAGGTATGTCGATAAGCTTGTTTCCTTGGGAATAATGATTCCCATTGACTTAGGAATACATCATGTTATCCAATCTCTGCCACTAATCTACAAGAGCTTCATGATGAACTATAACATGTAGGGCATGAAGAAGAATGTCCCCGAGCACATGTCTATGCTTAAGACTGCTGAAGTGGAGATCAAGAAAGAACATAAAGTGTTGATGATCAATAGACCACTGGTTTCAATAAGGACAAGAAGGGTAAACATAAGGGTAACTTCAAGAAGGGCGGCAAAACTTTTCCTGCACCTGAGAAGAAGACTTGGGCTGGACCTAAGCCTGATACCGAGTGCTACTATTGTAAGGGAACTAGTCACTGGAAGCGCAACTGCCCCAAGTATTTGGCAGACAAGAAGGCCGACAAGATAAACAAAGGTATATGTGATATACATGTTATTGATGTGTACTTTACTAGTACTCACAGTAGCACCTAGGTATTTGATACCGGATCGGTTGCTAACATATGTAAATCAAATCATGGGCTGCAGAACAGGCGACCGCTAGCAAGGGATGAGGTCACGATGTGTGTCGGCAATGGATCAAGAGTTGATGTGATCGTCGTCGGACCACTATCTCTTCGTCTGCTGTCGGGATTAGTTTTAAACCTAAATAATTAGTATTTGGTGCATGCGTTGAACATGAACATTGTATCCAGATCGTGTTTATTGCAAGATGGTTATTCCTTTAAATCCGAAGACAATGTTGTTCGATTTATATGAATAATGAATAATATAGTTTATGGTCTTGCACCTGTGATGAATGGTTTATTTCTTTTGAATCTCGATAATAGTAATAAACATATTCATAATGTAGATGCCAAATGGATTAAACTTGATGATGATATATCCCCATATCTGTGGCACTGGCGTCTAGATCATATTGGCGTAAAACGCATGAAGAAACTCCATTCCGATGGAATTTTGGAATCACTTGATTTTGAATCACTTGATATATGTGAGCCATGCCTTATGGCCAAGATGACTAGAACCCCGTTTTCCGGTACAATGCAGCGGGTGACAAATTTATTGGAAAACATACATACCGATGTATGTGGTCCAATGAGTGTGTCGGCACGAGGTGGATATCATTACTTTGTTACTTTCATAGATGATTTGAGTAGACATGGGTATATCTATTTTATGAAACACAAGTCTGAAACCTTTGAAAATTTCAAGGAATTCCAAAGTGAAGTGGAAAATCATCGTAATAGAAAGATTAAATTTCTATGATCGGATCGTGGGGGTGAATATCTGAGTTACGAGTTTGGTATACACATGAGAGAGTGTGGAATAGTTTCATAACTCACGCCTGCCGGAACACCACATCGTATTTGTAGGGGCTCGTAGCATGGAAAACAAAAAATTTCTATCGCATGAACACACAAAACCAAGATCCACTCTATGGCAATGCCAAGATCTAATCTATGAGATCGGTGCAATGGGATTTAGGATAACTAACCCTCATAGAGCCAAAGCATTTAACGAGATCAGATTCTTGTGGGTGATGTAGTCGTTCACTTGCCGATTTCAAGATCGCGTAGAAGATCCTTCCGGAGCCACATTTCGGCAGCGCTCCCACAGTCGGTCACATGTACGGTACTCTATGAATACCTTCTTCTCCCTTGTTCCAGCAGGCAGTGGAGGTTGTAGAACTCTCCTCGTGATTCTGGCAGCATGACGACGTGGTGACAAACGTAGAGGGGAAATCCCGCAGGGCTTCGCCTAAGCTGGAGCGGGTATGATGGAGTAGAGGGAGCCCCGGCTATCTAGGGTTTAGAGGGCTGAGGTTTAGAGGTGGCCGACGGCAAGGTTTATCTAGGTGGTGGCTGTTTAGAGGAGGATCTAGACGGCGGCGACTTGGGGGGCAAGAGCCGGCGGCTAGGGTTTGTGTGGGGTGGAGGCTTGGGGCGCCCCACCCTCTTCTTTTATAGATGGGGAGAGGCGGTTGGGGGGAGGGTATTCCTCCCCTAACTCCTCTACTTGGCCTGCGCAAGGGGAGGAAAGTAAGCCTCCCCTAGGTAGGATTCCTTCCCTCCCTCCACTAAGCAACCATGTTGGGATTTGACTTTTCAAATTGGCGTTTGACTTTCAAACTATGATTTGATTTCTCTCTTCCTTTTGCCTAGCCAAGTGACCTGGGACATGATGCAACCATTCCAACTTTGGTATGACACATTCATGTACCCTTCGCACTCCGGAGTGTCGGGCCTTCTAGACCCTTCTAGAAGGTTCCAGTGAAAACACCGAAAACATTTCCGAACTCCAGATTTGGAATTTCCTTACATAAATCTTATTCTCCGGACCATTCTAGATCTCCTCGTGATATCCCAGATCCAATCAGAGACTCCGAACAACTTTTTGACTCTTTATCACATTCCATATCTACTAAACAACATTGAATCCTTAAGTGTCTCCCTACGGTTCGTGAATTATGCATACATGACCGAGACTCTTCTACGATCAATAACCAATAGAGGAATTTGGAAATCCATATGGCTCCCACATATTTCTATGATTACTTCGTGATCGAATGAACCATTTACATATGACACCAATTTCCCTTTATCTCGCGATATTTTACTTATCCGAGGTTTGATCGTCGGTGTATCTGCATACCTAGTTCAACCTCGTTACCGATAAGTACTCTTTACTCGTTCCTGTGATATGTGATCCTTGTGATCTAATCACATGCTTGCAAGCTAATTGGATGACATTCCACCGAGAGGGCCCAGAGTATATCTATCCGTCATATGGATGAATAAATCCCACTCTTGATCCATGTGCCTCAACACATACTTTTAGAATACTCAATGCCACCTTTATAGCCATCTAGTTATGAAGTGGTGTTTGATGTCATCAAAGCATCCCTCCGGTGATGGTGATTAACATGATCTCATGGTCGAAGGATTTAGGTTACTATGTATCTGAAAGCTTATAGTAAGTGAACTATTTTAAATGACTTGATTTTTATGCTACGCTTAATTATAGGATTATGTCCATCACATCATTCTCCTAGTGATATGACCTTGTTGTTAATAACATATCAATGTTCATGATCAGGAAACCATGATCATCTATTAACCAACAAGCTAGTTTAACAAGAGGCTTTACTAGGGACTCTTATAAGTTCAAAAACCACACAAGTTTTAATGTTTCCAGTTTAATACAATTATAGCATGGGTTGTAAACATTTATCATAAACATGAAGATATGATAATAACCTCTTTATTATTGCCTCTTGGGCATACCTCCAACAGTATTGGTGTATCAGAGCATCATAATCGTACCTTCTTATTATATATGGTCCGATCTATGATGTCTCCGACTGACTTGCCACTTTCATTTTGGGATTATGCACTGGAAACCGCTGCATTCACATTAAATAGGGCATCATCTAAGGTCAAGGAAATGTTGCATTCCCTGGGGGTTATATATTGTCACAACAATGGACCCATAGCCAACGCCAAGGAACCAAGGTCTCACAAGAATTCCAAGCATATCAAGCGCCAGTTTCACTCCATCTGTGAGCATGTCAAGGATGGAGATATATAGATTTGTAAAGTATACATAGATATAAATATGGCAGATCCGTTGACTAAAACTATCTCTAGGGAAATCCATGGGTATTAGATTCATCACTATGCAAACTAGATTATTGACTCTAGTGCAAGTGGGAGACTGAAGGGAATATGTTCGAGAGGCAATAATAAAGTTGTTATTATCATATTCCAAGTATATGATAGATGTTTATTTTTCATGCTATAATTGTATTAAAAGGAAACGTTAATACATGTGTGTTTAATAAACAAATAATGTGATCCTTGTTATGCCTCTGATATAAACAAACTCGTTGATTAACAAGATGATCAAGGTTTCTTGATCATGGACATTGGATGTTGTTAATAACGAGGTCACAACATTGTTAATACCGATAATCGAGTCTCGGCATGTCAAATATCGCGAGACAAAGGGATTTAGTTACAGCATTAAAGATTCACATGATCACAAGAAGTCATCGCTGAATGTGTGGGAGTCAGTACGGATCTCTAAGTCCCACTGCTGATTATTGATCGGAAAGGGGTCTCGATCATGTCTGCATTATTCATGAACCGTTGGGTGACACACTAAAGGGATACCGACACCATTTGGAGCAAATGAAATGATAGAGAAAGAATATCAAAGCGCTGAAATTATTTCAATGGACACTAGAATGTTTGTTAATTAATGTAATTAAAAAATATGAATAAAATAAATAAAAATGTTTTATTAAATGAGAGATTGCATTAAATTTGGTGGAAATTTAATGGATTTGAGTGGATAAATGATTTATGTGAGTGAGAGCTCCACCCACATGAATGAAGGAAGAGGTGGGGGCACCACCTTGGTCGCCGGCCATGGGAGGGGCTGCCCTCCCCTATAAAAGGCACCCCACCCTCACTTCTCACACACACCTCCTCTCAAAGGATCTCTCTCCCTCTAGTACTATTTCCCCATGGTCTCGGATTAGGGAGATACATGTTCCCGGTGGATTTTTCTGGAGCAAAGATTTGCTCCTTCCATTGCATCGCTGGAGCGAGGACTCTGATGTCTACGCACTTCTATTATTGTAGACAGTTGTTGGGCCTCCAAGTGCAGAGGTTTGTAGAACAGCAGCAAGTTTCCCTTAAGTGGATCACCCAAGGTTTATCGAACTCAGGGAGGAAGTGGTCAAAGGTATCCCTCTCAAGCAACCCTGCAATCAAGATACAAGAAGTCTCTTGTGTCCCCAACACACCCAATACACTTGTCAGGTGTATAGGTGCACTAGTTCGGCAAATAGATAGTGAAATACAAGTGGTAACGGTGCCAGAAAATAGCTTCTGACTTGATGTTGACGTGGGGTAACGACTAAAGGCATCAAGAAGGAAGCAAGCAGACATACAACATATCTAGTATAAAAAGGTGTTTCAATGCTTAGAAACAAGGCCTAGGGATCATACTTTCACTAGTGAACACTCTCTCATATAAATATCCTCTCTTCATGATACTACCCTTAACTACTCTCCGGTTGGACACTCTAATCCATGGTAGGGCTATAACAACACACCTCAAAGTCCGCCTTCCCCAATCTAGATAACCCCACACTGTCACCTTGAGCGCTAGAAGGTTCCAACAAACACCACAATTTCATAGAGATATCCAACTCCAAATATAACTCATAACAAATATTCAATCTAGACAAAGTGCCACACACGGTATTCCTGCTGTCACTTTCACACACGTGGGGAAAAGCATAGATCTATTAAATCACAAAGAGTATTTATGTAGCCTCAAGCCTAAGTGCCACCATGGAGTGCACGTTGTCACTTTCACACACATGGGGAGAGCAGAGATCTAATGAAGCACTTGAATAGCAAGGTAGATCTACTAGATTACAAAGCTCATCACCACAACAAGATCATGCATAGAGAGAGAGATGAACACATAGCTACCGGTAGAGCCCTTAGCCTCGAGGAAGAACTACTCCCTCCTCATCATGGGAATCAGCAATGGTGATGAAGATGGTGATGGAGATCGATAGAAATGGATCCGGGGGCGCTTCCCCGTCTCGGTAGGGTGCCGTAACAGAGACTTTCTATCCCCCGAATCTCCCCTTCAGTGGCGGCGGCGCAGCGAAACTTTTTCTGGAAGTATGATGGATTATTTAGGGTTTTCTCCCCGGGGGCTTCTTATAGGCGAAGAAGGCAAGGTCGGTGGAGGTCCAGGGGGCCCACACCCCTGTGCGCGCGGCCTAGGGTGGGACCGCACCCACCTAGGGTGTGGCCCCCCTCTGGCTTTGCTTCGTGGTTCCGTGTTCCTTCGGGAAATAATGACTTTGGCTTTTGTCCCGTCCAATTCCAAGAATATTGATTTTCTACCTTTCTGGAACAAAAAACAGAAGAAAACAGGCAACTGGCACTGTGGCATCTTGTTAATAGGTTAGTTCCAGAAAGTGTATAAAAATACCTCAAAGTGTAGACAAAGAATAAGACAAATGATATAAAACAAGCATGGAGCATCAAAAATTATAGATACGTTTACGACGTACCAAGCATCCCCAAGCTTAACTCCTGCTCGTCCTCGAGTAGGTAAGTGATAAAAACAATAATTTTTTAGGTGACATGCACCATCAAAATCAAGATCAAACCATTTGCAAGCATTGAAAGCTGGGATCAAAGAACTCTAAACATGAGCATGAAAGATGGAGTTCTAACAGTAAGACAAAGTAACTATGCATGCAACAAGAAAGGCTACCAACAAAGATCATGAATAACATGCATTGAAAAACGTTTACTTGTTTCACATACAGAAAACATGGCATAGTGGCAAGCATCTTGTCCCTCATAGAGTAGCAAATAGATGCATATGACACCTTCAAAGTTCATAAGGGTGACTAGAAACAAATAGCACAAGAACAAGTAATATCACAATATGCATCAATCAATAAGTTTTGGGACACTACACATAGAACTAAGAATGACAACTATGCTCTCTTAATGGTGCCTAAAGGTAGAAGGTGGCGACTCAATAGTGGTGGAAGAAAGGCATTTTGTAAAGGAAGCAGGGATTTCAAGTTTCAAAAAGAGCTTCCAAAAATTCATGGTACTTGTTAGCTTTCAGCCCTTATTGCCCTTATCATAAGCATCTTGAAGTGATTAAGGTTAAAGTGAACAAACTATGGAGTATATGCTTGACAAAGTATAAGTTGGCAATATCAAGTCCCTTGAATACGAGGGCCACACCTCATGCTACTCAACTTCAGTCACCTGTAAGTTCTTGTCATTGTAAGTACATGCGTATCATAGAGAACCGCCAACGGGGTATCCCTTGCACATGGTACAGGAGCTATCCCATAACCAAAATGACAATGCAAGCAGACAATGAGCATCTCAGCGATCTTTTTATTTACTATGTGGATAGCTTTTTATTGAGGATGCTTCATAGATAGCTCACTATGGTGATGCTGCAAGTTTCCACCATGATTAGGCATGGCTTAGGCTAGCTGCCCAGGCATTTCTCTAACACAAAATACAAACTCCATGGACTTACAAGTTCCCTCTTTATTTCACACCAGTGGCATCCATAGACAAAAGAGCATGATATCAACTGAGTACAAAGTACAAGTGCAATGTTGAAAATGTTCCCCATGACAGCATTGTTCTGCTAATTTCAACGTATAAGTGCAAGCATATACAACATAGATGACACAATGGTTCAAGTTTATTAGGGTCAAGGAATATAAAGTGTGCCATCAAGTTTGTGAGGGCTTTAATCACTAAGTTTTCACATAACAAAATAGTTTTTAATTGGAAGATAGCTGAAAACAAGAATATACTTGCAATGGTGTAACACACCATACATAGGAGTTTATAGTGGACACTTTGGAATAACTTGGTTTATTTTGGGAGTTGGAAGCATGAGTAGGGCTGTAACGCCCCCGAATCGGGTCTATGCAGATCTCGGCATTTCCCGCCAAAACCCGCATAGAAGCGATTCAAAGACGCCCACCAGACACTTTCGTGTGGGTGGGATTGGAATACAAGTAGTTACATCACAGTAGTTTACAACAGAGTCCACAAGAACTTACATATACAACAACGACTCCACGAGTCAGGAATACAAAAGATACAATACGAAGATACAACTCAAGAAGAAAGCAAAATAGTATCCGAGTACGGACAAGATCCAAATGGGACTAAGAGTCCTGAAGAATAACCAAGCGGTGTCCAACCCTGCCCAGGCCAAGACGGAAGGGTAACCTTGCTAACGTCGTCAATCACATACCTTCCAAGCCAAAAGGGTGCCGACAAAGGGCAAAGGAAAACAGAAAGAGAGCGGTCAGTACTGAGGCCAGTACACGACGAGGCTAGAATTCGGCGGTCCTCGCCTACATAGGTATGGTGGGCTCAGCGGCACCAAAGCTTACACTATCTAACTTATAAGGACATGCTACAACTTCGGCTATTAGAGCGAGGTAAGAGAGCGCTATGCGGTAACAATAATATAACACCAAACATAACCCATCCGAAGAATTCCCCCTCGAAGACCAGTCGAGGAAGTCCTCTTACAGAACACACACGGTGACAATTTTAGTTAAGCAGGTGTTTAGTTGATAAGACTAATTACTAATCATATTATTAGAGGCAAAACATTAATGACGTTGTCTATGATCATGACACTGTACTCCTGAGGCGCCCATAACCGTGGACACACGGCTTCTCGAAAAGATTTACCCTGCAGGGGTGCACTACTGTACCCAAACGCATGCTCAACCCTTCAGGCAACATATCACGCGTGCCATCCGAATCTCACAACAAGAACTATCCCATAACTACGCGCATATCCAGAGGCATCACCTACTGTGGGGAACCAACCAAGAGGTACGACGATTCTCAAGGAAGGCACAGCGTTTGCGCCTACTGGTGGATCGGGCCCTGCGGGGTAACTTGTACACACCGTGGGTGCCGCCACCGTGTACCGTGATTTATGTATGCAAGCCATGGCAATCCACCAAAACATCAAGTCCGAAGACATATCAACTCACCCATGTCCGACATATTATGCGTATGCACCAAATGGAAAACCAATTTTGTAACCCTCTGGATATACGAATAGCGCCGGTAGTTGAGGGGGGATCCCAGAAGCCCCACGTTTGGTTAGCATGATCAACTCAGAACTGGTATCGTAGAACGAACGGGTCCTAGGTCGGCTCAAGCAGTTCCCAAAGGTGGTCCCTGCCGGGGCCTTATCATTAGGTGAAACCATAACCATAACCAACATCACTAATTTAATTATCTTGTCACCAACCATACCCGAGTATCATGTTCCACCTGTATGAGAGCGGTACTAAGCATGCCTACGACTCGCAAGGACAAACTAACTACTCAAACAAGGCAATAGGATAACCAAGGCAATATAGTGGAGCAGGTGATTAAAGGGGACCGTGCTAAAGCATCGACAATAAGGATAGCAATAGATCAATTGGAAGATATAAATGCAAAATAGGTAGAAAGGGGAGAGATGCTCGCCTGTGAGACAAAGTCGATAACCGAAGGCTTGTCGCAACTCGCATTGACTCATCGTCCTATCCGGTGAAGAAGCAAACACTAGAAAGAGCAACCGATGCAGTATTTAATGCTAGGCGGAAGATCCGGCATGTTTATGATATGATGCATGGCATGGCAATATGCGGTCTAAATTAGCAATATTAAACGGAATCGGGATCCCGACAAATAGATAATATGGTTCTAGTTGTTTATCTATCCCGCAATTTAAATGTTGACTTAACAAGATGAAACGTGGCATCGGTTCGCTACACAATATTAAATGGAACCAGGACAAGACAAATAGCACTCCTATATATTCCATATTTATTTAGTAGATTAGTCGCCACATATCCCTGAACAACAATATATATGTATGCAAGCATGAACGATTTAATATGCAACAAGCTATATTATATTTATCAAAATAGGATATCGGAAAGGGGTCGCACATTGGGGTTTGAAGATCTCGGGCTCCGGGATTTCGACAAGGTTCGGTCTCACCGGGATCGGTCTTCAAATCCAGAAACGGGGTCTTCGGTTTCCATGTCGGCGTCCTCCATGATCCGTGTTGGGGCATCGGGGTTTTGGGTCGTTGTCGATCTTGGACTGGGCGCCGGGAAACTTCAACGAGTATACAAAGGGATGGCCGAGACCAACAGGAATCATCCGTTCCCTAGTCGAAGTAGCGCCACCGAGGTCCTGGTCCGCAATCTAGTCTTGTTCCGCAACAAGATCTTGATCAGAGTCGCAGCATCACTTCACCACCTCGTCCTTGTACTCAACCAGCATCAGCAACGCAGCGGCAGGCCAAAACACAAGACATAAACGAGAGGACCCGCATGCGCCAATCACACAGGCACCAGGCCAAATACCATATGGTCAGGATATCACAGGGGAAGCGACGCGCGCGAGGCCAAGGAAGATACCGCGAGGCAGACGGCTCCAAGGGGCGCCAGGGACGAGAACCGCGGCAGGCTATGTAGGCGAGGAGGCGCATGCCGTCGAGATGCAGGGAGGGTCAAGGCGAGTGGGGCTCGTCGGCGTCCGGACTCGCTGGCGGGCGTGGCCCTGCTCGAGGAGGGGAGGGAAGGCCGGAGAGGCGGAGGCAGACGTGACACGCCGCGCCGGCGAGGGAAGAGGAGGCCGCGGGGGTCACGGGCGGCCGGCGAGGAGCTTGGCGATGGGGCCGGCATGGCGGCGCGCAGAACGGATCAGGCAAGGCGCCGGCCTGAGAGGGGGACAACACGGGGAAGAGGTCCACGGGGGAGGGCGTCGGTGGCGGCGTCGGTTGGTCAACGAGGGGCGCAGGAGAGGGGAGACCCTGATGGCGGCCGTCGACGCGCAGGTGGCGGCCGTCGACGCGCAGGTGGCGGCTCGGGAGACTCCAGAGAGCAGCGGCGGACGGTCGCGGGAAAGGGTAGGCGAGCCGCGGCCGGCAGAGGGAAGCGCGGCTGGCGGCCGGAGGTCTTGGGGGCGGAGGGCGGCCAGAGGAGGCGCTGGTCGACGGCGGCCTGCAGAGGAGAGGCTGCGGCGCGGGATGAGCGAGCTGCGAGGCGAGGGAGAGGTCGCGCGTGAGGACGGGTCCCGTGTGCGTGCGTGCGTTTTCCTGGGTGCGTGCGTGGTGTGCAGTCGCGTGTGTGCGTGGTGTCCTGGGTCGGGTCGGGGTGTGTGTGCTTGTGAAGCGACCAGGGTTGGTGTGGTTCAGGGTGGATGTGTGCTTGTGTAGCAAAGTGGTTGGCGGCGGCGGGGTGTGTGCGTAGCTAGCTTTTGGCTAGGGTTAGTCTAGGACTAGGATTTGGGGTAAAAGAAAAGAGAAAACAGACTATTTATCTAGTCCAGAATAGACTAGATGGAGCTATTTTAGACTAAAATTTTAGACGGGTTTTAGCCTAATTTTATTTATAAAACAAGAAAAGCTTTTGCTGCGGGAAATATTATTTGTTTTAATTTTAAAATAAGAACGGGTTTAATAAAACCACATGGATATTTAATAAAACAAAATATGGTTTGATAAAATAATTTTACGGATAAAATATGTTCGATGATGTCATGATGATGCGAAAAATAAAATAACACAATATTTATTTTGGAATATTTTCCGGGACATTACAAGGGCTTACTCATACAAGTGGAGGCTAGCAAAAGACTAGGAGCAACCAACTAAAAGGTCAATAATGGTCATAATCATGCAGAGCGACAAAACATTACTAATCAAAGCATAGAGTGGTACTACAAGTCAAGGACTAAATGATCATAGAGGCTATGGTGACTTGTCATAGTCATAAAATGGTGTGAGCATGTGCCAAGTCAACCCAAACAAAGCATCAAAGGAGAATACCACAATACTATGCTTTTGCATGCTAAAACAACGCATAATTTCTTCAAGGCACACTAAGCAATCCCAATTGTTTGGAACAAGACATGCTACAGCAATAATCACTAAGCATAAGGTCAAAACAACACCTAGCATGTCATGCTAAAGTCTAAGTCACAGTCAATGCAAGCTCACTTTTGTACCACTTAAGCATGAAGCTTTCTACTCTTTTCCAACACCAATCAACTTATTTGAAACAACTCACAAAGATAATAATCAATAAATACTAGTGAGTGATGGGGATATGCCTACCAGGGTATACCCAGCAGGATGTTTCCGACTGGCCCAGGAACTAGCGAGTGGGCCTGCAAGACGGCGACTGGATCAAGGCCTGGCGTGGATCCAAGCGACTGGAAGCTGAAGGCCCAGGAGAGTAGATAGGCCCAGTCGGATTAGGTTAAACGAGTACCGAAGCCTTAACTGATTCGGTTGAGATATGTAAACCCTAGGGGGAGGTGAGTCTATATAAACCTCCCTACAGGGCGTGTAGAGGCACGTTCCATCATACACCCAAGCAACTTGCCGCCTAGCCGTCGAGCTCGCCCCATTGTACCCCCATCATAATACGATCTAGCAGGAGTAGGTCTTTACACTCCGGGGGGGCGAACCTGGGTAAAACCCTGTGTCTCCGCCCTCATCTCGCACAGCAGATGGCTGGCCGCCCTTGCCCTTCGTTCTACTACTCGCTGCCGATTGCAGCATCTGCCGTGACCATTCCCACGACAGTGGCGCTCACCGTGGGGCCTGGCCGGTCTGGCTGGTGTTCTGCGGCGAGATCCAATTTGCCCATCAACGAGTCGGTCGCCACCGGCCGCATGATAGCGATCGGCGAGATGCTTCAGATCTTGCCGAGCAGCTACGTCCTGGCGGCGCGACCCATCACGCACAGCATGATCTTTCCAGTCGGCACGATCAGCCTCTTCGTCGGCCTCACCGACGTCATCGTCTCGGAGGACTCGGATCGCATCCGCGAGTCGCCGCCACGCGACCGGCTCTCCGAGAGCCAGGTCCGCACGATCCATCGCCTCGCCTCCGAGTACAACTCGGCCCACAGCAACGTGGCTGAAAACTCCACGGCCGCGGAAGACGCAGCCCTCAACGACGACGCCGACTCGGCGACCCCGGCGTCACTCGCCGGATCCATCAACGCGGCTTCACCCGCGGGCTCCATCACCCAGGTCTCCAACATGGGAGACTTCGAGGATCCCTCCATCCTTGGGATCTTCGACTTCGACTCCGGGTCGGAAAACTCCGCCGATCTCCGCGACGGGATCGGTCGCCACGCCGCGACCTACATGGCGAATGGCACCAATCCGCCGGAGGATCCCTTCTCCACCCTGATCCCTCCTAACACCACGGCAACGGAGGTCGAGGAACTCCGCCTGAAGCTAGCGGAGGCAATCCGCAAGGAGCAAGCCGAGCGCGAAAAATTTCGCCTAGAGAAGGTGACAGCGCAGGAGCTGTCGCGTTACCACGCGCAGCGAATCAGGACACGCTTGAACCCTACCGTCCAGTGGCGCGCCCTGAACTTCGACGATGAGAACGACCCGGTCCGCGTGGCCGAGCGCGCGATCTGCGAGAACGCGCCACCAGGAGGAAGTGCCCGGCCCCCACCAGGGTCGACGGCGATGGGCGCCCCACCTCCACCCAACCGCGCACCCCCTAGGGACCAGCCGTGGATCGTAGTTCCCTCGCAGGAGCGAGACGCGAACGGCCTACCGCTGTTCTCCACCCCGATGGACAACCTCATGGCGGGCCGAGCGGCGGCCGACAACATCACGGCCACCGGCTACGGCGCCCTACAGATCCAGTACGTCAAGGCCCTGCTCGCAAAGGCGGTCGAGCAACAAAACGCAGGTGCCGACTCTCAGGGTCGGATGTACTCGCGTTCTTCGGGTAGTAGAGCGGACGTCCATTGGCGGCAAACACCTTCAACTGCCCGCTGCCCGAACCACTGCAGCTACAACACCGACCCGCGAACGCGGCACTCTCCACCAACGACCCCAGGCCAACGACCAACTTCGTCGCCGCCAACGGTCAGCCCGTCGACGCCCGCACCCACATCATCAACAACTAAAGCTGGCGCGCACGCTAGCCTGACGACCTGCGACACACCCTAACTAATCGCCGCGACGGCGAGCCGATGGGGTCGCTAAGCCGACTCGGGCCCAGGTGCTTCGGACCGATGATCCGAGGCGAAAAATACCCGGCGAACTTCAAAGCGCCGAAGGAAATAGAGAAGTACGACCCTTCGTACGACCCCTCCGTGTGGCTGGACACATACCTCATGGCGATGGGGATTGCTGGCCACACCGACCTGCTAGCCGCCCGTTACCTCCCCTTGATGATGGAGGGGACGTGCAGGCAGTGGATCAACACCCTTCCCCAGGATAGCATCGACTCCTGGGAAGAGATGCGATACGCCTTCGTCAGGCACTTCGAGTGCTCCTACACCCGCGCCACCACCATCGAGGACCTGGAACGATGCGTCCAGGGACCCCGCGAGTCGACCCGCAACTGGGTCCAGCGGTGGCAAGAACTATGGTACAACGCGGTCGGCATCCACCCAGACACCGCGATCCACTGCTTCAAGACCTCGTGCCGCTATGAGCCCTTGGTCGCCAAGCTCAAACGACACTCCCGCACACTCGACAACATACCGGACCTCCTCGAGATCGCCAAAAGATACGCGGAGAAGACCCAAACCAGGAAACCGACGACGAGTCGGGAGGCCAACGCCGCACGAGCGGCAACGACAACGGGCGACGACCCGACCTACCCTACAACAACACTCGCCTCACCGGCAAGTGCCGCAGTGACGGGCGAGTCGACTTCGTCGCCAATGTCGGGCACGCGCAGCGCGAGCCCAAGAGCTTCCGCCGCGACGGAGGGCAACGCCGCGATGGCGGCAACTACAAGGCGAAACCAAGGTTTGACCCCGCGGCCCTCCTTAACCAACCTTGTGTGTTTCACAGCAGGGAGGGGAAGCCCGCCACGCACACGACCGCCGACTGCCACTATCTCAAGGAGATTGAGAAGGCATGGCGAGCGCGGGAGGACCCCGACAACAACCCGCCAAACGGCAGAAAATTCGGCAGTGTGGCCGGCTCGCTCCACACCTTCACAGGCTTCAACACGAAGCGCGAGAAGAAGGTCATCGCCCGCGCCATCACTGTCAACGCGGTGGCCCAGGTGGACGTTCCCCAGTTCCTCAACTGGTCGGAGCAGCCCATCACCTGGAGCCGCCAGGACCACTCGCCACGCATCGAGTACCCGGGCCGAGTCGCCCTCGTGGTCAAGCCCAAGGTGGGAGACTACTAGCTCCCCAAGACACTGATGGACGGCGGCAGCTCCATCAACATCCTGTACCTGGACACCTTCAGGCGACTGTGGCTCCCGCAGTCGATGGTCGAAACGACCTACACCACGTTCCACGGCATCGTCCCCGGTCGGAAGGCGTACCCGATCGGCAAGGTCACGCTGCCAGTCACCTTCGGCACACCAGCAAACTTCCGCACCGAGCGGATCGTCTTCGAGCTGGTACCCTTCGACAGCCCCTACCACTGCATCCTGGGGCGCCAGGCGTTCGCCAAGTTCATGGCAGCGCCCTACTACGCGTACAACGCGATGAAGCTCCCCGGGCCGCGCGGCGTCATCACCATCAACGACGACCCCGACATGGCCGCCGAGTGCGAGGTCAAAGGAGCCGAACTCGCCGATGTCGTCATCGGGGCAGAGGCCAACCACGCCGATGAGCTCGCCAAGTACGCGAGCGGGGTCAACAACGACGACCCCACCATACTCAAGAAGCCCAATTCGGAGGGCGCCAACACCTCAGCCTTCGAGGCAACGACGCACACCCGCACCGTCGAGCTGGTCCCAGGCGACTCCAGCCAGTCGGTGACGATCGGGACGGGCATGAGCCCAGCCTAGGAAGGCGCGCTCATCGAGTTCCTCCGTGAGAACAAGGACATCTTCGCATGGAAGCCCTCTGACATGCCTGGTGTCCCTAGGGAACTCGCTGAGCAGAAACTAAACGCCGACCCCAAAGTGTGACCCGTCAAGCAGTCGCTGCGGCCCTTCAATGAAGAGCGCCGCCGAGCCATCGCCGAGGAGGTGCAGCGACTACTCGCTGCAGGCTTCATCCGGCCAATCAAATACTCCAAGTGGCTGGCAAACCCAGTCCTGGTCGAGAAGAAGAATGGGACCTGGAGGATGTGTATCGACTACACAAACTTAAACAGCGCCTGCCCGAAGGAGCAGTTCGTCCTCCCGCGGATCGACCAAATAATCGACTCCACCGCGGGCTCGGAGTCGCTGTGTTTCCTCGATGCCTACTCTGGGTACAACCAGATCAAAATGGCTGTTGAGGACGAGGAGAAGACGGCGTTCATCACGCCATTCGAAGCCTTCTGCTACACCGCCATGACCTTCAGCCTCAAGAACGCCGGGGCAACCTACCAGCGGTGCATGCAGGAATGCCTTGCGAGCCAAATTGGCCGCAATATCCACGTCTACATCGACGACGTGGTAGTGAAGTCCGCTCGCCAGGGCGATCTACTCGCCGACCTGGCGGAAACATTTGCCAACCTGCGGAAATACAAGATAAAGCTCAACCCAGGCAAGTGCACCTTCGGTGTACCAGCAGGACAACTACTGGGGTACGTCGTCTCCAAGCGCGGGATCGAGGCGAACCCCACAAAGATCGACATGATCGCTCGACTCGGCAAACCAGAGTGCCTGCGCGACGTCCAGAAGCTGGCCGGGCGAGTCGCGGCTCTCAGCCGCTTCATCCCCCGATTGGGCGAGAAGGCGATGCCCCTATACCGCCTGATGCGAAAGAACCCCACCTTCCAGTGGGACAAGGAGGCGGACGACGCACTCCGCGACCTCAAGAAGGTGCTACTCGCAGCACCGCTACTCGCCGCCCCCATCGACAGAGAACCCATGCTGGTCTACGTCGCAGCTTCCGAGCGTGTCGTAAGCGCCATCATGGTTGTCGAGCGGCCGGAAGAAGGAAAGGAGCGCCCGGTACAACGACCGGTGTACTACATCAGCGAGGTCCTCACTGAGTCGCGCCAGCGGTACCCGCAGTACCAGAAATTGGTATATGCAGTCTTTAGAGCACAGCGGCGACTGACGCACTACTTCCAGGAGCACTCGATCACGGTCGTCTCCTCAGCACCGTTGCAGGACATCATCCGCAACCGTGAGGCGACCAGGCGAGTCGCCAAGTGGGCCGTCGAAATCGGTGTCCACAACATCAAGTATGAGCCACGAAAAGCCGTCAGTCGCAGGCTCTCGCGAACTTCATCGCTGACTGGGAAGAGGCCCAGCAGCTAGAAAAGCTGCCATACCTCCACTATTGGAGCCTGCACTTCGACGGCTCCAAGAACGCGGACGGCGCAGGAGCAGGGATCGTGCTGACTTCCCCGAAGGGCGACAAGCTCCGCTACGTCCACTGCCTCGACTTCACCCCCTGCAGCAACAACATGGCCGAGTACGAGGCACTACTCCACGGCATGCGAGCTGCCAAGGAGATGAACGTCAACCGCCTACGTTGCTACGGAGACTCCGACCTCGTCGCTGGCACTTGCGGCGCCGTCTCTCCCACCATGGCGGCATACCTCCAAGTGTAGACAAGCTGGGAGGACACTTCGCAAGCTACTCCGTCGAGTGGATCGACAGGCGGAAGAACGAGGAGGCCGACGCACTCTCTCGCATTGGGTTGGCTCGACTCGCACCACCCGCCGGCGTATTCCTCGACACGATCACCAAGCCATCAGTCTCTCCCCCAAGGGAGATCGACATCGGAGTCCCGCTGCAACCAGAGGCAGCCCTGGTCGCACTCATCGCCGAGCCAGACGACTGGACCAAGCCGTACATCGCCTACCTGGAGGCCGGCACCTTGCCGGCAGACGAGACAGACGGCCGGATGATTGCACGTCGATGCAAATCCTTCACCATCATCGACGGCGAGCTCCACAAGCGCAGCGTGACCGGCGTGTTCCAACGCTGCGTCCAACCCACCGAAGGACGCAAAATCCTCCACGACATCCACTCCGGCGACTGCGGCCACCACGCCGGAGCCCGCTCTCTGGTCGCCAAGGCTATGCGACACGGCTTCTACTGGCCCACCGCACACGCCGATGCCGTTGACATTGTACATCGGTGCGCCGGGTGCCAGAAGTACGCCAACCAGACACACATGCCGAGCTCAGCGCTCAAGACAATCCCCATCACCTGGCCATTCGCCGTGTGGGGTATGGACATGGTAGGCCCTTTCAAAAAGGCCCCCTCCGGCTTCACCCACCTCCTGGTTGCGGTCGACAAATTCACAAAGTGGGTGGAGGCCAAGCCAGTACAGAAATGCGACGGGAAGGCCGCCACCAAATTCCTACGTGAGATCATATATCGCTACGGGTTCCCAAACAGCATCATCACGGACAACGGCACCAACTTCGCCAAAGGAGCCATGGCCGAGTTCTGCGAGGAACACCACATCCGGCTCGACCTCGCGTCAGTCGCCCACCCGGAGTCCAACGGCCAGGCAGAACGGGCCAACCAGAGCATCCTCCATGGCCTCAAGCCGCGGCTCCAAGTACCGCTCGAGCGCACTGCCGGGTGCTGGGTCGAGGAGCTACCCTCCGTCATCTGGGGCATCCGCACCTCAATCAACAGGTCGACAGGGTTCACCCCCTTCTTCATGGTGTATGGCGCCGGGGCAGTCATGCCCACCGACCTCAAGCACGACTCGCCAAGGGTCGTCCACTACACGGAGGCGGCGAACGAACTCGCACGGCAGGACGGGGTCGATCAACTCGACGAGGCACGCGACCTAGCTCGCTCTCGCACTGCCATCTACCAACAAGGACTCCGCCGCTACCATAGCCGGCGGGTGAAAACTCGCACCTTCCAGGAAGGCGACCTGGTGCTACGCCTCATCCAGGACAAGAAGGGCATGCACAAGCTCTCCCTCCCCCCGTGGGAGGGACCATTCGCCATAGCGCGAGTACTCGGCAATGATGCCTACTACCTCACCGACGTCCGCGGAGACGGAAAACTCGACGTCAAGCGACCATGGAATGTAAACCTCCTACGGAAGTTCTACTCCTAGAACTCCACATATGTACCCTCCAGTCACTATGAAATAAAACATATCGGTTACCACAAATTGTGTCTACTCTCCGTGTCTTGTGCCACTCGCACTCGTAATAACAGCACCAAGCTAACTGCAGGATTCAACCTCTGGTACAGCGATCGGCATGGCCAAGTAGTGCGCTACGAGGGCACCGGGTTACCCCAGGTCTCGTAACGTCCATGAAAAACGCCTACCCGGAGCTCCATTGGAGTCACCTAGCTCGACTGGCTTAACGAGCCAAGACAACTGCCTTCGCTCCTCACAGCGACCACGATCCTCCGCATCCTAGACACAGCGACTCGAACGGCCAAGTACCACGCTCGGGGACTGACGACCAGTTCAGCGCGAGCGACTAGGGAAAACGCCAAGTATGAGAGCTTGCCCAGGACTCGCCATGCGACTGACCCGACGGGCCAGGCAGGAGTGATGCGCTTACTCTGACGCGCCCAATCCTCACCCACCCTAGAGTCGCGACTAGAACAACCAAGTACCACGCTCGGGGACTTGGCTACCCGACCTCGTTCGCGCAAGGGAAAACAGTGAAGTACAGAGCACTCATGGGAGTCGCCTTGCGACTGGCTTTCCAAGCTCGGGCGAGTCGACCTCAATAATAAAACATTCAAAAAACCACAAACACATAAACAAACGAGGTAAACCCCATAAAAAGGGCGGACGCGCTCGGGGACTCGCTCAACCCTCAATCAACAACACAAGACAATGCACAAAATAGCACGATATCCCATTATAGCATGTCACAGTTGTTACAAAATACAAAGTGCGCCCCATGGCCTAACTGCTACTAACGCCTCAGGGCACAATGTCTCATTCCGCAGGCTTCGATGACGACTCGCTGCCACCCCTGCGGTTGCGAATGAACGGAGTGTACGGGTTCTACGGGTACGTCGTCAGCTCACCCGCCATCGCCGCACGGAAGGGTTGCTCGATCTTGAAGTCCCGGTGCGGAGACTCGGGGTCGTTGGGTGCGACGATCGTCTCCTGGTAAGGAAGGAGGTCGCCCATCGCCCAGACACGATCGGATTATACCGCGGCGCGGTCCGTCAGCTTCAGCACCTCGGCGATCTCCACTGAGCCCGTCGACGATGGGTAGCCACTCGTCACGTCGTCCAGGTCGAAATCCTCTGGGAAGTGGGCGAGCCCAAGGCTAAGCGCCGTCGCCGCCCCGCGCCGGAACGCCGACCACGTCATGAACTCGGCGACCGACGGCGCCTTCTCCAAGTATCGCCACACCTCTACGAGGTCGCTGGGAATCACTTCCGTGGTCGACATCTCCTGAAGATATGCCCGTATACATGTCGCCGACAACGTGGCCAAGTCGACCGGCGTGGCTACACATTGTCGTGCGTCGAACGAATTCGCCTCTTCCGCGCTATCAATGATCCGACCTGTGGACAGAAGGTGACAATGAATACATCAAAGATTACACAATGCAAATGTTATAGGCAGAGGCAGGCACACTCACCAATCAAGGGACGGGAGAGATCCGTGATGAAGCTCTGAAGAGAGGAGTAGTCATCTTGAAGCCCAGCAACAAGGGCGTCAGAGACCTTACGCTCCTCAGCGGCGGCTGTAACAGCAGCCTTGGCTCGCTCATCCGCCGAACTCGCCTCCTCCTTCGCTTCCTTCATCTCGCGCTCAAGGTCGGCGATCCGCTTCTCAGCCGAGCTCAATGCAGATTGAGATGCCGTCAATTCACTTGCTGAGACAAGGCCCTGACGGACCTCCTCTGCCTTCGCAGCAGTCGCCTGGAGTCCCTTGTTCGCCTCTTGGATGATGGCAAGTTCTTTCTCCGCGCAACGTTTCGCAGCAAGCCGGTCGGCTGACTCACGCTGCAAACCCTATGCAAAAGTCAAACAGTTAACAAAAACGAAATCCTATGTGCCCACCCGCTGAAATTCAGCGACTAGGCACTCGGGGACTGGAGATAAAAAACCTAAGTGCCCACCCGCTGAAATTCAGCGACTAGGCACTCGGGGACTGGAGATCAAAAACCTAAGTGCCCACCCGCTGAAATTCAGCGACTAGGCACTCGGGGACTGGACGCGAGAAATAAAAACGAGACACTAAAAGAATCCGACCACTGCAATTTAGCGGTCCGATCCTCGGGGACTGGACATACCTGGATGGCTGTGCCAAGCATGCCATGAATCTGTATCGCGTCCACGGATGCGAGAAGAGACGAAGTGTGCCTGCGACGCTGCTCGACCTCCGTCTCGGCGACCCCAGGTGCGCGGCTCGAGGGCGAGGTACCACTCGCTGTAGCCGCTCTGGCCATGAAGCGCGGGAAGGTTGCGATGGATGCGCCGGCACCAAAAGAGGTCGGCTCGGCTGCCCCAGACGAGGGAGCACCCTCCTTGATCGTCAAGGCCGCCTCCGCCACAGGATCACTCAGAGCAACCGTCGTGTCGTCAGACACCGTGACGATATCGTTGCCCTTGGCCTTCTTGGCACTATCCGTGGGGGCAACGACCTCGTCAACCTTCCTCTTCCGAGAGGGGTCCTCCTCGGCGACGACTGGCGGCACCTTGGCCACGGACGGGTGGCCTATCTTTTTAGCTCCAGTCCTACAAATTGATTACATGAGCAAAGTGGTCCGAGTGCAACGAAAAACAAAGGCAGGTGAATAAAACTCACTTGGCGACTGGTAGGAACCGCAGCCCCGTGCGGATGCCAGCCGGCTTCTCCAGGTCGGGGCCCAGTTTACGACTGAGACCCATCTCCAGGACATCGTGCGCCCAAGACACGGATGGCTTCTTCATTGTCGAGGCCGCGACAGGAGCCTCCGAAACATTTTCGGCGGGAGCCTCCCTGGAAGGTGAAGCCGCCGCGACCGGAGCAACCCCCAACCCAGAGACTGGGGCGAACGAGGGGTAATTGAAGCCAGAGGTACTTCGCTCAGGACGGTGGTGGCATCCGGTGCTGCTGTCGTCTTCGCCGCTTCATCCTCGGTCAGGCTGGTCGCATCGGAGCTACTCGCCGAACGAAGCGGAGATGCATGTTTTGCCGGCTTCGTCTTCCTCTTCGGAGGGGCCTTCACTTGCTTCTTCTTCTTCTTCTTTTTCGACGGAGTGGCTTCGCGACGCGAGGTGTGTTCGGGAAGTTCGTTGTCGTCATTGTCGTGACGTTCGAGGCTTCTACTCGCCTCAAGTTCGCACTGACGCTGCCCGCGAGTTTTGTGAACCAGCGGGGCGACCTCTTCCTCGGACTCATCGTCGTCGTCGCTCCTGTCGCTTTCGACGCCGCCCTTGGCAGGAGGCGACTCGCCCCAGTCCTGGACGGACGAGCTCGAATTCTCGTCGTCTGCGAGCGGAAGCCACCCTTCCACTACCTGGAATAACTGCAAAGAGCATGAGACAGTATCAGTATGACCGCGACAGCATTAACTGCGACTGCGAATAATATAAAGTGACTTACCGTTGGGGCTGGATGCTTCGCGTTGTAGGGGGCGACCCCGGCCTTCGCGTCCAGGTACACTGCCTGGGTGATCTTCTTCAACGTCGGGATGTTGTCCTCGAGTTTCCACTCGGCGAGGCAGGATTTCGTCGAGTCCTCCCGGCCCGTGTACTCATACATATAATGGTCACGGCGGGCGAGGGGAACGAGTCGCCGCCCGAGCCAGCAGTTGTACAATTTGATGGTCTGAAGACCCTTCTTCTTCAGGCCGCGGATGGTTTGAAGCATCTCATCCACGACCATCCGCTGGTCTGTTGGGAGCTTGCCGACTTGGAGTCGGCACGGTTCGGGCCGGTCGGCGGAGTATCTTGGGATCACCACCTCGCCCTCTGGAGTCGCCTCGGTGATGTAAAACCAAGATTTCTTCCACTCGCTCGCCGTCTTGGCGGGTAGCATCAAATCAAAAAAGGAGGCCTTCGATTTCAATTGAAACGTCAAGCCACCCGCGGCGAGCATTGGGCCGCCTGCTTCTTCGCGACTGATCCTCCTGTGGAACAGATCTTGCCACAGGGGGAAGTAGGGCCTTCGGCCCAGGTAGCACTCGCAGAACGCCACGAAAATGGCGAGCTGCTCGATGCTGTGTGGGCCCAGGTCCGACGGCTGGATCCCGTAGAAGGCGCAGAAGCGCCGGAAGAAAAGAGATGTGGGGAATCCCAGCCCCCGTTCCAGGTGGCTGGTGAAGCAGACGAACTCTCCCTCGCACGGGTCCGGAGTCACCTCTCCGGCCACGGGGATGCGCCACCTGCCGGCGTGCAGGATCCGGGCCTCCTCGAAAGACGCCAGAAGCGCTCTCGTACACTTGGACCTGCCCCATGGTTCGGTGGAGGGGGCCATTGGCGAAAAGGTTTGTGGAGGTCGGAGGATTTGGGATCGGCTGGATCGCGATGCGGAGGAGAACGGAGGTGCGCGCAATCGGAGGAAATGACAAGGGGGTGGCTTTCTGATCGCCTACCATTCCCTTTATATAGCGGTTGTTACCCGCCAAATCAGGAAGCCGTTACTACGCAGTGATTACGCCAAAAGTTACCGTTGGATTACCCCAATGGCTAGTTTGACTGCGTTTGACGTTCCAACTTCAGCCACTCGGCTCGCTGACCCGATCACTACAACAGTGACTAAATATTTCGCCGACCCGATCGCCAAAGCTGCGACCAGAATGACTAGTTTTCTCCTTTATTCAGGAGCCCGCCACCGATTCGACTGGACGTCTGCATTGAACCCGTATGCTCCGACTGCCAGTGAACACCTGCGTCCAATCGACGACGGCCTCGGGGACTACTGATGGGGATATGCCTACCGGGGTATACCCAGCAGGACGTTTCCAACTGGCCCAGGAACTGGCGAGTGGGCCTGCAAGACGGCGACTGGATCAAGGCCTGATGTGGATCCAAGCGACTGGAAGCTGAAGGCCCAGCAGAGTAGATAGGCCCAGTCGGATTAGGTTAAACGAGTACCGAAGCCTTAACTGATTCGGTTGAGATATGTAAACCCTAGGGGGAGGTGAGTCTATATAAACCTCCCTACAGGGCGTGTAGAGGCATGTTCCATCATACACCCAAGCGACTCGCCGCCTAGCCGGCGAGCTCGCCCCATTGTACCCCCATCATAATACGATCTAGCAGGAGTAGGTCTTTACCCTCCGGGGGGGCGAACCTGGGTAAAACCCTGTGTCTCCGCCCTCATCTCGCACCGCAGATGGCTGGCCGCCCTTGCCCTTCGGCCTACTACTCGCTGACGATTGTAGCATCTGCCGTGACCATTCCCACGACAGTGAGCTTGTCTCACAAATATACAAAGAATAACTAAAAAGTTCTAAGCACAAAGCACAAGAAAACTAAGGCTAAACACAGAGCTAGCAAAAGTGAACACTCACAGAATAATAAGGGTGAAAACTAGAGTGTTCTAGGCAATGAAAAAAGAGTGTATCTCTCTCCACAAGAAGTGTGTTGTGATCCAACCAACTTACTCAAGAAAACTAAGCAAACGAAAACCAAAAACAAAAACTAAGACGCTCCAAGAATAACACAACTGTGCATGAAACAATAAAAACGAAGTGTCTAGAAAGACCTGAGATTTTTTATTGATGAAGAAGGGGATGCCTTGGGAATCCCCAAGCTTTGACGCTTGTACCTCTTGAATATTTCTTGCGGTGACACCAGGGTGGCATCCCCAAGCTTGAGCTTTTGTCCATTCTTCATCTCATTACATCATTCTTTCTCTATACCTGAAAATTTTCCATCATACAAAACTTCACACAATCTTTATTAGCAATATTAGTTTATTCAAAAGATATTAGACCCTTAGGCAAAGCTTTGGAACAGCAAAAAATTTCATTAAAAACACAAGATACTATAGCAACTCCTTCAAAAATCTCAATTCCCCAAAAAAGAACTCAAAAATGAATCAATAAGAAGCAAATGCAAATAATGGCAGAAATCTGTCAAAACAGACCAGCAGGTAGAAACCGATTTTAAAAAAAAATTATGTTACTCAAATCAAAAAGTGTTGAACTAACGAAAGTTAGCTAACATACTGGGAGATTTATTCGTAAATTATCAGCTCAATCCGAGTTACAGAGACTCCTCACAAATTTTTATGGTGGAGGACATAAATCTGTTTCGGGACAGCAACTCCCCAAATCTTACTTCCCTCTTATTAGAGGTCATTCTTTGCACAAAAAACAAACAAAAAAGGATAAGGAGAGGTCATTACTGAAATAATAACTTCCAAGACTCAAGGAAACTCTTGGGTTATCTCCCAACAAGTACTTTTCTTTAATGCCTTTAAGTTAGGCTTGATAGTTTGAGAAGATGCTCACATAAGAAATATGAATTGAAGTAAAAGAGAGCATCAAGAAGCAAATTCAAAACACATTTAAGTCTAACCCACTTCCTATGCATAGGAATCTTGTAAAGAAACAAGTCATGAAATCACAAAGCAAAAAGCATAGGAAAGCAAAACAAGTGCAACTTCAAGATTTTCAACATAAAGAGGGGAAACTTAATATTGTTGAGACACATAAGACCATGTTTCCCTCTCTCATAATAACTTTCAGTAGCATCATGAATAAAATTAACAATATATCTATCACACAAAACATTCTTATCATGAACCACATGCATATAATGATTATTTACTCTCCGCATAAGCATAAGCATTCTTATTAATTGTAGTGGGAGAAAATTCAACAAAATAGCTATCATTGTTATTCTCATCACCATAATCATCAAATATAGGAGGCATATTGTAATCACAATTAATTTTCTCCTCAATAGTAGGTGGACTGAAAATATCATATTCATCATTGTAATCATCATATATTGGAGGTAAAGTATCATCAAAGTAAATTTTCTCCTCCGTACTTGGGGGACTAAAAAGGTCATTTTCATAAAAACTAGCTTCCCCAAGCTTAGACGTTTCCATAACATTAGCAATAATGGTGTCCAAAGAATTCATACTAACAACATTGCTATTAGCATGCAAATAAAGTTCCATAGGAATTTTAATTTTCTCTTCAAACACTTCATGTCCTCACTCAAGATAGATACTGTAAATCTCTCTAATTTTGTTGTTGTTTTCCATTAAGCCTAACTAGTGAAAACAAGAAACAAAAAACACAATTGCAGAATCTAAAGGAAATAACTTCGAGCACTCACACACAAAGAGGATGTGAGTACCTTTTACCTTACCTCCCCGGCAACGGCGCCAGAAAAGATCTTGATGTCTACGCACTTCTATTCTTGTAGACAGTTGTTGGGCCTCCAAGTGCAGAGGTTTGTAGAACAACAGAAAGTTTCCCTTAAGTGGTTCACCAAAGGTTTATCAAACTCAGGGAGGAAGTGGTCAAAGGTATCCCTCTCAAGCAACCCTGCAATCAAGATACAAGAAGTCTCTTGTGTCCCCAACACAACCAATACACTTGTCAGGTGTATAGGTGCACTAGTTCGGCAAATAGATAGTGAAATGCAAGTGGTAACGGTGCCAGAAAATAGCTTCTGACTTGATGTTGACGTGGGGTAACGACTAAAGGCAACAAGAAGGAAGCAAGCAGACATGCAACATATCTAATAGAAAACGGTGTTTCAATGCTTAGAAACAAGGCCTAGGGATCATACTTTCACTAGTGAACACTCTCTCATATAAATATCCTCTCTTCATGATACTACCCTTAACTACTCTCCGGTTGGACACTCTAATCCATGGTAGGGCTATAACAGCACACCTCAAAGTCCTCCTTCCCCAATCTAGATAACCCCACACTGTCACCTTGAGCACTAGAAGGTTCTGACAAACACCACAATTTCATAGAGACATCCAACTCCAAATATAACTCATAACAAATATTCAATCTAGCCAAAGTGCCACACACGGTATGCCCGCTGTCACTTTCACACACCTGGGGAAAAGCATAGATCTATTAAAACACAAAGAGTATTTATATAGACTCAATCCTAAATGCCACCATGGCGTGCACGCTGTCACTTTCACACACATGGGGAGAGCAGAGATCTAATGAAGCACTTAAGTAGCAAGGTAGATCTACTAGATTACAAAGCTCATGACCACAGCAAGATCATGCATAGAGAGAGAGATGAACACATAGCTACCGGTAGAGCCCTTAGCCTCGAGGAAGAACTATTCCCTCCTCATCATGGGAATCAACAATGGTGATAAAGATGGAGATCGATAGAGATGGATCCGGGGGCACTTCCTCATCCCGGCAGGGTGCTGGAACAGAGACTTTATGTCCCCTGAATCTTCTCTTCGGTGGAGGCGGCGCAGCGGAACTTTTTCTAGAAGTATGATGGATTATTTAGGGTTTTATCTCTAGGGGCTTATTATAGGTGAAGGAGGCATGGTCGGCGGAGGTCCAGGGGGCCCACACCCTCTATGGGCGTGGCCTAGGGTGGGCCCACGGACACCTAGGGTGTGGACACCCTGTGGCCCCCCTCAGGCTCTACTTCGTGGTTCCGTGTTGCTCCGGGAAAAATAATGACTTTGGCTTTTGTCCTGTCCAATTCCAAGAATATTGATTTTCTGCCTTTCTGGAACCAAAAACAGAAGAAAACAGGCAACTGGCACTGTGGCATCTTGTTAATAGGTTAGTTCCAGAAAGTGTATGAAAATACCTCAAAGTGTAGACAAAGCATAAGACAAATGATATAAAACAAGCATGGAGCATAAAAAATTATAGATACATTTACGACGTATCAGACTCGGAGGTTGTTGGAGGACGAGACGTGTGTGCGATCACAGATGCTCCGCTAAGTTGCGGCACTAGACTTCTACACGATCTTGAGATCGACAAGTGAATGACTACATCATCCACGAGTACAACCTCATAATGCTTTGTCGCTCTTCAAGGATATGTATTCTATACATGTATATCCACCCGTTAATTGTATCTAGGTAGATGGATCTTGGTGCTTAATAGTTCCCATCATAGATTCTTTTGTTTTCTATGATGTGAACCCAACAGGCACTTGCTTTATCTTGCTCACTGTGTCTTCGTTGGAGACTTTGCACGGAAGATTGCAACTTAGTGTGGTGGTTGGTGCTACGGAAGGCGATGAAGTATGTGGGCGGCGGCGTGGAGGCGGTAGTGCTTGTTGGGAATATGCCCTAGAGGCAATCATGTATGATGATATTTCCCATTGTATTCATAAAGATATTAAGTAGTCCTTGTATAAACATCTGATGTGTATCATTGAATATGTGATTCGGTTGTGTAACTATGCATTCATGTTGTTTGTACTAAATATCCTTGGTCATTGAGGTTGTGCTGGACACAAAACTTAGACCAATGTGAAAGTTGGCTTGATGACTCGGTTCCACTTTTCATGGGCATGGAGATGCTATTCCAACTTACACAGATTCGACTAAAGAGTTTAGCGAGTCGGATTGACCCATATTGAGGTACAACGAACAAGTTGTCATTTGTAAATCTCAATCAATGTAATCCTTAGACCTGAGGTTATTGCATAGTCCAAGTTGAGGATCACCGACTTAGGTTCTGTCAAACGCTGATCCGTAACTAGGCAGTTATAAAGGCAGAGTTCGGGTCGACTAAGAATCAAGCTATGTGATGTGAATAACCAAGATGGGATTTTGCCCCTCCACTTGGAGAGATATTCTCTGGGCCCTCTTGTGAGATATGATTCGGAAAGCATGGCCTTACACGACTCGATTAAGTGTTAACTGAGGCGATCGACAAAGAGTTAGTCGGGTGAATCACTTATCTCGGATCGAGAAGAGAGTCGGACTATTTAAGGGATGACAATTATTCGCCTATAGTCTGACAAGGTATATCGTGAGGAAAAAGGGACTCGGACGAAAGTCGCATTGGAAAGGCAAGTCGTCATGACTCTTTGGTGCTTGGGAGTCGGCATGTTCTGCTAGGAGCCGCTACCGACTGATCGATTGAGAGTCGGACTCCAATCGTGTGCAAGTAGCCATGAGCATGCGGGGTCACACACTTAAGAGCGGGAGCAAGTTCGGATTGGATCTGAACCTGTAATCTGGTTGGGTTGGACCTAAACCGGATAGGACTGAGTTAGTGAGTTGGACTCACGGTGACTAGTGTTATATGGGCTTTAGTGAATGGGTCGCGCGTGCAGAGCCCACGTTCATTCCCTATATATAGTGGAGCACCGTAACCCAGAAAGGTTAATCGTTGTTTGGTTAGGTCATTCCATGTGTTGGAAACCCTAGCTCCACAGTAGTCCAGCCGTCGTCATGAACCTAGCAGTTCGCCGCAGGCGTTCCTCCTTGTACGTGTGGATACCAGCAGAGGTGTTGTGCGATCAGCACCAGGACGATCGGATCGTGAGGACTGCACTGCATCAACTGACGCGCTTCATCAGTAATCCGCAACCGCGCGTCTAGTGGTAAACCTCGTGCCCTTCGATCCTGTGGCATCCCGCAAAACCACTACTAGAAAATCGCGTTGTTTTTGTGCATTGCATCGCCATCATCATGCATTGTTTGTCTGAACTATTTTGAAAAAACCTAGTTTCGCTTTGTACAGATACCCTCTTTATTTCAAATGCAAAACGCCGATCGTATCGGATATTTTATTTACCTAAAAACTAATTGCAAAGTGGCCTTGTTTTAAAATAAACAAAACCAAACAAACACACATTCTAAAACAGCCCCCCCTAAATCCTAGTCCCACCAAATCCTATCCTACCCACCACTCACAGCTTGCCACCTCACCCTCTCACCCATTTCCTACCCACCTGCCACCTCACCGATCCACCAGCCCCCCTCCCCCTCTCTTTTCACCCACAGCCTCTCTACCCCTCCCACTTCCAACCGGACCCCACCTCCTGGGTCAACCCCACCCGTCAGTCCCACCTCTCTCCTCTCAACTCCCTTGGACCCGGTCCACCCCCCACCCCTCTGCCCCAGCGCCCGGGTCCCACCTGGCCCACCCCGTGGGACCCGCCTCCCCCACCGACCCTCCCCTCCCCCGCGTGGCCCTCTTCGCCCACCTCCTTCTCCTCTCGTCTCTCTCCCCGCACGACAACCGACGCGCCGCCCCTCCCCGTCCCAGCGAGCCGCAGGCCGCGCCTCGCCTCGCAACCGCTCTGCTCCGCCGGACCCCCCCCCCCCGCCTCCGTCCGCCGCCGCCAGGGCCGGCCCTCCCTCCCGCGAGCGCCGCCGCCCGCGGCCCCTCTCCACCGCTCCCGCAGCCGCCAGCGCCTCCTCCGCGCTGCCTCCGTCCCCGCTCGCCCTACTGCCCCGCGCGTCCTCGCTCCGACCGCCTCGACGCGAGACCAACCCTGCCGCCGGCGCCTCCCCGCAGCACCGCCGGTCCCATCGTGCGCCAAGGACACCTTCCCCTTCGGCCCTCCGCGCCGCCCGCTCCTTCCCGCTCGGCTCAGTCCGCCGCCGCCGAGCGCGCTCCCTCCGGCCCGCGCCTCTCCCGGCCTCCTCCTCCTGCTTGTCGCCGAGCCGACCCCGCCGCCGACCTCGACCGCCTCCGCCTCCGCCCGAGCCCGCCCCGACCGCGCCGTCGCCCTCTCCGGCTAGCCCCACCGTCACCTTGCGAGCCGGCCGCAGCATCACCGCCTCCAACCGCCACGCGAGCCCGCGTCCTGCCGGTAGTTCTCGGCCTCCCTTCTGCAAGCATGCGACGCCCAGACGTGCTCCTGTTTGTCTCCTTGGAGGAAGTGGAGATCGTGGGGTCTTGTGGGAAGTTTGTCGCGGATGTGTTGACCACATGTCGATGTGGTGAGGGTACTAGTTACCTCGACAAGATCGATTCCGACGGTCCACCACGTGATGCCGACCCAAGATCATCAACGGAACCCGAGCTCGACACCGGCAAACCAAGATGGCACCACAAGACCGTCGACAAGAAACCGCGAACCGGAACCGGAGATCTCCGTCACGAAACCACAAGGCCTTTGGGGGCGGAACCGACAAGATCTACATCACGGAGCACCAAGAACCCCTTCATGGATCCGAAGGCCGAACCCTTGAACGACATGAACTACCCTCGAACGCCAAAACCCGAACCGGAAGGACGCCAAGATCGCCTCACGGAATCCGAAGCGCGGACCAGACAAGATCTTCGCGACGATAAGAACGACACCGACCCGGAAGAACCCGATGCGCCCCCGACACCGAACCAAGTACTCCTTTCGGGACGCCAAGCCCTCCTTCATGGATGCGACAAGACCTACCTCCGTTGTCCGAGAACGTTCTCACCGAGACCGTTCCGTCGAACCCTGAACCCCGAGACCGGACCCCGAACCCCCGGAACCCCAAGATCGCCGAACCCTAATGTGTGACCCCTTTCTCGAGCCCTATTTTATAAATGTAATAACAACTTGTTGCATATTAATTGCCATACTTGCATGCCTATTTGTGTGGTTTGGCGGCCTTATGCCGATTCACCTTATAATTAAATATGGGGCCCATATGCGGGCAAATCTAGTCTCATATTGGCCTCATTTAAATTTGTGCATCGAACCGTTGTCATATCTTGCCTTGTTAAACAACATTTAAATTGCGGGGCATCTAAATAACTTGAACCGTATATTTAATTGTCGGGACCCCGGTTCCGCTTAATCTGGCCTAATTGCATCGCATCCTTGCCATGTCATACCTCATACATGCATCATGCCCGATCTTTTGCCGTAGTATTAAATATTGCATCCGGTGTTTCTTCTAGTGTTTTGCTTCTTCGCGGATAAGGCCGTTGAGTTGATGCGAGTGTCGACCCGATCTTCGGTTGAACCTTCGACAATGTTTTCAGGCGAGCATCTCCCCCTTTCTACCTATCTTACTTTTATAGTATTTATTCCCTCCTGTTAATCTATTGCTATCTGTGTTGCGATGCTCTAGTTTCGTAACCGTGATATCCCTGGCAGCCCTATATCGCCTTGGACACATCCTATTACCTGTTGTTTGGTAGATAGTTGGACCGCGCGTCGTAGTCGCTTGCTCATGTGCGGTCGCGTGTCGTCAAGTACCACAGTTGTTGGAGAATGGCCGCCTGTTTAATGTTGGAGCTGATACTGGCTTTAATTATCGTTCACTTTAATTACTGTTTAACAACTAAAATTGAAGTAAGTAAGCAGAGGCATCGGTGGGTGATAGATAATATTTGGTTTCCGACCACCCACTTGTGTCCCGTAGGACCCCGAGTACTTGATACCTGTTCCTTGAACATTCGCACTATCCACATACGGGGTATTATGGGCCCCCCTTAGCCAGAGCTTGATTCAGTCTTATTTCTTGGGGCCACAAACTAGTTTGAGGTTTTATTTACGATCCTGTACTTATGCCATGCTTTACTGCTTTATTTACGATTGTGCGAGGAGCACACTGTACTGTTTAGGAATTGTGACCCATTTTCGCGGTATCGACACCCCGAGTTTTCGGGTTCCCAGTCGTTTACAGCCGGCCCCACAAACCTCGGGTCCGTCTCGGAGCTAGCTTACTTTGTTGCGGGTGTACTCCAAGGGGTGGCCCCCTGAAATATTTCTGAATCCTGTGATTGCTTTGTCGTGAAAGCCTCGTTGGGTTTTGATTTGGTTTTTCCGAGGTTGATGGTGTGTGTGTTGCTATTTGTGCACCCCGGCCGGGTTAAAACTTTCTGAAAGCCGTGTCCGCGGTTATGGACGACTTGGAGCACAGTATCTCGATCATAGACAAGCATAACTAAAGTAGTGCTATAAATTTGACTTTATAATGACTAGTAATCAGCTTCACTATAATGGAATGGCTAACTAAAACTGCCCACAATTGCTTGTTTGGGTGTCGCTTGCGACCATTGTACCTGACTAGTAAGTATTGCAACTATACGGAATGGCTAAATAAAAGTACCAACAACTGCTGGGTTTTGGGTTATCTCATGCTAATTGAATCTGACTAGTAAGTGTTGTAACTATCACGGATTGGTTGACTAAAAGTGCCCACTGCTTATTTTATCAAGATGATTATCTATACCTGACTAGTAATTACTGCAACGATAACTGAATAAATAAAACTGCCAACGGTGTGAGTTCCTCGGTTGACTTCCTCGTTTGGTCTCGAGGGGGAAACACCAGGATGGGTTTGTTTGATGGTAGTATCAGGTTGGCTCCGAATAGATCTTTCTTACCCCTCTCTCTGATAGCCGACAGTTGTATCGAGTCTCTATAGATTGTTTAGTGCATGCTGCCGCTGCCGCTTCAGTCCACCATACCTGTGTAGGCGAGGACCGCCGAATTCTAGTCTCGCCGTGTACTGGCCTCAGTACTGACGCTCCTATTTTTCCTTTGCCCTTTGTCGGCACCCCTTTTGTTTAAGTAGGTTTTGAGATCGACGTCGTTAGCAGGGTTACCCTTCCGGCTTGGCCTGGGCAGGGTTACGAACGCCATTGGTTATTCTTCAGGGCTCTTAGCCCCATTTGCATCTTGTCCGTAGTCGGACGCTCTATCATTTTCAAGGTGAATTGGATCTTTGTATTGTATATCTGTATTCTTGACTCATTGAGTCGCTGTTATATATATCTGTTCTGTGGGTCCCATCGAGGACTGTTGTGTAATGTTATTACTTTGTTTTCCACCCGCACGAAAGTGCCTGGTGGGCACCTTTGAATCGTTTCTATGCGGGTTTGGCGGGTTTCGCTAAAACATGCATAGGTCCGATTCTGAGGGTGTTACAGAGTGGTATCAGAGCTCAGCAGTTGCGATACCCCACAAGTCCAGCCTGTAGGATAACCTAGCTAACGGCCGAAGTAGAGTGTCAAAACTATTTTTGCAAAATTGGTTGGATAGTTCTGATTAGGTCTGATTTTACTCCTTACCCCTCTGCTGCTCTCCTCTCACCTCTGCGTGTTTTGAATCCGCTCTCTTCTCTCTCTTCGAGTCCAGGATTTCTCGCGGTTGGGTTCCGTCGTACCTTCAGGTTTTCGCTTCCTCTTTTGGTAACGGTGTTGCTACATCCGGTCTTCATGCTATCCGAGGAATCCTTCGTCTGGTGGACTTCTCTTTGTTCCTTCTCGTGCCTTCCGGTGTTTTCCGACGCGACGACATCATCTACGCCAGATCCGATGCAGATTCTGCATCACTCCTTTGTTTCCGAACCTCGGTTGTCGAGATCTTCAGTCTGATTCCGAGAGTTGGTTGCATAATCCGCCTATCCGTGTGCAGAGTAATGGTTTGAGTGCGGGATGGAGTAGCTACCATACCACTACTCTTATCATTCGCTCTTGTACATTGAATTGGTGAATTAATGTGATTTTTACTCCTTCAATGAAAGTTAGAGGTGGCCTTACCTTTAACTTCGTCCGTTGTTTATCCGGAGTGCTCTCTTGACGAACGTGGACAACGACCTCTTGTTAGTGGTGTCGCGAAGATCTACACGAAGCGAGAAGACGCAGACCGCCAACCTTCCTTCCAGTACCATGAGGCGGATCTCGAGGGCGAGATCCATTGTTAGTGGTGTCGAATTGTGGCATCCCGCAAAACCACTACTAGAAAATCGCGTTGTTTTTGTGCATTGCATCGCCATCATCATGCATTGTTTGTCTGAACTATTTTGAAAAAACCTAGTTTCGCTTTGTACAGATACCCTCTTTATTTCAAATGCAAAACCCCGATCGTATCGGATATTTTATTTACGTAAAAACTAATTGCAAAGTGGCCTTGTTTTAAAATAAACAAAACCAAACAAACACACATTCTAAAACAGCCCCCCCTAAATCCTAGTCCCACCAAATCCTATCCTACCCACCACTCACAGCTCGCCACCTCACCCTCTCACCCATTTCCTACCCACCTGCCACCTCACCGATCCACCAGCCCCCCTCCCCCTCTCTTTTCACCCACAGCCTCTCTACCCCTCCCACTTCCAACCGGACCCCACCTCCTGGGTCAACCCTACCCGTCAGTCCCACCTCTCTCCTCTCAACTCCCTTGGACCCGGTCCACCCCCCACCCCTCTGTCCCAGCGCCCGGGTCCCACCTGGCCCACCCCGTGGGACCCGCCTCCCCCACCGACCCTCCCCTCCCCCGCGTGGCCCTCTTCCCCCACCTCCTTCTCCTCTTGTCTCTCTTCCCGCACGACAACCGACGCGCCGCCCCTCCCCGTCCCAGCGAGCCGCAGGCCGCGCCCCGCCTCGCCACCGCTCTGCTCCGCCGGACCCCCCCGCCTCCGTCCGCCGCCGCCAGGGCCGGCCCTCCCTCCCGCGAGCGCCGCTGCCCGCGGCCCCTCTCCACCGCTCCCGCAGCCGCCAGCACCTCCTCTGCGCTGCCTCCGTCCCCGCTCGCCCCACCGCCCCGCGCGTCCTTGCTCCGACCGCCTCGACGCGAGACCAACCCTACCACCGGCGCCTCCCAGCAGCACCGCCGGTCCCGTCGTGCGCCAAGGCCACCTTCCCCTTCGGCCCTCCGCGCCGCCCGCTCCTTCCCGCTCGGCTCAGTCCGCCGCCGCCGAGCGCGCTCCCTCCGGCCCGCGCCTCTCCCGGCCTCCTCCTCCTGCTTGTCGCCGAGCCGACCCCGCCGTCGACCTCGACCGCCTCTGCCTCCGCCCGAGCCCGCCCCGACCGCGCCGTCGCCCTCTCCGGCTAGCCCCACCGTCACCTTGCGAGCCGGCCGCAGCATCACCGCCTCCAACCGCCACGCGAGCCCGCGTCCTGCCGGTAGTTCTGGGCCTCCCTTCTGCAAGCATGCGACGCCCAGACATGCTCCTATTTGTCTCCTTGGAGGAAGTGGAGATCGTGGGGTCTTGTGGGAAGTTTGTCGCGGATGTGTTAACCACGTGTCGATGTGGTGAGGGTACTAGTTACCTCGACAAGATCGATTCCGACGGTCCACCACGTGATGCCGACCCAAGATCATCAACGGAACCCGAGCTCGACACCGGCAAACCAAGATGGCACCACAAGACCGTCGACAAGAAACCGCGAACCGGAACCGGAGATCTCCGTCACGAAACCACAAGGCCTTTGGGGGCGGAACCGACAAGATCTACATCACGGAGCACCAAGAACCCCTTCATGGATCCGAAGGCCGAACCCTCGAACGACATGAACTACCCTCGAACGCCAAAACCCGAACCGGAAGGACGCCAAGATCGCCTCACGGAATCCGAAGCGCGGACTAGACAAGATCTTCGCGACGATAAGAACGACACCGACCCGGAAGAACCCGATGAGCCCCCGACACCGAACCAAGTACTCCTTTCGGGACGCCAAGCCCTCCTTCACGGATGCGACAAGACCTACCTCCGTTGTCCGAGAACGTTCTCGCCGAGACCGTTCCGTCGAACCCTGAACCCCGAGACCGGACCCCGAACCCCCGGAACCCCAAGATCGCCGAACCCTAATGTGTGACCCCTTTCTCGAGCCCTATTTTATAAATGTAATAACAACTTGTTGCATATTAATTGCCATACTTGCATGCCTATTTGTGTGGTTTGGGGGCCTTATGCTGATTCACCTTATAATTAAATATGGGGCCCATATGCGGGCAAATCTAGTCTCATATTGGCCTCATTTAAATTTGTGCATCGAACCGTTGTCATATCTTGCCTTGTTAAACAACATTTAAATTGCGGGGCATCTAAATAACTTGAACCGTATATTTAATTGTCGGGACCCCGGTTCCGCTTAATCTGGCCTAGTTGCATTGCATCCTTGCCATGTCATACCTCATACATGCATCATGCCCGATCTTTTGCCGTAGTATTAAATATTGCATCCGGTGTTTCTTCTAGTGTTTTGCTTCTTCGCGGATAAGGCCGTTGAGTTGATGCGAGTGTCGACCCGATCTTCGGTTGAACCTTCGACAATGTTTTCAGGCGAGCATCTCCCCCTTTCTACCTATCTTACTTTTATAGTATTTATTCCCTCCTGTTAATCTATTGCTATCTGTGTTGCGATGCTCTAGTTTCGTAACCGTGATATCCCTGGCAGCCCTATATCGCCTTGGACACATCCTATTACCTGTTGTTTGGTAGATAGTTGGATCGCGCGTCGTAGTCGCTTGCTCATGTGCGGTCGCGTGTCGTCAAGTACCATAGTTGTTGGAGAATGGCCGCCTGTTTAATGTTGGAGCTAATACTGGCTTTAATTATCGTTCACTTTAATTACTGTTTAACAACTAAAATTGAAGTAAGTAAGCAGAGGCATCGGTGGGTGATAGATAATATTTGGTTTCCGACCGCCCACTTGTGTCCCGTAGGACCCCGAGTACTTGATACCTGTTCCTTGAATATTCGCGCTATCCACATACGGGGTATTATGGGCCCCCCTTAGCCAGAGCTTGATTCAGTCTTATTTCTTGGGGCCACAAACTAGTTTGAGGTTTTATTTACGATCCTGTACTTATGCCATGCTTTACTGCTTTATTTACGATTGTGCGAGGAGCACACTGTACTGTTTAGGAATTGTGACCCGTTTTCGCGGTATCGACACCCCGAGTTTTCGGGTTCCCAGTCGTTTACAGCCGGCCCCACAAACCTCGGGTCCGTCTCGGAGCTAGCTTACTTCGTTGCGGGTGTACTCCAAGGGGTGGCCCCCTGAAATATTTCTGAATCCTGTGATTGCTTTGTCGTGAAAGCCTCGTTGGGTTTTGATTTGGTTTTTCCGAGGTTGATCGTGTGTGTGTTGCTATTTGTGCACCCCGGCCGGGTTAAAACTTTCTGAAAGCCGTGTCCGCGGTTATGGACGACTTGAAGCACAGTATCTCGATCATAGACAAGCATAACTAAAGTAGTGCTATAAATTTGACTTTATAATGACTAGTAATCAGCTTCACTATAATGGAATGGCTAACTAAAACTGCCCACAATTGCTTGTTTGGGTGTCGCTTGCGACCATTGTACCTGACTAGTAAGTATTGCAACTATAACGGAATGGCTAAATAAAAGTACCAACAACTGCTGGGTTTTGGGTTATCTCATGCTAATTGAATCTGACTAGTAAGTGTTGTAACTATCACGGATTGGTTGACTAAAAGTGCCCACTGCTTATTTTATCAAGATGATTATCTATACCTGACTAGTAATTACTGCAACGATAACTGAATAAATAAAACTGCCAACGGTGTGAGTTCCTCGGTTGACTTCCTCGTTTGGTCTCGAGGGGGAAACACCAGGATGGGTTTGTTTGATGGTAGTATCAGGTTGGCTCCGAATAGGTCTTTCTTACCCCTCTCTCTGATAGCCGACAGTTGTATCGAGTCTCTATAGATTGTTTAGTGCATGCTGCCGCTGCCGCTTCAGTCCACCATACCTGTGTAGGCGAGGACCGCCGAATTCTAGTCTCGCCGTGTACTGGCCTCAGTACTGACGCTCCTCTTTTTCCTTTGCCCTTTGTCGGCACCCCTTTTGTTTAATCAGGTTTTGAGATCGACGTCGTTAGCAGGGTTACCCTTCCGGCTTGGCCTGGGCAGGGTTACGGACGCCATTGGTTATTCTTCAGGGCTCTTAGCCCCATTTGCATCTTGTCCGTAGTCGGATGCTCTATCATTTTCAAGGTGAATTGGATCTTTGTATTGTATATCTGTATTCTTGACTCATTGAGTCACTGTTATATATATCTGTTCTGTGGGTCCCATCGAGGACTGTTGTGTAATGTTATTACTTCATTTTCCACCCGCACGAAAGTGCCTGG
The DNA here is from genome assembly GCA_916181665.1 of Avena sativa. Classification (NCBI taxonomy): domain Eukaryota; kingdom Viridiplantae; phylum Streptophyta; class Magnoliopsida; order Poales; family Poaceae; genus Avena; species Avena sativa. Next base: position 53,368,479 of record OV702295.1, on the reverse strand, counting down.
TGGGCACCTTTGAATCGTTTCTATGCGGGTTTGGCGGGTTTCGCTAAAACTTGCATAGGTCCGATTCTGAGGGTGTTACAGATCCAGGGCGAGAAAGCAGGTTGCTTTCTTCGAAGGTGAAAGGTGACATTGCGACATTGCTGGCTCCTGGAAGTTGATGATGACGTGAATTACTTTTTGGCCTGCTTCCTCATCGACTTTGATTCTTCTTTGGTCGGACCGTGGAGCTAGACGAGGGCCTTGTTGACAAGCTGCACTTCATTTTTGCACATTTTTCCTCTTGCCATTCCCTATAATATGTTAATCAGTACCTTGTAACACTAGCTGTTTGGGGCTTTATTAATTTAAAGATGGGATCTTTGATCCTTTGATTAAAAATCTGTTAAAAAAAATACTTCAATAACGGCAGAATTGGTTTGAGGTAGCCGGAGCTACCCGCGCCAGGGAAGAAGGAGAGGAAGAAGAAAGGCGTACCGGAGCTGGGTGTGGGACACCAGGAAGTAGAAGTAGCAGCGGGGCCAGGAGTGTGACCGCCGGAGGACACTGTTGCTTGTGAGCCTGGCGTCCATCATGGGACATCAGGTACCATTGTACCACGACTGCTGCTCGGAGCCCTCACGCTACTGCTGGACATCAGGGTAGTCTGTAGGTATACTGTAGACATACATTCAGGGTTATACATTTAGGTTAGTCTGTAGATAAATGTCGAGGTGGAGATTAATGTCTGTAGGTATACTGTAAACCGCCGGCTTCGCCCTGTCGTAGCGTCTTAGATGTCGTTGCGAGTTTCACAACGCCGGTAGATATTGTATCTATGCATAACTTGTTTTTGCAGGAAGTTGTGAATGGTATGGTTCATGTGCATGTGATGTATGTGTGTAATCCATACGTGATCTGCGAATCACGGTTTTTGTCAGCCGACTGGAGCCTAGGTGCTGTCATTTTATTGTATAACGACATGCGTGTCGGATTCTCCATGTAATTTACTTTACTAAGCTAGTGTAGCTGGTTGGAGAACCCGGAAGGCATGCAAGGTGTTGTACATGTCGGCGACATGGAGTAAGACGGCAAGTGACAAGAGTTGGCACGAGTCGGATTACAGGCTTTGTGGATATGGAGATCGCCATGAAGAGAGCCATACCATTTCACATTATAATTGCTTTATTTTGTGTTATTGTTATGTCTCAGTTTTACCTCTATTAGATAGTCGGTAAAATTTAATCCCTCAAAGAAGGTCTAGTCGGTTTTCCCGCCAGTGTTTGCACCATCACAAGTCGGACATTTTTGGTAGTGGGCTCATAAAATTGAGGTGCTGCAAATTCTTTCCGACTAGGTGGGTTCGAGTCGGACTCTTACTGCGGAAACACTCGGTAAGCTAGACGGGTCTATCACAACGGTTGTGGGGCTTGGGGAAAGGTCGGATGGGAGCCGGGGCATGTGATGCCACCCGTCCAATAGGAGTCACATGAGATGCGATTAACAAGGAGTTGTCTACCTAGATCACTTGGCGGCTAGCGGTGATGCTAAAGCTCACTAGCCGACTTGCTTATTTAGGATCCTGAATCACTAAGCAACCATCGGAGGGGTGTTGGTTCTAGTGGGAGCATAAAATATTAAAATGTTTAATATGCTTGCTCTTTTATGAATACATGTCTTAAGTGTTTTGCATATTTTCTGTTGTAGATCATGGCACCAAGTAGCAGTCACTCTCAGATATCCGGTTTTGCGTTGAGAATCATTCTTGAGAAAGATAAACTGAACGACACTATTACCAACTGGTATCGAAATCTGAGAATTGTTCTCAAACAAGAAAAGAAGGACCATGTCCTAGACAACCCACTTCCAGATGAGCCGAATGAGAATGCGACTGTCGCTGCCACCAATGCCTACCGTCAGGCTAAGGATGAGTCCATGGATATTAGCTGTCTTATGCTTGGTCACATGGAACCGGACTTGCAAAAGCAGTCCGAGCATGTTGAGGCCTACGATATGATCGAAAGCCTCAAAAGTATGTTCCAGGCTCAGGCGAAAATTGAGAGGTATCAAGTCTCTCAGGCTTTGCTGAGTTGCAAGCTTAAGGATGGTGATCCACTGAGTCCGCATGTGATCAAAATGGTTGGTTACGTGCAGTCTTTGGAGAGGCTTGGCTACCCCATTAGTGAAGAGTTCGCTACGGATATAATTCTAAACTCTCTTCCTAGTGCATATGGGCAGTTCATTTCGAACTACCACATGCATGGTATGGATAAGAAGATCACTAAATTACATGGGATGCTCAAGCAGGCAGAGGCGGATCTCAAGAAGGGCGCCAGTCAAGTGTTGATGGTGCAGAATAAGGCTAAGTTCAAGAAGAGTTCTTAGACTAAGAAGAAGGCTAAGTCAGGAGGAAAGCAGGCTCCGGACCTGGTCCCAAGCGCTTCCTCAGGGACTAAGCCATCTCCTTCAGCCGAATCCACTTGCTTCTACTGCAAGGCGGATGGCCACTGGAAGAGAAACTGCAGCAAGTACTTGGCCGACAAAGCCAAGAGTGGAGGTATGACTTCCGACTCAGGTACACTTGTTTGCAATGTTATAGACATATATCTTGCTGATGCACCTAATAGTTCTTGGGTATATGATACCTGATCAGTTATTCACATCTGCAACTCGTTGCAGGGACTTGTAAGAACTAGGAGCGTAGCAAGAGGCGAGGTTGATATTCAAGTCGGCAACAAAGCAAGAGTTGCTGCGTTGGAAGTCGGAACGATGCAACTTCATTTACCTTCCGGATTCATTATGGAACTAAATAATTGTTATTATGTTCCAGTGCTCAGTCGAAACATTATTTCTGCTTCATGTTTGATAAGGCAAGGCTATGAGTCGAATATCAAGAATAATGGTTGTTCTTTGTATTTGAATGATATGTTTCACGGCTTTGCACCCGTCCAGGACGGGTTATTTATTTTGAATCTTGATGGTGAGTCGGTTTATAACATAAATGTTAAAAGGTTGAAACCAAATGATCTGAATATGACTTACTTTTGGCACTGTCGGCTTGGTCATATAAGTTGGAAACGCATGAAGAAGCTCCATGATGATGGACTCCTAACTTCGTTCGACTTGGAGTCGTTCGAGACATGCGAATCTTGCCTACTCGGCAAAATGACCAAGACACCCTTTGCAAAGAGTTGCGAAAGGGCGTCCGACTTGTTGGGACTAGTACATAGTGATGTATGTGGACCAATGAGCACGACAGCCAGGGGTGGTTATGAGTACTTCATTACCTTCACTGATGATTTGAGTAGGTATGGATATATCTACTTGATGAAACATAAGTCGGAAGCCTTTGAAAAGTTCAAAGAATTCCAGAATGAAGCACAGAATCAACTTAGCAAGAAAATAAAGTTTCTTCGGTCGGACCGAGGAGGTGAGTACATGAGCCATGAGTTTAATGACCATCTGAAAAGTTGTGGAATAGTTCCTCAACTTACTCCGCCAGGAACGCCGCAAAGGAACGGTGTTCCGGAAAGGCGGAATCGGACCTTGTTGGACATGGTATGGTCAATGATGAGTCGGATAGATCTGCCTTTATCATTTTGGGGTTATTGTCTAGAAACAGCGGTGTTCACACTAAACAGAGTACCATCAAAATCGGTAGAGAAGACACCGCATGAGATGTGGACAGGCAAAAAGCCGAGTTTGTCTTTTCTTAAGATTTGGGGTTGTGAAGCATTTGTCAAGCGACTCCAGTCGGACAAGCTTACAGCCAATTCGGATAAGTGTATTTTCGTGGGGTATCCGAGGGAAACCTTGGGTTACTACTTCTACAACCGAGAAGAGGGCAAAGTGTTTGTCGCTCGGAACGGTGTCTTCCTTGAGAAAGAGTTTCTCAGTCGGGGAGTAAGTGGGAGCACGGTGCAGCTCGAAGAAATTCAAGAGGAACCGGCTAGTGGCGAGTCGGCAAAAACCTTGGAGGTTGAGCCAGTCGTGATAGCTGAGCCGGTAGCAACACCTGTACTACGAAGATCGGCGAGATTACGAAGTGTTCGTGATGTGTTACTGTTAGACAGTGATGAGCCAGCAAATTATTCGGAAGCGATGGTGGGATCTGATTCTGAGTCATGGCTTGGAGCCATGAGATCCGAGTTAAAGTCCATGGATGAAAATCAAGTTTGGAACTTGGTTGATCTGCCAGACGGTGCAAGACCCGTCGATTGCAAATGGGTCTTTAAGAAGAAAACTGATATGGATGAAAATGTTTCAATCTATAAAGCACGCCTTGTCGCAAAGGAGTTCCGACAAGTTCAAGGAGTTGATTACGATGAGACTTTCTTGCATGTAGCGATGCTTAAATCAGTTCAGATCATGTTAGCTATAGCGGCCTATTTCGACTACGAGATATGGCAGATGGATGTCAAAACGGCTTTCCTTAACGGAAATTTAACCGAGGACGTGTATATGATACAACCCGAGGGTTTTGTCGATCTGGCTAATGCTGACAAGGTGTGCAAACTTCATAAATCCATTTATGGGTTGAAGCAAGCATCTCGGAGTTGGAATATTCGCTTTGATGAGGTAGTCAAATCGTTTGGCTTCATCAAGAGTGATCATGATTCTTGTTTGTACAAGAAGTTTAGTGGGAACAAAGTAAATTTTCTAATCTTATATGTGGATGACATATTACTGATTGGAAATGATGTCCAGATGTTGCAAGAAACCAAGGAATCATTAGAAAGGAGTTTCTCAATGAAAGACTTGGGTGAGGCAACATACATCCTCGGAATCCGGATCTATAGAGATAGATCAAGGAGGCTCATTGGATTGAGTCAGAGTACTTATTTGGACAAAGTGTTGAAGAAGTTCAACATGGAATCGTCTAAGAAGGGGTTCTTACCGATGTCCCATAGTGTAAAACTTAGCAAGACTCAGTGTCCTTCGACAACTGATGAGCGAAGTCGGATGAGTGCGATTCCATATGCTTCTGCAGTCGGATCCATCATGTATGCCATGATTTATACTAGGCCGGATGTTTCCTATGCTCTGAGTGTTGTGAGCAGATACCAGGCTGATCCTGGAGAGATCCACTAGACAGCGGCTAAAAATATCCTAAAGTACTTGAGAAGGACTAAGGATATGTTCTTGGTTTATGGTGGTGAAGATGAACTCAGTGTAAAGGGTTACACGGATGCGAGTTATCTTACCGACTCTGATGATTCTCGTTCGCAATCCGGATACGTGTTTATTATAAACGGAGGTGCTGTGAGCTGGAAGAGTTCCAAGCAAGAGACTGTGTCTGCGTCTACAACAGAGGCTGAGTATATTGCCGCCTCGGAGGCAGCAAAGGAAGCTGTTTGGATGAGGAATTTCCTCATGGATCTTGGTGTGGTTCAGTGCTCGTCCAATCCGTTGGACGTGTATTGTGACAACAATGGTGCTATTGCACAAGCCAAGGAACCTAGACAACACCAGAAGAACAAGCACATACTCATGCGGTACCACCTGATTCGCCAGTTCGTGGATCAAGGTGATATCAAGTTATGCAAGGTACACACGGATGCAAATATTGCGGATCCGTTGACAAAACCCTTACCATAGCCGAAGCATGAGGCGCACCTGAGAGCCATGGGCATTAGATGCTTAGACATGTGATGTCGGAAGATTGACTCTAGTGCAAGTGGGAGACTGTTGAGAATATGCCCTAGAGGCAATCATGTATGATGATATTTCCCATTGTATTCATAAAGATATTAAGTAGTCCTTGTATAAACATCTGATGTGTATCATTGAATATGTGATTCGGTTGTGGAACTATGCATTCATGTTGTTTGTACTAAATATCCTTGGTCATTGAGGTTGTGTTGGACACACAACTTAGACCAATGTGAAAGTTGGCTTGATGACTCGATTCCACTTGTCATGGGCATGGAGATGCTATTCCAACTTACACAGATTTGACTAAAGAGTTTAGCGAGTCGGATTGACCCATATTGAGGTACAACGAACAAGTTATCATTTGTATATCTCAATCAATGTAATTATTAGACCTGAGGTTATTGCATAGTCCGAGTTGAGGATCACCGACTTAGGTTCTGTCAAATGCTGATCCGTAACTGGACAGTTATAAAGGCAGAGTTCGGGTCGACTGAGAATCAAGCTATGTGATGTGAATAACCAAAATGGGATTTTGCCCCTCCACTTGGAGAGATATTCTCTGGGCCCTCTCGTGAGATATGATTCGGAAAGCATGGCCATGCACGACTCGGTTAAGTGTTAACCGAGGCGATCGACTAAGAGTTAGTCGGGTGAATCACTTATCTCGGATCGAGAAGAGAGTCGGACTATTTAAGGGATGAAAATTATTCGCCTATAGTCTGACAAGGTATATCGTGAGGCAAAAGGGACTCGGACGAAAGTCGCATTGGAAAGGCAAGTCGTCATGACTCTTTGGTGCTTGGGAGTCGGCACGTTCTGCTAGGAGCCGCTACCGACTGATCGATTGAGAGTCAGACTCCAATCGTGTCCAAGTAGCCATGAGCCTGCGGGGTCATACACTTAAGAGCGGGAGCAAGTTCGGATTGGATCTGAACCTGTAATCTGGTTGGGTTGGACCTAAACCGGATAGGACTGAGTTAGTGAGTTGGACTCACGGTGACTAGTGCTATATGGGCTTTAGTGAATGGGTCGCGCGTGCAGAGCCCACGTTCATTCCCTATATATAGTGGAGCACCGTAACCCAGAAAGGTTAATCGTTGTTTGGTTAGGTCATTCCATGTGTTGGAAACCCTAGCTCCACAGTAGTCCAGCCGTCGTCATGAACCTAGCAGTTCGCCGCAGGCGTTCCTCCTTGTACGTGTGGATACCAGCAGAGGTGTTGTGCGATCAGCACCAGGACGATCGGATCGTGAGGACTGCACTGCATCAACTGACGCGCTTCATCAGTAATCCGCAACCGCGCGTCTAGTGGTAAACCTCGTGGCCTTCTACCTCAGCTGGATCTTGGGATCACTACGTTAGAGGAATTTTTTTGTTTTATCTCTGCGTGTCCCAACAGTGCTCGGAGTCCTCCCTTTGTTGTCATGTACATGCTCAGGGGAGCCCTTCTGCTCCACCTCTTGACAGGTGCGACGCCCTTCGATCCAGGGCGAGAAAGCAGGTTGCTTTCTTCCAAGGTGAAATGTGACATTGCGACATTGCTGGCTCCTGGAAGTTGATGATGACATGAATTACTCTTTGGCATCGACTTTGATTCTTCTTTGGTCGGACCGTGGAGCTGGACGAGGGCCTTGTTGACAAGCTGCACTTCATTTTTGCACATTTTTTCCTCGTGTCATTCCCTATAATCTGTTAATCAGTACCTTGTAACACTAGCTGTTTGGGGCTTTATTAATTTAAAGCTGGGATCTTTGATCCTTTGATTAAAAAATCTGTTAAAATAATACTTCAATAACGGCAGAATTGGTTTGAGGTAGCCGGAGCTACCCGCGCCAGTGAAGAAGGAGAGGAAGAAGAAGGGCGTACCGGCGCTGGGTGTGGGACACCAGGAAGTAGAAGTAGCAGCGGGGCCAGGAGTGTGACCGCCGGAGGACACTGCTGCTTGTGAGGCTGGCGTCCATCATGGGACATCAGGTACCAATGTACCACGACTGCTGCTCGGAGCCCTCACGCTGCTGCTGGACATCAGGGTAGTCTGTAGGTATACTGTAGACATATATTCAGGGTTATACATTTAGGTTAGTCTGTAGATAAATGTCGAGGTGGAGATTAAATTCTAGTCTGTAGATATACTCTGCTCTTAGAGGATAAATTGTTGTCCACATTTAGGTTGTTGCTGATAAATTTAAATTGAATTAAGGGACATCGAAACGAATTGTTTGTCCACATTTATTGTGCACATTCAGGTTAGTTGCTGATAAATTATTGTCCACATTTATGTAAATCCAAGAGGGTTGTTTGTATGGAGTCAAGTAATTTTTTTTTGGAAGGCAAGATGAAACAATGAATTTGCTATAGGATTTTATCTGAACTTTGTTGCCAAGTATGTTGCACTTTGACCTATCTATATACTGTAGGATGATATTAATATATGCTCTTTATCAAAAAAATCTACCATAGGATATGTTCTTAAAATAAAGTAGACGAGCTTTATATTTCCATTATGCACCCAAATTAATTCAGTGAAGCTTGCTATCTCGCTTTGGGAACTCAAGGAGCATGCATGCTGTAGGAGATTGAAGCTGAGAAATGGAAACCGTAGTTTCAGAAGGAGATGCAAGTTTCCATTCCATGCAGGTGAATTCAAAGGTCGAGGGGAGGATGTTGTAGACTTGTCCTTTGTAATGCAGAGCCTCGGTCTTCCTAGTGAGCAGAGTATTTTCCGAAGCATGTAATTCATGTGTTCTAAAGGTGAGATCTTGTACTGGATACTACCCAATCAAGCATGTAATTCAGAGTATTTTTCGAAGCATGTAATTCATAGCCATTACAACTATGCTGGTCAGGTTTTCTGCCCACACATCCCAGCTAGAGTCACTACACAGCAGTGCTCTGCATCATCGCATCACAAATGATGACTCGCTGCAGAGCCTGGAGATTTTCGATTCTTTGACACAGTATCTTTTCTCCCCATGAATCGGAGCAGAGAAAAATCAGAGCGGCAGTGGCAGGGAAAGCCAATGGCTGAAAACTGTTTCCAGGACAGAATCTCTTTTAGCCCTTAATCACTGATCTTGCCTAAGGTTTGGGTTAGGCAAGACAAAGAGATTGGCGTGATCTTTTGTTCTAGAAAATTATATGGCTCAATTGAACAACTAAACAAATTATGACAAATCTAAACGGGAGACATACACAAGTTTCATAAAAGGTGTTGATTGGTGCAAGAATGTGTCCTGACATGTGTGTTAAAGAGTAGAAGGAGGTTGACAGGATTTCTTTTATCCCTTAATCACTGAACTTGCATAAAGGCTTGGGTCGGGCAAGGCAAAGAGATTGACATGTTAGCAAATTATATGGATCAATTGACTAAGTTAGATGATGGTTATTGTCTGTGCATAGTGATCTATTGCACAATGCACAGTCTGCCTATTTCTTCATTCTCAAGTCTGGAATAGATGGTCATTTAGAGTGATATCCTGGTAAGTGCACTCCTGGTACTATCAAAAAATATTCCATTGTCATTTTTGCCATAAAGAGTATAGTCGCTATTGTTCTGAAGAGTATTATTTCTGTCCAATTAGAGTTTACAAGATTTTTTTCTCTACTGCAGAGTGGACAAGCAAATTCACACCCACAAAATATGAGAAAGAAAGAAGTGCATTATGTTTCTTAGAGTTTCTTATTTACCTGAATTTAATGTATATCTATGCAAACTTGTTAGTTTAACTGATTTGCACTTGGAGTAGTTCTGCTGTTAGTAAAACTATCACCATTTGTGTGTTCGAACTATGCTGTAAGTTTTTCAGTGCTATGCATGGTCGCTCAATCTAGGTTGGGCACCGCATACTTGTGTGTTCAAACTGTACTCAAACATTCAGTGATCTAGGTTGGGCAGTATGACAAACTAGTGAAGTTGTGCATATTCAGACTAATGAATGTTCAAACTGTATTCAGTAAAACTATTGACTAACTTGTTTGTTCAAACTACTCCAGTGGGAAGTAATCACTGAATCTTAGAGTACATGCAGATAGGCTTTTTGCAGATTTGGAGTAGCAGGAAATACAATGGTTGATTTTACCTACATTTTGATCTTCTTGAGGTATGATTCCTTCTGCAGGTGGACTGAAATTCAGGTCGGGAAAAACCATGCTGCCGTGGACCCGAGGAGAAGGAGCCGACGAGGAGGAGAAGGTCGTGGAGGATGCTGGGCAAGGGTGGTCATGGGAAAGTTGGGGCAGCGCTGGTAAGTTAAGGCGAGGCAGGTCCTCGGTGACGGGGGGCCTGGGCGACTCGGGGAAGGGAGGCGAAATTTGCCGTGTTCGTATATTTTGCTGTGTGTTTTCTGGGTTACACACGGTAAAGTTTGTCTTTGCCGTGTTCCGGTCTATTTGGCACACGGCAAAGCCGTGTCTACACGGCAGCGACATATTTTCCCGTAGTGAGGCTGCCCGACCAAGAGATCCTAGGCAATGATGGCAAGGTGGGCGGCGACGCGTGGAAGAAGGGGACGGGAAAAGGAACATGTCCGGATGTATTTTCAAATTCAAACGATAAGGGCAAACTTGTACTTTTACTCGATTCACCTTGTCGAAACATTCTCCCAACGTCTTATATTACAGAATCGGAGAGAGTATAAGCCATACCCTTGCCACAGAATTTAAACACCATTAGCAGAGGACGGCACAACAGAGCGGCGCGGGTCCATCTAGTTCCAATTATACGAGAACTTCTCTACCGGTCACTGTGAACAATGAATAACTCCAAGTTTTTTTTTCTTTTTCTTCCTCTTGTTTTTGGACTGTGTGCATCTGTAGTGTCTTTGGCATATTCTGTCTCACCGATTCAGTTCACCGATGCCAAACTTGCCTAAACAACAGTGTTAGCTCACTGGCTGCCATGAATAGATTAGAATTGAGATAAGTATTATTATTTGTTTTACAGCTCCAATAGTATATTATAGTGCAAGAACACTTCTATTTTATGGGGCTTAAATCGAAGATACAACAAAGCAACAACAATAAGGAAGATATACAATTCCTCTATAAAAGGGAGGGTACTATCCAAATGGGTGGAGGCCAATTCAGCCAAGAGTCTTCAACATGGGTGGGATCATGAATGCTTTCCAAGGTCTTGCATTCGATGCTCCAAACACCGACTTCTCGCTTGTTTTGTTTAAAGTAACTGATGAACTCGAACGAATCATCAGTGATGTACGCGTGGTTGGGCTTCAGCCCCGGGATATCCTTGACCGGAAGGCACAAAGAGGAATTGTAACCAAGGAACAGAGCATGGTCTCCCAAGCTCGGGAGGCTCTCCAGCTTCTGCCCATGGAGGTCAGTCTTGTAGAGTTGTATCTCAGTAGTGTTCAGCTCCACGGCAGAGTCCCTGAAGTCATTGTGCCTGATGTCGTCGTAGTCATCGTCGTCCTCCTCATCTGATTCCTCACCTGATTGCAAAAGGACTGATGAATGCAAAAGGACGTCGTCGGCCTCTTCTGATGATTCTGAGGCCACATCAGTCCTGTACCTCCAGGCATGCACGAGGTCCCCCCATGGCGAGTGGATGAGGTACCTGTCAGCGTCCTCATTGTGGATCTTCCGGCCGCGGAAAACCATTTTCGCCACGGGGGAAGGCCCGTTGAGGTCCAAGGTTTGAACCGAGTCATCGGTCTGCACCACGTAGAACAAACCTTGCTCCTTGTTGTAGGCCGCGTCGCGGTAGCAGTCACTGCACTGGAGGCCGGTGTTGTCATCCGGCGAGACCCATGTCCAGCGCTCGTCTCCGGGCCTGGCGTATGAGAGCTGGCCGTTGGGCATGTGGAGGAGCAGGACGACGCACATGGCGCCAGCAGAAGGGCCGCAGGACAGCACTGCTCGGAAGTACATGCAGTCCCGCACCTCGAGTGCCGGCACGCGCGTGGGGCCTGGGTCGTTGAACAGATCCTCATCAACGTCGTACACTAGGCCTCCTTCCTCGTCCAGAGAGGCCTCGACGTGATGCATCGCCGTGACCGGCGGAAGCTCTACCCGGCGGCCGGTGAGGGGGTTGAGCAGGTGAAGGTCGCCGATCTCGTTGGCCGCGACCATCCAGCCGTCCGCCGACCCGATAAACCAAAGGTTGCGGAGATGGGCGTCTGGTGCAGAGATGCGGAAGGTGGAGCCGGTGGCGGGGCAGTAGAGCGCGGCGGCGTCGGGGCCATAGGTGTCGCAGGAGTAGAGCAGGCATGGGGTCTGCTTCAGGGACGGAAGTCGGAGGCGCCGGAAGGTGGAGTACGCGCAGTGCCAAGTTGTGCAGACGGCGCCTGAGCGGAGAAGATCGGGGATCTCCAGCTCCAAAAAGACGATGACCAGCAGATCCTGCGGTAGTCGCGACCAATCTGAGAAGCCGGCGGCGCAAGCAGCGTCGCCAGCGGATTCCATTGCGGTGGAATTGGAGCAAAACCTAGCAAAGGAGAATAGCCAAAGTTCTGATTTTTCTATTCCTTCCGTCCAACATCGGAGTCAGGGCCTGATCGGAGTATATATTTTGGACGGATCATTATTGGTATATATCTACTGGGGGAGACGAACCTGGTTTCTTCCTAATCGGAAAAAGGTACAACGCACGGGCCGACTCGGAAAGCGACACTGACGGGCTCACGGCTGGTACGAGCATAAGAGTATATCCTAGCCGGAAAAAGTCTAGATAACCCCCACAAGTTCCATAATCTAGACGCTGCACCCCCTAAACTTCAAACTAGCATACTTAAGCCCCCCAAAATCATTAGAACTATGCAATTGACCCCCTAAGCTGTTTTGGAGGCTGGTTTTGCTGATGTGGACCACCGGCTGTTGGATTGAAGTGCCATTTTAACCCCTGGTCCCACGCGTCAGCATGATGAACTAGTTCTCTCCTATTTTTATTTCTCATCTTCTGCATGGCGACAACTGTAGGACTGACACTACAGGAAAGAACTCACACGCCGACGGCCAAAGGTCGAGGCTGTCGGCGTAGCTGCCTTTCCTGGCCAGCCGATTAGCCCGGCCGTCGCGTAGATACGGCCGTCGGCGTAGATAACGGTGCCGAGGGTAGCCCTCGGCGTAGTGTGGCCGTCGGCGTAGTAGCGAGGTCTGTGCCGATGGTGGCCTCGGCGTAGATATAGCCCTCGGCGTAGCCCCAGTTCAGACACGATGATGGAAACGGCGTTAGGCAGCAAAGCTGTGCCGACGGCCGTCGGCACAGCTCTTTGAATTTTTTTTGTTTGGTCTGTGCCGACGGCCAGGCTGTCGGCGTAGGCCTCCAGATTTTTTTTCTTTTTCATTATTTTTTGAAAAATCATAACTAAATCATTCTAATTCAGAAAAATACAAATAATATATCAAAATTTGCAGAAAAAAAATCTATCTATCTACACTCAAATATTACACATTTATAAACAAAAAATTAAGTAAAGTATAAAACATTATATATAGTCTAAAACAGGCATTATAAATTCAAAAACGATCCAAACAATGCGAACCCTTCGCGTGGTGTCATATTATGTGACATAGTTAGAAGGAAAAATATCAAACTTGGTATATTGATTATGTCTCAAAAAAACTTCACAAAATGATCTATATCGTTCGAGGTTTCTTGGCTTTCGGGTCAAATGACCAATGTTATGGCTAGAATGAAGGCATAGTTTGTGATAATGTGTCGATATTGTGCATAACTGTGCATCATGGGATGGCGAACAATGTTTCAGGAGGAAGTTTTTCTTTTCGTCGCACCGAAAAGCCGTTTTTCATTTTCCGAGTGCAAAAAACGGACGGTTTTGTGAAGCAACCACCAAATGGTTAATTCAAAATGCTACCGTTACATTTTTTAAAAATACTACACCACCTTACATGGATAATTTCATAACAGGGGGATCTCAAACATTTCCGTCTATCCCTGGTGAAAAAGACAAATTCCTGCCGAATCGGTAGGAAGTGGGTGAGATATGAACTACAGGTACATGATCGGATGCTCATGATTTTTTACAAAAATCATTTTTAGGTTCAAAATATATTGTTTCATCATAGATCCACTTCAAGTTTAGCGAGTCTCGGCCCCGAGCTAAGAATATTCATGCCCGCCCTTCGACAAAGTATAACGATGGTTTAAAACGGGCATTATAAATTCAAAAACGATCCAAACAATGTGAAACCTTCGCGTGGTGTCATATTATGTGACATAGTTAGAAGGAAAAATATCAAACTTGGTATATTGATTATGTCTTAAAAAAACCTTCACAAAATGACCTATCTCGTTCGAGGTTTCTTGGCTTTCGGGTCAAACGACCAATATTATGGCTAGAATGAAGGCATAGTTTGTGATAATGTATCCATATTGTGCATAAGTTTGCATCATGGGATGGCGAACAATATTTCAGGAGGAAGTTTTCCTTTTCGTCGCACCAAAAAGCCGTTTTCCATTTTCCGAGTGCAAAAAACAGACGGTTTTGTGAAGCAACCACCAAATGGCTAATTCAAAATGCTACCGTCATATTTTTAAAAAATACTATACCACCTTACATGGTAATTTCATAACAGGGGGATCTCAAACATTTTCGTCTATCCCTGGTGAAAAAGACAAATTCCTGCCGAATCGGTAGGAAGTGGGTCAGATATGAACTACAGGTACATGATCGGATGCTCATGATTTTTTACAAAAATCATTTTTAGGTTTAAAATATGTTGTTTCATCATAGATCCACTTCAAGTTTAGCGAGTCTCGGCCCCGAGCTAAGAATCTTCATGCCCTCCCTTCGACAAAGTATAACGATGGTTTAAAACAGACATTATAAATTAAAAAACGATCCAAACAATGCGAAACCTTCGCGTGGTGTCACATTATGTGACATAGTTAGAAGAAAAAATATCAAACTTGGTATATTGATTATGTCTCAAAAAAACCTTCACAAAATGACCTATCTCGTTCAAGGTTTCTTGGCTTTCGGGTCAAATGACCAATGTTTTGGCTAAAATGAAGGCATAGTTTGTGATAATGTGTCCATATTATGCATAAGTTTGCATCATGGGATGGCGAACAATGTTTCAGGAGGAAGTTTTCCTTTTTGTCGCACCAAAAAACCGTTTTCCATTTTCCGAGTGCAAAAAACGGACGGTTTTGTGAAGCAACCACTAAATGGCTAATTCAAAATACTACCGTCACATTTTTCAAAAATACTAGACCACCTTACATGGATAATGTCATAACAGGGGGATCTCAAACATTTCTGTCTATCCTTGGTGAAAAAGACAAATTCCTACCGAATCGGTAGAAAGTAGATCAGATATGAACTACAGGTACATGATCGGATGCTCATGATTTTTTACAAAAATCATTTTTAGGTTCAGAATATGTTGTTTCATCATAGATCCACTTCAAGTTTAGCGAGTCTCAATCCCGAGCTAAGAATCTTTATGCGTGCCGTTTTAAACGGGCAAATGAAAATATGATAAGAATCATGGCATAGTTTATGATAAGTTGATATTGATATCATATTTGGATTCCTCTCATTTTTTAATCAATTTAGACATATTATTTGCCGAATTCCGATTTACAGATTTAAAGATATTAATTATTCCATATTAAATAAAAAATACAAAAAAATAAAATCATTATATTTTTATTTGAATTCAATAATATTTTTACTTATTCATTGTTGTTTACTTAAATAATTGCTTGTAATTTCAAAAAATACAACCATATGACATGATGATATAAGAGTTAATAGGAATGATATCCTAGTATTGACAACAATAAGTAAATTGCTTTGCAGGAAGAGATTCTGAAAAAACGAGGAAGTTAAGCGTGCTAGAGCTAGAGTAGTGCTAGGATGGGTGACCGAACGGGAACTTTGACTAAGACTGCACTTTAATCAATTATTAACTATAAATAGTGTTAAAATGATTAAAGCGGAAGATTAAGGAGTCAAATAATTCAAAGATTTAAAAAAAAATAAAAAAAATATTTTAGGCTATGCCGACGGCCTGGCCGTCGGCGTAGCTCCATTCCTGTGAGGCTGAACCGTCAACCAAAATGGCCGTTGACTGACACGCGGGGCCCGCTAGAAGACGCTGTGCCGAGGGGGAGGGGTTGTGCCGACGGCCACGGAGCTGCGCCGACGAGGACGTACGCCGAGGGGGCTACGCCGACGGCCACCGTCGGCACAGCCTGTGCCGACGGCAATTTGACGCTGTGCCGACGGCAGCCGGCCATCGGCGTAGCGATTATTTCCTGTAGTGGAGCTTGGAATTTACGAGCAGTATGACGCGGGCGAGACCACGACGAATCGGCTGGTTGGCTTCGGCGGGGGACAATCCTATGCATGGAAGAGCTTGGTTGGTGGCGCCGGTGCCGGTAGCCGCCGTCGACCGTGGCATTGCCGACGAGGCCGTTGGAGCTAGACGGCGCACCTTGCGCTCGAACACAGACTCGAGGAACCAACAACGGCTCCCTTCGTCGGAGTAGCCCATCCCCCACCACCCCGAGAACTGCGTGTTGTTGGCTTGCCGCCAAGCTCTCATTCGCGAGCTGGGTGCTGTCCCTCATCGACGGTGGCGTGCAGCGGCGCGTCTTGAGACCCATGAGCCGTGCAATGACCTCCGCTCTTCACTAACCATCGATCAGTTGACCTCTTCTTCCGAGTTGTTCCGACGATGGCGCAAGTATATACACACACACGTATTGAGGCTAAGCAAGCAGACATGTTGCCATGTTGGTCGATCCTATCTACTGGATGAATTCACGTTCTCATCAACACAGGAAACACGAGATTGGCCTGATGTCCTTCAGCCGAAGCTTTCCCTCCTTCGCTAGCTAGCTGGACATGGCGTCTCCCGTACTGGGATGAGCAGGCGCACTGCACGCATACCTAAACCAAAAAACCTTGAACAGAAAGCTGACATGCATGGCGGCATCATCAGCAGCAGGAGGCATGCTGCATGCATGCATATAGCGGGACTGCATGGGCTAATGGACAATATATCTCGGATCAGATCCAAAGCAGTGAGCTATGCCGGCATGCGCGAGGATCCTGGAGCGGGTGCGCCCTCAAGAAGCCGACCGGCGCGCTGTGCAGTTCAGCAGTTGGAGCAGGGAGCACCAAAGAGAGAGCCGGTGCAAAATCGCTCGCCACATGTGCAAGACCACGAACCAAAACAGCTTAGGAGAGAACCAGGGGTGTTTTGTCTGGTTATGCAAAGTTTGGGAAATCAAGTGTGCTAGTTTAAAGTTCTGGGGGCGGTGCGTCCAGATTCTGAAAATTGTGGGGGGTTATCTAGACTTTTTCCTATCCTAGCCCAAGCCCAACTAGCCTTCCAGAGACACTCGGGCACTGTTATTATATTAATTAAGAAACAGTAAAAGTCACCTTGTTAGAAGCCATCACAGCGATCCAACACTCTCAACCATACAATCACACTATCCGACGTTCAAAATATTTCTATTTTTTTTAGAATTAGATATTCATGTACTTGACTGGTGCCTTCAGTGAGGATTTTTCACCCCGTGAGCTCGCTAAGCTTGGCCAGTCAAACGTGGTAGGGCTGCTACTCTGCAGCCTGTTCTGGGCGCTTTCTTTTTAACTGGGCCCTAGGCGCTGGTCAGCTGAATCAACTGCTCAAATAACCTAACCTAACTTAGGGTCGTCTCTCCACCTTAAGCCTACAGACTGGATGAATCTGACCGTTTCCTCCATTATTAATGTTTGTAATGACGACTGATGGAGCGGCGAAATGAGGTGTGTTACTTACGCCCAATTCACCTCGTTTTCCTCTTCGTTCGTCCATAAACTCTGCGTGTAATCGGCCTCCTGTCTGGCATTCCTACAACCATAAACTCTGCGTGTGGCAGCTAGCTTAGCTACCGAGAAATGGATCTCACCTCGCGTCGCCCCCTCCAGGCGACTGAGGGGGCCAACCCTAGCGCCCGCCGCCACCCTCTCCCCTCCTTCTCTTCCCCCACCTTGTCGCCCCGGGAGGGCCGCCGGCCTAAGGTGCGCGTGGATCCGGTGAAGGGCGCGGCGGGGATCTGTCTTGGTGGCTCTCGCGCAGATGAAGGAAGGAACTCTCTTGTGCTGGAGAGCCTCGGTTTCGAGGCGGCGGCCTTGCGCTGGTGGACGGCGTCGACGTGCGGAGGTCACATGATCTGAAGCGGGATGCTCCTCCCTGCACTTCTCCTCCCCGGCCCTGGACCCTGTTTCGGTGGTTGGTGGGTGCTAGAGGCAGGGCTAACCGGGGGAAACCCTTCGCCAACGGCGACCATGATGTCGACGACGCTGCGGGCGCCGTTCTCCTTCCTAAGGGGACATTCTAACATCCCAAAAATACTAAACATGGATCATCAAACTCTAATCATCAAAATTAGGGTTAACAAAAACTTTTCTAAATAAAATTATGGAAGCATGCATGTGAGTATGTATTTCATTTTGATTTTTTTGGAACCAACTTGTTTGTGTGTTCCTTTGCTTGTAAATGGATGCTTAGGTGAAATAAACATCATCTAAACAATTCCCAAACTTTTTTCAAAGACAAGTAAATCAAAACAAATAAAATAAGGGAATGGTCATTTTGACCAATTTAACTCCCATGCCTACTTTGGCTGTCTCAAACTTTTAGAACTTAACAGAAACTTGTTTGGATCTTTACACCCCTTGATAGTACTCCTAACAAAGTATCAAGGCCCACTTTGTGACCATCCAGAAACTTTCAAATGCATAGTTTAAATGATAGTTCAAAATTGAATCTTTATCATATGGGAAGATCCCACTTTTTCAAAAACCACTCAAACAAGCTCAACTTTCAAAACCCAAGCATCTGCAGACTCCCCAGCATCAACCTAGCACACCCACCAAAAATCTTTACAAAATTCAAAACTTGAATTCTTGCGGTCATTTCATCAAACACTTGGCAGACACAAATCAAACAAAATCCAAACACTATTGTGAGCAGTGATTGAAGCCTAACTTGTTCCCTCTCTGGTTGCAACTAGGCTTTAGTAGATCATCTAGCTCAATTGCACACCCTTAGCATCACTGTAAGCTTGGCATTGCCATCAATGGTGAGCAGGCCGAATGCACCCTTGTCACCCACATGTCGACAGCCAACTAGGAGGAGAAACAAGCCTAGCCAACATGTCTGGGAGCAAGCCAACACCCCACCGCCACTCCCTGTCCCAGCCACGAGCGTTGCCAAACCCTGGACCACACGCACGGACCGCGCCCAGCTCGCCAACAACCATGCCGAGCATGCGCCAGAGCGCCACGCTTGACCGACGCCCACAGACCGCGCGCCGCCCTCGCCGCGTGCATACGTGATCACCACCGTCCCAACAACCCCGCAGACACGCTCGTTCGCCGCCGCGCGGACCATGCGCGCTGTGCGCCATTAAATCTTCCGTCGGGCACGCGCATAGCACCGTCGCGTTCCGACCAAGCTGCACCGCCCCACGCCTCGCCACCATGTCGTTGAGCATCACCATGGAGCACGGCACCGCCCCCTACCGTTGCCCACGCCAATAGCCATCTGTACCGTCGACCATGACGAGCTCACCTTGCGCCCCGTCGGTCCCCTCTCGCCACTATAAATAGAGGCCACCCCCAGCTGAATTGAGCACACCATCTCACTCCCCTCTTCTCACTGATCATTCCACCCTGTTCCCGGAGCAAGGCGAGCAGCGCATCGCCGGAATTGTGCCGAAGCAGGCCGCCTCTGGAGAAGAAGGGCGCCGTCGATTTCGTCCACCCCAGAAGAAGCTGCCGGTACCAGGAGGTTCGCCGTCGTCGACTTCGTCGTTAGCCCGTCTCGCCGACCCTCGCCTGAACCCCGGTGAGCCCCCAACGACCCCCACTGACCGTGCTAGGTTTCTGTCTCGCCGGTGTTGTCCAACGTCGACGATGACCCTCAGCCGTTGGATTAGAACCAGATCGAACGCACCACATCGCCCCATACCGTTTCGCACTCCCCTGTCTCACTGACGCGTGGGGACAACCACTTAAACAGCCCGCGGAAGCGCTGTGCTTAGCAGGCCGACCCAGTATCACTTCCCGTGCAGCCCAGTTATTTGAATTTAACCTTTTCCATTTTAATTTAAACACACTTCTGCACCCAGTTTCAAAAATCAACCCAGGTTGACTCAGTGCACCAAATTGAATGAAACCAATTTTGTTAGAAAGGTATGGAAATGCTGAATCCAAGCCTGTTGGACTCAAGTCATTTGGATCGGTAGATCACCCTTGGTAAAAATAACAAGGCAGAAGCTTTTTTGCATTCAAACATTTTTCAAATTTAAACCACAATAGCTTTTGAGTTGATTCCAACTCTCAAAATCACATTTGACCATACCTTTCAGAATATATAAAAATATATAGGTTTACTTACGGAAATAATGACCAAGTAATAAAGGAATGCCACATAAGCATTTCTAGTCACTTATTTAATTAAATTAAAAGGGTAAAACCTTATTAAATTGTGACACCACTTTAAATCACATTCCCATGGACTAAAATATGTGGTGATGACATGTGTCAACATGATGCCAAGTTTGGTTTGGAGAATATTAAATCTTAAGTAGTTTTCAATGAGTAGAAATTACTTTTCTAAAAATAAAAGGAATTAAACCAAGCTTTAATCTTGTAATGTTAGTGATGATGCTATATCATCTATAGGACCCTTTTGTATGATGATTGCAAGTAGTTAAGTATTGTTTGGTGATTGTGTACATCGTATTTATTTATAGACGCTAGTACCGACCAAGGATACGAGGAGGAAGGAGGATTATATGAAGAAGAAGCCGAGGAGAACTTCAACCAGTGCTCTGCACAAGGCAAGCCTTACTAATCAAGTTGACCTATGCAAGCTTATACTTGCAATTGTGCAAGCTAATACTTGCTTGTTACCATGCCAACTATATGCCTTAAGCATATGTGATCATACCCACTTGATACCCAATCCTAGTTTTAAGTACAAGCTTTCTATTTTATTTCTTTATCAAAGCTACTTCCTTAGAGAGTACTTAAGTGACTTGTAGATTCTAGAAAGATATTTTTGAAGGTTGCATAAAGAGCATAAAACTTGGCCTAAGCTAGAAAATCTTGATGTCATCCTAAGGCATGAGATTAAACTTAGTTAGAACACCACTTGTTCACCACCCCTCATTAGTACTCACCCCCACTTGTAGATGCTAGTGCTAAGCATAAAACTTGATCAACTTTAGATGGGAATACTTGGTGAAAATGGTTATGAAAACCTTGGAATGATGGGTCATTCTATTAAAAGGTTTTGACATGTGTTTCCGAACACCAGATGATTTGGTGATGAAAATGTTGAGGCATGAGCCTTATCCCTTTATAAAAATGATGGTTGTCTGGATGCGATACCATTCCAATTTTTATCGTACAACCAGAATACTCGAGGATTGGGTAGGGCTTGACTGGAAACTTATATACCTTAGTATTAGTTCCCTCACGGCCAAGGTCTGAGCTGAGGCTACCTTGTGAAGATTGTCCACCTGTGCAGTACCCAAGATGACAGTTGGTCATGGTTGGGAGGCCAAACTCACAGGAGAGGTGCTTATACTAGGGCGTGTAATTGAAAGGTTAGGATTGATTATCCGCATACTGAGTATGGTGAATTCAGGATTTGTTCCTGACAGATGTATCGAATGTTGTGGTGAAAGTGTACAATCTCTGTAGAGTGTAAAACTATTCGAATAGCCGCGTCCGCGGTTATGGACAGTTGGAGTGGCCATACTGTTCCCCCGTCAGATGTTTTCAAAATGACTTGTGAAATGATTTGAGACTTTGACTTGACTACAACAGGGTTGTGATATGAAATACAAGTTCCCACTTAGGAGTTATAAAAGTGTGACTAGCTTCTCTTATCTCTGAACTTGGTAGAAATAAATCTGGCTTCTTGCAAAACAAACCTAGAGCCTAGTGTCCTATTATCAAAAACCCCTTTCACTTGTTAGTATTAGTTTGCGAGTACTTAAAGAGTACTCATGGCTTTGTCCCTGGCTATTCCCGTGGCCAGACTATGAAGATGAGTACCTGGAGGATGGACCCCAGGAAGGTTACGACAACTAGGATCATCTCCCATCGTCAGCATTGCCTGTGACCCCGAAGATGGAGCTTAGCCTACGCTACCATTATTATTACGTATTCCGCTGCTTGAAGTTGTATTAAGAACTGGATCATGAGATCCTTATTTGTGTAAGACCTTATGTATGGTTTGTAATGGATGATGTACTATGGTATCCAATTCTGTTATGTCTCGCAAAAATGGTAATCCTGGGATTGCGATGTATGGCATAACAGGCATCTAGGATTAAAAATCCGGGTGTTGACAGACATCGAGGTGGAAGCATCGACCATTCAGGTGGCTGAGTCAGCACGCTCGGGTCGTTCACCGGGAACCGGACGATGGTGTGGGGATCGCTGTGCCAACTTTAATAAAGGAGGTTGTCCTTGGGCTTCTTTCGCGCGAAGACGAAGATCTGCTTGATGTCTGCCTTCGTTGATCTAGACTGGAGAGGCGAGTTTCGGAAGGCTCCGCCAGCGAACTCCCATGGGCTTATCATGCCTGGAGATTGCTGGATCGGAAGGTATTCGATCGTGCGTACCTTGTTTTTCTGGCCGTTTGGTTTCAGCGGGAGCGTTGTGAAGCTCTGTTGTTTGTTTCCACCAAGCGCCATTCAACGAGTCATAGTGAAGTCAGATGCGGAGAATGTCAGGAAAGCGGAAATATGAGGGTAGCGATGGTGATTTTAGTTTTTGTGGCGACAGAGAACTGGCTGCGTGATCTGTGACTCGTAGCAGTGATTGTTGGTGCGGGAAGACAACAAAGGAGGAGTTCCCAACCTTGCTGGGTGAAAATCCAAGGTCTCTCCTTAACTGATTGTGCCTGACAATGACCTTGTTGAAGGCATTGTTTTGTGAGCGAGGACTTTCTCTAGGGTGAAAACCTATGATCTTTGATCGGTCAACGACGGCGCTTGGGCACTTTTCCTTCTTGAAGGTGTTGTTATTGGAGTGGAGGACTACTGGCGTTGTTCTGATGGTGTCAGTGTCGTTGCTTTGAGGAATAGCTCTCTATAGCGGGACTTTTTCTTTTTTTTATTCTTCTTTCTTTTTTCTGGGTTGTGTGCATCCGTACGGCCGCTAGGGCATGCGTCGTTATAGAGGATGGGTGTAATTGATATCCCTGTGATATTAATATATACTCTTTTCCAAAAAAAAAACTCTGCGTGTAATCGGTGTAGAGAGATTATGGGAGATTGCACAGCTCCAATAGGGCTGGCTATCACATATATATATAGAAAATTATAGGGTACAATCCAAAGGTTACACGGATACCTACTGTAATACGATTACATCTCAACACCCCCCCCCCCCGCGCAGTCGAAGGGTCGGTATCGACACACAGACTGGATCGGAACGCGTCAAAGGTCGACGTCGGCAAGCCCTTCGTCATGATATCCGCAAACTGCTGAGAGGTCGGCACATGAAGAACTCGAACATGACCGAGAGCAACCTGCTCGTGAACAAAGTGGATATCCAGCTTGATGTGCTTAGTACGTTGATGATGAACGGGGTTGGCGGAGAGGTAGACAGCTGAAATGTTGTCGCAGAAGACAACAGTAGCCTTGTCAGTAGGACAAGAGAGCTCGGAGAGAAGCTGACAAAGCCAGGTGAACTCGGCGATGGCGTTAGCCATGGCGCGATACTCTGCCTCTACGCTAGAGCGCGAGACGGTGGGCTGTCTCTTGGACGACCAAGAGATGAGCGATGATCCGAGGTAGACACAATATTGTGAGGTAGAGCGCCGAGTGTCAGGGCAGCCCGCCCAGTCCGCATCAGAGTACGCCATGATGTCTGAGGACTGCGATGCGGTGATCGAGAGGCCGAGATCCATAGTGCCACAGATGTAGCAAAGTACCCTCTTGACCGCAGTCCAGTGGGCGTCTCGTGGCGCATGCATATGAAGACACACTTGCCGCATGGCATACTGCAGGGTCAAGTACTACAAGGCACCGATGATGGAGCGGTAGAGAGACACATCATGAGCCGATGAGCCATCGGTGGCGGACAACTTGGCCCTCGTGTCGATGGGAGTGGGCTCAGAATTGCAATTAAGCATCCCAGCGCGCTTGAGAAGCTCATGAGCATACTTCCGCTGGTGAAGAAAGACGTCCGCTCGACGGACCACCTCGAGGCCGAGGAAGTAATGGAGCAGGCCGAAATCCTTGATGGAGAACTCAGCGCGAAGGCGATCGATGAGCGGTCGAAGGAGATCAGTAGTGCTGGCCGTCAAGATGATGTCATCAACATAGAGCAGCAGGTAGGCAGTCTCTATGCCATGTTGAAAGACAAACAACGAGGCGTCAGAGCGCGTAGACCAGAAGCCGATCTCATGGAGGAATGCCGCGATGCGCTGGTACCAGGCGTGCGAGATTTTTAACTTGCGGCCCGAAAGTTGAAGCGCCAAGGCAACACGGGGTCCGACTTCGTCGGTATTGGATAGCGATACCCAGAGTTGGCGTGCCAAATGCTCAGAGGGTCTTTTTCGGCACGAATTCAACAAACCACTTGAACACGGGAAAAATCACTAATGCCCGTCAAATTGGGCCTCGCCTGTCACTTTTGACCGTTAAGTCGCTGCCATCCTGGCTACCATGTAGACTTGCAGCGCTGGCGCCCTCGTGTTCAAACAGTCTTTTTGACCCGGCCTTCTTCTTCCCAAAAGGGGCGATCTGTGGTCACTGCCATGGCGTGGAGCTAGGAGGGAATTCCTTCAATGACGAGATCCGGCACCCGGCTGAACCTGATCGGTCTCGCCCTCCTCCTCCCAAACCGGAGCTCGACCCATGGCACGGCAGCACCCATGGCACGGCACCAGGATGAGATTTTGGTCCCGTTATCCTCCTCCAAAATCCAAGCTCGCCATCGCCGTGGTCGCACCCGCACCAGCCAGGACGCCTTACTCTCTAAACCCCAAGGCCACATCCACTCTGTTCAGCACAATGCCAACAAGGTGAAATTCCATCCAGTTTTCGTCTTGTGACTATGGTAGAAAACTTGTACCGATATGTTGTTTACTAGACTTTAATTTGAAATTAGTATCTCCATGATGAAGAAAAACAGAGAACCTAAATGGGATAACAATGAAGACTATAGTCTGTACTTTGCATTGCATCAACAAGGGCTCATTGATGAAGCATGTTACCAAGAGAGTGGAGTTCATCAGCCATTGCCAAAAATATGGGAACAAATCCATGAGCGATTGAATGCTAATACGCGAAGAGAAGCTAGATCCATGTCATCAATCATCAATAGGTGGAACATTATAGTGATGCGTTCAAATACGTACACATACGTAACAATAACACTGCCGGTAGTGTTGCTAGCGGTTTGTATGAGCTATTCATTTTATATGGGGTCTCTTTTATATGATCGTGGCACCTTACTTTCCTGGATACTCCCTCTATTCGGGATTACTAGGACGGAGGGCCAAATCAGTAGTACCAAGACATTCTAGTAATGCTCTTAAATTTCTTCAGTTACTCCTCTCATTGACTCAAAAATACCTCCTACCATGCCCTATTAATGCTCATGGCTTCTCGCATGGTTAAAGGGAATTGCATGCATTGGCTTGCGTATTTTTAATTAGGCACGCTGACGGCATGCATTGGCTCAATTTTGGGACCACTCTTGCATGCAATAACTGACAATAAAGTGAATAGGTGTTGTTAATTTTCTGTTCTAGTATTTCTAAAATATCTATTTTTGCTCTCTGGTCTAGTAATCCCGAATAGAGGGAGTAGTAAACTTGAAACTACAACCCCCCGCACTAACTTGCCTATGTAGCAACCCCCCGCATTAACTTGGCAGGAACCGAACCGAAGAGAGAGATTGCATGCAGGATGGGAAAGGATCGTTGGCGGTTGGGCTTGCGGTTGTTGTGTGCATGTGGTCGTCTCGTTTCCACACGCTTGCCTTGGCATTCCCAGGCCTTCATTAATAAATGTTTGTCTTTGGAACCACTTCCTCTTCCATTCAACAGGACTGAGACCACACGAACACCATCATCCATGGCCAGAAACAAGTAGCAGGATTCGCCGTGGGCTAATATCCCTGAGGGGGTCGTGCAGAAGATAGGTGACAACTTCCTGTCGATGGACGACTTCGTCTACTACGCCGCCTTCCGGGAAGTATGCAGCGCCTAGCGCGGGTTCACAGATGAGCTCTTTATACCGGCCAACTGGATTGTTCTAGAGCACCAGTTGTCGGTTCTGTATCGGGAAGACGACGCCATCACGTTCCTGAACGTGAGAACCGGCCGCCACCTTGAGAAGAAGATTAGTCGGGTTATTCGCAGGTGCTTTTTTGATATTCATCTGTATATGTGTGATGACCCACAAGTATAGAGGATCGCAACAATCTTCGCGGGTAGTATTAACCAATTTATTGATTCGACACAAGGGGAGCCAAAGCATACCACCAAGCCTTAACAACTGAGTTGTCAATTCAGCTGCACCTGGAAATAGTTCTTGCTCACAGAAGTTTATCAGTAGCAACAGTTTGTAGTAGCAAAAGCAAAGCAACAACAATAGTAAAACAAGAGCAATAGTAACAGTAAGAGTAAACAGTGGGATTCGAGTGCGGTAGGCATAGGGATGGATGGACGGGCGTTGTATGGACGAGTCTAAACATGTAACTTCAAGACCTAGGGCATTGCAGATAAATAAGAATAAGCATCCAATTACTAAACAATCCTAGGCATGTGCTCCATATATAGTCATACGTTCTCGCAATGAGAACTTGCACAACATCTTCTGTCCAGCCAGCCCGTTGCAGCAGGCCCTCAAGGGAACTACTGGAAATTAAGGTGCTCTTTTTAATAGAGCACCGGAGAAAAGCATTAACACTCTATGAATACATGTGATCCTCACACCACAACCATCCCCTCAGGTTGTCCCAATTTCTGTCACTTCGGGGCCTTTGGATCCAGACAATGATATGTGTACACAACTTGCAGATAAGATCACAAACAATACTATCATAATGATTCAATAAGAAGTTCAGATATGAGATCATGGCACTCGGGCCCTAGTGACAAGCATTAAGCAGAACAAGTTGCAACAAAGTCAAATAGCACTAATAGAGATACTAGGCACCATGCCCTAACAATCTTATTCGATTACATGATAGAACTCATCCAATACCTACCATCCCCATATACTACTGCGAGGGATTACTCACTCATGGATGGGAGAAACATGGATGGTTGATGGAGAGGCGTTGGTGATGATGATGGCGACGATCCTCTCCAAATTCCCTGTCCCGACAGGGTGCCAGAACGAAGTTTCTGGTTCCGAATCGTGGTTTCTAGTGGTGGCGGCGTAGCGGAACTCTTTCTGGAAAAACGTCGAACCCCCCCTGAGTTTTTAGGTCAAAAGGCATCTTATAGGCGAAGAGGGAGGCCGAGAGGGTGCCTGAGGTGGCTGCACCCTCCCAGGCGCGGCGAGGCCTGGCCCACGCCTGGAAGGGGTGTGGCCCCCTCAGGCCTCCACTCCATCTCATACTCTGGCTCCATGGATCTTCTGGTGAAATAGGATTTTTGGCATATTTTCCCAGATTTTTCCTGATAGTTGATTTTCTGCACAAAAACTAGACACCAAGGTAATTCCGCTGAAAACATCATCAGTCCGTGTTAGTTGTATCCAAATCAGACAAGTTTAGAGGAGAAACAATAGCAAAAGTGTTCGGGAAAGTAGATACGTTTTGGACGTATCAACTCCCCCAAGCTTAGCTTATTGCTTGTCCTCAAGCAATTCAGTTGAAAACTGAGTGCGATAAAAGAACTTTCACGAACACATTTGCTTCACATGATGTATATATTCTCAGCATAGGAGTAGATGCTTAAACCATTCATAATAAAGAGTATGCAACTAAGTCTACTCAATAGTCAATGCAAGCTATGAAGAGATTCCAACTCAATAATAATAAGTATCATGCAACATAAACATAAGCAACATTGCAATGCTCATAAGAAGGTATGATAGAGTGGTATGTCGCTTGCCATTGTTTGTAGAGCACAATATGAATGCCAAGGCACCTCTGAAGTTCAAGTGAAGACTAGAAGTAAAGATATCAGAGATACAAGCATCAAAGTCATGACATAATAAATCAAGTTTTGGAACAAACACAAGAATGACAACTATGCTCTCAGGAAGGTGCTCATAGAATAAATGGTGACTCAACAAGGAAGTGAAAAAGGTTTTGAAAGGTTTGAAAGGCTTCCAAATGCTGAAAGTAAGGTACTCGTTAGCTTCGATCTCTCATTAACCCTATCATAGGCATCTTTATATGATTAAGGTGAAAGTGAGGTCCACTCTGAGTTATATGCTTGACAGACCATAAACTAGAAATCCCATGTCCCTTGAGTACGAGGGCCGCTCCGCATGCTACTCAACTTTAGTTACTTGTAAGTTCTTGTCATCGTAAATACATGCATATCATAGAGAACCGCCAACGGGGTACCCCTTGCACATGGTACATGAGCTATCCCATAACCAAAATAACAAGGCAAGCAGACAATGAGCATCTCAGCGATCTTTTTATTTACTATTTGCATAGATTTTTATTGATGATGCTTCAAAGATGGCTCATTATGGTGATGCTGCAAGTTTCCACCATGATTAGGCATGGCTTAGGCTAGCGGCTCAGGCATTTCTCTAACACAATGTATATAACTCCATGGACTTACAAGATCCCCTTTTACTTCACATCGATGACATCCGCAAACAAAAGAGCATGATATCAACTGGATAAATATCCAAAAAGCGTTGAAAGCATTCCCCGTGACAGCACAGTTCTGCTAACTCCCAGCATATAATTTGCAAGAATATAAATTTCATGGACAAGTCATAATGGTTTAGGATTATTAAGTGCAAGAAATAAAGTGTGCTATCAAGTTCCTGAGAGCTTTACTAACTAACCTTCTCAAACAGTCAAACATTTTATTTGGAAGAAAACAAGGCATAATGAATATGCACGAAAATAGCAAATGATGCTAATAGGTAGGTATGGTGGACACTATTGGCAATATTGGTTTTGGGGAGTTGGATGCACAAGTAGAGCTCATACTCAGTGCAAGTGAAGGCTAGCAATACAGAGGGAGCGACAAACCAGAGAGCAATAACTGTCATAATCATGCTTGCATCTAAACAAGACTAATTATGGCATGAAAGTGATACAAGAACTCTGAGGCAAAATAAATCATCGAGGCTTACTGACTATTGATTAGTCATATGCATGCGTGAGCATGTGCCAAGTCGATTCACATGAAACATTCAGAGGAGGATACCACAATATCATACCAAGTTATGAATAGAACAATGCACGCAAACATTCATATGACATGCTACAAACTATTAGCAAGCCGGAGCTAATCACAAGAAAGAAAGAACTACTAAGCATCCATAACAACATACACCTCACATGAACAGACTAAGCATGCTCACAATGATGAGTATATGTATAAAAATGAAACAAATAGAGTTCATTACCAGCCTCTTACCACACCTCAAGTTGTCTTAATCTTCATTATTGCCCTTCACTTGTGTGACTTGAATAATAACATGAAACAAAAATCCACTAAGGACGGCTGAACCCTGCAAAGAACTCACAAAACCAAAGAAGAACAACAAATATTTTTGGTGTTTTAGATTTAATGCAAGCAAACAAAGAAAAACCAAACAAAGCAAAAGCAAACCAAACAAGAAGCAAACAAAGAAAAATCTAAACCAAAGCTAAAAAGCAAAGAAATAAAACAAGAGAAACAACGATTTTTTTTTTGGTATTTTTGTGTTTTGGGAAAGCAGAAACAAAAAAAAGCGAAACAATGGATATACAAAGAACCGACAAAACATGATATATATATATGAGTGTGATGTAGGTATACCTCCCCCAAGCTTAGGCTTTGGCCTAAGTGGGGCTCAATCCCACGGTGCCCAAGAAGGTGCACCTCTGTAGTACGACGAGGAGGCCCCTTCGTCCTGGTAAGAGCTCGAGGACTCTCCTGTGTAGTGCACAGAGGGGTCGTATGAGGACGCGTCCCCTCCAAGAATGCGCAGCTTATTATCCATCTCCTCCTTGGAGCGTGACAAAGGTCCCTAGGAAATACTGAACAAAGTGGTCTGGGGTAGAGGGATTTCTCTCTCTTCCCCGTCAGTAAACATCATTCTATAAACCAGGCTCTCAAGGTTAGAGCCAACAATGACAAAGTGATGCGCTTTCATAGCAGCAAGATCAAGCCTCTAAGGAGCCAAACTGTATCATTTGGATCAACGGCAAGGCCCAAAGCAACAATAACACGTGCAACAATAATTCTCCCATAAATGGGTCCCTTAGTAGCTAAGCGACGAGCAATGAGAGAACCAATATTATACCTAGTTTCATTGTTGAGCGCAGCAGCTATGAAGGCCAAATGATAGTTGGAAATATTACTAGTGTTCTCCCTACCAAGAACAGTAGTGGCAAGATAATAAGCAAAGTACCTGATAGCTGGGAGTTGAATATTTCTTATCTTTCCCCGCTGAGCTCTACGGTCATCATCATTGGTTATCCCACGGTAGAGATCCAACAAATCAGCGGGTTGAGCTGGAATCTTCTTTACCGACCTAGCTGTACCAAGGCCCATGATCTCACAAAATTTCTTCAAGGTCAAGGTGTAGGGCCTGCCATAAATTTTGAAAGACACATCTGGTTTGAACATGCTGTTATGAAAAGAGAAGCTCTCCACAAATGATTTAGTGAGCATAGCATACTGCACGCTCTCATCCTGCATATAACTTGTTAGACCAACCCTATGAACCAAAGTTAGGAAATTATTGAGAATTCCAGCAGCCCGCAAAAGGTAGGACAAGGAAATGCAGAAGGGTGTGCATCCCCCTCATCTCCCTCGTTGCCAAATCGTGGAGTAATGAGATCCTCATCGTATGAAGGCCTGGCTCGGGAGGATGATCTTGAAGGCCTTGCCCTTCTAGGTGCATAACTGTCAAATATTTCACCAAAGGTGCGGTTGTCCATGACCACTTTTTCTGAAATGTTTAGACAAACATCAAACCAAGTGATTTCCAAGTTGATAAATGATGAGCAACTACTATAGGAACTTGCTAGAGGCTACACATGCATCAAAATAAACTTTTCTAAGAATAGAACAAGCATGCAAGCTCACACAACCTAACACCTATAGCATCAAAATACTCAATATACAATCTACCAATCACAAATCTAATTGGACAAGTGGAGGAGGCACATACCAAGGAGCAATCCCTCCAAAAATCAGCAGCAAAGATGGGCTGAGCAAGGAGATCGAAAATCGGGACCAAGATCAACAAGAACTCGAGCTTGAGAAAGTTTTCCGGTGTTTTTCGGGAGAGAGAAAGAAGATGGCTGGGAGGAGGCACCTTGGAGGGGCCCAGGTGGGCCACACCCCAGCCAGGCGCCACCTTGGGGATGGCCGCGCCCACCAGGGGTGTGCTGGCCTGGGGTGGCCCCTGGGTCTCTCCAGGTGTCCCTCTGCCCCTTTTTTCGAGGAAACATTTATTTTGAATTTTCTAGGATTTTTCGGGAAACTTTATTTTTGGCCAATTTTCAGGGTATGAAAATTGATTTTCTCGCAGAAAAGATTTTTTTTAGAAGAATGAAAAGGCAAACAAAAACCAAACTATAGAAGTTCTAAGACACTCTAACAAGAAATATCAACTAGCAAAACTAAAGCTAACAAGAGAAAGAGCAAAGACTAGGAAGGAGAAAAGTAGAAGTGAGTAAATACAACCATGGTGAAAACATTGTTTTGTTCATTAAATCCTTTTGTTAACAAGTGTGACACCCCCGGGATCAGGGCTAAACAAATCCCAGACCTGTGTATGACATATGCTTAACCTTGAGCTCGAGAATATCCAGTGGAGAATCGGTAACACAACATTGACCCTACGACACAAACATTTATTACACCAAGCTCATAACTGAGCAGAGAACCAAATTGTTACAAGTAGAGGTCACTGACCACAAACATCAAACAACGGAAGGCAAATTATGCTATTAAGTATAGCAAACTTAACATATGGCCTAAGAGGCCTAAAGCATAACGATGACGTCCCAGCCCATAGATTCCAGGCTGCCGGCCGGGAACCCCAAGCTACTCGTCGGTGTCGATGTAGTACCAAGCTGATATTCAGGAAACTCATACTCTGCCAAAAGTATCACCAAACAAAGGGTGAGTACATGGTGTACTCCGCAAGACTTATGACTGGTGGAGTTGTTTTGCATAAAGCCATCTTTGTTTGTTTATAAAACAAGAGGGAGGAGAAGCTCGTCTAATCAGAGTATTTTAAAAGGGGATAAGAAAACGACATCTCCGAAATATTGATCATCATTTTTTGATATCCACCAAATTATCATCATCTCCTGAACTAGGATCACCCCCTCGTACCCATGAGGAAGCATCCTTAAGCACACGTTGATCTGCCAAGTTTTACGATTAGGTTCAAGTTCTCTATGATCATCACGTCCTTTCCCAAGTCGTCCATAACCGTGGACACGGCTTTACGAAAGATTATTACCCTGCAGGGGTGTACAACTTTACCCACACGTACTAACCTTCTCTTAATTCCACTTAAGATTAACAATCTTCCTTGGAAGGCCGACAGAGGGTGGTTAGACACGACCTTTACCTTGCTTTCGCCGAGACCATGAGTCATGCCCTAAGGATGGTTCCGCCATAACGGGTCAAGTCCCGAAGCCGGTCCCTAGAGATGTGAGGAGAGTTTGGTTTACCAGGGGCTCCATTGACCCCAAGCAACCCCGACCACGCTTACCTACCTGTTATGAATGCACCTCCTTCACCGCCTTCGAGAAGATCTAGAATGCATGTAGAATGGAACGCCCAAACTATGTGACTCATAGAATCTACCAGGCAGGTTAGTCACTCGTGGGGTTTTCCAGGCCCCGTGTGGTTGTACGCTCGTCTTGGTTCAAGAGGCAAGAACATCGGTTCCTAGTGGAGGAAAGCATGGGACTAGAAAAACCACATCCCACTGTGGCCTCCCATATAATCCTTAGCATGTTTAATCTCATATCACCTCTGATCTGATCTCATCATGTTCTTCTATCATACTAGATTCTCTGCATCTGATACATCATCTAGATGGACCGGACTTAACAACTATGCATGGCTAAGCAAGACACAGATAAATAGCTCTAGCAGTGCACACAAGCCAAACCAAGATAGGATAGGAGAAGTGGATTAGGTAATATAATCTCAAAGGGAGTAATGCAACAGATAGGATACTCTATCTATCGATAAAAGACCATAGTACAATCGTATGCATCATGGCAAGAATTGAAATGCCTTCGAAATCATAGGATTATATCATGGTGGGGCTATGCTTGCCTTTGCCACTTGATAACAGATAAGCAGATCTTAGGTAGCCCTGTACTTGACTTGATTATAGTTGGTCAAGTATTGTTCATCGATCTTCGATCTTCGATGGTGTTGATCTCTGTCTTCGATCTTGATCTCGATCTCGATATTGTATTCTACCAAGAAGAACCAAATACCGTAATGAAAGGGAAACAATCAACACATGGCATAGATGCAATGCTCAAGCAAGGATGATGATATGACAAGTTAAATAGTATTGAAATGTAACCCTAAGGCATGCTTGGTAGTTTAAACGGGGTTCCGAGGGGTGAAAACCCTCACTCGAGGAAACTCCGGAATCACCTATGAGGGGTTACTATGTTCTTCTAATTAAACTTGTCATGTAAGTTGTTGAACAATGCATTATTATAGCTTAAATAGATAGTTCTCACTTTTCTGAACATTTTGATATACTATTTGTATTTTTTAACTTAAAATGAATAAGTTATTGATTTTACAAGTTGTAATCAATTTCTGAAATTATTTAAAAGGTTTATTGCATCATTATGACATCAGCTGGGGGGTTTAACCTTTTTACACCGCTACAGGACCTAGCCTCTATGGATGATAGGTGGGCACTAGCCACCTCAGCCTCCACGTGGGCACGGTGGAACCCACCTCGGGTTTGACTAGGCTTGACCGCGCCTGTGCTGGCATCACGGTGACGTCAGCATGACGTCACCCAACGGTGAGCTCCTAGGCGACGCACGGGGACAACGATGAAGCACGCGCGGGGCTACAAGACCTAGCGCACTAGAACGAGCTCACCGAGACGGACCTAACCCTGGCGGCGCCGCCTCGTTTTGGTCGCCGGAGCGGCGGCACAGACGGCGTCTGGCGGCAGAGCTCACAAGTCGACAGCACAGATCCAAAACAAGGTGAAAGGGAGGCAGGGAGATGGTCCACGAGGACCGCGAGATCACCTAGAAGCGATTGGTGACGTCGGCGAGGAGCGAGGAGGCCCGAATCGACGAGGATGGCGGCGGAGGTCGTCGGAGACCGAGGTCTCAATTGAGGCAGAGCGGACCACGCCAGCCTTCTATGCTAGGGGCAAACGAACAAGGAGGAGCAGAGGATCACAACGGCGCACTCAAACGAGCAGAAGGTGGACGGGAATGACAGGGCACCGAGATCCTGTGAACTAGGGTTTTGGCCGAAGGAGAAATGGGGAAAACAAGGAGAAGATAAGGCTCTCCAGTGAAACATCACAAGATGAAACACCATCAAGATAATCCTTGGAACTGAGTTTGATTTGACGATAACCCAAATCAAATCAAAAGTGGGGAAAGATAACATATCCAGAGAGGAGATACTATCTTTCTTCAGCACAAACAAAACTAGACATCCCTTTAAGAGAAACAGAGTTGGACATAACTTTTTTCTTACAACTCTCCAAGTTGTTGTTTAAGCTCAACCAACTAGTTTAGGGGTATCCATAATAGATCCTTGGAGTAAAGAGTAGTTCAGAGAACTTGCTGGCTCAAGAACTTGACAACACGGTCATGTGGCAACATGGCGATACTTCTAGTAGACAACTACAATATCACGAACCACCGACATGTCACTTAGTTCCAGAGGAGACTTGCTTGGTAAGGCAAGAAGACATAGTCGCAGAGTTTCGGCATGAGCCTAAATCTTTGACGGAAGAGATGTACCAGAATAGTGGACTTGGTAGCACAATCATCCTTTGCCTAGTGATAAGGTTAACCAATCACGCTAAGAATAACTCAAATGTCCTTAGAGTTCAAAACAATAATAATTGCTAAGAATCACTTCATTAAGGGGTCAGGAAACTCAGCACGACCTCTTAGTATAAAAGAGTGTGACACTTTAAGGTAGAACAGGTAGAAGCTAATCATTGCCTCTTGATCTACGGATTACAACACTTTGACTTGGTCCTAGAAATGATGAGGTTCTGGAGTTTGTTTCTCCTGACATCCCGAAATGGTTTGTCATGACGGAACACAAGAGTATCTTGCATTGGAAGACATCAATGCACATGTACTACTTGGATACCAACTGGTAGACAAAGGTCAGAACGCAACAAGGGGAAATGAACATGCTCAGGATGGAATCCCGAGATGTGTATGCATAAGTCAACAACCTTCCGAAAACCAATGCAAAGAAAGGGTAAGGTGTGGCAGAGTCACGAGTACAGATGCGTGACTCTCGAGGAGTACTCTTGTCGTGATATATTTGGTTCCATTAAAGAACATCTGCCATGACTAGTGGTAGGGGAAGTCATTTGTTGTCGAGATTCAGTTGGGACAAATACCACAAGCTTGAAGGCTAGAAGTGTCGTACTAGCCATCCTGATGTAATGTGTGAACATTAATGCCAGGGGTCAAAGGAATGGATCTTGGGTTAAAGGTCAGCTTCATGTACAAGATTCACAACACCAGAATCCAGCACAATCAGGGATCTTCAGTTCAAGTCCAAGGGTTAAAACCCAAAGAAAGGAGTAACTAATACTTGATTGACATAGTGTACACTACAAGGTAATAGTCACAAGGTAGCTTCCAAGAGAAGAAATGACTTCTGAAGCACCCAAACAAACAAAAAGGAGGCTCTCGAGGAAAATGAAACCTCTAAGCCTGGAACAAAACACCGTATACCTAACAATATAATATTGTGGGTCCAAAAGATAGAGAGATCATGATAGAAAGGAATCTCTCAATGAATAATAGCAAATGGAAACAAGGAATTCACAACACACACAACTCTAGAGAATTCAACACTAGGTCAACTGGTTGAGAAACGTCATGCCCAAATGACACCTAAGCTTTGGAAGACTAGAAGAGATATCAAAACTTTTCCAAAATAAACACAAGATAAGATGACCCAGAGTTAGAGCGAAATTGGATAAGAATAAAATAAGCATACTAGAGTTTTCACAAATACTTTTCAGCTTTTAAAATAGTTTTCACAAACACTAGACTCAACATCGACCAATAGCAAGGTTTTCCTACGGTCGGTACTGCTCTGATACCCAAACCCGTGACACCCTCGGGATCAGGGCTAAACAAATCCCAGACCTCCGTCTAACATATTCTTAACCTTGAGCTCGAGAATATCCAGTGGAGAATTGGTAACACAACAGTGACCCTATGACACAAAAATTTATTACATGATACGTTGGAAATGTATCTATAATTTTTGATGCTCCATGCTTGTTTAGTATCTACTTTGCTTTACTTTTCCACACTTTGAGGTGCTTTTTACATGTTTTCTGGTACTAACCTATTAACAAGTTGCAACAGTGCCAGATGCCTGTTTTCTGCTGTTTATGGTTTCAGAAAAGTTAGTAAAGAAATATTCTCGGAATTGGATGGGACAAAGGACAAAGTAAATTACTTTCCGTGGGGAACAAGAAGTCCAGAGGAGAGCCGGAGAGGCTGGCCAGGGGGAACAAGAAGTCCAGCTAGGGTTTGGTGGCTCTGGCCGCCTACCGGACTCGCCCCTTCGCCTATAAGAAGCCCCCGATGCAGAAACTCTCGGTACCCGATCAGAAATCCACGAAACCGTTTGTATCCACCGCCACCATCGTCCCTAGATCGGGGGGATCTGAAGCTCTTCCCGGCACCCTGCCGGACGGGAGATCATCCCAGAGGACTTCTCTCCGGTATGATTCGTGAGTAGTTCCACCTTGGACTATGGGTCCATGTAGTAGCTAGATGGTTGTATCTCCTCCTTTGTGCTTTCATGTATAGATCTTGTGAGCTCCGTTCATGATCAAGATCTAATTTATTTGTAATCATGCATGTTGTGTTTGCGGGGATCCGATGAATATTGAGATTATTATGTTAGTTTGATTAATGGTTCTATCTTTATGATTCTATCATGTCTGTGTTGTTTGTGATCTTGCATGCTCTCCGTTGCTAGTGGTTATCTTGGCCAAGTAGTTGCTAGTGACTCCAAGAGGGAGTATTTATGCTCGATAGTGGGTTCACGCCTCTAGTTTCCAAGGGAAGTGAGAGAAATATCTTCGGTTGTAGATGTGCTGTTGCTACTAGGGAGAAAACAACGGTTTCTTGTTCATGGAACATGTGGACTGTTTACCTTACACACTTTGCTTAAAGTAGTTGTCTGTTGCTTGCAACTTAATATTGGAGGGCGTTCGGATGATAACCTGAAGGTGGACTTCTAGTCATAGATGCAGTTGGATTACGGTCTATGTATATTGTTGTATTGCCCAATCAACTTCATAGGATCTTTCTGGCTAGTAATTGAATTGTTATGCCTTGCTCAGTTCCTGTCAATTGCCTCGCTGTAATTTGTTTACCCTTCATGCCATGTTGTTTATCTAAGGAGAGCATATCTAGCAAACTATGGACCCCGGTCCAATCTTTACCATTGATACATCTTCCACTGTTACTTGTTTACTTGCTGCAAACCATTACCTTCCACACCATACATTTAATCCTTTGTTACAGCAAACCGGTGAGCTTGACAACCTCACTGATTCGTTGGGGCAAAGTCTTGAGTTTGTGTTGTGCAGGTCTCCACGTTGCTTCCAACACCTGTGTGACGTTTCCTTCCTCCTTCTGGTTTGATAACCTCGGTCTCTACTAAGGGAAGACTTGCTTCTTGCTGCTTCACACCTTGATCTTGGGGTTTCCAACGAAGCGCTTCCACGTCAAACACAAGGCGCCATCAAGCTTTCTGGTGCCATTACTAGGAAATCTACTTCAACCTCTTCCACCTCGTCAAGCGCTATCATTACACCAAGCTCATAACTGAGCAGAGAACCAAATTGTTACAAGCAGAGGTCACTGACCAAAAACATCAAACAACAGAAGGCAAATTATGCTATTAAGTGTAGCAAACTTAACAAATGGCCTAAGAGGCCTGAAGCATAACGATGGCGACCTAAACCATAGATTCCAGGCTGCCGGCCGGGAACCCCAAGCTACTCGTCGTTGTCGATGTAGTACCAAACTGATCTTCTAGGAACTATTACTCTGCCAAAAGTATCAACAAAGCAAGGGTTAGTACAGGGTGTACTCCGCAATACTTATGGCTGGTGGAGTTGTTTTGCATAAAGCCATATTTGTTTATAAAACAAGAGGGAGGAGAAGCTCATCTAATTAGAGTATTTTAAAAGGGGATAAGAGAACGACATCTCCGAAATATTGATCATCATCTTTTGATATCCACCAAATTATCATCATCTCCTGAACTAGGATCACCCCCTCGTACCCATGAGGAAGCATCCTTAAGCACACGTTGATCTGCCAAGTTTTACGATTAGGTTCAAGTTCTCTATGATCATCACGTCCTTTCCCAAGTCGTCCATAACCGTGGACACGGCTTTCCGAAAGATTATTACCCTGCAGGGGTGTACAACTTTACCCACACGTACTAACCTTCTCTTAATTCCACTTAAGATTAGCCATCTTCCTTGGAAGGCCGGCAGAGGGTGGTTAGACACGACCTTTACCTTGCTTTCGCCGAGACCATGAGTCACGCCCTAAGGATGGTTCCGCCATAACGGGTCAAGTATCGAAGCCGGTCCCTAGAGATGTGAGGCGAGGTTGGTTTACCAGGGGCTCCATCGACCGCAAGAAACCCCGGCCACGCTTACCTACTTGTTATGAATGCACCTCCTTCATTGCCTTCGAGAAGATCTAGAATGCATGTCGAATGGAACGCCCGAACTATGTGACTCATGGAATCTACTAGGTAAGTTAGTCACTCTTGGGGTTTTCCAGGCCTCGTGTGGTTGTACGCTCGTCTTGGTTCAAGAGGCAAGAACATTGGGTCCTAGTGGTGGCGAGCATGGGACTAGAAAAACCACATCCCACCGTGGCCTCCCATACAAGCCTTAGCATGTTTAATCTCATATCACCTCTGATCTCATCTCATCATGTTCTCCTATCATACTAGATTCTCTGCATCTGATACATCATCTGGATGTACCAGACTTAACAACTATGCATAGCTAAGCAAGACACGTATAAATAGCTCTAGCACTGCACACAAGCCAAACTTAGTTAGGCTAGGAGTAGTGGATCAGGTAATATAAGCTCAAAGGGAGTAATGCAACAGATAGGATACTCTACTATCGATAAAATACCATAGTAGAATCGTATGCATCATGGCAATAATTGAAATGCTTTCGAAATCATAGGATTATATCATGGTGGGGCTATGCTTGCCTTTGCCACCTGATAACAAATAAGCAGATCTTCGGTAGCCTTGTACTTGACTTGATTATAGTTGGTCATGTATTGTTCGTCGATCTTCGATCTTCGACGGTGTTGATCTCGGTCTTCGATCTTGATCTCGATATCGTATTCTACCTAGAAGAACCAAATACTAGAAAGAAAGGGAAATAATCAACACATGGCATCGATGCAATGCTCAATCAAGGATGATGATATAACAAGTTAAATTGTATCGAAATGTAACCGTAAGGCATGCTTGGTAGTTTAAACGGGGTTCCGAGGGGTGAAAACCCTAAATCAGGGAAACTCCGGAATCACCTGTGAGGGGTTACTATGTTCTTCTAATTAAACTTGTCATGTAAGTTGTTGAACAATGCATGATTATAGCTTAAATAGAATGTTCTCATTTTTCTGAACATTTTGATATATTATTTGTATTTTTCTGACCTAAAATGAATAAGCTATTGATTTTACTAGTTGTTATCAATTTCTGAAATTATTTAAAAGGTTTATTGCATCATTATGAGATCAGATGGGGGGTTTAACCTTTTTACACCGCTACTGGACCTAGCCTCTGTGGCTGACAGGTGCGCACTGGCCACCTCAGACTCCACGTGGGCAGGGTGGAACTCACCTCGGGTTTGACTAGGCTTAACCGCGCGCGTGTTGGTGTCACGGTGATGTCAGCATGACGTCACCCGACGGTGAGCTCCCAGGCGACGCACGGGGATGGCGAAGGAGCACGTGCGGGGCTGTGAGACCTAGCGAACTAGAACAAGCTCACCGAGACGAACCTAACCATGGCGGCGCCGCCTCATTTTGGTCGCCGGAGCGGTAGCACAGACAGCGTCTGGCGACAGAGCTCATAGGTCAATGGCGCGGATCCAAAACAAGGTGAAAGAGAGGTAGGGAGATGGTCCACGAGGACCGTGAGATCACGTAGAAGTGATTGGTGACGATGGCGAGGAGCGAGGAGGCCGGAATCGACGAGGATGGCGGCGGAGGTCGTCGGAGATCGAGGTCTTGATTGAGGCAGAGGGGACCACGCCAGCCTTCTATGCTAGGGGCAAATGAACAAGGAGGAGCAGAGGATCACGATGGCACACTCAGATGGGCAGGAGGTGGACGGGAACGACGGGGCACCGGAGCTCCCGTGAACTAGGGTTTTGACCGAAGGAGAAATGGGGAAAAGAGGGAGAAGATAAGGCTCTCCGGCGGCGGCAGGGGATCTTATAGGCATAGACAACGTCGGTAGCGATCATCTTGGCGCAGCGGGCATCTTGGCGAGGCAGGGATGGCGCGGGTGTCGACACACAGCTGCTCTCTTCGCCGGCGTCCTTCTGGTCACCAAGAAGAAAGGGAGAAAAGAAATAAAATGATACGGGCTGGCTGCGGGCTTTGCTTGGGCCTAGGTGGGCCACGAGAAAGGGATAGAGGAGAGGGAGGCTGCTGGGCTACTCGGCCTGAGGCATCTGGCTCCATTTTTTTTTAGCAAAACTCTTTTTCATTTTCTAATATATGTTTCTCTTTTGTATTTCCATTTTGAAATCTGTTTTGAATAATTCAAAAATACCAGGGACTTTTATAAAATGTATAAAATACTACAGGGAGCTCTTTAGTCAATTTGGGCTCCATTGATTTTGTAGTTTTTAAAATATTCAAAACCCTTTTGAATGGATTTCAAAAAGAGGGGGAGAGTAGGGTTGAGAGTTTGGCATTATTTTCTTTAATGCAAATTTTAAGACATGATGCTCATAATGCACAAACAAACCCTAAATAACGATTAACTAAAAACTAGGGTGTTACAACAAGGTTGATCAAGTCTTGTTACCAAAACAATCTTATATGAGACAAAAATTTGTATTCCACCAAGTGATTATGTTACCTCAAGCTTGATAGCAATGGTCCCAATCATAATAGTTTCAAAATTTTCTTGTGGAATGGGACAATATATTTCTCCAACCTTGATGCTCTCAACATTTTCAATGGAGTTCAGACAACAGCTTTTAGCAACCTTCTTGGGGAAATAGACAATATGCTCTTTGTCATTAATATTAAAAGTTACTTTTCCTTGATTAAAATTGATGACAACACCTGCAGTATTAGTAAAAGGTCTCCCAAGAATAATAGACATATTATCATCTTCAGGCATTTCAAGCACAACAAAATCATTTAAAACCAAGCAATTATGGGCCACCTGAACATGAACATCCTTACATATACCAACAAGAATAGTAGTTGACTTATCAGCCATTTGCAAAGATATATCAGTTGGTATCAACTTTTCTAGATGGAGTCTCTTGTAGAGAGAAAAAGGCATAACACTAACTCTAGTTCCCAAATCACATAAAGCGGTTCTAACATAATTATTTTTAATAGAGCAAGGAATAGTTGGTATACCTGGATCACCAAGTTTCTTTGGAACCTTACCATTGAAGGAGTAATTAGCAAGCAAAGTAGAAATTTCCTCATTAGAAATCTTCCTTTTATTAGAGCCAATATCCTTCATATACTTTGTATAAGGAGGCAACTTAATAGCATCAATCAAAGGAATTTGCAAAAATAAAGGCTTCATCCACTCACAAAACTTGTTGTAATGTTCTTCCTCCTTTGACTTGTGTTTCTTACCTGGAAAAGGCACAGGTTTCTGCACCCAAGGTTCTCTCTCTTTACCATGTTTATTAGCAATAAAATCTTCCTTTGTGTACCTAGTGTTCTTAGTGTGCTTCTCAGGTTCTTCCTCAACTTCCTCCTTATCAGGAGCATCATTTTTATCATTACCACTCTTAGTTTCAGCATCAGAGACAGATATACTATTAGGATCTATAGGAGGTTCAAGTGGTTACTCAACTATTCTATGTTTCTTTTTCTTTCTCTTATGAGGACTACCACTATCAAATTGTTGAGAATCTTGTTCAATTCTTTTAGGGTGTCCTTCAGGATATAAAGGATATTGAGTAGCTATACCACTCCTAGTTCTAATTCGATAAGCATGTTTATCTCCTGAGGCATTAACTAGCATATCGTTTTGTACCTTAGAAGTTGACCAACTTGAGTTTGAACCATCTGAAAGTGTTTACAAAGCATTTTAATATCATTAGAAGTTCTTTGCACAATATCTTTCAACTCTTTAATAGCTCTAGAGTTTTCCAATAAATGATTCTAAACTTGTTTATTAAAATTACCTTGTTTAACAATAAAAATGTCAAGTTCCTATAAACATTGATCAAGAGGCTTACCATAAGGAATATCACCTTCATCATAGTGTTGGAGAGAGTGTACCTCAATAGTAGATGAGTGGGGAATTGGCTTACATAATTCTTCTATAGGAGGTAGATTCTTCACATCTTCATCTCTAATACCTTTCTCCTTTAGACATATCTTAGATTCCTTCATCACTTCATCATTTAAAGCAATAACTCCCCTCTTCTTTGATGTTGGTATTGGAACTGGTTCAGGCACAACTAGTTCAGGAGTAATAGGCTCAGATGTATTTAGCTCAGTTGAAGTCCAATCATCATAATTCTTGCTTATTTTAGCCATTAATTCTTCAGCATCTATAGGAGTTCTTTTCCTGAAAACACAATCAGCAAAGCTATCTAGGTATGTCCTAGAATCATCAGTTAGTCCATTATAATAAATATCAAGAAGCTCATTCTTAGGCAATGGACATCCATGATGTGCATGAATCAAGGCACAGAACCTTGTCCATGACTCAGGAAATTTCTCTTCTTCTCCCTGTTTAAAATCAAAAAGTCTCTACAAAGCAGCATGTTTAGCATTAGGAGGAAAATATTTCTGGAAAAAAGAAGCAATCAAACAATCAGGGCTATCAATGGAACCAGGAGGTAATCTATTAAACCAAGCCCTGACTTCTCCTTTTAGTGAAACAGGGAAGATCTTAGTAACAAAGTACTTGCGCATCTTAAAATCATCAGAGAATAAAGAACTCATAGTAGAAAGCTCATTCATATGAGCCACAACACTCTTATTTTCAGTACCACAAAAGGTTCTTTCTCAATAATGTCTAGATAGGATAAATAAAGAGATAAATCATAATCTTTATATTTAATATCTATGGGAGAGGTAGCAAACTTAGGATCAGAGGACGGCTTAGGAATAATGGTGTGTCTCGCTAGGAGACTCTTAATAGCACTAGTACCATGTGTTTTTGGCACTCTTCAATAAATTCATCAGTAAACTCAATGTAACCATCATTAATATAATCTCTCTCTAGACTCAAGTCAGCTAACAGGTGTAACAGTGTCTTCATTAGAAGTTTTGGTATTTCCTAGACTAGCCATAGTAACATCTAGGAAAGGACCTAATGAACCACTCGCATCAAGCACAGTAGAAGTAACATCATGAGTATCAAAAGTAGTTTCAGACTTAGCAGTGGTAGCAGTGTGTGTAGCATGTGTATGTGGTGGTGGTGTAACAAGCTTACTTATAACAGACAATGAATCAAGAGCAGTAGAGGTGTTTAGGACTGTACCTCTTCTTGTAGTGGATGGTAAAATAGGAAACTTTCCATCACGAGACTTCCCCATGATGAAAGGAGTAGCAGTGAACAATAATAGATCCAAGTGGACTTACAAATAAATCTATGCTCCCCGACAACGTTGCTAGAAAATAGTCTTGATGACCCACAAGTATAGGGGATCGGAATAGTCTTCGCGGGTAGTATTACCCAATTTATTGATTCGACACAAGGGGAGCCAAAGAATACTTGCAAGCCTTAACAACTGAGTTGTCAATTCAGCTACACCTGGAAATATTTCTTGCTCATAGAAGTTTATCAGTAGCAACAGTTTGTAGTAGCGAAAGCAAAGCAACAGCAGCAGTAAAACAAGAGCAATAGTAACAGTAACAGTAAACAGTGGGATTCGAGTGCGGTAGGTAGGGATGTAAACAACATACCTTCTAATCCCGCATAATACCATTTATCAATACTATAATTTAATAAAATTTGTATTTTTTTGAATAAATGAGCTAACCAGTTGAATAAACGGGATTTGCAGCCGCCATTTAGCTGCCACTTACATCCCTAGCGGTAGGCATAGGGATGGATGGACGGGCATTGCATGGATGAGTCTAAACATGTAACTTCAAGACCTAGGGCATTGTAGATAAATAAGAATAAACATCCAAGTACTAAAAAATCCTAGGCATGTGCTCCAAATATAGTCATAAGTGCTCGCAATGAGAACTTGCACAACATCTTCTGTCCAGCCAACCCGTTTCAGCGGGGCCTCAAGGGAACTACTGGCAATTAAGGTGATCCTTTTTATAGAGCATTGGAGCAAAGAATTAACACTCCGTGAACACATGTGATCCTCACACCACAGCCATCCCCTCAGGTTGTCCCAATTTCTGTCACTTCGAGGCCTTTGCATCCGGACAATGATATGTGTACACAACTTGCAGATAAGATCAGAAACAATACTATCATAATGATTCAATAATAAGTTCAGATCTGAGATCATGGCACTCGAGCCCTAGTGACAAGCATTAAGCACAACAAGTTGCAACAAAGTCAAATAGCACTAATAGAGATACTAGGCACCATGCCCTAACAATCTTATTTGATTACATGATAGAACTCATCCAATCCCTACCATTCCCATAGCCTACTGCGGGGGATTACTCACTCATGGATGGGAGAAACATGGATGGTTGATGGAGAGGCATTGGTGATGACG
Source organism: Avena sativa (assembly GCA_916181665.1). Lineage (NCBI taxonomy): Eukaryota > Viridiplantae > Streptophyta > Magnoliopsida > Poales > Poaceae > Avena > Avena sativa. The sequence goes on along the minus strand of OV702295.1, from coordinate 53,323,484 downwards.
ATGGCGATGATTCTCTCCAAATTTCCCATCCCGGCAGGGTGCCAGAACGGAGTTTCTGGTTCTGAATCACGGTTTCTGGTGGTGGCGGTGCAGCGGAACTCTTTCTAGAAAAACGTCAAACCCCCCCTGAGTTTTTAGGTCAGAAGGCATCTTATAGGCGAAGTGGGAGGCCAAGGGGGTGCCTGAGGTGGCTGCACCCCCCAGGTGCGGCCAGGCCTAGCCCACACCTGGCAGGGGTGTGGCCCCCTCAGGCCTCCACTCCATCTCATACTCTGGCTCTGTGGATCTTCTGGTGAAATAGGATTTTTTGCATATTTTCTCGTATTTTTCCTAATAGTTGATTTTCTGCACAAAAACTAGACACCAAGGTAATTCTGCTGAAAACAACGTCAGTCCATGTTAGTTGTATCCAAATAACACAAGTTTAGAGGACAAACAATAGCAAAAGTGTTCGGGAAAGTAGATACGTTTTGGAAGTTTCAATGTGCGATCCTTTTTTGCGTTCACCTCCTATACAATATGTTTTTCAAGTTTTGTTTCTCCATCTACTTATTTACCTTGATTGAATCTCTATCTATTTACCTTGACTGAATCTCTGCTTCTCTCTCTCTCCCTCTCTGTTTCTTTGGAAGGTACTTTTACGTCGGTAGCACAACCAGCGGCCTGCTTGTGCTTGGACAGAGGGTGCAGCCGTACAAGACACGGTTGTACATCCCCTTCTCGGGCGCTATCAAGCGCCTGAGGGTGGAGATACCGACCGAGAAAGTGGCTTCTGTCGCTATGACGATGTTCCCGTCATTGATGGTGTTTACATCAAACCTTCGGAACACCATCATTCGGTGGGGCGAATGAGGGAACGGAGGAAGGCAGTCGCCCGGTCTTTGGTGAAGGGTGGTACACGCCGAATGACTTCGCGGAACTCCAGAGCATGACTTCTTACGCCGGTGATGTTTTCATCGCAGACAGATACGGGTCTGTCCTCTCGACTCTGCCTGGTGCTGCTCATGGAGATGTCCAGATGCAGCGCTCCGCACGGACCCTGAAGATGCATGCCACCGTCGCATGCCCTGTTCTAGGCTGCCGGTAGCCGGAAAATCTTTTTTACCTCGTCGAGTCCGACGGGGAGTTATTTTTTGTTGTGAGTTGACCGGTCTACAGCGGAAGGCCCGTTGTTTACCGGGTTGATATACAGAACCGTGTCCTTCAGCCGGTCAGAGGCATCGGCAGCCGTGCTCTCTTCGTTGCTTACAATCGGTGCATCTGCGTTGACAGCGCCAGGGTACCCATGGTGCAGGCCGGCAGCATCTACTATCCGGACCTATACCAGATTAGATCTTACAATTTGAGGCTCTTGCGTGGGAAGAGGAGCCAAGGGTTATCCATGGGTATGGAGCAGGAGGATTATGGCACAATGTCCGTTCTTTCGAACTCGATCGATTGTTGGCAGTGTATTGCAGTACCGTCGAGCTTTCTGAGCTGCAGATGGTGCCGCCTTATGGCGAATATGGCACCACCCACTATGATTACTACGACGGCTACCCGTCAGATTAGATTGGTGGATCATGTGGGTCTGGTCCTGTTGTATTCTCTGTCTGTGAATTATATGCAAGTGCAAGTTGTATGGTGTGCCTGTAATACAACAGATGAACTTGCTTCAAAAAGATCATGTGTTGTACCTCTTTCAATTTCACTGTTTTTCTATGTAAGTGTAGTATCTCTGATCCATGAGTGATTAAATGCAAATAAGCGAAGAGAAGCTAGATCCATGTCATCAATCATCAATAGGTGGCACATTATAGTGATGCATTCAAATACGTACACATTCATAACAATAACACTGTCGGCAGTATTGCCAACTTGAAATTACAATTAACTTGAAGTGGTTGTTATCCCGAGCAAAATGTCTGGTATACACATGACCCTTGTATGTTCTATGCTGCAATTCTCCTGTTGTGGGAAGGGAAAGAAAAGCTGGGCTTCACTGAATTTTACGCAGTTAGGCATAACTTAGTCTTAGTCTAGTCATAGTGAGAGTAACTTAGCTAGTAGCATGCATATACATGCAATGGCAAGTAAGCAAATTGGTGACATGGCATGGTATTTAATGAGGAGAAAGAGAGAGGTAGTAACTTAGCTAGTTATCATAACATCACACATACCAAGACCATATGAGTCTACAACCTAATTAATTAGTTATTGCATGACATCACACACATGTTACTTTCCACTATGAAGATAGTAACATCAACTAGTAACATGTGCATGTTACTAGGCTAAGTTACTTAGCACTATGACCAGCCTTACACACATAGTCTTAACTTGTTCTTACACAAATAAGCAAAGAAGTCTTACACTGCCGGAACTTCCGGTGAGCCAACCGGCGAACCGGCCTCTAGAGCTGGTGGCATCGTCGGAACAAACCAGAGTGCTGAGTTTGGCCGTCTCTCATTCTCTATCAAATTGTACGACCCCACTGATGATCCAATGGTAGGCCCCCTCCCCCCGACATGGATTCGGCTCCAGGTCGGATCTGGAGTGTCAACATAATAAACATGTGAGCACGCAGAAAACACACAGTCTGCTATCAACATTGGAAGTACTGGCACCTCAGCAACAACAACACCATGTTCTCCCTAGACACTAGCAGTAGCCTCAGACGGTATATCATTAGCTTCACCAGCAACAGCATCAACAAGTATTTCGTCAGCTTGATCAGTAGCAACATTAGTGAGTATTTCATCAGCTTCACCAGGAGCAGCAACTAGTTCTTCGTCAGCTGTACCACCAGCAGAATCATCATCAGGAGCCGGGGCTGCCTGAGCAATTACTGGTTCAACAACTTTAGGGGCTCTGAGGAAGAAAGGGTAGTTGATCCGAATAAATAGAGATTGTCCATTCAGATTATCGACTCTGCTCCAAACCTGTTCTACTAGGTCTTTTGATGGACACGCGGACCTCGAGAAAACATGACACCGCAACGATGGGTATGAAGAAAGTTGTGTCCCCATATGTTCTATTGTATCACCAACGTTGTTTAGTGCTCCCCCGATATGAATCCACATGAGTTCAGCACCCAGGTTGACATCTTCTCTAAGTGGAGCAAGGAACCAGCGCCATGATACAAGATCAACATCTACTACTGCACCTTCGATCAACGGAGCTGGAATGACGCATGGGGCTGCGTGTGTACCTGCGTGCTACCTTCAGTCAGTAAGCATAATTTTGAATGGGAATTTACATACTATATGACACCATGACTCACCCCAGGTGAACGGATCCCAAGCACGCACGTCGCCGCTAGGTTCAGTGACCGTGCAAATGCGTTGCAGTGTGTCGTCATACAAGCTGGAGGTGAAGACGGCGTCGACATACTTCTCCAGCCACAGATGGTCATCGTGCAAGACCGTCCATTCATTTTCATCTAGGCATCTAATGAATGTGATTTCCTTGTCGAACACCGCTAAGAGGTTGTAGTGCCAAGTCTTCCACATCAGGAGAGGCTTCTGTGGGAGTTGTACCTTCAGGAGCTCAAGTTCTGCCATGTTGAACCTGTAAGCGAATTCAGATTTTGGCGGCAGCCACCCATGGTTGAATGCAGTAATGCCGACACCCACTACAGATGGCGGTGTAAGTCTCAACGATCTGTAGACATTTTTTAGAGTCCAAGTACTCCCGTCCTGGGATAAAAGGACCAGCGACTCGTCGTTTCCACCCACCCAGTTCTGCTCATCATCCATTTCCGCCTCCTGTGTCTCCTTGATATTCACCGCTACTGATTGCGACCACTTATCCAGCAACACCAGTTTTGCATGAACATTCTGCAAAAGATTTTTGTCAGTTGGTAGAATCACCTAGCATGGATTCCATTGAAAATACAATTTGACACCATTGTGCTCAGATTAAAGTATTATATACGACTGTCTCCTTAGCTCTCACCTAAATTGTGCCTGTGTCACTACGAAAATACCCAATATATCATGTAGGAGCAGATCTTCCCCCGAAAAAACTCCTGACGGTGATCATAAAAAACTAGGGACATAATAGTCTTAAATCGTCTAGTTTGTTTATTTTTTTAGAAAACAGAATATCACCTAGCAGGCATTCCATTGCAAATCCAAATTGACACCTCAGCTATCACCTAAATTAAGACTGTAACACTACGAAAATACCAGAATATCAAGTGCAAGCAAAGCTTCCTTTGTACAGAATAGTCTTAAATGGTTCAATTTATTCAAACTACGCGTGCACACAACACGTTTGACAGAAGGAACATAGGATTCCGACGAAAGTTCAGCACATATGAATCAACGGTATGACTAAGTCAATAAGCAAGATACTGCAACTTACATGCCCGTCGCGGTAGTTTGGCCATACGCTGGTATCAGGGTAAAGAAGGCCTGGCGTGCTGAACGGTTGTTCTTCCATTTCCCGGATCGGCGGGCGGAAGCCAGTGATGCAGCGACCGAGGCGACCGACGGTGACGATGTCCAACTCCTTGGCGACCCTGTACACGTTCATATCACTGAGGTTCGGCCATCCCCAATCCTCGTGGTGGCGGTCGCCATGGCTGTGACACCCCCGGGATTAAGGCTAGACAAATCCCAGACCTCCATCTGAACATAAGCCTAACCTAAACCTCGAAAGTGTACATAGAGAAAATCGATAACACAGCAGTGACCCTATGACACAAAAATTATTACAGCAAGATCATAACTGAGCAGAGAACCAAAATATTACAATCAGAGGTCACTGACCATAAACATCAAACAACAGAAGGCAATTTATGCTATTAAGTATAACAAACTTAAGAAATGGCCTAAGAGGTCTGAAGCATAACGATGAGGTCCAATCCATAGATCCTAGACTGCCGACTAGGAACTCCAAACTACTCGTCAATGTCGATGTCGTAAAGGACTCATCTTCTATGGTAATACTTACTCTGCTACAAAAGTATCAACGAAGCAAGGTTGAGTACAAGGTGTACTCCGCAAGACTTATGGTTGGTGGATTTATTTTGCATAAAGCCATTTTTGTTTGTAAAACAAGAGGGAGAAGAATCTCGACTAATCAGAATATTTTAAAAGGGGATAAGAGAGCGGTAACTCTAGCTTTGATCATCTTTGATATCTACTGAATCTTCATCAGCTGAACCTAACTAGGATCACCCCCTATCCATGAGGAAGCATCCTTAATCACACATTGCATAACTTGCCAAGTTTTACAATTAGGTTCAAGTTCTCTATGATTTTAGAATCTGGTCACCAAGTTCTGTATAACCGTGGACACGGCTTTTCGAAAAGATTTAACCATGCAGGGTTGTACAACTTTACCCACACGTACCAACCGATTCTTAATGCCAAGCTATAAGCCCTCTTCCTTGGAAGGCCAGCAAAGAGTGGTTGGCCACAAACTTTACCTTGTTTTCGCCGAGACCATGAGTCACGCACTAGGGAGATGCTTCCGTAATGGGTCAAGTCCCGAAGTCGGCCCCTAATGATGTGCGCAGGGTTCAAGATTACGGATGTCGTGCATCTCATGTTCCCGGCCACGCTTACCTACCTGTTATGAATGCACCTCCTTCGCCTCCTTCGAGAAGAACCAGAATGCGTATATCGAATGGAACGCCCGAACTATGTGACTCATGAAATCTACTCAGCAAGTTAGTTGGTCGAGGGGGTTTCTAGGCCCCCGTGTGGCTGTACGCTCATCTTGGTCCATAAGCAAGAACTCAGGTCCTAGTAGTGGCAAGTATGGGACTACAAAAACCACAACCCACCGTGGCCTCCCATACAAGCGTTAGCATGTTTAACTTTCATATCTGATCTTACCACGTCATCTTGTCATACTAGGTTCATTCATAGCTCTGATTCATCAACCGGATGGACCAGCGATAATAGCTAAACATGGCTAAGCACAACAGAGATAATAGCTCTAGCAACACTTCACAAGCCAAACCCTAGTTATGCTAGGAGCAGTGGATCAGGAAATTATAGTCTTCAAAGGTAACATGCATCATATAGGATTATTATATCTATCGATAAAAGACTTTGAAATCGTATGCACATGGCAAGAATTGAAATACTTAAAAGCATAGGGTTCATATAAATGTGTGGGGCTTCGCTTGCCTTTGCCAGTTGATATCCAAAAAGCAGAGCTTCGGACATCTGGTACTTGACTTTATTATAGTTGGTCAAGTATGGGTCCTCGAGCTTCGACGGTGTTGATCTCGGTCTTTGATCTCGATCTTGATTTCGATATCGTATTCTACCGAGGAAGAACCAGAACACCGTAAAGAGAGGGAAACAATCAACACATGGCATTGATGTAATGCTCAAACAAGTATGATGATATGACAAGTTAAATTGCTATCAAATAAACCCCTAAGTCATGCTTGACAATTTAATCGGGGTTCCGAGGGGTGCAAACCCTAACTCGGGAGAACTCCAGATACACATGAGAGGGGTTGATTTTGTTCTCTAATTAAACTTGTCTTATAAGTTGTTGAACAATGCATGATTATAGCTTATATAGGTAGATCTCTTTTTTCTGAACATTTTGATATATTATTTGTATTATTATGACTTATAAATAATAAGTTATTGATTTTACAAGTTTATATCAATTTCTGGAATTATTTAAAAGAGTTTATTACACTTTGGAAAAAGTCTATATCAAACCTTGAACTCGTAGGAGCTTCGACGATTTGGACACTCAAGTCGAAATCCCTGTCGTTCACACCTTGAAATATTGAATCCCGGTCTAAATCGAACCCTGACTTGTTTGGCGTACTGGGAAATCGACAATCCCGACCGGGATTACAGCCTACTCTCATAGACATGTGGACCCTAGTTGTCAAAACCTTCTTCCCTAAATTTTCTCGTCCACCCCGTCATTCTTTTTCGAGATTTTAGCTGGTGGCCATGGCGAGATGGCCGGAGACACGGCCGAAATTAGCTGCTGCACCAGCTTGTTGCCCTCTGCCGCCCGCGCTCGTTCCCATCCACAATCCGCGCGTCGGAGAACTCTGCCCATGCAGGCCAAGATCCAACGCCACCGTAGTGTCGGCGGCCGTGTCCGCGTATGCACCGGTTGAGAGGCTGATGTCGCTGCCGAGCACCCACGGAGGGCCCATCGTTCGTGTCGCCTCATCTCTCCTGTCCCGCGCTGCCGCCGGCAACTACGCCAATATGTTCAAGACGAAGAACTTCCCCGATGGCGGCTACAAGTTGTGGGGCTTCGCGTGCAAGTGCTTCTGCAAGATCGATTACTTGTTTGTCTGTTGTCAGTGTGGTGTGCGTGTCTGTTATAGTAGTAGTTGTTTCCTTCGCGCGCTCAGTTTAAAGTAGACTTAGTAATTAAGTGCTGCTCGGATATGCATCCTTGGTGTGTTAAGCTTCCTGTGAAATTTTGAGCCTGCAAAATCAAATCCTTGCAGTATTGTTGTTCCACGTCCTGAGGGCAGAGGTAATTTAGTTTCTCGTCGTATTAATTTGCGCAAGATGCTACTGCTTCCATGTTTCTATCTGATCTTTGGTTGCGAATCACTAATCATCTCCGAACATACATGTTTTTACCCGGACAACTCGCTCTGTTTGCTAGACTATTATAACTTTTAAGTGTAACGAAGACACTTATATACAAAAAACACGTATGTATAAACAATCAACTTGGTTTCGCTGCAGCAGCGCTGGCTCCTAGAGTTGGCCGACAGCAAAGAGACGAGAGAAAACAGTGTAAGAGATTCATGGACCATGTGATTGGAATATATAATTGTTTAGGGGTTTTACTGTAAAAATTTGCCGGTTAACTTAGTCAAACAGGTTCAGGGTTGGATTTAGACCGGGATTTATATTTCAGGGTGTGAACGACAGGGATTTCGATTTCAGGGTTCAATTCGCCAAACCTCTATAAGTTTAGGGTTTAGAATAGACTTTTTCCTTAAACTTTTATTGCGTCAGCATGACACAGGGCTGTCGTCACACGGGGTCAGGGATATTTTCTACCAGGACTGAGCCTAGCCACAGATGCTGACATGTGGGCCATGGGCCACATAGGCTGCCACCGTGGCCAACCTTGCATCACGTCACCACGGCGGGGGAGTTGCAGACAGTGGCCGGCGATGATGCAAGAAGGCGAGCGGGGCTGCGCGGCTTGGCCCGTTCGATTCAGCGCGTCAAGGCGGACCTAAAAGGGGCGGCACCGCTGCGGGGTGGCCACCGGAGCTAGCTTCATAGCGACGGCGAGCGGCAGCGCTTACAGGCGATCATCGACGGAGCAAAACAGGAAGCGGGGAAGGAAGCGGAGGGCACCAGGAGGATTATGAGCTCACCAGGAGCACGACGGTGTGGTTGGCGAGCTCGGGGGAAGCCTGACGGTGACGATTTGACGGTGGCCGGCATCGGGAACGAAAGGTTCGATTGGGCCGATTGGGGGCTTCCCAGCATGGCTTCGCAAAGACGATGAGCGAGACGAGGCAGTCGCTGGAACTTGACCATCTAAGCGAGGGGAGGCCTCTAGCGGTGGCGCACCAGAGTACCTGGGGACTAGGGTTCTGGAGCTTCTGTGGAAACCGAGAGGAAGCGAGGGGATTGGGAGGAAGGGAGAGGCACATTGGAAGAGGGGCACGTCTCGACGGGTCTTATCCCCTCCCGGAAGGCTATGCGGCAGCGTCAATCCCGGCTGGCGGATCGACGGCAATGGCGGCAACATGCAGCTGTGTGTCTGCCTGAGGAACAGGGGAGGGCCGAAACGTTTTCCTGGGCTGGGCTGCACGTGGGCTTCTGCTGGGCTACAGCGCGCTGCGCTGAGCAATAGGGAGAGAGAGAGAGAATGGTTGGGTTGCGGCCCAGAGAGAGAGAGGGAGACTGTTTTTATTTGCAAATTCTTTTTCTATTTCTGTTTTCTTTTCTCTCTTTTGTAAATCCATTAGGAAATATTTTGTGAATATTTCCAGATTACAAGAACTTTTGTAAATTTTTTGAAATACTGCATGGACCCTTTATAACCATTTGGGTTCCATAGGTTTTGCACTTTTCAAAATTTCAACACCATTTGAAATGTTTCAAATAGAGAGAGGAAACTAGGGTTTAGGGTTTTGATTCATTTGTTGCATACATTTTAAATAATGATGCTCATGAATGCACATACAAACCCTAATTACATTTTAATAAAACTAGGGTTGTTACAATTCTAACCCCCTTAAAAGAATCTCGTCCCGAGATTCCTAGGTAGGAAGATAGAATGAACATGGTTATACTAGACTTCGACGATCTTCTCGGAGAGGTTGATCCATGTCACCATGACAAATGGACGTAGCGCTTCATAATCTTCGAGGTGGCTGCTCACACTAAGGAAGAGAGGGAATGACACGGAACCACAAACTGAGTATCTCAGGATCGACTCATGGATAGATGCTTCATGAACATCTCTGGAGCCAACTACATGAAACACTCCATGGTAACGGAGGAAACAAAAGGAGAAGGTTTCAAGGTGACAGATAACTAGTCTTCATAAGGATTGAGACCATGGAGCTTGCAAAAGAGTTTTGACTTCTGAGAGAAGAAAGCTCCCAACAAAAAGAACATGACCACATACTTCGAGAGGTAAACCTCTACTACTTAAATAGATCTCTATAGGTGGAAAAGATAGATACCAACAAAACCAAGCTGTTGAACTACTTTTGACACAGAAGGGTCACTCGTTCATTCAACAGAAGGCCAAGACAGAAAGGTGTTTTGGTGAAGAGGACTCCTAAGAGTCACAAGGAACATGTAACAAGAGAAACTATTGATTAACAAAATCATAATCGCTCTTCGAACATGTTTAAGAAAGAGAGAAGGAAACTCTTTATTCATCCGGAACTATCAAAATCTTGCCAAAGATCATGATATCACTTTACACCACCAGATGAATAGATAAGAAGATTCCTGATGACACGAAAAGGAAGAAACTTCATTCTCAGACTCCAAGTACTTGGCATAACAAGACGCTTGACATCATAAAAGGGTCTGGAGGATTGACCGAGAGACATTTAGCAACTCTACTTTAAATGTTCTCCTTGATTGTTTGAAACACCGGTATCAAGCTATTGACAAGCCTTTAACCAGTCATCAAGTAAAGGTCAGACTTTGGATGCAAAGGAAACCATAAGCTCAATTCCCATGATAGATCATAGAAAATGCCTTAGGATGAATGGTTGTTATTGCTATTTTAAGAGATTATGACAAAAGGTCTTTTTGGCTAAGTGTGGCAACCATTACATCAATCTTGCCAGAGTTACACAGAGACCTATTTCAAAACCTTGAGGGACACCAGCCATTATTGATGCTTGAGATTTAGCTTTGGTTAAGTGGAGAGATATTTTAGATTCAGCATGTCCGAATAGAAAGCATGCAACATTTACCGCAAAGGTAAAGTTACTAGTTTCTCAAGTCATGGACTACAATGTCAAGCTCCAAAATATGAGCTATATTGCAAAACATAGGTATTAGCAAGTAATCAAAAGACAATTGTGATGACCCACAAGTATAGGGTATCGCAACAGTCTTCGCGGGTAGTATTACCCAATTTATTGATTCGACACAAGGGGATCCAAAGAATACTTGCAAGCCTTAACAACTGAGTTGTCAGTTCAGCTGCACCTGGAAATAGTTGTTGCTCACAGAAGTTTATCAGTAGCAACAGTTTGTAGTAGCAACAACAAAGCAACAACAATAGTGGAACAAGAGCAATAGTAACAGTAATAGTAAACAGTGGGATTCGAGTGCGGTAGGCATAGGGATGGATGGACGGGCGTTGCATGGACGAGTCTAAACATGTAACTTCAAGATCTAGGGCGTTGCAGATAAATAATAACAAGCATCCAAGTACTAAACATACCTAGGAATGTGCTCCAAATATAGTCATACATGCTCGCAATGAGAACTTGCACAACATCTTCTGTCCAGCCAGCCCGTGGCAGCGGGGCTCTAGGGAACTACTGGCAATTAAGGTGCTCCTTTTAATAGAGCACCGGAGCAAAGCATTAACACTCCATGAACACATGTGATCCTCACACCAAAGCCACCCCCTCCGGTTGTCCCAATTATTGTCACTTTGGGGCCTTTGGATCCGAACAATGATATGTGTACATAACTTGCAGATAAGATCACAAACAATACTATCATAATTATTAAATAATAAGTTCAGATCTGAGATCATGGCACTCGGGCCCTAGTGACAAGCATTAAGCACAACAAGTTGCAACAAAGTCAAATAGCACTAATAGAGATACTAGGCACAATGCCCTATAGATCTTATTCGATTACATGATAGAACTCATCCAATCCCTACCATCCCCAAGCCTACAACGGGGGATTACTCACTTATGGATGAGGGAAACATTGATTGTCGATGGAGATGCGTTGGTGATGACGATGTCGATGATCCTCCCCAAAATCCCCGTCCCGTCAGGGTGCCAGAATGGAGTTTCTGGATCCGAATGTTAGTTTCTGGTTGCGGAGGCAGAGCGGAACTCTTTCTGGAAAACCATCGAACTCTCCTCGGTTTTTAGGTCGAAAGACAACTTATAGGCGTAGAGGGAGGCCGAGGGGGTGCCTGGGGTGGCTGCACCCCCTAGGCGCGACCAGTGGTGGGCCCACGCCTGGCATGGGTGAGGGCCCCCCAGGCCCCTTTTCCGTCTTGTCTTCTGGCTCCGTGGATCTTCTGGTGAAATATAATTTTTGGCATATTTTCCGTGATTTTTCCTGATAGTTGATTTTCTGCACAAAAACAAGACACCAAGGTAATTCTGCTGAAAACAGCGTCAATCCGTGTTAGTTGTATCCAAATCACACAAGTTTAGAGAAGAAACAATAGCAAAGTGTTTGAGAAAGTAGATAGGTTTTGGATGTATCAACTCACCCCAAGCTTAGCTTATTGCTTGTCCTCAAGCAATTCAGTTGAAAACTGAGTGCAATAAAAGAACTTTCACGAACACATTTGCTTCATATGATGTAAATATTCTTACCATAGGAGTAGATGCTTAGACAATTCATAATAAAGAGTATGCAACTAAGTGTACTCAATAGTCATTGCAAGCTATGAAGAGAAACCAACTCAATAATAATAAGTAGCAAGAAACATAAACATAAGAAACATTGAAATGCTCATAGTAAGGTATGATAGAGTGGTATCTCGCTTGCCTTTGTTTGAAGAGCACAATATAAATGCCAAGGCACCTCTTAAGTTCATGTGAAGACTAGAGATAAAGATATCAGAGATACAAGCATCAAAGTCATGACATAATTAACCAAGTTTTGGAACAAACACAAGAATGACATCTATGCTCTCAAGAAGGTGCTCATAGAATAAGTGGTGACTCAATAAGGTTGTGAAAACGATTTTGTAAAGTTTGAAAGGCTTCCAAATGCTGAAAGGAAGGTACTCATTAGCTTTGAGCTCTCATTGCCCCTATCATAGGCATCTTCATATGGTTAAGGTGAAAGTGAGGTCTACTCTGAATCATATGCTTGACAGACCATAAACTGGAAATCCCAAGTCCCTTGAGTACGAGGGTCGCTCCGCATGCTACTCAACTTTGGTTACCTGAAATTTCTTGTCATTGTAAATACATGCATATCATAGAGAACCGCCAACGGGGTACCCCTTGCACATGATACAGGAGCTATCCCGTGATCAAAATGACAAGGCAAGCAGACAATGAACATCTCAGCAATCTTTTTATTTACTATGTGTATAGCTTTTTATTGAGGATGCTTCATAAATGCTCATTATGGTGATGCTGCAAGTTTCCACCATGATTAGGCATGGCTTAGGCTAGAGGCCTAGGCATTTCTCTAACACAATGTATAAACTCCATGAACTCACAAACTTCCCTTTTATTTCACATCGTCGACATACGCAAACAAAAGAGCAAGGTATCAAATGGATGAGATATCCAAAAGGTGTTAAAAGTGTTCCCCGTGACATCATGGTTCTACTGACTCCCAACATATAATTTGCAATCATATAACTTTCATGGACAGGTCACAATGGTTCAGAATTATTACGCGCAAGGAATAAAGTGTGCCATCAAGTTCGTGAGAGCTTTACTAACTAACTTTATCAAAACAGACAAACACTTTATTTTGGAAGAAAACAAGGCATATTGAATATGCACTGAAGTAGCAAATGATGCTAATAGGTAGGTATGGTGGACACAGTTGGCAATATTGGTTTTGGGAGTTGGAAGCACATGTAGAGCTCATACTCAGTGCAAGTGAAGGCTAGCAATAGAGAGGGAGCAACAAACGAGAGAGCAATAACTGTCATAATCATGCTTGCAACAAAACAATACTAACTATAGCATGAAAGTGATACAAGAACTCTGAGGCAAAATAAATCATCGAGGCTTACTGACTATTGATTAGTCATATGCATGCGTGAGCATGTGCCAAGTCGATTCACATGAAACTTTCAGAGGAGGATATCACAGTATCATACCAAAATATGAATAAAACAATGCAAGGAAACATTCATATGACATGCTACAAACTATTAGCAAGTTGGAGCTAATCACAACCAAGCAAGAACTACTAAGCATCCATAATGACATACACCTTACACAAACAGGCTAAGCATGCACACAATTATGAGTATATGTATAAAATTGCAACAAACAGAGTTCGTTACCAGCCTCTTACCACACCTCAAGTTGTCTTAATCTTCATTATTTCCCTTCACTTGTGTGACTTGACTAATAACATGAAACCAAAGATCCACTAAGGACGACTTAACCCTGCAAAGAACTCACAAAACCAAAGAAGAACAACAAATATTTTTGGTGTTTTTGATTTTTTTTAAAGAAAGCAAACAAAGCAAGACCAAACTAAGCAAAAGAAAACCAAACTAAGACGCTCCAAGAACAACACAACTGTGCATGAAACAATAAAAACGAAGTATCTAGAAAGACCTGAGATATTTATTGATGAAGAAGGGGATGCCTTAGGCACCCCCAAGCTTTGACGCTTGTGTAGGGGTTCGTAACATGGAAAACAAAAATTTTCTACCGCATGAACACACAATCAAGATCTAATCTATGATCAAGCCACGATCTATCTACTAGATTGTAGCAACGAGTCAACAGAATACTAACCCTTGAAGATCCAAAGCGGTTAACGAGAGCAGATTCTCGTGGGTGATGTAGTCGTACACTTCCGATCTCAAGATCGCGTAGATGATCCTTCCGGTGCTGCGTTCCGGCAGCGCTTCCGCAGTCGGTCACACGTTCGGTACTCGACGAAGACCTTCCTCTCCCTTGTTCCAGCAGGCAGCGGAGGTTGTAGCACTCTCCTCGCAATTCCGGCAGCACGACGGCGTGGTACCGGAAGTAGAGGGGAGATCTCGCAGGGCTTCCTTAAGCCGGAGCGAGTATGGTGGACTATGAGAGAGCCTTGGTGATCTAGGGTTTAGACACACCAATTAGAAGGGTCTAAACCAGCGGCTAGGGCAATTAGAAGCTCTAACTCGGCGGCTTGGGAGAAATCCCTAGGCTGTGGCTAGGGTTTAGGTTTAGAGGGAGGCAACTTGTGTGTCTAGGAGGGGAGCCCTGCCCCTCCTTATATAGGTGGAGGGAGGCTCCGGCCAAGGGGAGGGAGTCCCTCCCCAAATCGGATCCCTAGTGGGCCGGCGGTGGAGGAGGAACTCCTCCCCAACTCGGTTTCCCACTTCTTCTCCACTTTCCAAAATAGCCGTTTGACTTTTCAAATTGGCGTTTGACTTTTCAAACTAGGATTTGATTAAACCCTTTATTTTGTACAGCGATGACACCTAGTACATGATGCAATCATTCCAACTTGCAATGACACATTCATGTACCCTTCCCCTCCGGAGTGCCGGACATTCCGGAACCTTCTAGAACATTCCCGATGAAAACACCGGAATCATTCCCCAACTCCGAAACAGGACTTTCCTTATATGAATCTTATTCTCCGGACCATTCCGGATCTCCTCGTGATATCCCGGATCCCATCCGAGACTCCGAACAACATTTGGTCTCTTACTCATCATTCCATAACTACTCAACAACATCGAATCCTTAAGTGTGTCTCCCTACGGTTCGTGAATTATGCGGACATGATCGAGACACTTCTCCGATCAATAACCAATAGAGGAATCTGGAAATTCATATGGCTCCCACATATTTCTACGATTACTTTGCGATCGAATGAACCACTTACATACGATACCAATGTCCCTTTGTCTCACGATAGTTTACTTATCCGAGGTTTTGATCGTCGGTATCTCTGCATACCTAGTTCAACCTCGTTACCGATAAGTACTCTTTTCTCGTTCCTGTGGTATGTGATCCCTTGTGAGCCAGTCACATGCTTGCAAGCTAATTGGATGACATTCCACCGAGAGGGCCCAGAGTATATCTATCCGTCATATGGATGGACAAATCCCACTCTTGATCCATGTGTCTCAACCCATACTTTCCGAACACTCAATGCCACCTTTATAGCCACCCAGTTACGGTGTAGTGTTTGATGTCATCAAAGCATCCTTCCAGTGATGGTGATTAACATGATCTCATGGTTGAAGGAAT
The DNA here is from genome assembly GCA_916181665.1 of Avena sativa. Lineage (NCBI taxonomy): Eukaryota > Viridiplantae > Streptophyta > Magnoliopsida > Poales > Poaceae > Avena > Avena sativa. Next base: position 53,307,898 of record OV702295.1, on the reverse strand, counting down.
TAGGTTACTATGTATCAGAAAGCTTATAACAAATGAACTATATTAAATGACTTGATCTTTATGCTACGCTTAACTATAGGAGTATGTCCATCACATCATTCTCCTAATGATATGACCCTGTTGTTAATAACATCTCTATGTTCATGATCAGGAAACCATGATCATATATTAACCAACAAGCTAGTTTAACAAGAGGCTTTACTAGGGACTCTTTTATGTTTACAAATCACACAAGTATTAATGTTTCCTATTAATACAATTATAGCATGGTATGTAAAAATTTATCATAAGTATGAAGATATGATAATAACCACTTTATTATTGCCTCTTGGGCATATCTCCAACAGTCTCCCACTTGCACTAGAGTCAATAATCTAGTTTCAAACCTTTGTGTATTCAACACCTATGGCTTTCTGGTGTCGTATGTACATGATTGCTAGTGGTCAACTGATCTCCGGATCTGACACTTCCAGGTCCGTGTGTAATTGCATGTCTTTGCGTCTCTACGCATCACTCATTCTCTAATGAGTTGGCTTCGTACTAATTTGGTCCTTTGGTGTGACCTTTAGTTCTTTGGGGTTAAAACATGTTGATAATATTGTCGTACAATATATCTTCATAGTACTATCTGTAACACCCTCAGAATCGGCCCTATGCAAGTTTCAGCGCTTCCCGCCAAAACCCGCATAGAAACGATTCAAAGGTACCCACCAGGCACTTTCGTGCGGGTGGAAAACGAAGTAATAACATTACACAACAGTCCTCGATGGGACCCACCGAACAGATATATATAACAGCGACCCAAAGAGTCAAGAATACAGATATAATATACAAAGATCCAAATCACCTTGAAAACGATAGAGCGTCCAGCTACGGACAAGATGCAAATGGGGCTAAGAGCCCTGAAGAGTAACCAATGGCGTCCATAACCCTGCCCAGGCCAAGCCGGAAGGGTAACCCTGCTAACGGCGACGATCCCAAAACCTGCTTAAACAAAAGGGGTGCCGACAAAAGGGAAAAGGAAAAGAGAGAGCGGTCAGTGCTGAGGCCAGTACACGGCGAGACTAGAATTCGGCGGTCCTTCCCTACATAGGTATGGTGGACTGGAGCGGCAGCGGCAGCGTGCACTAAACAACCTATAGAGACTCGATACAACTGGCGACTATCAGAGAGGGGTAAGAAAGACCTATTCGAATCCAACCTGATTCTAACATCAAACAAACCCATCCTGGTGTTTCCCCCTCGAGACCAAACGAGGAAGTCAACCGAGGAACTCACACCGTTGGCAGTTTTATTTATTCAGTTATAGTTGCAACAATTACTAGTCAGGTGTAGATAATCGTCCTGATATAATAAGCAGTGGGCAATTTTAGTTAACCATTCCGTGGTAGTTGCGACATTTACTAGTCAAATACAATTAGCATGAGATAACCCAAAACCCAGCAGTTGTTGGTACTTTTATTTAGCCATTCCGTTGTAGTGAAACTGATTACTAGTCATATCGGATACAAGTCAATTTATAACAGTAAACTTTAGTTTTAGTTGTCTATGATCGAGACCTGTGCTCCAAGTCATCCATAACCGCGGACACGGCTTCTCGAAAAGATTAAACCCTGCAGGGGTGCACCAAAGTATCCACAAGCACTTCGACCCTTTTTGCCAGAGCAGTTAACATACACCCATCGGTATGTCGGCGGGGCCTAAGTCACGACGTTCCCAGACCCAAAGCAAGCACGGGGGGCCACCCCACTAAGTACACCCGCAACAAAGTCGGCCGGTCTCCGAGACGGACTCAGGGTTTGCGACAGTGGCTGTAAACGACAGCAAATCCCAAAACTGGGACTGTCGATACCGCGAAAACACTCCGCTTCCAAAACAGTACAGCGTGCTCCTCACACAATCGTAAATAAAGCAGTAAATCATGGCATAAGTACAGAATAGTAATAAAGCCCCAAACTACTTGTGGCCCCCAGTACAATACTTTGAAATCAGGTACTAATCGATGGGGGGCCCATATCTCCCCACCTGCGGTTAGCGCGCTCGATCTCGGAACAAGTGTCAAGAACTCGGGGTCCTACGGGACACAAGTGGGCGGTCGGAAACCAGATATTATCTATCACCCACCGGTGCCTCTGCTTACCTACTTCAATTTTAGTTGTTAAACAGTAACTAAAGTGAACAATAAGTAAAACCATGATCATCTCCAACATTGAACATGCGGCGATCCTCCAACAACTGTGGTACTTGACGACACGCAACAACATTTGAGCGAGCGACTACGACACGCAAGTCCAACTATCTACCAATCAACAGGTAATAGGACGTGTCCAAGGCAATATATGGCTGCAAGGGATATCACGGGTACGGAAACTAGAGCATCGCAACACAGATAGCAATAGATCAACAGGAGGGAATAAATGCTATAAAAGTAAGATAGGTAGAAAGGGGGAGATGCTCGCCTGAAAACATTGCCGAAGGTTCAACCGACGATAGGGTCGACACTCGCATGAACTCAACGGCCTTATCCGCGAAGAACCAAAACACTAGAAGAAACACCGGAGGCACTATTTAATACAACGGCAGAAGATCGGCATGCTGCATGTATGATGCATGACATGGCAAAGATGCGATGCGATTAGGGCAATATTAAGCGAAACCGGGGTCCCGACAATTATTTAGATGGTTCAAGTTGTTTATCTACCCCGCAAATTAAATGTTGTTTTAACATGGCAAAAGATAGCACCGGTTCGCTACACAAATTTAAATGAGGCCAGTATGAGACTAGATTTGCCCGCATATGGGCCCCATATTTAATTATATGGTGAATCGGCATAAGGCCCCCAAACCACACAAATATGCATGCGAGACGAATGATTATTAATATGCAACAATTAATATAGTTGACAATTTATAAAATAGGGTTCTCGGATAAGGGTCACACATTAGGGTTCGGTGATCTTGGTCCGGGGGTTCGGGGTCGGTCTCAGGGTTCGGATCTGGGGTTCGACGGGATCGGTCTTGGACATCGGAAGTAGATCTTGGCGTTCCGGGAAGAAGGACTCGGTTCGGCGTCAGGGCGCATCGGACCCGCCCTGGTCGATGTTGTTCTTGTCGTCATGCAGATCTTGTCGGGCCCGCGCCATCGAGTCAGTTTTGGCGTTCGGGGTGAAGAACTTGGCGTATCCGTGTCGGTGATCTTGGCGTCCACCGAGAGGGATTCGACAGGGTTCGGGTCTTCGGACGCCGCGAGGAAGATCTTGAGGTACCGGCGGGTTCGTTGTCGGATCGGTCTTCGGAGGCTCGGAATCTCGACGCCTAGGTTCCGTGAAGTTCTGGGATAAGCTTGTCGATGGTCCTGCTTGTGCTTCCAGCTGTCGATCTTGTCGCATGGCCACCGAAGCGCAAAACCACGTTGACACTTGCGACCATTGACACGGGCAGGGGTGCACGATGCAGAGGACGGCCGGCGGCGGTGTCATCCATCCTGGGCGGCGGAGCGGAGATGCTCGCGGGGGTCGAGCCCGACGGCGGAAGGGACGGTCGACGCTGCAGGACGAGCTCGGGGGCGCGGGGCGCTGTCGGGGCGGCGCTGGGGCCTGGCGGCGCGGCCCGAGAGGAGGCGGCTAGCGAGGCCGGCCGGAGGGGATGGAGGCGAGGCCGCGGCCTGCGGGCGCCGGCGACGGGCGAGCTTGGCGACAGCAGGGCTGGTGGCGGGCTCGGCGGCTCGCCGGAGGGCGAGGAGGGAGGGGCATGCGGACGAGGTCGCAGAGCCGCGGGGAGGGGCGAGGCCGGCGAGGAGAGCTCGGGGAAGGTCGGCAGACGCGGAGGGGAGACGCGGCGGCGGGGTTCGGACCCAGGGCGGCGGCGGCGACATGCTCGACGGGGAGGGCCGGAGGAGGAGAGGGGTCGGGGAAGAGCTCGAGGGGCGGCGACGTGCTTGGAGGGGAGGAGGCGCGGCAGCCGGAGGGGGAGGAGGCGGGCGCGCGTGAGGCAGAGGGAGGGAGCGCGTCGGGGGCGGCTGCGGGCTAGAGGAGGGAGAAGGTGGGGGAGGGAGAGAGGTGGTGAACGGAGGGAGGAGGAGAGGCGGTGGCCGGAGGAAGCCTGGCGGCGGCGCCATGGGAGGTTGGGCGGCGGGGCAGCGACGGGTGGGGTGGGGGTCGGCCTGCGGGCGCGGTGGGAGGAGAGAGGATGGGGAGCGGGGCTGGCGCGTGGGGCTCGCGGGTGGGCCGCGGCGGGAGCGTGTGGGGGGCGTGTGGGGGCGCGTGGGGGGCGCGTGGCTAGGAGAGGCGGGACCCACAGGGCAGGGAGAGAGGTGGCTGAGTGGGGTGGGAGGTTGAGTGGGGAGTGGGGCCGGGGTGGGGCCCGGTTGTCGGTGAGGGAGAGAGAGAGGGGGTAGGTGGGACTGTGGTGAGAGAAGGAGGGGGTGAGGGAGAGGATTGGTGAGGTGGCAAGGTGGGTAGGGAATGGGGGAGAGGGTGAGGTGGCGAGCTGTGAGAGGTGGGTAGGATAGATTTGGGTGGTTTTAGGAATTAGAGGGGCTGGTTTAGGTGGACCGATTAATACCGGGGGTGGTCGACTGGGTCGGATCGGCCCGTTTGACTGCCCCCAGAAAAATAATTAACTAATTTTATTTGTTTCAAACAGACTTTTGCAAGCCGATAGCAGACAAAACAAAAATAATCCGGAGACCCGAGTTTTTCGTTTGAATAAAGACGGGGCGTTTAGAAAACAAATTAGGTTTTTCGAAAATAGTTTTATGCAAGCAAATGCAAGATGATGACGATGTTCAAATGCAAGGTGGCATGATGACATGAGCATGCGGTCATGATGATGCAATGCACAAAAACAACGCGATTTTCTAGTAGTGGTTTTTGCGGGATGCCACAATTCGACACCACTAACAATGGATCTCGCCCTCGAGATCCGCCTCATGGTACCGGAAGGAAGGTCGGTGATCCGCACCTTCTCGCTTCGTGCGCGACACCACTAACAAGAGGTCGTTGTCCGTGATCGTCGAGGGAACACTCCGGGAACAAAAGGTCGAAGGTAGAGGTATCAACAAATAAAGCCACCTCTAACTTCGATAGAAAGAGGGAACCGATGCATTATCATACACTTCAATGTACAAAAGCGAATAGAAGGGGTAGTCGGCATGGGGGCCAGTCCATCATGCACCCAAACTATTACTCCGCACAATCAGTGGAAAAGCGTGCAACCATTCTCGGAATCAGACTGAAGATCTCGACAATCGAGGTTCGGAAACAAAGGGGTGATGCAGACTCTGCATCGGATCTGGCGTAGAGGATGTCGTCGCGTCGGAAAAACACCGGAAGGCACAAACAAGGAACAAATAATGGTACCACAGTAGACGGATTCCTCAGGCAGCTTGAACACCGAATGGTAGAACACCGTTATCAAAAGAGGAAGCAAACCCCTGAAGGTACGACGGAACCCAACCACGAGAAATCCTGGACTCGAAGAGAGAGAAGAGAGCGGATTCAAAACACGCAGAGGTGAGAGGAGAGCAGCAGAGGGGTAAGGAATAAAATCAGACCTAATCAGAACTATCCAACCGATTCTGCAAAAATAGTTTTGACACTCTACTTCGGCGTTAGCTAGGTTATCCTACAGGCTGGACTTGTGGGGTATCGCAACTGCTGAGCTCTGATACCACTCTGTAACACCCTCAGAATCGGCCCTATGCAAGTTTCAGCGCTTCCCGCCAAAACCCGCATAGAAACGATTCAAAGGTGCCCACCAGGCACATTCGTGCGGGTGGAAAACGAAGTAATAACATTACACAACAGTCCTCGATGGGACCCACCGAACAAATATATATAACAACGACCCAAAGAGTCAAGAATACAGATATAATATACAAATATCCAAATCACCTTGAAAACGATAGAGCGTCCAGCTACGGACAAGATGCAAATGGGGTTAATAGCCCTGAAGAGTAACCAATGGCGTCCATAACCCTGCCCAGGCCAAGCCGGAAGGGTAACCCTGCTAACGGCGACGATCCCAAAACCTGCTTAAACAAAAGGGGTGCCGACAAAAGGGCAAAGGAAAAGAGAGAGCGGTCAGTACTGAGGCCAGTACACGGCGAGACTAGAATTCGGCGGTCCTCGCCTACATAGGTATGGTGGACTGGAGCGGCAGCGGCAGCGTGCACTAAACAACCTATAGAGACTCGATACAACTGGCGACTATCAGAGAGGGGTAAGAAAGACCTATTCGAATCCAACCTGATTCTAACATCAAACAAACCCATCCTGGTGTTTCCCCCTCGAGACCAAACGAGGAAGTCAACCGAGGAACTCACACCGTTGGCAGTTTTATTTATTCAGTTATAGTTGCAGCAATTACTAGTCAGGTGTAGATAATCGTCCTGATATAATAAGCAGTGGGCAATTTTAGTTAACCATTCCGTGGTAGTTGCGACATTTACTAGTCAAATACAATTAGCATGAGATAACCCAAAACCCAGCAGTTGTTGGTACTTTTATTTAGCCATTCCGTTGTAGTGAAACTGATGACTAGTCATATCGGATACAAGTCAATTTATAACAGTAAACTTTAGTTTTAGTTGTCTATGATCGAGACCTGTGCTCCAAGTCGTCCATAACCGCGGACATGGCTTGTCGAAAAGATTAAACCCTGCAGGGGTGCACCAAAGTATCCACAAGCACTTCGACCCTTTTTGCCAGATCAGTTAACATACACCCATCGGTATGTCGGCGGGGCCTAAGTCACGACGTTCCCAGACCCAAAGCAAGCACGGGGGGCCACCCCACTAAGTACACCCGCAACAAAGTCGGCCGGTCTCCGAGACGGACTCAGGGTTTGCGACAGTGGCTGTAAACGACAGCAAATCCCAAAACTGGGACTGTCGATACCGCGAAAACACTCCGCTTCCAAAACAGTACAGCGTGCTCCTCACACAATCGTAAATAAAGCAGTAAAGCATGGCATAAGTACAGAATAGTAATAAAGCCCCAAACTACTTGTGGCCCCCAGTACAATACTTTGAAATCAGGTACTAATCGATGGGGGGCCCATATCTCCCCACCTGTGGTTAGCGCGCTCGATCTCGGAACAGGTGTCAAGAACTCGGGGTCCTACGGGACACAAGTGGGCGGTCGGAAACCAGATATTATCTATCACCCACCGGTGCCTCTGCTTACCTACTTCAATTTTAGTTGTTAAACAGTAACTAAAGTGAACAATAAGTAAAACCATGATCATCTCCAACATTGAACATGCGGCGATCCTCCAACAACTGTGGTACTTGACGACACGCAACAGCATTTGAGCGAGCGACTACGACACGCAAGTCCAACTATCTACCAATCAACAGGTAATAGGACGTGTCCAAGGCAATATATGGCTGCAAGGGATATCACGGGTACGGAAACTAGAGCATCGCAACACAGATAGCAATAGATCAACAGGAGGGAATAAATGCTATAAAAGTAAGATAGGTAGAAAGGGGGAGATGCTCGGCTGAAAACATTGCCGAAGGTTCAACAGACGATAGGGTCGACACTCGCATCAACTCAACGGCCTTATCCGTGAAGAACCAAAACACTAGAAGAAACACCGGAGGCACTATTTAATACAACGGCAGAAGATCGGCATGCTGCATGTATGATGCATGACATGGCAAAGATGCGATGCGATTAGGGCAATATTAAGCGGAACCGGGGTCCCGACAATTATTTAGATGGTTCAAGTTGTTTATCTACCCCGCAAATTAAATGTTGTTTTAACATGGCAAAAGATAGCACCGGTTCGCTACACAAATTTAAATGAGGCCAGTATGAGACTAGATTTGCCCGCATATGGGCCCCATATTTAATTATATGGTGAATCGGCATAAGGCCCCCAAACCACACAAATATGCATGCGAGACGAATGATTATTAATATGCAACAATTAATATAGTTGACAATTTATAAAATAGGGTTCTCGGATAAGGGTCACACATTAGGGTTCGGCGATCTTGGTCCGGGGGTTCGGGGTCGGTCTCAGGGTTCGGATCTGGGGTTCGACGGGATCGGTCTTGGACATCGGAAGTAGATCTTGGCGTTCCGGGAAGAAGGACTCGGTTCGGCGTCAGGGCGCATCGGACCCGCCCTGGTCGATGTCGTTCTTGTCGTCGTGCAGATCTTGTCGGGCCCGCGCCATCGAGTCGGTTTTGGCGTTCGGGGTGAAGAACTTGGCGTATCCGTGTCGGTGATCTTGGCGTCCATCGAGAGGGATTCGACAGGGTTCGGGTCTTCGGACGCCGCGAGGAAGATCTTGAGGTACCGGCGGGTTCGTTGTCGGATCGGTCTTCGGAGGCTCGGAATCTCGACGCCTAGGTTCCGTGAAGTTCTGGGATAAGCTTGTCGATGGTCCTGCTTGTGCTTCCAACTGTCGATCTTGTCGCATGGCCACCGAAGCGCAAAACCACGTTGACACTTGTGGCCATTGACACGGGCAGGGGTGCACGATGCAGAGGACGGCCGGCGGCGGTGTCATCCATCCCAGCGGCGGAGCGGAGATGCTCGCGGGGGTCGAGCCCGACGGCGGAAGGGACGGTCGACGCTGCAGGAGGAGCTCGGGGGCGCGGGGCGCTGTCGGGGCGGCGCTGGGGCCTGGCGGCGTGGCCCGAGAGGAGGCGGCTAGCGAGGCCGGCCGGAGGGGATGGAGGCGAGGCCGTGGCCTGCGGGCGCCGGCGGCGGGCGAGCTTGGCGACAGCAGGGCTGGTGGCGGGCTCGGCGGCTCGCCGGAGGGCGAGGAGGGAGGGGCATGCGGACGAGGTCGCAGAGCCGCGGGGAGGGGCGAGGCCGGCGAGGAGAGCTCGAGGAAGGCCGGCAGACGCGGAGGGGAGACGCCGCGGCGGGGTTCGGACCCAGGGCGGCGGCGGCGACGAGCTCGACGGGAGGGCCGGAGGAGGAGAGGGGTCGGGGAAGAGCTCGAGGGGCGGCGACGTGCTTGGAGGGGAGGAGGCGCGGCAGCCGGAGGGGGAGGAGGCGGGCGCGCGTGAGGCAGAGGGAGGGAGCGCGTCGGGGGTGGCTGCGGGCTAGAGGAGGGAGAAGGTGGGGGAGGGAGAGAGGTGGTGAACGGAGGGAGGAGGAGAGGCGGTGGCCGGAGGAAGCCTGGCGGCGGCGCCATGGGAGGTTGGGCGGCGGGGGCAGCGACGGGTGGGGTGGGGGTCGGCCTGCGGGCGCGGTGGGAGGAGAGAGGATGGGGAGCGGGGCTGGCGCGTGGGGCTCGCGGGTGGGCCGCGGCGGGAGCGTGTGGGGGGCGTGTGGGGGCGCGTGGGGGGCGCGTGGCTAGGAGAGGCGGGACCCACAGGGCAGGGAGAGAGGTGGCTGAGTGGGGTGGGAGGTTGAGTGGGGAGTGGGGCCGGGGTGGGGCCCGGTTGTCGGTGAGGGAGAGAGAGAGGGGGTAGGTGGGACTGTGGTGAGAGAAGGAGGGGGTGAGGGAGAGGATTGGTGAGGTGGCAAGGTGGGTAGGGAATGGGGGAGAGGGTGAGGTGGCGAGCTGTGAGAGGTGGGTAGGATAGATTTGGGTGGTTTTAGGAATTAGAGGGGCTGGTTTAGGTGGACCGATTAATACCGGGGGTGGTCGACTGGGTCGGATCGGCCCGTTCGACTGCCCCCACAAAAATAATTAACTAATTTTATTTGTTTCAAACAGACTTTTGCGAGCCGATAGCAGACAAAAAAAAATCCGAAGACCCGGGTTTTTCGTTTGAATAAAGACGGGGCGTTTAGAAAACAATTAGGTTTTTCGAAAATAGTTTTATGCAAGCAAATGCAAGATGATGACGATGTTCAAATGCAAGGTGGCATGATGACATGAGCATGCGGTCATGATGATGCAATGCACAAAAACAACGCGATTTTCTAGTAGTGGTTTTTGCGGGATGCCACACTATCCCACTGTGAACTACACCTAGTTTGATAACAAACTACTTGACACAAATGCCCTCTTTTGCTTGCAGACATATACTTAGCTTTTTGTTGTAGTATCTGTCACAATGTCTTAACTTTGGAACTCATCCAAATCCATTATGGAACTTTCTTTCCATTATATTGTGCCACCCTTAGTTTAGATTGAGATAAACTTAATTTGTACTTTGTGACAAAACTAGTATCAATGTAGTACTTTTACAATGAACTAACCATCTATTTGTCACTTCTACAAATAATATACTCTTAGTTCTTCCAAAAGATCATAAGAATATCCTTACTATTGTCCAATGATCATCTTATGAATCATTCTGGTATATGCTCATAACATTTAGAGAATAGGACATATCTGGATTTGTACACATCACAGCATGATTGATATAAATACTCTTTGTGATTTCATACATCAAGTATCAATCTATAGATGAATCTTTGTTTCACTTACCCAGTGTTAATACACTTGAATATATCATCAATATTGAACTCATTCAATCTTTTCTGTGTGACAAGAACCTTTCTTGTAGTTTCTATATTGAACTCATTCAATACATCATCTATGTACTTTCGGCACAACCATATTAGCGTCTATTGATGCCAAATATTTGGGTTTTGCCTAAGTCTTTCATCGGGATGAAATTCTTAATATGTTTTAATAAAAGATACATCATTTCCAATCAACAATATGTCTTCCACATAATGTATTAGAAACATGTCTTAGCACTCCCACTTAATTTCTTGCAAATGCAAGCATCTTTATCGTCTCCGACGAATTTAAACTCCTTTAATAGTTTCATCATAGTGAAGATTCCAACTCCGCAATGCTTACTTCAACCATTGAAGTTTGCATATGCATTTAGCATCCTTTGAATTAACAAAACCCTTTGGACCATGTCATGCACACTTCCTAGGTAACCCTTCTATTAGAAGAACTTGTTTTGTTTATCCAACACATAACAAAATTATATGTCGTGGTTTCTACATTAATCCGTCTAGACTAAATCGCTATGTAAGATCAAATCTTGTCATAGTCAACCTTTGAACATTGTTGTGAACTCTTTCCCAACATGTCGACCATTTCATAGATGCGAAACATCCATGTATATTTCTTTATAGATCCAAACACAACTGTAAGGTCTTACACCTTTCTCGAGGGTCCTTCAAGTTCAAAACTTGATTTCTCGTGTATGGAACTATCACGGATTTTATGGCTTCAAGCCATTTTACGGAGTCAGGGCCCATCATCGCTTCTTTGCATGTAGTACGTTCATTATTCTCAAATAATGATTCAACCCTCAAATCTTGGTATTTGATTGTTTACTCGACCTACTTGGTTCAACAGAAACTTTGACCTTCGTAACCACAACCTTTGAGGCACGTGATCCATGAGCATTGTTGCTGCCTCCGGAACACTTTTCGGCGCTTCGCAACTTTGCACATATAGCTATGGTTCTTTTAACCTTATCAAAGTTCTATTGTCCTCCCACTTATCTTTTCACGAAAAATTCCTTCTCAAAGAAACTTGATGTTCTAAGTGACAAACACTTTTGTCTCCGATGTTATAGAGGAACAGTTATTCGAAATAACATACAAAGACAGGTTCATCCGACTTTGGTTGCAAACATCTTTCTTATGCATAGCATACCAATGTTTTAAGAAAGGACAACTTGGATTTAATCCCAAACCATAACTTTATACGGTGTCATTTCAACGGATTATGATGAAGCTCTTTTCAGTGGAAAAACGGTAGTCTCTCAAGCTTTTAATCTTTAAAATATAATGGCAGTTTTATGAATTACACCTTTGATCTTACCATGTCAAACAAGGTTTAATTACATATCTCTAACACTCCATACTCTTATGGTGTTTCGGGAAATGCAAATCCACGGAACGATTCCTTAAATCTTAGGTATTATGCTAAACTTGTAACTCAAATATCTTCCTTTATGATCTTATCATAAACTATTTATATTCTTGTTACAATAATTTTGCACTTCATCTTGAAAGTCTTTGAACGTTTCAAATGTTTCATACTTCATCCTTATTAAGTAAATATTCATATATTCACTTAAATTTTCGGAGAAAGCATATGAAGTTGAAATCCATCGCTCTTTACTACACATAATGGACTTCGTACAACAATATGTACAAGTTCCAATAAGATAGTCATTCGTTCCCTTTTGGCCTATGAACGAAGTTTTAATTATCTCTTAGGAAAGTTTCACAAGCGTCATGTGATCAAAATCAAAAGACTCCAAAATTCCATCCACATGGAGTTTCTTCATGTTTTCTTTCCAATATAATTTAAACGGCGATATCACTTCCTAAGTGATATTTCAATCAATTTGTCTTTCGACATTTTTAGCACTAGTTTTATGGATGTGATTTCTCCAACGAGATTTGTGAATCATCCATCTTTTATGGATTTCGGCAATTATTTGAACAACCCTTTTGTTCTCATAATACCTAATAAAACAAATCTTGAAGGCAAGCTTTGATGTTTAACGAGCAACACAATAACCATTTATTTGTTCTCAATGAACATCATCACATATTATTTTGCTAGTTACTTAGGCCATTGTAGTTCATGAATTGTGTTGTTTCGTATGACGATTCACACCAACAAATTCAGTATCAAATACTTAAGAACCACATTGTTTAATAAGCAAAGAATATAGCCATAACATGTATATCATCTATATACTTAAACTGAACAATTCTAGTTTTTTTTTTCTTTTCTGCCATATATTTATGAGATTCTCTTTCAGTATTTCCTTTTCTGTTTGAAAGAATCTATCAACATCAATAGTGGAGTCATACATATGACACATAGTCCAAAGCGTGTATAATTAAATACGAATGTCTTTGGACTTGCACTTTGAAGTAGATCACCATCATCAGATGTTTGGTGTGCTTTCAAATTCCATTCTTTAGTAATCTCCTAGTGTGGTAAATATTTTACCTACATCAAATATTCACCCTTATCATGGAATTATTCATGATCAAGCTACTTTTAGCTTATAAAGATGAATCGCGAGTATAATGTTGCTCTCCAAAGCCTTTTGGTGGTTTAGGACAACTAGTGTCTCCAACCTTTTGGAACTTCTCATCCAATATGAGAACATGTCTTTTGCCATATTATACTCTATCATGTTGAAACCAATACTTCGTTTCAGATATCACAATATCTTCCACACATCATGGTTTCTGAAACAACTCTTTCAGATCCTAGATAACCTTGATATTAAGACAATTCTTTGAATATCAAGAATCATGGAGACAAACATGATACTCATACACCAACTCTTGGAATTGTCACTCTTGTTTTAATACCAATTATTAAACTTCATGGAGTAACTGGAACTTACTGAAAGTTTGCAATAGGACTTTTAAACTTTAGATTAACACTTCAAAAACAATACGATACCAGTTCGTAAAGTAACTAACCAGAATTCTATAGTTCTATCATCTCAATTAAAACTAAGCGCAAGGTGGTAAACGGATGCCAATGACTACAACAATTATGCAAATTCACTTTGATATAATTTATGATAAATAGTGTTCAACTTTTAATCATATTTCCGTTGAACTCCCACTCAAAACAATATCCCTCACATTGTTTTAGTGATCACACGAACCAAATCAACCACATCAAAATCGATCATCACGAGAGTTGATGTAGCTTCAATGGCGAACAATCAACATGTTCATCATATCTACTATATGACTCATGCTTTACCTTTCGGTGATCCGTGTTCCGAGACCATATCTGTACATGCTAGGCTCGTCAAGATCAACCTTAGCTTCCGCATGAGCAAATCTGGCTTGCTCACGTTGTATACACTCGCAGAATCTAACACACCCGATCATCACGTGGTGCTTCGAAACAACGAGCTTTAGCAACGGTGCTTACTAAGGATGAACACTTTAAAACTTGAAATTTTGTGCTTGAGGGATCATCTTATAATGCTACCGTCCTGAACTAAGCAATACAACATGCATAAAAGGATTAACATCACATGCAATTCATAATATGTGATATGATATGGCATTTCTTCTTTGTGCTTCCGATCTCCATCTTCAAGCACAAACATGATGTCCATCATCACCGGCATTGCATCAAGGTCAATGACGCTGCTCCATGGTTGTCGTCCACTAGCTTCAACTATTGCAACTACTTTGAATAGACACGCGGGTCTTAACAGAATTTAAAGACAACCATATGGCTCCTGCCGGTTGCGAACTTACAATAAGGAACATTGCATACATCATATATAATCACAATCTTGGCCATATCACATCACAACACACCCCTGCAAAACAAAGTTAGACGCCTCTAATCTTCTTTGCATATTTTACGTGGTTTGGGGCTTTCAATAAGTGTCGCTCTAACTTACGAACAAGAACCACAACATTGATACTAGTATTGTCAATCACCCGTTGTAAATTGAATCTTAACTATGTTGGGAGAAACAGGCACCCGCAAAGCCACTTATGCAATACAAGTTGCATGTCAAGCGTGGAGCAAGTCTCATGAACGATGTCATGTAAGGTTAGCCCGGGCCGCTTCATCCCACCATCCCGCAAGATGCAAAGTACACAAGAAGCAATCGACAACAAAAGCATCAATGCCCACAATGACCATTGTGTTCTACTCGTGCAACAGATCTACATATAGACACGGCTCTGATACCACTGTAGGGGTTCGTAACATGGAAAACAAAAATTTTCTACCGCATGAACACACAATCAAGATCTAATCTATGATCAAGCCACGATCTATCTACTAGATTGTAGCAACGAGTCAACAGAATACTAACCCTTGAAGATCCAAAGCGGTTAACGAGAGCAGATTCTCGTGGGTGATGTAGTCGTACACTTCCGATCTCAAGATCGCGTAGACGATCCTTCCGGTGCTGCGTTCCGGCAGCGCTTCCGCAGTCGGTCACACGTTCAGTACTCGACGAAGACCTTCCTCTCCCTTGTTCCAGCAGGCAGCGGAGGTTGTAGCACTCTCCTCGCGATTCCGGCAGCATGACGGCGTGGTATCGGAAGTAGAGGGGAGATCTCGCAGGGCTTCCTTAAGCCGGAGAGAGTATGGTGGACTATGAGAGAGCCTTGGTGATCTAGGGTTTAGACACACCAATTAGAAGGGTATAAACCAGCGGCTAGGGCAATTAGAAGCTCTAACTCGGCGGCTTGGGAGAAATCCCTAGGCTGTGGCTAGGGTTTAGGTTTAGAGGGAGGCAACTTGTGTGTCTAGGAGGGGAGCCCTGCCCCTCCTTATATAGGTGGAGGGAGGCGCCGGCCAAGGGGAGGGAGTACCTCCCCAACTCGGATCCCTAGTGGGCCGGCGGTGGAGGAGGAACTCCTCCCCAACTCGGTTTCCCACTTCTTCTCCACTTTCCAAAATAGCCGTTTGACTTTTCAAATTGGCGTTTGACTTTTCAAACTAGGATTTGATTAAACCCTTTATTTTGTACAGCGATGACACCTAGTACATGATGCAATCATTCCAACTTGCAATGACACATTCATGTACCCTTCCCCTCCGGAGTGCCGGACATTCCGGAACCTTCTAGAACATTCCCGATGAAAACACCGGAATCATTCCCCAACTCCGAAACAGGACTTTCCTTATATGAATCTTATTCTCCGGACCATTCCGGATCTCCTCGTGATATCCCGGATCCCATCCGAGACTCCGAACAACATTCGGTCTCTTACTCATCATTCCATAACTACTCAACAACATCGAATCCTTAAGTGTGTCTCCCTACGGTTCGTGAATTATGCGGACATGATCGAGACACTTCTCCTATCAATAACCAATAGAGGAATCTGGAAATTCATATGGCTCCCACATATTTCTACGATTACTTTGCGATCGAATGAACCACTTACATACGATACCAATGTCCCTTTGTCTCACGATAGTTTACTTATCCGAGGTTTTGATCGTCGGTATCTCTGCATACCTAGTTCAACCTCGTTACCAATAAGTACTCTTTTCTCGTTCCCGTGGTATGTGATCCCTTGTGAGCCAGTCACATGCTTGCAAGCTAATTGGATGACATTCCACCGAGAGGGCCCAGAGTATATCTATCCGTCAGATGGATGGACAAATCCCACTCTTGATCCATGTGTCTCAACCCATACTTTCCGAACACTCAATGCCACCTTTATAGCCACCCAGTTACGGTGTGGTGTTTGATGTCATCAAAGCATCCTTCCAGTGATGGTGATTAACATGATCTCATGGTTAAAGGAATTAGGTTACTATGTATCAGAAAGCTTATAGCAAATGAACTATATTAAATGACTTGATCTTTATGCTACGCTTAACTATAGGAGTATGTCCATCACATCATTCTCCTAATGATATGACCCTGTTGTTAATAACATCTCTATGTTCATGATCAGGAAACTATGATCATATATTAACCAACAAGCTAGTTTAACAAGAGGCTTTACTAGGGACTCTTTTATGTTTACAAATCACACAAGTATTAATGTTTCCTATTAATACAATTATAGCATGGTATGTAAACATTTATCATAAGTATGAAGATATGATAATAACCACTTTATTATTGCCTCTTGGGCATATCTCCAACAGCTTGTACCTCTTAAATATTTCTTGGGGTGACACGGGGTGCCCCCCAAGCTTGAGGTTTTGTCCATTCTTCATCTCATTACATCATTCTCTCTCTACACCTGAAATTTTTCCTTCATACAAAACTTCACATAATCTTCATTAGCAACATATTTGTATTCAAAAGATAATAGACCTTTGGGTTTAGCTTTGGAACAACAAAACTTTTCACTAAAAACATAAGCTACTGTAGCAACTCCTTAAAAAATCTCAATTCCCCAAAAGAGAACGCAAAAAGGAATCAATAAGAAGCAAATGCAAATAATGATAGAAATCTGTTAAAACAGACCAGTAGGTAGAAACCGTTTTTTTCAAAAATCTTCTGTTGCCCAAATCAAAAAGTGTTGAATTAAAGAAAGTTCGCTAACATACTGGGGGATTTATTGATAAATTTTAAGCTCAATATGGCTTACAGAGACTACTCACAAATTTTTATGGTGGAGGACAGAAATCTGTTTCAGGACAGCAACTCCCCAAATCTTACTTCCCTCTCATTAGAGGTCATTCTTGGCACAAAAAGCAAACAAAAAGGATAAGGAGAGGTCATTACTGAAGTAATAACTTCCGAGAATCAAGTAAAATCTTGGGTTATCTCCCAACAAGTACTTTTCTTTAATGCATTTAAGTCAGGCACGACGAAGAGCAAAGATTGGAAAGAAGAAAAATAAAAGTGAGCAAATATAACCATAGTGAAAGCATTATTTTGTTCATTAAAATACTTTTGTTAACAAGGTTGATCAAGTCTTGTTACCAAAACAATCTTATATGAGACAAAACTTTGTATTCCACCAAGTGATTATGTTACCTCAAGCTTGATAGCAATAGTCCCAATCATAATAGTTTCAAAATTTTCTTGTGGAATGGGACAATATATTTCTCCAACCTTGATACTCTCAGCATTTTCAATGGAATTGAAGCAATAGCTCTTAGCAACCTTCTTGGGGAAATAGACCGTGTGCTCTTTTTCATTAATATTCACTAGTAGAAAAACGACCTTTCGTTTTTTGCCACTCCAGCCTCTAGTCCCGGCCCTGTCTGAAACCGGGACTATGAATTTTGCAACGGCTAGATGGCGCCACATGACTAGTCCTGGTCCGTGGGCAACCTCTAGTCCCGGCTAGTAACACAAGCCGGGACTAGAGCACTGTAACACCCTCGGAATCTCCCCTATGCAAGTCTGAGCGATTCCCGCCAAACCCGCATAGAAACGATTTAGAGGTGCCCACCAGGCACTTGCGTGCGGGTGGAGAACGAAGTAATATCATTACACAATAGTCCATGATGGAACCCACAGAACAGATATATACAAACAATGACTCAAAGAGTCAAGAATACAGATTTACCGTACAAAGATCTAAATCACCTTTAAAGCGATACAGCGTCCGAGTACGAACAAGATGCAAATTGAGCTAAAATCCCTGAAGAATAACCAATGGCGTCCAAAACCCTGCACAGGCCAAGCCGGAAGGGTAACCCTGCTAACGACGTCCAGCTCAAAACCTGCTTAAACAAAAGGGGTGTCGACAAAGGGCAAAGGAAAAAGAGAGCGGTCAGTACTGAGGTCAGTACACAGCGAGACTAGAATTCGACGGTCCTCGCCTACATAGGTATGGTGGACTGAAGCGGCAACGGCATGCACTAAACAACCTATAGAGACTCAATACAACTGGCGGCTATAAGATAGGGATAAGAAAGGCCTGTTTGGATCCAACCTGATGCTAACACCAAACATACCCATCCTGGTGTTTCCCCCTCGAAACCAATCGACGAAGTCAACCGAGGAACTCACACAGTTGGCAATTTTATCATTCCATTAAAGTTGCAGCAATTACTAGTCAGATATAGATAGCATGAGTCATCCTGATATAATAAGCAGTGGGAACTTTTAGTTAACCATTCCGTTGTAGTTGCGATACTTACTAGTCAGATACAATTGTAAGATGTGACAACCCAAAACCAGCAATTGTTGGCACTTTTATTTAGCCATTCCATTATAGTGAAGCTAATTACTAGTCATTATAAAGTCAAATTTATAGCACTACTTTAGTTATAGTTGTCTATGATCGAGATACTGTGCTCCAAGTCGTCCATAACCGCGGACACGGCTTTCAGAAAGTTCTACCCTCCAGGGGGGCACAAATAGCAACACACGCACGATCAACCTCGGGAAAAACTAAATGAAAACCCAACGAGGCATCACGATAGAGCAATTGCAAGATTCATATAATATTTCTAGGGCCACCCCACTAAGCTACCCGCGACTAAGTTGGCCGGCTCTGACACGGACCCAGAGGATTGTGTGGACGGCTGTAAACGACTGGGAACCCGAAAGTGTGACTGGGCTTGTCGATACCGTATAAACGTATCACAATTCCTAAACAGTACAAGCGCTCCACACGCAATCGTAAATAAAGCAGTAAAGCATGGCATAAGTACAGGATAGTAATAAATCCCCAAACTAGTTTGTGGCCCCAAGAAATAATATATGACTCAAGCTCTGGCTAGGGGGATTCATGGTCCCACATGCGGATAGTGCGAATATTCAAAGAACAGGTATCAAGTACTCGGGGTCCTACGGGACACAAGTGAATGGTTAAAAACCAAATAACATCTATTGTCCACCTGTGCCTCTACATTATTTACCTACTTCACTTTTATTTATTAAACGGTGATTAAAGCCATGATCATCTCCAACATTAAACATGCGGCATTACTCCAACAACTATGGAAGATCGACGGCGCGACACATCACCTACGCAAGCAACTACGACTCTCAAGGCCGACTATCTACCAAAGAACAGGTAATAGGATATGTCCATGGCAATATAAGAGCTACATGGAAGTATAACGGGGTACGGAATCTATAGCATCACAACATAGATAGCAATAGATCAACAGGAGGAAATAAAGACTATAAATGTAAAATAGGTAGAAAGGGGGAGAATGCTTGCCTGAAAACATTTCCGAAGATTCACCCGAAGATCGGGTCGACACTTGCATCAACTCATCGGCCTAATCCGTGAAGAAGCAAAGCACTAGAAGAAACACCGGATGCACTATTTTAATACTATGGCAGAAGATCGGGCATGATGCATGTATGATGTATGGCATGGCAAAGATACGATGCAATTAGGCAATATTAAGCGGAACCGGGATCCCGACAATTATTTATAAGGTTCATGTTGTTTAGATACCCCGCAATTTAAATGTTGTTGTAACAAGGCAAAATATGTCACCGGTTCGCTACACAAATTTAAATGGAGCCAATATTAGACTAGATTCGCCCGCATATGGCCTCCATATTAAATTATGAGGTGAATCGGCATAATGCCCCCAGACCACACAATGTATGCAAGTATGAACAATTTAATATGCAACAATATGGATGTCATGTTATAAAAATAGAGGTCTTGGATAGAGGTCGCACATCTCGATTCCGAAGGTCTTGGGGGTCCGAGGGTTCGACATGGTTTGGGTTTGGGCTTCGGATAGCGGCCTTTGGTCTCCGTGAAGAAGAGCTTGGCACGCCAGGGTTCGGTCTTCGAATCCGTGAGGAAGGTCTTGGGATTCCGAAGTCGCCAGATGTAGAGGGAGTGTCCCAACCTTTAAATAACATAAGGTGGAGTCCCCTGTGTTTATAATGCTAGTCCCTGGATCAATAGCTAGCATCCACAGTTAAGATGTCATATCAAGAAACAAAGGTCATAATATAACTTTATAACCAGGAATAACATAATTTTGTTACATCATACATAGCTCATTTGGCTATTACATTACATTGCAGCAGAAATCTATAAGCATGGGGTCCTTCATCTTCAAGTGCCACAGGCAGACATGTTGGTTGTAGACTTTGTAATCCTAATCAATCAATCTTCTCTAAAACAATCAAACCTGCAACATCATAAGTTACAGCCACAAAGGGTCAATACATTTGAATTGTATTGGCAAGTGATACTATGGTAGTATGGTGGAGTCTATCATCTATATGCATTTGGCTAAGTGGAGTTGAGGCTTGCATTGCTCAAAATAGATTTTCCTTATCATTTTGAAAACACTAAGTTTTTGCTTGACAAAATCATCTTTTTGCAAGGCATATACCAATCAAAGATTGAAGATCCTTTAACCCTTGTTCAAACCACAAGATTTTAACTTAGAAATTTGAATGATGAGATTCTTGATTGCTTCCATGTCTTGATGCTCAAATTGTCCTTTACCAGGGACATGGCTAAGTACTTAGATTTTACACTCTGCAGAGGTGGTGCACTTTCCCCACAAGACTTGGTTTCCCAAGACAAGATCTTTCAGAAGCCTTCCCTTAGACCAAAATGGACGCGCTCCAACCTATCAAACACTACCACCAACTATCCATATGGCTAAGTTCTTGCAACCTATATGATCATGGCAGAGCCCATATTGCCAAGTGGTTGCACTTGAAGCTTCTCAACATTTGACATCTCAAATCTCTTTGTTCCTGGGTGGCCATCCACAAGTGAGATACACAAGGTCAACCATAGACATGGGCCTTGTGAACCACTCAACCAAAATCCACCAAGCAATTACCATTCCACCCAGGTGATTCATTAACTTAGTTGTTTTATTAAACAAAACACAAGTCCTCAGACTTAGGAATTTTTCCATAGTGTGAATATATATTCCACCCATGTTTTCTATTAGCTAGGCTAAGCTTGATAGTAGTAGGAGTCTTAACTTAGGAAAAATCCTACTAAGGATTCATCTACTAGGTTTTCCTATAGCAAGGTTTATACTTAGCAAAATCCATGCAAGTTTTACTTAGAGAAAATCACTAATGCATAGTGAAAGTAATAGGACAAAAAGTATGAAGCATCACTTGCCTTTTTGGTAGAGTTTGGGTTCACTCCTTGTCCTTGCAACAATCACACTCTTCAAGTCACTACAATCCAATCAAACAAGGCACAAACTCAATCTACCAATCAAGCAAAACATCACATAAAATGACAAAGTCAAAGTAATGCATGCAAGCATGCCAAGCTTTGTTTTGTTTGAAAAAGTGGTTCCTAATGGGTCATAAACATTTGAAAACACCTATTGGTCATTTTGTAAAGTGGCAAAGTCATTTGCAAAAGGTTTCACTTCCTAAACCATTTTCAAAACAAAGTATCATTTTATGTGGTGTAGAAATATTTTTACTAAGGCATTAATCTATAGGGTTCACCAAATACATTTTCAAATCATAAAACTTGGTGTTTGGAGTCAGAGAGTTTAAAACAAACATCTTCCCAAAGGTTTTCTTCCAAATCATTTTTAATAAATAAACCACATTTCTATTTGACTAGAAATGGTTTTAATTCAAAGAATCATTCTTTTCTTTCACCAAATACATTTTTGAATCCACAAAGTGTTTTATATGGTCAGTAGGATCAAATCACACCATTTTCCAAAGATTTTATCCCCAAATTCATTTTTAAACAATTTTCACATTCTTAACAAGCATACAAAAGTTTCTGCAAAAACATCCATTTTAACAGAAGCTTTTTGTTAAACAAAAGGCATGGTTGTCTAGGGCTTGTATCACTGATTCCATTGATATAAAGTTTGTAAAATTTGGACGTGTGGTTTAAAAGTTACAAGGTTTTCAAAATTGCATCTAATTCTGATTTCAAAATCGGTTTTAAACAGAAACTGGCCATGCGTCGCGCCGTGATTGGTCGGTACCGCTTTGTGCGGATCGATCGCTGTGGAGCGTTAGATAAAAGTGGGATCGCACGGCACAGATCGCATACCCCTTCGGTTTTAAGTGGTCCTATCTAAGCCTCAGGATCAAGATCCAACGGTCCTAATCTAATGACCTAGAACGGGCGGCGCTGGACTCTGACGCGCGGCGGCGGCGGCTTGACAGTGGCGTCGCCGGCGTCGCAGGAAGCGAGAAGGAGGGAGAGGGTGCTCACCTGGTTCGCTGAATGATGCTGATGCTCAACGTGCTCTCGGGGAAGAAGGGGGCGTACGAGGGTAGTGATAATTTCTCGCCGGAGTTTCTTCTGGCGACGGCGTGCTCTGGTTGACGACGGGGACGATCCTTCAAGGTGCGACAGGATGCGAAACAAGGGGCATTAGAAGCGCGAAGGAACGCTGGGTGTAGTGGTGTCCTCTAGAGAAAGGGGGAAGGACGGGGCTTACGGGGAGGGTCACCGGAGCTGATGTGGTTGGGCGGTGGTGCTCAGTCGAGGACGTTGCCGAGCTTGCAGGACACTCGCGGCCGAGCTGAGGCCACAGAGAGATGCGCCACGGTCTGGGGAGGATGTGAGCTTGGTCGGTGAGGCAGGTGGCGATGCGGTGCTGCCGGAATTTGCCGAGAACTTCGTCGGAGACGGCGGCGGTGCAGAAGAAATTTGGAACAGCCTGGTGGCTCTCGAGGCGTGGTGTTTGGGGGGAATGGAAGAGGAGTAAGAGGGGTTTTATCACGCGTGATCACTTCATGGTTTAATCGCGGCATTAAGGCGAATTAAGCCTGAGGAATCAATGGCAGAAGCGGGGAAGAACGGGTCGCAGCGGTGGAGACGATGAACAGGAGAGGGTGGGGTCCGCTTGGCAGTGAAAGAAAGGGAGTGGAGGTGGGGGCCAGTGTTCAGTGACTGTGCGGGTCGTCTCGCGAGTGAGGGAAAACGCTTCAGGGGAAAAGTGGAGGTGGGCTGCGAGTGGGCTTATTGGGTTGGCTCAGTCGGGTCAGGTCCAATTCACATTTTTTTCTGTCTGATTGATTTATCCTTTTCTATTTCTATTTTTCTGTTTTGAAATTCAAGCAAACAAAGCAACAACCAAAAATAATTCAAACACATTCACCACACTTGTAATTGAATTTGGTTCTGTTTAACAACACAAAACCAAAGTCCAATAATAAAATATTATTTTTATTTTAGAGTCCATTTATAATTAAATAAAATGGACACTAGTTAATAAATCAAATGGGTTTTAATTTATTTTAAAACTCCATTTGAAATCTAAATATTTTCAAAACCAAATTAGTAGGTTTTATATGAAAATAGAAGGTACTTGGAAAACTTGTTTAAAACAAAATAACATTTTTATTTTATGGTCCATTAACAATTAAATAAAAA
Organism: Avena sativa; assembly: GCA_916181665.1. Taxonomy (NCBI): domain Eukaryota; kingdom Viridiplantae; phylum Streptophyta; class Magnoliopsida; order Poales; family Poaceae; genus Avena; species Avena sativa. The sequence continues at coordinate 53,284,187 of OV702295.1, read as the reverse complement.
GGGGCCTTAGTTATTAAATCAAATAGGATTTGTTTTAATAGAATATTTATTTTGAAATCTACGATAAAACCAAAAATACTTCAGTAGGTTTTATTTGAGAATATAATATACTTGGAAAACTTATTTAAAATAATTAAATAAGTTTAGTGTTTATTTAAAATGGGAAAAGCCTTTACTTAAATAAAATTGGATATTAAATCCTTATTATTTTATTTAAATAAACCTTTACTATTTTTATCAAGACAAAACATTTTATTTCAAAATATTGGCCAAGGTTTAATTTGGCTCTATAAAATAATCTTTATTTATAAATCCACCTTTTCTTTTGAAAACCAAATCCTTTTATTAAAAGATCCAAAATAGTAATTTTAAATATTTTGAAGTTTATTGTTTATTTAACTTTTTAAATCCCTTGAGGATTTTATTTGATCCAAATAGGTTTTGAAAGTTTCCAAATGGATTCAAAAAGTTTCTTCTCACCTTGAAGATCAACAAAGTTTTATTTTATTCATTTATTTTTCACATTACAAGATTTGGAAAATCTTGGGATGTGATAGGCTACCACCCTTAAAATAAATCTCGTCCCGAGATTTGGGGAGGCTAGGGGTTACAAGTAGGCTCAAAACAGCTAGGGTACTACCACCCTTAAAAATTTTCAAACTAAATTATATATTGGCCTTCTTAGGGTCCTGCGGAAACTTCTCTGGGCAAACATCTGCATAGTGTCCTTTGTTTTCACACTTGAAACATGTGACAAGGCTGAGATCTTTTATAGGTTGGTTTATCTTGGGCTTCCTCTTTCCTGGACAGAAGTTTACATAGTGGCCTAGTTCCTTGCATTTGAAACACATCACTTGGCTGATATCTTTCTTTTCTTTTGGTATCATTGTCTCTTGTTTGTTTCTTTGATTCTTCTTCTTTTCTGGGCATTCATTGGCATAGTGTCCCATCTCTTTGCAATTGTAGCATTGCACTTGAGTAATATCCTCCTTGTTAGGGTTGGGGCATTTCTTCTTCTTCTTCTTCTTCTTCTTTTTGGGTCTCTCCAAAGCTAGGAGTTCTTCTAGTTCATGTTCTTCATAGGTGGGAGATCTTTCTCTCTTCTTGGGGCATTGATCTTCATGTTTCTTGGATGCATGATCCTTGTCTCCCTTGTTGTCATTAGCTCTTTAGGAAAAGTTTTCTCCCATGTTGATCATTTGAGTAACCAATCCTTGCAGCAATTGGGATTGAAGTTTCAAAATCCTTTGTATGGCTGGGTCTAGTCCATTGTTGTTGGCTAAAAGCTGAGTTGTCTCTTGGCTCAACTGGTTTTGGGTTGCTATAAGTTCTCTCATGTTGTCCTTGTTGGAGATATGCCCAAGAGGCAATAATAAAGTGGTTATTATCATATCTTCACACTTATGATAAATGTTTACATACCATGCTATAATTGTATTAACCGGAAACATTAATACTTGTGTGATTTGTAAACTAAAATAAGAGTCCCTAGTAAAGCCTCTTGTTAAACTAGCTTGTTGGTTAATATATGATCATGGTTTCCTGATCATGAACATAGAGATGTTATTAACAACAGGATCATATCGTTAGGAGAATGATATGGTGGACATACTCCTATAGATAAGCGTAGCATAAAGATCAAGTCATTTCAATAGTTCAATTGCTATATGCTTTCTGATACATAGTAACCTAATTCCTTCGACCATGAGATCATGCATATCACCTTTACCGGATGGATGCTTTGATGTCATCAAACACCACACCGTAACAGGGTGGCTATAAAAGTGGCATTGAGTGTTCGGAAAGTATTGGTTGAAACACATGGATCAAGAGTGGGATTTGTCCATCCACATGACGGATAGATATTCTCTGGGCCCTCTCGGTGAAATGTCATCCAATTAGCTTGCAAGCATGTGACTTGGTCACAAGGGATCACATATCACGGGAACGAGAAAAGAGTACTTATCAGTAACGAGGTTGAACTAGGTATGTAGAGATACCGACGATCATAACCTTGGATAAGTAACATATCGTGAGACAAAGGGAAATTGGTATCGTATGTAAGTGGTTCATTCGATCGCAAAGTAATCGTAGAAATATGTGGGAGCCATATGAATTTCCAGATTCCTCTATTGGTTATTGTTCGGAGAAGTGTCTCGATCATGTCCGCATAATTCACGAACCGTAGGGAGACACACTTAAGGATTCGACGTTGTTTGAGTAGTTATGGTATTATGAGAAAGAGACCGAATGTTGTTCGGAGTCTCGGATGGGATCCGGGATATCACGAGGTGATTCGGAATGGTCCGGAGAATAAGATTCATATAAGGAAAGTCCCGTTTCGGAGTTCGGGAATGATTCCGGTGTTTTCATCGGGGATATTCTAGAAGGTTCCGGATTGTCCGGCACTCCGGGGGGGGAGGGGTACATGAATGTGTCATTACATATTGGAATGATTGCATCATGTACTAAGTGTTCTTGCTGTCCCAAATATAGGATTAAATTGAATCCTAAAACAGAAAAGTCAAATGTCCAGTTTGAAAGTCAAACGGCTAAAACAAGAAACTGTGGGAAACAAGCAAGAGGAGTTGGAATCAACTTGGAGGAGGAGTTGGACTCCTCCAGGCCGGCGCCCAGCCCAAGGCCGAGTTGGGGAGGGACTCCCTCCCTCCCCTGGCGCGCCAGCCCCCTCCCATCTATATAAGGAGGGGCAGGGCTCCCCTCCTAGAACACACAAGTTTCCTATCCTCTAAACTAAACCCTAGATCTAGACCCCGGTTTAGAGCTATTCGGTTTAGAGCCTTCTAATTGGTTTAGAGCCTTCTAATTGGTGTGTCTAATTACTAGACCACTAATAGCCTCTCTCATAAGCTCCACCATACTCGCACCGGCTTAAGGCGAAGCCCTGCGGGATTTCCCCTCTACTTCCGGTACCACGCCGTTGTGCTGCCGGAATCGCGAGGAGAGTGCTACAACCTCCGCTGCCTGCTGGAACAAGGGAGAGGAAGGTCTTCGTCGAGTACCGAACGTGTGACCGACTACGGGAGCGCTGCCGGAACGTGGCGCCGGAAGGATCGTCTACGCAATCTTGAGATCGGAAAGAGTACGACTACATCACCCACGAGAATCTGCTCTCGTTAACCGCTTTGGAATCTTCGAGGGTAAGTTATTCCATCGACTCGTTGCTACAATCTAGTAGATAGATCTTGGCTTGTTTGTTTGTATGCGATAGAAAATTTTGTTTTCCATGCTACGAACCCCTACAGTGGTATCAGAGCCGTGTCTATATGTAGATCTGTTGCACGAGTAGAACACAATGGTCATTGTGGGCGTTGATGCTTTTATTGTCGATTGCTTCTTGTGTACTTTGCATCTTGCGGTATGTTGGGATGAAGCGGCCCGGGCTAACCTTACATGACATCGTTCATGAGACTTGCTCCACGCTTGACATGCAACTTGTATTGCATAAGTGGCTTTGCGGGTGCCTGTTTCTCCTAGCATAGTTAAGATCCAATTTACAACGGGTGATTAACAATACTAGTATCAATGTTGTGGTTCATGTTCGTAAGTTAGAGCGACACTTACTAACAGCCCCAAACCACGTAAAACATGCAAAGAAAGTAGAGGCGTCTAACTTTGTTTTGCAGGGGTGTGCAGTGATGTGATATGGCCATGATTGTGATTATATATGATGTATGCAATGTTCCTTATTGTAAGTCGGCAACCGGCAGGAGCCATATGGTTGTCTTTAATTTATGTTAAGACCCGCGTGTCTATTCAAAGTAGTTGTAATAGTTGAAGCCGGTGGACGACAACCATGGTGAAGCATCATTGACCTTGATGCAATGCCGGTGATGATGGAGATCATGTTCGTGTTTGAAGATGGAGATCGGAAGCACAAAGAAGAAAGGCCATATCATATCACATATTATGAATTGCATGTGATGTTAATCCTTTATGCATCTTGTATTGCTTAGTAGACGACGGTAGCATTATAAGATGATCCCTCATGCACATAAATTTCAAGTTCTAAAGTGTTCACCCTTAGTATGCACCGTTGCCAAAGCTTGCTGCTTCGAAGCACCACGTGATGATCGGGTGTCTTTGATTCCGCGGGTGAATACAACGTAAGCAAGCCAGATTTGCTTATGCGGAAGCTAAGGTTTGATCTTGACGAGCCTAGCATGTACAGACATGGCCTCAGGAACACGGATCACCGAAAGGTAAAGCATGAATCATATAGTAGATATGATGAACATGTCGATTGTTCGCCATTGAAACTATATCAACTCTCGTGATGATCGGTTTTGATGTGGTGGATTTGGTTCGTGTGATCACTAAAACAATGTGAGGGATATTGTTTTGAGTGGGAGTTCACCTAGATTAATTTAATTATTAATTAGAACTCAATTTATCATAAACTAAATCAAAGTGAATTTGCATAGTTGTTGTAGTTATTGGCATCCGTTTACCACCTTGCGCTTAGTTATAATTGAGATGATAGAACTATAGAATTCTGGTTAGTTACTTTACGAACTGGTATCGTATTGTTTTTTGAAGTGTTAATCTAAAGTTTAAAAGTCCTATTGCAAACTTTCAGTAAGTTCCGGTTACTCCATGAAGTTTAATAATTGGTATTAAAACAAGAGTAACAATTCCAATGTTAGTATATAAGTATCATGTTTGTCTCCATGATTCTTGATATTCAAAGGATTCTCTTAATATCAAGGTTATCTAGGATCTGAAAGAGTTGTTTCAGAAACCATGATGTGTGGAAGATATTGTGATATCTGAAACAAAGTTTTGGTTACAACATGACAGAGTATAATATGGCAAAGTTCATGTTCTCATATTTTGATGAGAATTTGCAAAAGGTTGGAGACACTTGTTGTCCTAATCCACCAAAAGGTTTTGGATAGCAACATTATACTCACGATTCATCTTTATAAGCTAAAAGTAGTTTGATCATGGATAATTCCATGATAATGGTGAATATTTGATGTAGGTAAAATATTTACTACACCAAGAGATTACTAAAGAAAGGAATTTGGAAGAACACCAAACATTTGATGATGGTGATCTACTTCAAAGTGCAAGTCCAAAGACATTGGTATTTAATTATACACGCTTTGGATTATGTGTCATATGTATGACTCCACTATTGATGTTGATAGATTCTTTCAAACAGAAAAGGAGATACTGAAAGAGAATCTCATAAATATATGGCAGAAAAGAAAAGACTAGAATTGTTCAGTTTAAGTATATAGATGATATACATGTTATGGCTATATTCTTTGCTTATTAAACAATGTGGTTCTTAAGTATTTGATACTGAATTTGTTGGTGTGAATCGTCATACGAAACAACACAATTCATGAACTACAATGGCCTAAGTAACTAGCAAAAGAATATGTGATGATGTTCATCAAGAACAAAATAAAGGGTTATTGTGTTGCTTGTTAAACATCAAAGCTTGCCTTCAAAGATTTGTTTTATCAGGTATTATGAGAACAAAAGGATTGTTCAAATAATTGCCGTATTCCATAAAAGATGGATGATTCGCAAATCTCGTTGGAGAAAATCACATCCATAAAACTAGTGCTAAAAATGTCGAAAGACAAATTGATTGAAAGATCACTTAGGAAGTGACATCGCCGTTTAAATTATATTTGAAAGAAAACATGAAGAAACTCCATGTTGATGGAATTTTCGAGTCTTCTGATTTTTGATCATATGACGCTTGTGAAACTTTCCTAGAGATAATTAAAACTTCGTTCATAGGCCAAAAGGGAACGAATGACTAGCTTATTGGAACTTGTACATATTGTTGTACGAAGTCCGTTATGTGTAGTCAAGAGCGATGGATTTCAACTTCATATGCTTTCTCCGAAAATTTGAGTGAATATATGAATATTTACTTAATAAGGATGAAGTATGAAACATTTGAAAAGTTCAAAGACTTTCAAGATGAAGTGCAAGATCATTGTAACAAGAATATAAATAGTTTATGATAAGATCATAAAGGAAGATATTTGAGTTACAAGTTTAGCATAATACCTAAGATTTAAGGAATCGTTCCGTGGATTTGCATTTCCCGAAACACCATAAGAGTATGGAGCGTTCGAGATATGTAATTAAACCTTGTTTGACATGGTAAGATCAAAGGTATAATTCATAAAACTGCCATTGTATTTTAAAGATTAAAAGCTTTAGAGATTACCGTTTTTCCACTGAAAAGAGCTCCATCATAATCCGTTGAAATGACACCATATAAGGTTATGGTTTGGGATAAAACCCAAGTTGTCCTTTCTTAAACATTGGTATGCTATGCATAAGAAAGATGTGTGCAACCAAAGTCGGATGAACCTGTCTTTGTATAAACTGTTCCTCCATAAAACACCGGAGACAAAAGTGTTTGTTGCTTAGAACGTCAAGTTTCTTTGAGAAGAAATTTTTCGTGAAAAGTTAAGTGGGAGGACAATAGAAACTTTGATAAGGTTAAAAGAACCTTAGCTATATGTGCAGAGTTGCGCAGCACCGAAAAGTGTTTCGGAGGCAGCAACAATGCTCATGGTTCACGTACCTCAAAGGTTGTGGTCACGGAGATCTAAGTTCCTATTGAAACAAGTAGGTCGGATGAACAATCAAATACCAAGATTTGAGGGTTGAATCATTATTTGAGAATAATGAACCGACTACATGCAGAGAAGCGATGATGGGCCCTGACTCCGTAAAATGGCTTGAAGCCATAAAATCCGTGATAGTTCCATACACGAGAAATCAAGTTTTGAACTTGAAGGACCCTCGAGAAAGGTGTAAGACCTTACAGTTGTGTCTGGATCTATAAATAAATAGACATGGATGTTTTACATCTATGAAATAGTCGACATGTTGGGAAAGAGTTCACAACAATGTTCAAAGGTTGACTATGACAAGATTTGATCTTTCATAGTGATATTTAGTCTAGACGGATTAATGTAGCAACCACTGCATATAATTTTGTTATATGGTAGTTGAATAAACAAAACAAGTTCTTCTAATAGAATCGTTACCTAGGCCATGTGCATAACACGGTCCATAGGGTTTTGTTAATTCAAAGGATGCTAAAAGCATATGCAAACTTCAATGGTTAGAGTGAGCATAGCGGAGTTGGAATCTTCACTGTGATGAAACTGTTAAAGGAGTTTAAAAGTTCATCAGAGACGATGGAGATGCTTGCATTTGCAAGAAATTAAGTGGGAGCGCTAAGACATGTTTCTAATACATTATGTGGAAGACATATTGTTGATTGGAAATAATGTATCTTTTATTAACACATATTAAGAATTTCATCCCGATGAAAGACTTAGGCAAAACCCAGATATTTGGCATCAATAGACGCTAATATGGTTGTGCCAGAAGTACATAGACAAGATATTGAATGAGTTCAATATAGAAACTACAAGAGAAGGTTCTTGTCGCACAGAAAGGATTGAATGAGTTCAATGTTGATGATATATTCAAGTGTATTGACATTTGGTAAAGTGAAACAAATAATCAAGTATAGATTGATACTTGATGTATGAAATCACAAAGAGTATTTATATCAATCATACTGTGATATGTACAAATCCAGATATGTCCTATGCTCTAAATGTTGAGAGCATATACCAGAATGATTCGTAAGATGATCATTGGACAATAGTAAGGATATTCTTATGATCTTCTGAAAGAACTAAGAGTATAATATTTGTAGAAGTGACAAATAGATGGTTAGTTCATTGTAAAAGTACTACATTGATACTAGCTTTGTCACAAAGTACAAATTAAGTTTATCTCAAACTAAACTAAGGGTGGCACAATATAATGGAAAGTGAGTTCCATAATGGATTTGGATGATTTCCAAAGTTAAGACATTGTGACAGATACTACAACAAAAGGCTAAGTATATGACTGCTATTATAGCAGCAAAAGAGGGCATTTGTGTCAAGAAGTTTGTTATCAAACTAGGTGTAGTTCACAGTGGGATAATACTATGAAGATATATTGTGCGACAATATTATCAACATGTTTTAACCCCAAAGAGCTAAAGGTCACACCGAAATACCAAATTTATACAAAGCCATCTCATTAGAGAATGAGTGATGCGTAGAGACGCAAAGACATGCAATTACACACGGACCTGGAAGTGTCAGATCCGGAGATCAGTTGACCACTAGCAATCGTGTACATACAACACCGGAAAGCCATAGGTGTTATATACACAAAGGTTCGAAACTAGATTATTGACTCTAGTGCAAGTGGGAGACTGTTGGAGATATGCCCAAGAGGCAATAATAATGTGGTTATTATCATATCTTCACACTTATGATAAATGTTTACATACCATGCTATAATTGTATTAACCGGAAACATTAATACTTGTGTGATTTGTAAACTAAAATAAGAGTCCCTAGTAAAGCCTCTTGTTAAACTAGCTTGTTGGTTAATATATGATCATGGTTTCCTGATCATGAACATAGAGATGTTATTAACAACAGGATCATATCGTTAGGAGAATGATATGGTGGACATACTCCTATAGATAAGCGTAGCATAAAGATCAAGTCATTTCAATAGTTCAATTGCTATATGCTTTCTGATACATAGTAACCTAATTCCTTCGACCATGAGATCATGCATATCACCTTTACCGGATGGATGCTTTGATGTCATCAAACACCACACCGTAACAGGGTGGCTATAAAAGTGGCATTGAGTGTTCGGAAAGTATTGGTTGAAACACATGGATCAAGAGTGGGATTTGTCCATCCACATGACGGATAGATATTCTCTGGGCCCTCTCGGTGAAATGTCATCCAATTAGCTTGCAAGCATGTGACTTGGTCACAAGGGATCACATATCACGGGAACGAGAAAAGAGTACTTATCAGTAACGAGGTTGAACTAGGTATGCAGAGATACCGACGATCATAACCTTGGATAAGTAACATATCGTGAGACAAAGGGAAATTGGTATCGTATGTAAGTGGTTCATTCGATCGCAAAGTAATCGTAGAAATATGTGGGAGCCATATGAATTTCCAGATTCCTCTATTGGTTATTGTTCGGAGAAGTGTCTCGATCATGTCCGCATAATTCACGAACCGTAGGGAGACACACTTAAGGATTCGACGTTGTTTGAGTAGTTATGGTATTATGAGAAAGAGACCGAATGTTGTTCGGAGTCTCGGATGGGATCCGGGATATCACGAGGTGATTCGGAATGGTCCGGAGAATAAGATTCATATAAGGAAAGTCCCGTTTCGGAGTTCGGGAATGATTCCGGTGTTTTCATCGGGGATATTCTAGAAGGTTCCGGATTGTCCGGCACTCCGGGGGGGGAGGGGTACATGAATGTGTCATTACATATTGGAATGATTGCATCATGTACTAAGTGTTCTTGCTGTCCCAAATATAGGATTAAATTGAATCCTAAAACAGAAAAGTCAAATGTCCAGTTTGAAAGTCAAACGGCTAAAACAAGAAACTGTGGGAAACAAGCAAGAGGAGTTGGAATCAACTTGGAGGAGGAGTTGGACTCCTCCAGGCCGGCGCCCAGCCCAAGGCCGAGTTGGGGAGGGACTCCCTCCCTCCCCTGGCGCGCCAGCCCCCTCCCATCTATATAAGGAGGGGCAGGGCTCCCCTCCTAGAACACACAAGTTTCCTATCCTCTAAACTAAACCCTAGATCTAGACCCCGGTTTAGAGCTATTCGGTTTAGAGCCTTCTAATTGGTTTAGAGCCTTCTAATTGGTGTGTCTAATTACTAGACCACTAATAGCCTCTCTCATAAGCTCCACCATACTCGCACCGGCTTAAGGCGAAGCCCTGCGGGATTTCCCCTCTACTTCCGGTACCACGCCGTTGTGCTGCCGGAATCGCGAGGAGAGTGCTACAACCTCCGCTGCCTGCTGGAACAAGGGAGAGGAAGGTCTTCGTCGAGTACCGAACGTGTGACCGACTACGGGAGCGCTGCCGGAACGTGGCGCCGGAAGGATCGTCTACGCAATCTTGAGATCGGAAAGAGTACGACTACATCACCCACGAGAATCTGCTCTCGTTAACCGCTTTGGAATCTTCGAGGGTAAGTTATTCCATCGACTCGTTGCTACAATCTAGTAGATAGATCTTGGCTTGTTTGTTTGTATGCGATAGAAAATTTTGTTTTCCATGCTACGAACCCCTACAGTCCTCTTGGTTGTTGTTGTTGTTGTTGTTGTTGTCATCAACCTTGATGTGGGAGTCTCTTGGAGAAGTCATCTGTTTGGGTTGGGTAGGGATTAGAATAGGCAAAATATTTCTAAGGGATTAATTCTATTCACACACATCACAATTCACACAAGCAATGTGCAAGCAATCACAAACAAACAATCCACTCAAACAACAAGTTTCAAGCATATTTTTAGGCAACCAAAAAAAAATATTCTTGTTACACCACATAAGTTGGGGTGTTTGACTTAACTAAAATATGGTGGTCCATCTATATGGTTCACTTGTGATCTTCCATCTTTCTTGGTTTCTTCCTCTTACTTGGGATCATGGTTTCCTCGAGAAAAACTCTTGGTCACAATACTTCAAGTGAAAGTGAACTCCTTCTAATTTTGCATTTCCTTAGTCTCCACATCTTGAGCAAGATTTCCTTGTCTCACTTGTAGTCCTTAGTGGTATCCAACTTGGAAGTCCTTGGTGAATATGCTGAAGATGTTGAAGTCATTAGAGTTGAAGATGTTGAAGAAGTCCTTTGCACATGGTGTAGTCTTTGGTCATGGGGTAGGTTTTTCCATCAAGTTGAAATAGAAGAGAGGTAGAGTTGAAACCAAAATGGTTGAGGAAAGAGTTTACAAGTGTTTTTGTAAATAAGTTTTTGGAACAAATACACTCCTATTTTTCTAAGGGGTTTTGTCCAATCCTAGGGTTTACAAATCCTACAGGAAACACAATGCTCTGATACCATCTGTAGAGGGAGTGTCCCAACCTTTAAATAACATAAGGTGGAGTCCCCTGTGTTTATAATGCTAGTCCCTGGATCAATAGCTAGCATCCACAGTTAAGATGTCATATAAAGAAACAAAGGTCATAATATAACTTTATAACCAGGAATAACATAATTTTGTTACATCATACATAGCTCATTTGGCTATTACATTACATTGCAGCATAAATCTATAAGCATGGGGTCCTTCATCTTCAAGTGCCACAGGCAGACATGTTGGTTGTAGACTTTGTAATCCTAATCAATCAATCTTCTCTAAAACAATCAAACCTGCAACATCATAAGTTACAGCCACAAAGGGTCAATACATTTGAATTGTATTGGCAAGTGATACTATGGTAGTATGGTGGAGTCTATCATCTATATGCATTTGGCTAAGTGGAGTTGAGGCTTGCATTGCTCAAAATAGATTTTCCTTATCATTTTGAAAACACTAAGTTTTTGCTTGACAAAATCATCTTTTTGCAAGGCATCTACCAATCAAAGATTGAAGATCCTTTAACCCTTGTTCAAACCACAAGATTTTAACTTAGAAATTTGAATGATGAGATTCTTGATTGCTTCCATGTCTTGATGCTCAAATTGTCCTTTACCAGGGACATGGCTAAGTACTTAGATTTTACACTCTGCAGAGGTGGTGCACTTTCCCCACAAGACTTGGTTTCCCAAGACAAGATCTTTCAGAAGCCTTCCCTTAGACCAAAATGGACGCGCTCCAACCTATCAAACACTACCACCAACTGTCCATATGGCTAAGTTCTTGCAACCTATATGATCATGGCAGAGCCCATATTGCCAAGTGGTTGCACTTGAAGCTTCTCAACATTTGACATCTCAAATCTCTTTGTTCCTGGGTGGCCATCCACAAGTGAGATACACAAGGTCAACCATAGACATGGGCCTTGTGAACCACTCAACCAAAATCCACCAAGCAATTACCATTCCACCCAGGTGATTCATTAACTTAGTTGTTTTATTAAACAAAACACAAGTCCTCAGACTTAGGAATTTTTCCATAGTGTGAATATATATTCCACCCATGTTTTCTATTATCTAGGCTAAGCTTGATAGTAGTAGGAGTCTTAACTTAGGAAAAATCCTACTAAGGATTCATCTACTAGGTTTTCCTATAGCAAGGTTTATACTTAGCAAAATCCATGCAAGTTTTACTTAGAGAAAATCACTAATGCATAGTGAAAGTAATAGGACAAAAAGTATGAAGCATCACTTGCCTTTTTGGTAGAGTTTGGGTTCACTCCTTGTCCTTGCAACAATCACACTCTTCAAGTCACTACAATCCAATCAAACAAGGCACAAACTCAATCTACCAATCAAGCAAAACATCACATAAAATGACAAAGTCAAAGTAATGCATGCAAGCATGCCAAGCTTTGTTTTGTTTGAAAAAGTGGTTCCTAATGGGTCATAAACATTTGAAAACACCTATTGGTCATTTTGTAAAGTGGCAAAGTCATTTGCAAAAGGTTTCACTTCCTAAACCATTTTCAAAACAAAGTATCATTTTATGTGGTGTAGAAATATTTTTACTAAGGCATTAATCTATAGGGTTCACCAAATACATTTTCAAATCATAAAACTTGGTGTTTGGGGTCAGAGAGTTTAAAACAAACATCTTCCCAAAGGTTTTCTTCCAAATCATTTTTAATAAATAAACCACATTTCTATTTGACTAGAAATGGTTTTAATTCAAAGAATCATTCTTTTCTTTCACCAAATACATTTTTGAATCCACAAAGTGTTTTATATGGTCAGTAGGTTCAAATCACACCATTTGCCAAATATTTTATCCCCAAATTCATTTTTAAACAATTTTCACATTCTTAACAAGCATACAAAAGTTTCTGCAAAAACATCCATTTTAACAGAAGCTTTTTGTTAAACAAAAGGCATGGTTGTCTAGGGCTTGTCTCACTGATTCCATTGATATAAAGTTTGTAAAATTTAGACGTGTGGTTTAAAAGTTACAAGGTTTTCAAAATTGCATCTAATTCTGATTTCAAAATCTGTTTTAAACAGAAACTGGCCATGCGTCGCGCCGTGATTGGTCGGTACCGCTTCGTGCGGATCGATCGCTATGGAGCGTTAGATCAAAGTGGGATTGCACGGCACAGATCGCATACCCCTTCGGTTTTAAGTGGTCCTATCTAAGCCTCAGGATCAAGATCCAACGGTCCTAATCTAATAACCTAGAACGGGCGGCGCTGGACTCTGACGCGCGGCGGCGGCGGCTTGACAGTGGCGTCGCCGGCATTGCAGGAAGCGAGAAGAAGGGAGAGGGTGCTCACCTGGTTCGCTGAATGATGCTGATTCTCAACGTGCTCTCGGGGAAGAAGGGGGCGTACGAGGGTAGTGATAATTTCTCGCCGGAGTTTCTTCTGGCGACGGCGTGCTCTGGTTGACGACGGGGACGATCCTTCAAGGTGCGACAGGACGCGAAACAAGGGGCATTAGAAGTGCGAAGGAACGCTGGGTGTAGTGGTGTCCTCTAGAGAAAGGGGGAAGGACGGGGCTTACGGGGAGGGTCACCGGAGCTGATGTGGTTGGGCGGTGGCGCTCAGTCGAGGACGTTGCCGAGCTTGCAGGACACTCGCGGCCGAGCTGAGGCCACAGAGAGATGTGCCACGGTCTGGGGAGGATGTGATCTTGGTCGGTGAGGCAGGTGGCGATGCGGTGCTGCCGGAATTTGCCGAGAACCTCGTCGGAGACGGCGGCGGTGCAGAAGAAATTTGGAACAGCCTGGTGGCTCTTGAGGTGTGGTGTTTAGGGGGAATGGAAGAGGAGTAAGAGGGGTTTTATCACGCGTGATCACTGCGTGGTTTAATCGCGGCATTAAGGCGAATTAAGCCTGAGGAATCAATGGCAGAAGCGGGGAAGAACGGGTCGCAGCGGTGGAGACGATGAACAGGAGAGGGTGGGGTCCGCTTGGCAGTGAAAGAAAGGGAGTGGAGGTGGGGGCCAGTGTTCAGTGACTGTGCGGGTCGTCTCGTGAGTGAGGGAAAACGCTTCAGGGGAAAAGTGGAGGTGGGCTGCGAGTGGGCTTATTGGGCTGGCTCAGTCGGGTCAGGTCCAATTCACATTTTTTTTCTGTCTGATTGATTTATCCTTTTCTATTTCTATTTTTCTGTTTTGAAATTCAAGCAAACAAATCAACAACCAAAAATAATTCAAACACATTCACCACACTTGTAATTGAATTTGGTTCTGTTTAACAACACAAAACCAAAGTCCAATAATAAAATATTATTTTTATTTTAGAGTCCATTTATAATCAAATAAAATGGACACTAGTTAATAAATCAAATGGGTTTTAATTTATTTTAAAACTCCATTTGAAATCTAAATATTTTCAAAACCAAATTAGTAGGTTTTATTTGAAAATAGAAGATACTTGGAAAACTTGTTTAAAACAAAATAACATTTTTATTTTATGGTCCATTAACAATTAAATAAAAAGGGGCCTTAGTTATTAAATCAAATAGGATTTGTTTTAATAGAATCTTTATTTTGAAATCTAAGATAAAACCAAAAATACTTCAGTAGGTTTTATTTGAGAATATAATATACTTGGAAAACTTATTTAAAATAATTAAATAAGTTTAGTGTTTATTTAAAATGGGAAAAGCCTTTACTTAAATAAAATTGGATATTAAATCCTTATTATTTTATTTAAATAAACCTTTACTATTTTTATCAATACAAAACATTTTATTTCAAAATATTGGCCAAGGTTTAATTTGGCTCTATAAGATAATCTTTATTTATAAATCCACCTTTTCTTTTGAAAACCAAATCCTTTTATTAAAAGATCCAAAATAGTAATTTTAAATATTTTGAAGTTTATTGTTTATTTAACTTTTTAAATCCCTTGAGGATTTTATTTGATCCAAATAGGTTTTGAAAGTTTCCAAATGGATTCAAAAAGTTTCTTCTCACCCTGAAGATCAACAAAGTTTTATTTTATTCATTTATTTTTCACATTACAAGATTTGGAAAATCTTGGGATGTGACACTAGATCAGGATAGGAGAACTTGGTGAGCCCGTGATGGAGAGCTTCGAATTCGGCGGCATCACCTTCTGGTTCCTCGTGTTTTTGGATTCACACGTCCAGGATCGAAGATCTTGGCGTCAAGAGTGTAGCACTCAACATCACCTCAACACCACCACACCATCTGAAATTCCACAACATCCTCAAGGGCCGAGCAATGTTCAAATAACAAGATTACACTGAGCTGCAACACAAACAAAGGTGTCTGTGTAGCAGCGCACTTTAGATGGACAAACGGAGCAGTGGCATGGTAGACACGCCAGGACATGAGGTGGTCGATGTCACTACATGGAGCCAACACGGACACACCCGTCCAGAAACGGGCGGCGGCCTTGACGTGCTTGTGGAGAAACGGGGAGACAGCGGACGGCGCGGACGCAAAGGGCGGCGAGGCACCAACGCGAAAGCGACGAGATGCAGGGCGACGGGGGACCTAGCGACGCGCGCGGAGAAGACAGTGGTGTCCCTGGCAGCGGGGCGCTGCAGGGCCGGGAGGAGAGGCGACGGGGAGGGTCAGGCCTGGCACGGAGGCGGTCGGGCCTGCAGCGGCTCGGAAGATGGACGTGCCGCGGGGCTCGGCAGCCCAGAAATGGAGGGGGCGCGCTTGCAGAGGTTGCCGACGAGGCTGTCGAGGTTGAGGAGGACGGTGCTGGCAGCTTGCGAGCGGCGCTCCAAAGGTGTCCGGTGATGAAGAGGAGGCGGTGGGGCCTCGTAGAGAGAGAGAGGGAGGCCGGCGACATGACGGAGAGGGTCAGGCCTGGGGAGGGCCTCACGAGCATGGGGCCAGAGGTGAGGCGGTCGCTGTTGGCGACGGGGATCCGAGACGAGAGGGAGGACGCGGGAGAGAGTGAGGATGGGGGCGCATCGAGGTGGGCCAGGTGCGGGGCCGGGGTGGGTGGTTGTCGGTAGGTGGGGCCGGGCCCATCGGTGGTGGGAAGGGAGCGAGTGTGGGTGGTTTTCTGGGTGGGGTGGTGTACGGCGAGTGTGGCATGTGTGTGTGCTGTGCGCTAGGGTGTGCGTGAAGCTCGCGTGCGTGTGTGTGGGGACTGGGGAGTGGCGGCGGGTGAGGGATGGTTAGAGGGTTGGGTCTAGGGTTCGGAGAGGTCTAGGGTTAGGATTAGGTTTAGATATTTTAGGGTTTAGTTGGGCCGGGTCGTAGACTGCTGGCTTGTCGGGCTTTTGGCCTGGCAGGCTGGCGGTCTCCCCGAACAAAAATAGTTTTATTATTTTTATAAAATAAGACATTTTGAAACGTAGTTTTAGATAAATACAAGATCTAGAAAAGGCCGAGGTTTTACATTTGAAATGAAGATGGGAAATATCTAGAAAACAAAGAAGGGATTTTCGAAAATAGTTTTAGTTAAAACATGCATGCATATATCATGATGATGCATAGATGTAAATGCAGGCAATTTTCTAGTAGTGGTTTTACCAGGGTGCTACAAGCACCTGTGGGACCCATGGCTATATTTAGTATGGGTTCTTGTTACCACCCGGGACTAGAGATCAACCTCTATTCTGGGTTCGTTTTACCACCCAGGACAATTTATTACCACTATATATCCCTCTTCGATCCATCGCAAAAGCATGGCCATTTCCTCCAAGGAACAACTCAAGTTCATCATCATTTTTTGTCCAATTTGGTGGCAACTTTCAATCCAAGCTTTGTGAAGATTTTGTGGCATCATCTATCAATCCAAGCTTCTAAAATGGTTAGCAACTTCAATCTTTCATCTCTTATTGTTATAGTTTAGCTCAATGCTCTAGAACTAGAATGAGGGATTTCATGCTTAGAAGTGTAGAGGGGATTTTAGATGTGTAATTTTAAGCATAGTTTGATTATACAAAAAGCTACTGAAAGTTGAGATGTCATTTTAAGAGTTTCGGATCTCAGAATTGAATAAGGTTTTCACTACTAGAGCAATAATTAAATAGTCAACATTTTTATGTTAACAGTTTTGTCCAATTCAAAAATTAGTGCATGTAAATTTTTAATATGATAGAAAATCTTAATTCAAAAATTAGTGCATGTAAAAGTAATTGTAGTAAAAATGATCCAAACTTTTTATATGATAGAAAATTTTAATTATACTGCAGATGAGCCGAGAATGGATGTACGACGCTCCCCGAATGTCTAACATGTTCATTAAAGGCGTGCATTCTTTCCTCGATTTGGCTGAGGGAAACAAGCAGAATGGTTTTATGTGTTTTCTGTGTTGTGTCTGTCAGAATGAGAAGGATTACTCTTCATCCAAAACCATTCACATCCACCTAATTCAATCATGTTTCATGGCCGGATATATTTGTTGGACAAAGCATGGAGAAAGTGGGGTTATGATGGAAGACAACGAAGAATAAGAGAACAATGAAAACTATCCAATGTTTCCTGAATACGGTGGTACTGCACTAGAAGACAATGAATAAGAAGAAGGTGAAGAACAGGCATTATATGAGACTGCTGATGATCTTCGTCAGGCCATTCTTGATGCACAGAGCGAATGCGAAAATGAAAACGAGAAGAAGAAGTTGGAGCGCATGTTAGAGGATCACAAAAAATTGTTATACCCAAATTGCAAAGATGGCAACACAAAGCTCAGTACCACACTGGGATTACGGCAATGGAAAGCAGAGAATGGTTTATCTTGTTGGAATTATGCCCTAGAGGCAATAATAAAGATGTTATTATTATAATTCTTGTTCATGATAAAGTTTATATTCCATGCTAGAATTGTATTAAGCGGAAACTTTAATACTTGTGTGGTTTATGAATAGCACCGTGTCCCTAGTACGCCTCTATGGACTAGCTCATTGATTAATGATGGTTAAGGTTTCCTAACCATAGACATGAGTTGTCGATTAATAATGAGATCATGTCATTAGGAGAATGATATGATGGACAGACCCAAATCAAGCAGAGCAATTAGATCGTGTCGTCGTGTTCATCTTTGCGAAGCTTTTTCTTATGTCAAATATTGTATTCCTTAGACCATGAGATAATGCAACTCCCTGGTATCGGAAGAAAGCTTTGAGGTCATCAAACGTCATCCTATGAGAGGGTGATCATAAAGGTGTCTCTTAGGTGATCGGAAAGTACTTGTTGGGTTGTATGTATCGAGATGGGATTTGTCCCTCCCGAGTCGGAGAGATATACTTCGGGCCCACTCGATAATCAATATCAACACCGCTTGCAAGCACGTGTTTAAGGAGTTAATCACAAAGTGATATCGGATTACGGAACGAGTAAAGTACTTGTTGTGAACGAGATTGAACTAGGTATGCCGATACCAACGATCGAATCTCGGGCAAGTAAAATATCGTGTGACGAAGGGAATATATATATATTGGATTAATTGAATCCTGGCATCGTGGTTCATCCGATATGATCATCGATGAATATGTGGGAGTCAATATGGGTTTCCAGATCCCGCTGTTGATTATTGATAGAAGACCATGTCTGCATATTCTCGAACCCGTAGGGTCACACACTTAACGTGCCTCAACGCTAGGATAGAATGGATAATTGGTTTATCAGTTTTTGTTCGGAGTCTCAGATGAGATCCAGGACATCACGAGAGGTTCCGGAATGGTCCAGAGAATAAGATTCATATAAAGGAAAGCAGTTTTTGGATTTTGGAATCGTTTCAGAATGTTCGGTATTGTACCGAAAGGTTCTAGAAGCTTCCGGAGTGGGACCAACGTGGCCCCACTTGTTGGAGGGGTGCGTGGGCCTAGGAGGGAGTGCCCTGGCCGCATTGGGCCAGGGGCACACGGCCCCATAGACCCAGCCGTCCAAACCATAGGGGAAACCCTAGGGAACCCTTCTAGAAGGAGGGGGGAAACTTGCCCCCCCCACTCCAACCCTTGGGGCCGCCGCCCTAGGGCTTGGAGGAGGGGCCAAGGGGGATGGACAACCCTCTATATAAAGAGGGCAGGGGTGCACCCTCCTCCCCCCACTCCTTCAACCCAAGACGCCAACCTGCTGCCCTCCAGATCTCTCTCTCTCCCGACTGCGCGTAGGCGAAGCCCTGCCGCAGAAACTCTCCACCATTGCACCACGCCGTCGTGCTGTAGATCCAATCTATCTCTCCACCCCACTTGCTGGACCGAGGAAGGAGGAGACGTTGCGGTGCCGTACGTGTGCATCTCTCGAAGGCGTCGCCACTTGCGGCGTTGGATCGGATCAGATCACGAGGAGGAGAAGGCCAGTTTGACTACATCACCCACGTTCTGTTGAATGTTTCCGCTGTGCGATTTCTTCAAGGGTATGAATATCTCATCTATCCCTCTCGTTGATTGCATCTCCTAGATTAGATCTTGGCTTTCCCGTTCGCATCCGTAGAATTTTTTTGATTTACTATGCTATGAAACCCTTCATATCTGAGAAGGGATTTGAGAAGCTACTGAAAATTTGGAAGAAGAAGCTTCCAAAGGATAATGAATTGCCTGTCAGTACATATGAGGCAAAGAAGGTCATCTGCCCTCTAGGACTAGAGGTGCAGAAGATACATGCATGCATTAACGACTGCATACTATATCGAGGTGAGGAGTACGAGAATTTGGATGCATGCCCGGTATGCGGTGCATTGCGTTATAAGATCAGACGAGATGACCATGGTGATGTTGAGGGCAAGCAGCGCCCCAGGAAGAGGGTTCCTGCAAAGGTTATGTGGTATGCTCCTATAATACCACGGTTGAAACATTTGTTTAGAAACAAAGAGCATGCCAAGTTGTTGCGATGGCACAAAGAAGAGCGCAGGAAAGACTCGATGTTGAGACACCCCGCTGATGGGTCACAATTGAGAAAAATTGATAGAGAGTACCCGAGCTTTGCAGATGACGCAAGGAACTTAAGGTTTTGTCTAAGTACAGATGGCATGAATACTTTTGGAGAGCAGAGCTACAGTCATAGCACCTGGCCTGTAATTCTATGTATATATAACTTGCCTCCTTGGTTGTGCATGAAGTAGAAGTTCATTATGATCTCGGTGCTCATCCAAGGCCCAAAGCAACCCGACAATGACATTGATGTCTATCTAAGGCCATTAGTTGAAGAACTACTACAGTTGTGGCGCGACGAAGGTGTTCGTATGTGGGATGAGCACAAACAAGAGCCATTTGACCTACGAGCGTTTTTGTTCGTAACCATCAATGATTGGCCTGCTCTTAGTAACCTTTCAGGACAATCAAACAAGGGATACAATGCATGCACGCATTGTTTAGATGGTACTGAAAGTATATATTTGGATAAAGGTAAGAAGAATGTGTACCTGGGGAATCATTGATTTCTTTCGGCCAGGCATCCCACAAGAAAGAAAGGCAAGCATTTCAATGGTGAGACAGATCACCGGAAGAAGCCTATTTGTCGTACTGGTGATGATATATTTGGTATGGTCAAGGATCTAGAAGTAATCTTTGGAAAGGGCCCTAGCGGTCAATCTGTTCCAAATGACGCCGACGGACATGTGCCCATGTGGAAGAAGAAATCTATATTTTGGGAGCTACCCTATTGGAAAGTTCTAGAGGTCCGCTCTGCAATCGACGTGATGCACGTGACGAAGAATCTTTGTGTGAACCTGCTAGGCTTTATGGGCGTGTATGGAAAAATAAAAGATAAGCCAGAAGGACGGCGAGACCATCAAGGTATGAAAGACCGAGATGGCGTGCATCCAATAAAGACAGATAAAGGACGTCTAAGTGCTGCCAGCTATGCTCTTACCAAAGAAGAGAAGGAATTTTTTTGAAGTCCTAAGAAGTATGAAGGTCCCCTCTGGCTTCTCATCGAATATAAAGGGAATAATAAATATGGTAGAGAAAAATTTCCAGAACCTAAAGTCTCATGACTGCCATGTGCTTATGACACAATTGCTTCTGGTTGCATTGAGGGGGATTCTACCGGAAAATGTTCGACTGCCCATTGTGAAGCTATGTGCATTCCTCAATGCTATTTCTCAAAAGGTAGTCGATCCAGAAATTCTATCGAGGTTACAAAATGATGTGGTCCAGTGTCTCGTAAGTTTTGAGCTGGTGTTACCACCATCCTTCTTCAATATCATGACACATCTACTGCTACACCTAGTTGACGAGATTACCATTTTGGGTCCTGTATTTCTACACAATATTTTCCCCTTTGAGAGGTTCATGGGAGTCTTGAAGAAATATGTCCATAACTGTGCTAAGCCAGAAGGAAGCATCTCGAAGGGCTATGGAACAGAGGAGGTCATTGAGTTTTGTGTTAACTTTTTTCCTGACATTAAGTCGATTGGTGTTTCTGAATCACGGCATGAGGGGAGACTGAGTGGAAAAGGCACACTAGAAAGGAAATCAATAATATGTAGGGACGAACATTCTTTCACTCAAGAACACTACACGGTTTTGCATAATTCCACCTTGGCAGCTCCGTATATAAAAGATCACAAGGATATTGTACGCTCAAACAACCCGGGAAAGCATGACTCCTTGATTCGAGATGAAAACATGAAGACTTTTGGCCGTTGGTTGCAAACACATCTCATGAATAACAACACTGTTTGTGATGAGTTGTACTTGTTGGGGAGCTCACCATCTTCGACTATATGGACTTTCCAAGGGTACGAGATAAATGGGAATACATTTTACACGATCGCCCAAGATAAAAAGAGCACCAACCAAAATAGTGGTGTCCACTTTGATGCAACAAATGACAATGGGTCACAGGACACATATTATGGTTACATAGAGGAGATATGGGGACTTGACTATGGACCTGCTTTGAAGGTCCCTTTGTTTCGGTGCAAATGGGTCAAGCTAACAGGAGGCAGGGTTGAGGTATACAAAAAATACGGAATGACAACAGTGGATCTCAACAATCTTGCGTACATGAACGAACCATTCGTCCTAGCCAACGATGTGTCTCAGGTTTTCTATGTGAAGGTCATGTCTACCAAACCAAGAAAAAGAAAATATAAGCAAACGAATACATCATCAAACGACGAGCCAAAGCGCCACATAGTTCTTTCAGGGAAAAGAAACATCGTAGGAGTGGAGGACAAGACAGAAATGTCAGAAGATTATGACAAGTTTCATGAAATTCCTCCGTTTGTAGTGAAGGATGACCCAAGCATAATGTTACTTGATGAAGATGCTCCATGGTTAAGGCCACGCGGTCATAAGCAAGTCATATGCTGTATTCTGAATTTTGCCTTCATCCGTTTTTTAGATGCAATCAATATGTACATATGTATATCATTTTATGAAGCTTTTACCAAGTTTTATGTTTTATAAGAATAATTATACTAACTTTCCCTCTGACCGGGACTAAATATATTTACTGCCATTTCCCACCGCTTCCCACCATGTTTTCCCGCCCTTTTCCTCTGACCGAAGATTTTAGTCCCGGTTGTAGCCACTAACCGGGACTAAAGATATTTCCCGCCATATCCCACCGCTTCCCGCCATATTTTACCGCCCTTTTCTCTATATCTAGGCTGACCGCGCCATCTCTATCCACATATCCACGCCTTCCTCTCTCACAACAATGGACAACACCTACTAGGCCATTCTGACCCTCGAGGAGACCGAGGCACTGTGTGCCTCCAGCTACCCTTGCCCTCCGGGCTACCGGCCACTCGCCGGCTGGATTCTGAGCGCTGGAGGGTTCTTGTCCCTCATGTCCCACAAGGTTCCGCACGCCAGGCGTCCATCACGAACCACTTCTACCACGAGCTCACGCCGGAGCAGCGGGTGGATCCCTAGTGGGATACCGACAACTATGACACATGGAATGCCTTTTTTGCTAACCGGCCAGAAAGAGAGCTCTCCAGGTACGAGGGTGGCAGCCCTCCCCCGGTGAACCACAACGAAGCCGGCCGCCGCCTATGGTGGGCGAACCAGAATATCATCAGCGTGATGCGATACATCGCTGGGGGAGACCATCCTCGCCTGCGGTGCCCACAAGGCCACCCGCCACAGAGCCACAAGAAGGTCCCTCCTCCGCTCGGCGGTAGCGGCATCGTCTTCCAGGAGACCCCTCCCCCGCCCGCCGTGAATCCGAGGTTGGAGTGGCAGGTGACCCCGATATATGCCATGGCTGGGCTGAGGATCCTCGAAGTGGAAGGTGACGATGACGATGATGATGAAAATGACGAAGAAGACCCTGAAGCTGCATACTATAGGACTAGGCATGATTATGACTAAAGGGGGAGGCTTTAGTCCCGAGTGTTAGCTAGTTCTGGTTTGTCCCGGTTTTTAATATTAATAAATGTCTTGAGTGTTAGTCCTGTTCTGTGGTTGGACCGGGACCACCCCTTGGGTGACACTGCTCTAGGAAACCTACTATCATGATAAGATCCCTCATGCTGTGGCCCCTTGTGGATATTTCTGGTGGAAAGACATTATTAAACTTATGCCAATTTTCAGAGGTATTACTTCTTGTCAGATTGGTACTGGTGAGACTGTGCTCTTCTGGAAAGATGACTGGCTGGGAACAATTCCTACTGATAGCTTTCCTAGAGCTTTCTCATATGCTCTAAATGAAGATGTGTCCGTTAAATCTTTCTTGGTGGCCACTAGCTTATCTGCTAATTTTTCTCTCCCTGTTTCCCCTGAAGCATTTGAAGAAATTAAGCAACTTCAACAGGACGTCAGAAATGATGATTTTGGGAGAGAACCTAAGGACATTTGGAAATATGTTTGGGGCTCTGATTGTTATTCTTCTAAGAGATATTATGAGTTCTGCTTCAGGAATATTAAGCCCCATGCTGCTTTTAATTGGATATGGAAATCCAATTGCACTCCAAAGGTTAAATTCTTCTGCTGGCTTCTCTTCTCAGATAGACTGAATACAAGGAATCTTTTGAAAAGGAAGAATATGTTCCTACAATCTGGATATAGTTGCATCATGTGTACAAATACCCCTGAAGAAACAGTGGAGCATCTATTATTTCATTGCCCTTTCAGTACAGATTGTTGGAATATTCTGGGGATGTCTTGGCACAATCAAGGTAACAGGCTGTCTATAGTTTCTGAGGCTAAAGAGAATAGGAACTGTAACATGTTCATGGAAAAATTTATGTTGGGAGCCTAGAATATTTGGAAGGAGAGGAACAATTTACACTTCAAGGATATTACTCCCACAGCCCAGAACTGGAAAACCAAATTTATTGAAGATTTTGGTCTTCTGGTTCATAGAACCAGAGAGGACTTACATCCCTTTATTCATAGTTTTGTAACTTCTCTGTAAGATTTCTGTTTTTTTTTCTTTTCTTGGCTGCCTCCTTGGCACCCGCCATCCATGTTTGTTCACAAATTTTATAAGTTAATGAAGAAAAAGAGACAGTAGGGATTTCCCCCCTACTGTCATGAGGTTCAAAAAAAAGGGGAGCCTTTTGTTCCGATTCGTACTACGACTTTCCCAATCTATGAAGATGTTGTCACGATTCATACTTACCATGAAGATCTGATCTCCAAACACGTGTGGTCACATATTAGGGAGTGCCTCTATGACCAGTTTCTTGGAGATGCCGGAGGACTAGGCTCCTGCGACATCTCCCTGAAACTGGCCGCAGTGGTGTCCCTACTCTCGAAGACCATCTGTAACATCCCAAAAATATGAAACTTGGATCATCCAACTCTAATCATCAAAATTTAGGATTAACAAAAACTTTTCTAAATAAAAAATATGAAAGCATGTATGTGTGTATGCATTCCAATTTAGATTCTTTTGAATTACCTTGCTTGTGTGTTTCTTTGCTTGTAAAAGGATTCTTAGGTGAAATAAACATCATCTAAACAATCCCCACACTTTTCCCAAAGACAAATAAATCAAAACAAACAAAATAAGGGAATGGTCACTTTCGCCAATTTAACTCCCATGCCTACTTTGGCTGTCTCTAACTTTCAAAACTTAACAGAAACTTGTTTGGATCTTTACACCCCTTGATAGTACTCATAACAAAGTACCAAGGCCCACCTTGTGATCATCCAAAAACATTTGAATGCATAGTTTAAATGACAGTTCAAAATTCAATCTATATCACATGGTAAGATCCCACTTTTTCAAAAACCACTCAAACAAGCTCAACTTTCAAAACCCAAGCATCCACAGACTCACCAGCACATGTCTAGCACACCCACCAAAAATCTTTTCAAAATTCAAAACTTGAATTCATGCGGCCATTTCATTAAACACCTTGCAGATTCAAATCAAACAAAATTAAAACACTATAGTGTGTAGTGTTTTGGGCCTAACTTGTTCCCTCTCTGGACACCACTAGCCTTAGTAGATCATCTAACGACCCTAACTAATCCCTAGCACCATTGTAAGCTTGACAATGTCATCAATGGTGAACAGCCGAGAACACCCATGTCACCCCAGTGTGGATAGCATGCTAGAGGAAGAACTAGCCGTGCCAACCTTGTCTGGGAGGTAGCCCATGCCTCACCACCCCGTCTCGACCAGCCCTGCCTCGCGGACAGCAGCCAGCACCGCCAGGAACGCCGCGCCCGTGCCGCTGTCGACCATGCTGATCCGCGCCACAGAGCACGCTCCGTTCCCATTCAACCATACCACCTCAAGCCCTCGCCGCCCGCCAACATGCTCCCCACTGTCCCAGGAGACCGCCAGACATGCCCATTTCACCGCCCATACCATGTAGCCACCGCTCGCCGTAAAAGACGCCGCCTCTGCCGCGCAGAACGTCGAGCATTCCAGACCGTTTGCCACCGCCCCTACACGCGCATTAAAGCCATAGAGCATCACCAGGAGACCACCGATCGATCGCCACCCTCGGCCATGCCACTAGCAGCCTGTAGCCATGTCGCCACCGTCGCCTGCCCATCCCGTTCGGTCTCGTCGTCGAGACTATAAATAGAGGCCTCTCCCGCTCAAGCTCTTCACACCATCTCAATCCCCTCTCTTCACTGATCGTTCTACCCCATTCCTAGAGCAAGGCGAGCAGCGCATCGCCAGAATTTTAGCGGAGCCCGCCGCTGCTGGAGAAGAAGGAAGCCAGTGATTGGATCCGCCCAGGAGTAGCTGCCGATACCAGGAGGTTCGCCGTCGTCGACTTCATCGTTCGCCCGCCTCGCCAACCCTCGCATGAGCCCCGGTGAGCCTCCCACGACCCCACCTGCCGCGTTAGGGTTCTGTCTCGCCGGTGCTGGCCGACGTGGACGATGAACCAGAGCTGTTGGATTAGAAGTAGATCCAACGCACCACGTTGCCCCGTACCGCTTCGCACCCCCTGTTTCACTAACGTGTGGGGACAGCGACTTAACCAGCCCGCATAAGAGCTATGCGTAGAAGGCCGGCCCATTTTCTCTTCCCGCGCAGCCCACTCGTTTGAATTTGGATTTCTCCATTTTCATTCAAACACAGTTGTGTACCTAGTTTCAAAAATCAACCCAGCTCGATTCAGTGAACCAAATTGAATGAAACCAATTTTGTTAGAAAGGTCTGGAAATGCTGAATCCAAAACCGTTAGATTCAAATCATTTGGATCTGTAGATCACCCTTAGTAAAAATAACAAGGCAGAAGCTTTTCTGCATTCAAAAAATTTTCAAATTTAAACCATAATAGCTTTTGAGTTGATTCCAACTCTCAAAAATCACAATTGATCATACCTTTCAGAATATATAAAAATATATGGGTTTACTTACATAAATAATGTTCAAGTAATAAAAGAATGCCACATAGGCATTTCTAATCACTTATTTTATTTAAAATAAAAAGGTTAAACCTTATTAAATTGTGACACCACTTTAAATCACATTCCCATGGACTGAAATATGTGGTGATGACATGTGTCAACATGATCCCATGCTTGGTTTGGAGAATATTAAATCTTAAGTAGTTTTTCAATGAGTAGAAATTACTTTTCTAAAAATAAAATCATTAAGTCAAGTGCTTGTAATGTTAGTGATGATGCTAGATCATCTATAGAACCCCTTTGTGTGATGATTGAAAGTAGTTAAGTATTGTTTGGTGATTGTGTATCTCGTATTTGTTTATAGACGCTAGTACCGACCAAGGATACGAGGAGGAAGGAGGATACTATGAAGAAGAAGCCGAGGAGAACTTCAACCACTGCTCTGCACAAGGCAAGCCTAATACTACTAGTTGAATGTGCAAGCTAACACATGCAAGATATTATACTTTAGCAAGCCTTACCATGCCAACCATATGCCTTAAGCATATTTGGTTATACCCACTTGATAACCCAATCCTAGTTTTACTTGCAAGCTTTCTACTTTATTTCTTTATCAAAGCTTTGTTTTAGAGTTTACTTAAGTGACTTGTAGATTCTAGAAAGTTAACTGAAGGTTGCATAAAGAGCATAAAATTTGGCCTAAGCTAGATAATCTTGATGTCATCCTAAGGCATGAGATTGAACTTACTAAAACTCCACTTGTTTACCACCCCTCATTAGTACTCACCCCCACTTGTAGATGCTAGTGCTAAGTATAAAACTTGATCAACTTTAGATGGGAATACTTGGTGAAAATGGTTATGAAAACCTTAGAATGATGGATCAATCTACTGAGATATTTTGACATGTGTTTTAGAACACCAGATGATTTTGGTGACGAAAATGTTGAGGCATGAGCCTTAGTCCTTTATAAAACTGATGGTTGTCTGGATGCGATACCATTCCAATTTTACCGTACAACCACAATACCCGAAAATTGGATAGGGGTTGACTGGAAAATTATATACCTTAGTATTGGTTCCCTCACGGCCAAGGTCTGAGCTGAGGCTACATTGTGAAGATTGTCCACCTATGCAGTACCCAAGATGACAATTGGTCATGGTTGGGAGGCCAAACTCACAGGAGAGGTGCTTATACTAGGGCATGTAATTGAAAGGTTAGGGTTGATTATCCGCATACTGAGTATGGTGACTTCAGGATTTGTTCCTAACGGATGTATCGAATGTTGTGGTGAAAGTGTACAATCTCTGCAGAGGGTCAAACTATTCAAATAGCCGCGTCCGCGGTTATGGACAGTTGGAGTGGCCATACTGTTCCCCCCGTCAGATGTTTTCAAAATGACTTATGAAATGAATGGAGAATTTGACATGACCAGAACGAGTGGCCATACTGTTCCCCCGTCAGATGTTTTCAAAATGACTTATGAAATGAATGGAGAATTTGACATGACCACAACAGAGTTATGGCATGAGATACAATTCCCACTTAGGTGTTGTAAAATTTGACTAGCTTTCTCTTGCTTCTGAACTTAGTAGATGTAAATCTGGCTTTTGCAAAACAACCCTAGAGCTTAGTGTCCTACTACAAAAACCCCCTTCACTTGTTAGTATTAGTTTGCGAGTACTTAAAGAGTACTCATGGCTTTGTCCCTGGCTATTCCCGTGGCCAGACTATGAAAAGGAGTACCAGGATGATGGACCCCAGGAAGGTTACGACAACTAGGATCATCTCCCATCGTCAGCATTGCCTATGACCCCGAAGATGGAGCTTCGCCTACGCTACCTTTATTATTACGTATTTCCGCTGCTTGGATTGTATTAAGAACTGGATCATGAGATCCTTAATTGTGTAAGACCTTATGTATGGTTTGTAATGGATGATGTACTGTAGTATCCAATTCTGTTATGTCTCGCAAAAATGGTAATCCTGGGATTGCGATGTATGGCATAACAGGCATCTGGGATTAAAAACCCGGGTGTTGACAAGTTGGTATCAGAGCCATCCTGACCATAGGAGACCCTAGTTAGACTGGACGTTTGAATCAAAAACTTAGTTTCAAAACCAAAGGAAGCAAATATTTACAAAAACTTATTCCCATTCTTATCACTTTGATTCTTTCATGAAAATTCATGTTCCTCAAAAACTCTTGCAAAATACATAAAATTTGACACACTTGATCACTCTACTAACTTACCCATCCTATATTCTTATAGATGGACGTGAAGTACAACAAGTTTTATCAGTTGGGGAATGGAGGAGACCTTATCTTTGAGAGGGATTTGGACCAGCTTTCGGAACTTCTGGAGCGTCCGCACCCCGAGTTCTTCGGAGCTCAGCACAATGATCAAGGAGGAGAAGATCTGCAGTGGCTAATTGTGGCAAGTCTCCGAGGAAAGATTGAACCTCCCGCTGCTGAGGGAATTCAGTTTACCTTAAGAGAGAACAACTGGCTCGATGGACTTGCCAGGGCCATGCAGGAAGCTCTTGCCCATCTATGTGGGCAGAGTATCAACCAGATCAAGGGTACCCGCTTTGAGTTTTGCCCAAGGCGTGATGCTAATGGACAACCACTGGAAGCCCGATACTACCCGAGCTGAAGACTCAATTGGACCACCTTAGCTTCATGATGTAAGATCGTCAGCAGGAATTGGACAATTGCCGTGATTACTCCAACCACAAGTCCGCCATCATCAAGACGAAGGATCAGACCATCGCCATGCTAGCAAAGGATCTCAAGTCTCGCCGCTGTTAGCTCTACAATAAGGAGCGCATCATTGCTCGTCTTCGCCACCGTATCTCGGATTTGGAGGAGACCATCCACGAGAGAGACATGCAGTTGGAGGAAAGGGATAATGCCGGAGAGGATCTTCGTGGAGACCCCTACTCCTATCTCAGCGATGATGATGATTTTCTGGAGGATCAGGCTATGGACTTCTTCACCGATGAGGATGATTTCGACTTCATCGATGACGATGAGGATGATGAGGATGACGACTACACCGACTCTAAGGAGTAGTAGCACTTGAGCACTAGCGTAGTGAGTTGTATTCATTCCCACTGTATCGTAGATTCTAGAATGGTTCCTAAAACCATCTGTTTACCTTTGTTGTGGTGTGTGTTGTATCGTGTGAATGAATGAATGAAAAGCAAGTTGCTAGAAAATCATAGTCAAACTTTAAAAACTTTTCAAAATCCCAGAACCTTAGAAATTCCCCTCTTTTCTCATGATCTATCTCAATCTTCAGATGCCACGCGGAGGAAGTGGTTCATCCCCGGACCCGATGTTGCAGATCCTGCAAATGTTGGTTTCTGACCACGAAGCCGAAAGAGCCGAACGTCAAGCCAACCTAGCCACCCTTCAGCAGATAGCCCAGCTGGCCCACAACAACCAAGGCCAAGGAAATCAGGACAACCATGGATCTAAGCTCAAGAATTTCCAGAATACCAACCCGCCTGTTTTCACTAAGTCAGAAGAGCCCCTAGATGCCAACGATTGGCTGCAAACCATGGAAAATAACCTACAAGTCGCCGGAGTGGAAGCCAACGA
This sequence comes from Avena sativa, assembly GCA_916181665.1. Classification (NCBI taxonomy): domain Eukaryota; kingdom Viridiplantae; phylum Streptophyta; class Magnoliopsida; order Poales; family Poaceae; genus Avena; species Avena sativa. The sequence continues at coordinate 53,253,875 of OV702295.1, read as the reverse complement.
GAAAGTTCTGCTCGCCACCCACTATCTAGCCGGAGATGCAAGGGCATGGTGGAACAGTGTTCGTGCAATGACCGGAGGATAGATGATGACATGGGAAGAATTAAAGGTCAAGTTCAGCAGAACCCATGTGCCACCAGGTTTGATCAAGAGAATGAGAGATGAGTTCAGAGAAATGAAGCAAGGAAGGATGACCGTAGTGGAATACCGTGACAAATTCTTATCATTAGCTAGGTATGCCCCGGATGAGATCGACACCTAAGCCAAGAAGAAAGAAAGATTCCAGAATGGTCTGCACGATGAGATGTAGACTGTGTTAGTCAATATCCCCTTTGCTGATATTGAAGACCTGGTCGACTCTGCCATCCAGATGGAAGGAAATATCAACCAAGCCAATGAGAACCGCAAGCGTCGCATGATGCATTAGCCAGGAACCCATCAGACCCCAAAGTATCGCCCTAACCCATCTCCTGGATTTGCCCCGAGAACCAACAGACCCCCAATGAACCGTCCGACCTATCCCAACCATGGAAACCCTAGGCCCGGAGGAAATCACAACAACCCCGGCAACTCTAGCAATTTCAACCATGCCCCACCCAAGTTCAGCAACAACAATGTTACCGCCAACACCAACACTGCCCCGAGGACTGGAAGCAATGTTGTGCCTGTTGCGGCAAAGGACAAGTCGCAAGTAACTTGTTATGACTGTGGAAATAAGGGTCACTACTCCAACGAGTGCCCCAACAAGAAGAATGCCGCAGCCCCCAATGCAAATGCCCTAGCTCAGCAGCAGCGTCATGTTCAGCCCGGAAGAAGATTTGCCCCAGGGAATTCGCTCAACCGCAACGGTCGTCTTTTTCTCATGCATGCTGAAGAAGCTCAGGAAGCGCCAGACGTCGTGCTGGGTATGTTTTCTGTTAATTCAGTACTTGCTAGAGTGTTGTTTGATTCTGGTGCATCGCACTCATTTGTCACTGAAGAATTTGCATGCACTAGTAAAATCCAACAAACCAAACTGGAGCATGTTATGATCGTTCAAATCCCCGGATCAACCACCAAGGCTAGGCAAATTTGCAAAGCCGTCCCTATCCGAATCCATGGCATAGATTTTTATGCTAATCTGATAGTACTCGGAACTAGAGATTTGGAAGTAGTACTAGGAATGGATTGGATGTCCAAACATAAAGGATTGATTGACTGTGCCAAGAAAGCCATAACCATGACCAGTACAACCGGAATATCAGTCGAGCATATCTCTCAAACCTTACCTCGCCAATTCAAGTTCAACAAGAGTATAGCCCAACCTACCATTGACCAAGTCCGGCTAGTCTGTGAATACCCCGATGTATTTCCAGATGTTTTGCCCGGTATGCCCCCAGATCAGGATATCGAGTTTATCATTGAACTAATCCCTGAAACAGGACCCATAGCCCAGAGACCATATAGTATGAACCCGTCTGAACTAGCAGAACTGAAGAAGCAACTGGATGTCATGTTGGAAATTGGATTGATTCAACCAAGTGCGTCACCATGGAGATCACCTGTTTTGTTCGTGGACAAGAAAGATGGAGGTAACTGTTTGTGTACGGATTATCGGAAGTTGAATGATGTCACCATCAAGAACAAATACCCGTTGCCCAAGATAGAAGATTTGTTTGATCAGTTGACCAGTGCCAAAGTGTTTTCTAAGATTGATCTTAGGACTGGCTATCATCAACTCAAGATTCGCGCAGAGGATATTCCAAAGACTGCCTTTACCACCCGTTATGGATTATACGAGTATACTTTCATGTCTTTTGGATTAACCAATGCCCTCGCTTATTTCATGAATCTCTTGAATAAGATTTTTATGGACTTCCTGGATAAGTTTGTCTTTGTTTTCATTGATGACATTCTAATTTATTCCAAATCAGAAGAAGAATATGAGCTACACCTAAGGACCATTCTTGGAACCCTTAGAGAGCATCAGTTGTATGCCAAGTTTAGCAAATGTGAATTCTGGTTACAGGAGGTAGGATTCCTCGGTCACATTGTATCAGCCGGAGGAATTGCCGTTGACCCTACAAAGGTGAAAGATGTCGAAGATTGGCAAGCCCCAACCACTCAAACCCAAGTTCGTGCATTTCTCGGATTAGCGGGATACTACCGCAAGTTCGTAGAAGGATTCTCGAGTATCGCCAGACCCATGACCCAATTGCTGAAGAAGGACAAGAAATTTGAATGGACCAACAAATGTGAAGCGAGTTTTCAAGAACTCAAAAGGAGATTGATTTCAGCCCCAATCTTAATCATGCCGGATATCACAAAGCCCTTCGACGTGTATTGTGATGCATCCAAGATTGGTCTCGGATGTGTGCTAATGCAAGAAGGCAAGGTTATATCTTACCTATCCCGACAATTGAAACAACATGAGAAAAATTACCCAACCCATGACCTCGAACTCGCAGCCGTAGTTCTAGCCCTGAAGACATGGAGGCATTACCTGATGTGAAACCGTTGTGATATTTATTCGAATCACAAGAGCCTGAAGTATATATTCACTCAAAAGGAGCTGAATATGAGACAGAGAAGATGGATTGAGCTAATCAAGGATTACGATCTGGACATTCACTATTACCCCGGTAAAGCCAATGTGGTAGCAGATGCCCTTAGCAGATTGCCGTGCCGCTTGAACTCCATGATTTTGAAGGAGCAACCAAGTCTGCACAAAGAGATGGAATATTTCCGAATGGAATTAGTGAGTGAAGGATTTTTGGCTAGCATAGAACTTCAACCCACTTTGATCAGCCAGATCAAAGATGCGCAGAAAGGAAATGCTAGTATCGACAGAATCAAGCGTCGTATCGGTACAGGCAAGGTACCCGGATTCACCGAAGACGAAGAAGGAGTTCTGTGGTACAAAGGACGCCTTTGTGTACCAGCAGATTCTGAGTTGAAATAAGTTATTCTGAAAGAAGCTCATGATACTCTTTATTCTATCCACCCCGGAGGAACTAAGATGTATCAAGATTTTAAAGAACAATTTTGGTGGCATAAGATGAAGAGAGAAATCAGAAGCTATATCGCCAAGTGTGATATATGTCAGCGAGTCAAGGCGGGACATCAAAGACCCGCTGGATTGTTGCAACCATTGCAAATTCCGGAATGGAATGGGATTCCGTTGGAATGGACTTCATCACCGGATTGCCTACTTCTAGTAGGGGAAATGACTCTATCTGGGTCATAGTGGACAGATTGTCCAAAGTCGCCCATTTCTTACCCGTCAAGACCACATATCAGAGTTCGAAGCTAGCGGAGTTATACATAGCTAGAATCGTTAGTTTGCATGGAGTCCGCAAGAACATCGTATCGGATCGAGGAACTCAGTTTACCTCAAGATTCTGGAAGAAAGTCCAAGAAGGTTTAGGAACCCGCCTAGATTTCAGCACCGCATATCACCCCCAGACCGATGGACAGACGGAGCGAGTAAATTAAATACTCGAAGACATGTTGAGAGCATGTGTGTTAGAGTATGGATCTAAGTGGGAAGACTGTCTGCCTTTTGCAAAATTTTCATACAACAACAGTTATCAAGCTAGTTTGCAAATGGCCCCATTTGAATTCATGTACGGAAGGAAGTGTCGCACCCCTTTGAACTGGTCGGAAGTAGGAGCGAGTCAGATTTTCGGACTTGACATCTTACGAGAAGCAGAAGAGAAGGTTCACAATATTCGTGAGCACCTCAAGACAGCCCAGTCCAGACAGAAGAGTTACGCCGACAAGAGACGTCGAGACCTCGCCTTCAACATAGGAGATTTTGTATATCTGAAAGTGTCGCCATTGAAGGGAATGCAGCATTTCCAACTCAAAGGAAAGTTAGCCCCAAGATATATCGGACCCTTTAAGATTCTGAACCATCGAGGAGAAGTGTCGTATCAATTGGAACTACCCGAAGAGATGTCAGCCGTGCACAATGTGTTCCATATCTCATTACTTCGCAAGTGCCTCGAAGTTCCAGAGAAGACCGAAGTGTTCAAGAATATCGATCACCAGACCATAGAGATCAACGATGACCTGACCTATCCCGAAGTACCCATCCGTATTTTGGAAGAAGATTTCAGAACTACCAGAACCCGAAGCATCAAGTTTCTTAAGATTCAGTGGAGCAACCACACGGAAGAGGAAGCTACCTGGGAGCGCGAAGACCACATCAGGACGAAGTTTCCCGATTTCTTCAAATCCTAGGTAATCTTTTTCGTCCTTTTTCAAATCTTGGGACAAGATTTTGTTTAAGGGGGGAAGGTTTGTAACATCCCAAAAATATGAAACTTGGATCATCCAACTCTAATCATCAAAATTTAGGATTAACACAAACTTTTCTAAATAAAAATATGAAAGCATGCATGTGTGTATGCATTCCAATTTAGATTATTTTGAATTACCTTGCTTGTGTGTTTATTTGCTTGTAAAAGGATTCTTAGGTGAAATAAACATCATCTAAACAATCCCCACACTTTTCCCAAAGACAGATAAATTAAAACAAACAAAATAAGGGAATGGTCACTTTGGCCAATTTAACTCCCATGCCTACTTTGGTTGTCTCTAACTTTCAAAACTTAGCAGAAACTCTTTTGGATCTTTACACCCCTTGATAGTACTCATAACAAAGTACCAAGGCCCACCTTGTGATCATCCAAAAACATTTGAATGCATAGTTTAAATAACAGTTCAAAATTGAATCTATATAACATGGGAAGATCCCACTTTTTCAAAAACCACTCAAACAAGCTCAAATTTCAAAACCCAAGCATCCACAGACTCGCCAGCACATGTCTAGCACACCCACCAAAAATCTTTTCAAAATTCAAAACTTGAATTCATGCGGCCATTTCATCAAACACCTTGCAGATTGAAATCAAACAAAATCAAAACACTATAGTGTGCATTGTTTTGGGCCTAACATGTTCCCTCTCTGGACACCACTAGCCTTAGTAGATCATCTAATGACCCTAACTAATCCCTAGCACAACTGTAAGGTTGACAATGTCATCAATGGTGAACAGCCGAGAACACCCATGTCACCCCAGTGTGGATAGCATGCTAGAGGAAGAACTAGCCGTGCAAACCTTGTCTGGGAGGTAGCCCATGCCTCACCACCCCCTCTCGACCAGCCCTGCCTCGCGGACAGCATCCAGCACCGCCAGGAACGCCGCGCCCGTGCCGCTGTCGACCATGCCGACCCGCGCCGCAGAGCACGCGTCGTTCCCATTCAACCATACCACCTCGAGCCCTCGCTGCCCGCCAACATGCTCCCCACCGTCCCAGGAGACCGCCAGACATGCCCATTTCACCGCCCGTACCACGTAGCCACCGCTCGCCGTCAAAGACGCCGCCTCTGCCGCGCAGAACGTCGAGCATTCCAGACCGTTTGCCACCGCCCCTACATGCGCATTAAAGCCATAGAGCATCACCAGGAGACCACCGATCGATCGCCACCCTCGGCCATGCCACTAGCAGCCCGTAGCCATGTCGCCACCGTCGCCTGCCCATCCCGTTCGGTCTCGTCGTCGAGACTATAAATAGAGGCCTTCCTTGCTCAAACTCTTCACACCATCTCACTCCCCTCTCTTCACTGATCGTTCTACCCCATTGCCAGAGCAAGGCGAGCAGCGCATCGCCAGAATTTCAGCGGAGCCCGCCGCTGCTGGAGAAGAAGGAAGCCAGTGATTGGAGCCGCCCAGGAGAAGCTGCCGATACCAGGAGGTTCGCCGTCGTTGACTTTGTCGTTCGCCCGCCTCGCCAACCCTCACATGAGCCCCGGTGAGCCTCCCACGACCCCCACCTGCCGTGTTAGGGTTCTGTCTCGCCGGCGCTGGCCGACGTGGACGATGAACTAGAGCCGTTGGATTAGAACTAGATCCAACGCACCACGTTGCCCCGTACCACTTCGCACCCCCTGTCTCACTGACGCATGGGGACAGCAACTTAACCAGTCCGCGTAAACGCTATGCGTAGTAGGCCGGCCCATTTTCTCTTCCCGCGCAGCCCACTCGTTTGAATTTGGATTTCTCCATTTTCATTCAAACACAGTTGTGTACGTAGTTTCAAAAATCAACCCAGCTCGATTCAGTGAACCAAATTGAATGAAACCAATTTTGTTAGAAAGGTCTCGAAATGCTGAATCCAAGACCGTTGGATTCAAATCATTTGGATATGTAGATCACCCTTAGTAAAAATAACAAGGCAAAATCTTTTCTGCATTCAAACATTTTTCAAATTTAAACCATAATAGCTTTTGAGTTGATTCCAACGCTCAAAAATCACAATTGATCATACCTTTCAGAATATATAAAAATATATGGGTTTAGTTACAGAAATAATGTTCAAGTAATAAAAGAATGCCACATAGGCATTTCTAATCACTTATTTCATTTAAAATAAAAAGGTTAAACCTTATTAAATTGTGACACCACTTTAAATCACATTCCCATGGACTGAAATATGTGGTGATGACATGTGTCAACATGATCCCATGCTTGGTTTGGAGAATATTAAATCTTAAGTAGTTTTTCAATGAGTAGAAATTACTTTTCTAAAAATAAAATCATTAAGTCAAGTGTTTGTAATGTTAGTGATGATGCTAGATCATCTATAGAACACCTTTGTGTGATGATTGAAAGTAGTTAAGTATTGTTTGGTGATTGTGTACCTCGTATTTGTTTATAGACGCTAGTACCGACCAAGGATACAAGGAGGAAGGAGGATACTACGAAGAAGAAGCCAAGGAGAATTTCAACCACTGCTCTGCACAAGGCAAGCCTAATACTACTAGTTGAATGTGCAAGCTAACACTTGCAAGATATTATACTTTAGCAAGCCTTACCATGCCAACCATATGCCTTAAGCATATTTGGTTATACCCACTTGATAACCCAATCCTAGTTTTACTTGCAAGCTTTCTACTTTATTTCTTTATCAAAGCTTTCTTTTAGAGTTTACTTAAGTGACTTGTAGATTCTAGAAAGTTAACTGAAGGTTGCATAAAGAGCATGAAATTTGGCCTAAGCTAGATAATCTTGATGTCATCCTAAGGCATGAGATTGAACTTAGTAAAACTCCACTTGTTTACCACCCCTCATTAGTACTCACCCCCACTTGTAGATGCTAGTGCTAAGTATAAAACTTGATCAACTTTAGATGGGAATACTTGGTGAAAATGGTTATGAAAACTTTAGAATGATGGATCAATCTACTGAGATATTTTGACATGTGTTTCCGAACACCAGATGATTTTGGTGACCAAAATGTTGAGGCATGAGCCTTAGTCCTTTATAAAACTGATGATTGTCTGGATGCGATACCATTCCAATTTTACCGTACAACCACAATACCCGAAAATTGGGTAGGGCTTGACTGGAAACTTATATACCTTAGTATTGGTTCCCTCACGGCCAAGGTCTGAGCTGAGGCTACCTTGTGAAGATTGTCCACCTGTGCAGTACCCAAGATGACAGTTGGTCATGGTTGGGAGGCCAAACTCACAGGAGAGGTGCTTATACTAGGGCATGTAATTGAAAGGTTAGGGTTGATTATCCGCATACTGAGTATGGTGACTTCAGGATTTGTTCCTAACGGATGTATCGAATGTTGTGGTGAAAGTGTACAATCTCTGCAGAGGGTCAAACTATTCAAATAGCCGCGTCCGCGGTTATGGACAATTGGAGTGTCCATACTGTTCCCCCGTCAGATGTTTTCAAAATGACTTATGAAATGAATGGAGAATTTGACATGACCACAACAGAGTTATGGCATGAGATACAATTCCCACTTAGGTGTTGTAAAATTTGACTAGCTTTCTCTTGCTTCTGAACTTAGTAGATGTAAATCTGGCTTTTGCAAAACAACCCTAGAGCTTAGTGTCCTACTACAAAAACCCCCTTTACTTGTTAGTATTAGTTTGCGAGTACTTAGAGAGTACTCATGGCTTTGTACCTGGCTATTCCCGTGGCTAGAATATGAAAAGGAGTACCAGGATGATGGACCCCAGGAAGGTTACGACAACTAGGATCATCTCCCATCGTCAGCATTGCCTATGACCCCAAAGATGGAGCTTCGCCTACGCTACCTTTATTGTGTAAGACCTTATGTATGGTTTGTAATGGATGATGTACTGTGGTATCCAATTCTGTTATGTCTCGCAAAAATGGTAATCCTGGGATTGCGATGTATGGCATAACAGGCATCTGGGATTAAAAACACGGGTGTCGACACCATCTTGCAGCTTGTAACATCTCTAACTAGATCAATACGTATGTGAGCTAACTAGATATTTTCACATATTAGGGAGTGCCTCTATGGCTAGCTTGGGCTCCGGCGGCATCTTCCTCAAGCTGGTCGTAGTGGTGTCCCTGCTCTCGCAAACCATCGATCTTGGAGATGCCTCAAACTGTCTAGAGGACTGGCCTATTTATAGTATAGGAAGCTCGGCATAGTGTTGACACTCACGAAATAATGTCAACACTTACCCCTATTATTAGTGCTCACTCGTGTTTTGTCCCGGTTGGTGTCTCCAACCGGGACTAAAGGTTCATCTTTAGTCCCGGTTATTGTCCATCTTTAGTCCCGGTTGGAGACACCATCCAGGACAAGGTAAAATCCGCACGACATAATATCGACACTCACCCCTATCATTAGTGCTGCCTGCCCTAGCCTGACTGCCCTAGTCTTGCCTGCCCTAGCCTGCCGCAAGCTTTAGTCCCAGTCCATATTTAGTATGCTAATAGATTTATATTATAGATCTTTTTTTCCTTCAACTTTTGATATATGATACATATTTTTCATCATTACAGAATAAAAGATATTGAAATAATAATATTAATAAATTCAAACTCTAGTATACAAAAGATATTTTTAATTCAACAAAATATTAGTTTTATAACAGATATGCTAATAGATTTACATTATAGATCTTTTTTTCTGCAAAATTTGATATATAATACATATTTTTCATCATCATAGAACAAAAGATATAAAAATAATAAAATTAACAAAAATCAACCTCTAGTCCCGGCTCCGGCCACGAGCCGGGACTAGAGGTTTTTGCGCGCGAGAACGAAACGGCGCGCCGAAAAAACCTCTAGTCCCGGTCCGTGGCTGGGGCCGGGACTAGAGGCCCCCCTCTAGTCTCAGCTGGAGGCTGGAGTCGGGACAAGAGGTGGTGGGTATAAATACCAACCGCCCTCCTCCCGGCCCGAACCACGCACCGGGACGCCTCCCCTTCTCCAAATCAGACGCCGCCGGGCCGCCGCCCGCAACCGTGCCCGTGAAGCTCATCGCCGTCGAGCCGCTCCTGTCGCCATCGCCCGTAGCCGCGCCCCATCGAGCCACGCGTCGCCCGTAGCCCCGCCCGTGTTGTTGCCGCTCACCCGCCGCCTATGTTCATCGCCGACGCCGCCCTTGCCCATCCCCGCGCCATCGCTCGTGTCGCCCGTGGTCACCGCACAGTCTTCCCGCGCGCCGCCGCCTCCCGTGTGGTCGCCGCCCACATTAAGTCGTAAGTTTCCTCTTTTTTTGTCTTTTTTCATATATAGTTTATAGTATATAATTTAGTTAGATATAAATGTATATTTTTAATATTGTTAGTATATTGTTTAGTTAGATATAATTGTGTTAGTATATTTTTAATATTTGTTAGTATATTGTTTAGTTAGATTTAAATTTGTTAGTATGTGTAGTTTCAATTTTTTTAGATAGATATAAATTTCTTAGTATATTGTTTAGTATCATATATATTGTTACATATTTTTAATATAGATATTTAAGGATATTTTAGTTTGATATATAATTTTATTTAGACATATTATTATTTAGGATATTTAGAGATTTGTATATAAATATTTGTTAGTATTTAGGATATTATTGCTAATATTTAGGAAATTATTACTATTATTAGAATATAATTATTTACTTAGCATTATTTCGGTCTAATCCATACCTACTTTAGGATATGCCCATACCGCATCCTCGTAGTGGACTCGGCCAGAGCGAGGGAGTACTACGCTCTACCGGTGTTGTACGAGACTGGTCTCCGCTAGGCTGGCACTGGGAGGTGCTACCGCTAGGGACGCGTAGCTTGGTTAGGAATCCGGGTGTCGTCGTCGACCCGGATCTTCGTTGGTGGAGGTTACATGGTCCAGGAAGTGTGTAGAGGGAGCTGACCCCCGAGGAGGTGGTACGACGTCGTGTCAGGGAGGAGGACGAGCATGTTCGTCGCTATATGGTGATGTTGGACGTCAGGGTGGCCCCCCATATCTGACAGGTTATTCAGGATCTTACCCTAGTTATACTCCATTGATGGTTCCGACTATTTGGTTGGTCACATCCCGCGGCTCAGGAGCCGGGAGTCGACGTTGAGTTTGAGCGATGTTATCAGACAAGATGTTGTTCTTTATGATATTATTACTTTTTCGTTATTCAAGATGTATTATGACTACTTTGTTTTTTTCTGAGATGTTATTCAAGATGTTATATGATAAAAATACTTTTGTTTTCATTCGAGATGTTATATAATTTTATTACTCATATATGCACATTATGTCATAGCAGTAATTCTATGGACTTCAACAGTAGAGAAGGTGAAGAGCCTTTATTCGATATGATACTAGGTGATGGACCGCTCCCCTATCAGGATGGAGCGCTCCCTTATCATGAAGGAGCGCTCGTCGATCAGGGTGGAGAAGAAGACTGTGGAGCAGAAGATGGCTCACAGTTTCTGAATGAGTCCGGTGAGGGAATAGAGATAGAACCTCAAGTCGAAGCACAGACTAGTTTTAATTTCGATGATGGCTTGGAAAATGATAGACCAGCCTTGACATAGTCTGGCGAGGTATATTATTAAGCCTCTTGATCACTAGATAGTTTCATTAATTGATTTGTGTGTATATACATATTAACGAATGTTGTTCCTTATTTTAGACCTCCACATCGACCAATTCAGTGAAAAATAGTAAACGAGGACCGGCCAAAGGGATGCCCAAAGATGCACATCTCACAATTGTTGAGGTCTCTCAAGTGGGCATCCCGTTGCTTCCCATAAAGAACGCAAACACATTTATTCATCAATGTGGATTTGTTGTTAGGGACAACGTCCCGATCAGCATTATCAACTGGAATAAGCCAGCAAAGGGAGATGATTCTATGATTTATGTCGAGAACAGATACAAAGACATACTATGGGAGAAGCTCATTCGCCATTTCAACCTACCGGTCTTAGAGTCTAAGGAGGCCACAGATGATATGAGGTCCAAAGTTAAGTGTTTCGCTCTTAAGAAGATGGCCCAATAGTTCAATAACTATAAGAAAAGATTGTACAATGAATATCTCGAGGAAGGAGAAGTTCTAGAATTCGCTAACTCACTAGAGAAGCAGCGGCCTCACTGGGAAAGATTTCTGGACTACAAGAAATCAGCAATAGAAAAAAAAGGTCCGCAAAGAATAAAGAAAATGCTGCAAAAAAGAAATATCACCATAAAATGGGGACAGGTGGCTACAGGACATCCGTTCCTAAGTGGGAGGAAGCCGAGAAAGCCTTGCGTGCCCAAGGGCTCACTCCAGCTACAGAGGACTGGCCCATCAGAGTAAGGAATTGGTTACTTGCCCATGGGGCAAAGTATGACATGGAAACATGCCAGTTAATATTCGATGAAAAGTCTAATGTTGCTACATCCCATGGAGAAATTATTAAAACATTTGAGGAGGTTAAACAGGGTAACTTCAAACCCGACAGAGAGAATGACAAGCTGACAAAGGCCGTCGGGAATCCTGAAAAAACAGGACGAACACGAGGCTTTGGACCTTCTGTGCCGTGGAAGACTGGGTTTCCTGAGGACACTGAATTCTATATAAGCCGAGCGAGGTCAAAGAACCGAAAGGAGATAGAGGAGGCAGACTAGTTGCGTAACATGGAAAGAAAGAACGAGGAAATATATGCCATGCTAAAGGAGCAACAGAAGCAACAAGAAGAAATGCGCCAGCAAGGGCCAACTCACCAGCAGCTAGAAGAAAGTGCCGGTGTCCCATCTCAGCGAAGAAGCAATGTCGCTTCCACGGCGGCCGATCTGATAGATCTCTATCCCGTGGACAATATCACTGAGAAGACAAGCTACAAGCCGCATGTGGGAGTGATGAACTTATCCTACAAGGCGGATGTCGGCTATGCTTTATCTTGTGAACCTAAAGCACACTGGCATTGCAAAGAGATTCCAGATGGCTATGCTCATGTCAGGGTGGATGAGGTTCTACCTCAATAAGAATCACTACAACTTGACATCCCTGGACCTGAAGATGAGAGCATACTAGGAGAAGTCAGGGGCTCTATCATTCTATGGCGCAAGAAATACATCATGTTTCCAGGCTCTGCACTCAAGCCACCACCGTCTCCTCCGCGTCAGCCGAGTCTGCCGCCTCCAACAAGTCCACATGAGGAGTGGGACGACCACCATAGTGCGATTCCACCGCCACATCAGCCCACTTCCCCGCCGCGTTAGCCCACTCTACCACCGTCGTGTCAGGCGAAGAAGGCGGTCTCTCAGTCAACTAGTAAGAATACTAGTCAGAAGAAAGCCAAAGGTATAAAAGTGAAGAAAATCCCGCCCCTCCTCCCAAGTTACCTTACGAGATGACTGATGAGGAAACCAAAGCGATCAGCGATGCCCAAGTGAAAGCCTTCTTTGCACCCAAAGCTCCCGAGCCAAAGCAAATATTTGATCCGAAAGCCAAAAAGTGGTCTAAGGGGTTTCTTGAGCAACCATCGCAATATGAGATAAATAAGGCTGGTGACTATAAACGCTGTCTGCTGAGAATTGGTAGGAAGAATCCAGGAAATACTACTGCAAGCAGCGGGAATACTCCAGGAAATACTATTGCTAGCAGCGGGAAAAGAGATGTTGCGCAACTCGGAATCTAGGCAAACAAATCGATCGCCCCGCTCAAGGTGTTATCCAATATTGATCATTAGAATATTATAGCAATGGAATTTGTCAAAGGTGCTAGTATTACAGTTGATCAAGCGCTAGGCAGGCGTATTCCCAAACAAGAGGAATTTGCATGGTGATATGAATACGGGAAGACTCTGGTCAGACCTGATGAGGTCAAACTTCTACCAACTCAAATGCGAAGACTGCATGAGTGGTACGAGAAAGTCTCTACATGCGATGAAAAAGATCGATTGTCAGCGCTGCTTGTAAGAATTACAAGTGATCATTTTAATAGTGAAGACCAGTTGCAAATTTATTTTGAGGAATTCTATATGTTATTCAAACAATATGCCCTTGACTTGAGTATCCTCTCTACCTATTATCTGTAAGTGGTTCATTTATTTCTATGATAGTCTCTAACTCAGCTCTTTCATTGCATGTAATTATCTTCACTATATGCTATTATGCAGAATAAAAAAGCGATGAATGTGACTGGAAGAAAATCTTTGACACTGGGTTCATCGACCCACACCGGTTTAATCAAGCATTGCTAATGGAATACCCCAAGGACACGGAGCGTAACTTGCTAAGGGTCTTATTGGGGCAACATTACAAACGAAGAATATTGTTTCCCTACAACTACAAGTAAGAGTGTTACTGCCTTGTACACATTCATTTGATTCTGCTAAGTGTAATTGATGAGTTACTGACGTATATAAACGTGCACAGCTATCACTAGATTCTTCTAATCATTGAAGTTGATGCTGGAAGAGTTGAAATCAAGGACTCACTAATGAGAGATGAATCAGAGTACGCATTCATTAAAGATGTGCTCCAGAGGTAATTTCAGTCATTACCGCACTATATCAGTCTCTTTAGTTCATATATATCCTGAGATATCAAGTAACTAATAACTCATCTATTCTTTATTTTTTGCCAGGCAGGATTTGGAACGCTTTCACCAATGCTACGGTTTGTGAATTTAAAGACGAGCTTAGTTTTCATCGGATCAATGTAAGTAGTACAATCTAGATCCGCGTATCTCTTCAGTTCTAGTTTCAATATCATTATGTCATGCGTGATTATTATTTGATTGAATTCTATTCTCGTAAAGTGTGAGAGGTAGCCACCAGGTACTAAACTATGTGGATACTTCATGTGCGAGTACATTCACTCCGAGGTTAGTGAGCGGGACGGAGGGACATTTATAGAAGTGCATGAACAATATATTCACAATTTTTGTTGAGTGTCATTCATAATTTTTGTTATGACTATTTATATTCATATTGACCTCCTTCTTTTATATAGAGTTGGAAATATTGCAGAGTTTCTCGAACCAAGGAAGCGTCTGGTAGCAATTCAAGAGGAATTGGTGGGATTTCTTGTTGACCATGTCATAAACCCAGAAGGAAACTACCATACCTCTGGCTACTACTGATTTAATGAACTTGTAACCGAATAGACGGGTTGTGATCTCCATTTATGTATATATATATATATATGTTGTGTGTAATGGGTTTCTTTGTTGCATGTCACTTTACACCAAACGCAACTAAAATGCTGTTGTGGCAGAATATAACTAGTCCCAGTTCGTAATATGAACCGGGACTAAAGACCCCCCTCGCACTGCTACGTTGCCACGTGCAGAGCCTTTAGTCCCGACCCGTAACTGACCCATGACTAAAGGCTGGGACCTCTAGTCCCGTTTTCGTAGTCCCGGCTGCCTATCTGGGACTAGAGGCCCTCTAGGACCGGGACTAATGCCCCGTTCTCCACTAGTGATTGAAGGTTACTTTTCCTTGATTACAATTGATGACAACACCTGCAGTATTAAGAAAAGGTCTCCCCAGAATAATAGACATATTATCATCTTCAGGCATTTCAAGCACAACAAAATCAGTTAAAACCATGCAATTATGAGCAACTTGAACGGGAGCATCCTCACATATACCAATAGGAATAGTAGTTGACTTATCAGCCATTTGCAAAGATATATCAGTTGGTATCAACTTTTCTAGCTGGAGTCTCTTGTAGAGGGAAAAAGGCATAACACTAACTCCAGCTCCCAAATCACATATAGCAGTTCTAACATAATTATTCTTAATAGAGCAAGGAATAGTAGGTATACCTGGATCACCAAGTTTCTTTGGAACCTTACCATTGAAGTAATAATTGGCAAGCAATGTAGAAATCTCCTCATTAGGAATCTTCCTTTTATTAGAGACAATATCCTTCATATACTTTGAATAAGGAGGCAACTTAATAGCGTCAGTCAAAGGAATTTGCAAAAATAAAGGCTTCATGCACTCACAAAGCTTGTTGTAGTGTTCTTCCTCCTTTGACTTGTGTTTCTTACCTGGAAAAGGCATGAGTTTCTGCACCCAAGGCTCTCTCTCTCTCTCTCTACCATGTTTATTAGCAATAAAATATTCCTTAGTGTACCTAGTGTTCTCAGTGTGCTTCTCAAGTTCTTCCTCAACTTCTCCCTCATTATCAGGAGCATCATTTTTATCATTACCACTCTCAGTTTCAGCATCAGAGACTGATATACTATTAGGATCTACAACAGGTTCAAGTGGTTCCTCAACTATCTTATGTTTCTTTTTCTTTCTCTTACGAGGACTACCACTACTTTCACCTTGTTGAAAATCCTGCTCAATTCTTTTAGGGTGTCCTTCAGGATATAAAGGATCTTGAGTGGCTATACCACTCCTAGTTCTAATTCCATGAGCATGTTTATTTCCTGAGGAATTAACTAGCATATCCTTTTGTACCTTACCAAGTTGATCAAGTTGGGTTTGGACCATTTGAAAGTGTTTACAAAGCATTTTAATATCATTAGAAGTTCTTTCCACAATACCTTTCAACTCATTGATAGCTCTAGAGTTTTCCAATAAATGATTCTGAACTTGTTTATTAAGATTACCTTGTTTAACAATAAAAATGTGAAGTTCCTCTAAACATTGATTAGGAGGCTTACCATAAGGAATATCACCTTCATCAAAGTGTTGGAGAGAGTGTACCTCAATAGTAGATGAGTGGGGAATTGGCTTACATAATTCTTCTATAGGAGCTAGATTCTTCACATCTTCAGCTCTAATACCTTTCTCCTTTAGACACTTCTTAGCTTCCTTCATCACTTCATCATTTAATGCGATAACTCCTCTCTTCCTTGGTGTTGTTGTTGGAACTGGTTCAGGAACATATGGTTCAGGAGTAATAGGCTCAGGTGTATTTAGCTCAATTGAAGTCCAATCATCATAATTCGTGCTTATTTTAGCCATTAATTCTTCAGCATCTGTAGGAGTCCTTTTCCTGAAAACACAATCAGCAAAGCTATCTAGCTAGGTCCTAGAATCATCAGTTAGTCCATTATAGTAAATATCACGAAGCTCATTTTTACGTAATGGACATCCAGGATGTGCATGAATCAAGGCACAAAACCTTGTCCATGACTCAGGCAATTTCTCTTATTCTCCATGTTTAAAATCAAAGTCTCTGCAAAGCAGCATGTCTAGCACTAGGAGGAAAGTATTTCTGGAAGAAAGAAGCAATCAAACAAAGTACTTTCACAACTTAAAATCATCATAGAATAAAGCACTCATAGTAGAAAGCTCATTCATATGAGCCACAACACTCTCATTTTCAGTCCCACAAAAAGGTTCTTTCTCAATAGTATCCAAGTAGGATAAATCAAGAGAGAAATCATAATATTTATCTTTAATATCTATGGGAGAAGTGGCAAACTTAGGATCTGAGGAAAACTTAGGCATAATAGTACGTCTAGAAAGGAGACTCTTAATAGCACTAGTACCATGTGTGTTTCGGCACTCTTCAACAAAATCATTAGTGAACTCAATGTAACCATCATTAATATCATAACTCTCACTAGACTTAGGTGAGCTAACAGGTGTAACAGTGTCTTCACTAGGAGTTTCGATATTTCCTAGACTAGCCATAGTAGCATATAGAAAAGGACCTAATGAACCACTCGCATCAAGCAAAGTAGAAGTAACATCATGAGTATCAAAAGTAGTCTCAGACTCAGCAGTAGTAGCAGTGTGTGTAGCATGTGTATGTGGTGGTGGTGTAACAAGATTAGTTATAATAGACGGTGAATCAAGAGCAGTAGAGGTGTTTAGGACTGTAACTCTTCTTGTAGTGGATGGTAAAATAGGGAACTTTCCATCACGAGACTTCCCCATGATGAAATGAGTAGTAGTGAACAATAAAAGATCCAAGTGAACTTACAAATAAAGCTATGCTCCCCGGTAACAGGGCCAGAAAATAGTGTTGATGACCCACAGTATAGGGGATCGCAATAGTCTTCGCGGGTAGTATTACCCAATTTATTGATTCGACACAAGGGGATACAAAGAATACTTGCAAGCCTTAACAACTGAGTTGTCAGTTCATATGCACCTGGAAATAGTTCTTGCTCATAGAATTTTATTCGTAGCAATAGTTTGTAGTAGCAACAACAAAGCAACAGCAACAGTGGAACATGAGCAATAGTAACAGTAACAGTAAATAGTGGGATTCGACTGCGGTAGGCATAGGGATGGATGGACGGGCGTTTCATGGACGAGTCTAAACATGTAACTTCCAGATCTAGGGCATTGCAGATAAATAATAACAAGCATCCAAGTACTAAACAATCCTAGGCATGTGCTCCCAATATAGTCATATGTGCTCGCAATGATAACTTGCACAACATCTTCTGTCCAGCCAGCCTGTGGCAGCAGGACCTCTAGGGAACTACTGGCAATTAAGGTGCTCCTTTTAATAGAGCACCGGAGCAAAGCATTAACACTCCGTGAACACATGTGATCCTCACACCACAGCCATCCCCTCCGGTTGTCCCAATTATTGTCACTTTGGGGCCTTTGGATCCGGACGATGATATGTGTACACAACTTGTAGATAAGATCACAAACAATACTATCATAATGATTAAATACTAAGTTCAGATCTGAGATCATGGCACTCGGGCCCTAGTTACAAGCATTAAGCACAAAAAGTTGCAACAAAGTCAAATAGAACTAATAGAGATACTAGGCATTATGCCCTAACAATCTTATTCGATTACATGATAGAACTCAGCCAATCCCTACCATCCCCAAGCCTACAGCGGGGGATTACTCACTCATGGATGAGGGAAACATTGATGGTCGACCGAGATGCGTTGGTGATGACGATGGCGATGATCCTCTCCAAATTCCCCGTCCCGGCAGGGTGCCAGAATGGAGTTTCTGGATCCGAATCTTGGTTTCTGGTGGCGGCGGAGTGGAACTCTTTCTAGAAAACTATCGACCCCCTCGGTTTTTAGGTCGAAAGGCAACTTATAGGCGCAGAGGGAGGCCGAGGGGGTGCCTGGGGTGGCTGCACCCCCCAGGCGCAACTAGTGGTGTGCCCGCGCCTGGCATGAGTGTGGGCCCCCAGGCCCCTTCTCCGACTCGTCTTCTAGCTCCGTGGATCTTCTGGTCAAATATAATTTTTGGCATATTTTCTAGGATTTTTCCTGATAGTTGATTTTCTGCACAAAAATAAGACGCCAAGGTACTTCTGTTGAAAACAGCGTTAGCCCGTGTTAGTTGTATCAAAATCACACAAGTTTAGAGAAGAAACAATAATAAAGTGTCCGAGAAAGTAGATACGTTTTGGACGTATAAAATTGCACCTACATGAGTTGTTTGCAATGAAACACAATTGAATCCTTGTTAGGAAACATTTAGAAGGATATCGAAGTTTTGTTGGACTTCTTATCTTCCATGAACAAACCAATCAGTGGATTGGTGTGCTTTGAGGATCTTCTTGATATGTGAAAATATCAACCTACCAATTCAAGAATACTTCGCACATGCTTGACTAACTTGGAATGATTCCTTAGGAAACAAAGATAACTCTACTCGAATCCACGGCGACATCTTTCAATAATTGCACGTGAACTAGAGAAGGTTACTTCTAACATCTAGAACACATACTTCGAGATAACACGAAGATGGTTCTTAAAATTTTCCAACATTAATGCCAACTGTTCCATATGAGTCTGATATAACATGGAGAAGTTAAGAATGACATCGATGGGCTTAATAACAAACTTATCTATACACTCCAAGAAGACGGACTCGCATGTTGTATGAACAAAGCATAGACATTGGTCAGGCCAGAGGACATGAATATGTACTTAGTGTTGGGAATATGCCCTAGAGGAAATCATGTATGATGATATTTCCCATTGTATTCATAAAGTTATTAAGTTGTCCTTGTATAAACATCTGATGTGTATCATTGAATATGTGATTCGGTTGTGGAACTATACATTCATGTTGTTTGTACTAAATGTCCTTGGTCATTGAGGTTGTGCTGGACAAACAACTTAGACCAATGTGAAAGTCGGCTTGATGACTCGGTTCCACTTGTCATGGGCATGGTGATGCTATTCCGACTTACACAGATTCGTCTAAAGAGTTTAGCGAGTAGGATTGACCCATATTGAGGTACAACGAACAAGTTGTCATTTGTATATCTCAATCAATGTAATCCTTAGACCTGATGTTGTTGCATAGTCCGAGTTGAGGATCACCGACTTAGGTTCTGTCAAAAGCTGATCCGTAACAGGTCAGTCATAAAGACAGAGTTTGGGTCGACTGAGAATCAAGCTGCGTGATGTGAATAACCAAGATGGGATTTTGCCCCTCCACTCGGAGAGATATTCTCTGGGCCCTCTCGGATGATATGATTCGGAAAGAATGGACATGCACGACTCGGTTAAGTGTTAACCGAGGCGATCGACTAAGAGTTAGTCGAGTGAATCACTTATCTCGGATCGAGAAGAGAGTTGGACTATTTAAGGGATGACATATATTCGCCTATAGTCTGACAAGGTATATCATGAGGAAAAAGGGACTCAGACGTAAGTCACATTGGAAAGGGGAGTCGTCATGACTCTTTGGTACTTGGGAGTTGGCACGTTATGATAGCAGCCGCTGCCGACTAATCGATTGTGAGTCGGACTCCAATCATGTCCGAGTAGCCATGAGCCTGACGGGTCACACACTTAATAGCGGGAGCAAGTTCGGATTGGATATGAACCGGAAATCTGGTTGGGTTGGACCCGAGACGGATTAGGACTAAGTCAGTGAGTCGGACTCGCGGTGACTAGTGTTATATGGGCTTTAGTGAATGGGCCACGACAGTGGAGCCCATGTTCACTTCCTATATATAGTGGAGCACCGTAACCTAGAAAGTGGAATCGTTGATCGGTTAGGTCATTCCATGTGCTGGAAACCCTAGCTCCACAGCAGTCCTGCCGTCGTTACGAACCTAGCAGTTCGCCGTCGGTGCTCCTCCTTGTACGTGTGGATACCAGCAGAGGTGTTGTACGATCAACACCAGGACGACCAGATCGCAAAGGACTGGACTGCATCAACTGACACGCTTCATCAGTAATCCGCAACTGCGCGTCTACTGGTAAACCTCGTGGCCTTATACCTCAGCTAGATCTTGGGATCACCACGTTAGAGGGAAAAGTTTTGTTTTATCTCTGCATGGCCCAACAGTGGTATCAGAGCGATAGCTTCTGGTTTTAGGCTCGAGATCTTGCATATGTACTCGGGGATAGATTAGTTTTGTACAAGGTTGATTGGATCAACTGTACTCGGGGAATGGTAGATCTGATTTCCTTGATCATACTGCTGAGGTCGTGGAACGACATACCCCTACCGGTCGGCTTCCGCCATCGGGGTAGAATGTGACACGTAAATCCAGAAGCGGTGATCGAAGATCAAAGAGTTTGATCGAATCGGAATAATGGTCGGAATCCATGTCCAGATCATAGATGATATCTACGTTTTCGAAAAAATCCATGTCGGAATCCATGTCAGAATCCAGAAGCAGGACCGCCGACTTCGCCCTGTCGTAGCGTCTTAGATGTCGTTTAGAGTTTCACAACGCCGGTAGATATTGTGTCTATGCATAACTTGTTTTTGCAGGAAGTTGTGAATGGTATCGTTCATGTGCATGTATGTAATCCATACGTGATCTGCGAATCACGGTTTTGTCAGCCGGCTGGAGCCTAGGTGCTATCATTTTATTGTATAACGACATGCGTGTCGGATTCTCTATGTAATTTACATTACTAATCTAGTGTAGCTGTTTGGAGAATCCGGATGACATGCAAGGCGATGTACATGTCGGCGACATGGAGTAAGACGACAAGTGACAAGAGTTGGCACGAGTCGGATTACAGGCTTTGTGGATATGGAGATCGCCATGAAGGGAGCCATACCATTTCACATTATAATTGCTTTATTTTGTGTTATTGTTATGTCTTTGCTTTACCTCTATTAGATAGTCGCTAAAATTTAATCCCTCAAATAAGGTCTAGTCGGTTTTCCCGCCAGTGTTTGCACCATCTCAAGTCAGACATTTTTGGTAGTGGGATCATAAAATTGAGGTGCTGCCAATTCTTTCCGACTAGGTGGGTTCGAGTCGGACTCTTACTGCGGAAACACTCGGTAAGCTAGACGGGTCTATTACAACGGTTGTGGGGCTCGGGGAAAGGTCGGATGGGAGCCGGGGCATGTGATGCCACCCATCCAACATGAGTCGTATGAGATGCGATTGACAAGGAGTTGTCTACCTAAATCACTTGGCGGCTAGCGGTGATGCTAAAGCTCACTAGCCGACTTGCTTATTTAGGATCCTGAATCACTAAGTAACCATCAGAGGGGTGTTGGTTCTAGTGGGAGCATAAGATATTAAAGTGTTTAATATGCTTGATCTTTTATGAATACATGTCTTAAGTGTTTTGCATATTTTCTGTTGTAGATCATGGAACCAAGTAGCAGTCACTCTCAGATATCCGGTTTTGCATTG
The DNA here is from genome assembly GCA_916181665.1 of Avena sativa. Taxonomy (NCBI): domain Eukaryota; kingdom Viridiplantae; phylum Streptophyta; class Magnoliopsida; order Poales; family Poaceae; genus Avena; species Avena sativa. Next base: position 53,232,045 of record OV702295.1, on the reverse strand, counting down.
AGAACCATTCTTGAGAAAGATTAACTGAACGACACTAATTTTATCAACTGGTATCGAAATCTGAGAATTGTTCTCAAACAAGAAAAGAAGGACCATGTCCTAAACAACCCATTTCCAGATGAGCCGAATGAGATTGCGACTGTCGCTGCCACCAATGCCTATCGTCGGGCTAAGGATGAGTCCACGGATATTAGCTGTATTATGCTTGCTCACATGGAACCGGACTTGCAAAATCAGTTCGAGCATGTTGAGGCCTACGATATGATCGAAAGCCTCAAAAGTATGTTCCAGGCTCAGGCGAAGACTGAGAGGTATCAAGTCTCTCAGGCTTTGCTGAGTTGCAAGCTTAAGGATGGTGATCCACTGAGTCCGCATGTGATCAAGATGGTTGGTTAGTGCAGTCTCTGGAGAGGCTTGGCTACCCCATTAGTGAAGAGTTCGCTATGGATATAATTCTGAACTCTCTTCCTAGTGCATATGGGAAGTTCATTTTGAACTACCACATGCATGGTATGGATAAGAAGCTCACTGAATTGCATGGGATGCTCAAGCAGGCAGAGGCGGATCTCAAGAAGGGCGCCAGTCAAGTGTTGATGGTGCAGAATAAGGCTAAGTTCAAGAAGAGTTCTTGGACTAAGAAGAAGGCTATGTCAGGAGGAAAGCAGGCTCAGGACCTGGTCCCAAGCACTTCCTCAGGGACTAAGCCATATCCTTCAACTGGATCCACTTGCTTCTATTGCAAGGCGGATGGCCACTGGAAGAGGAACTGCAGCAAGTATTTGGCCGACAAAGCCAAGAGTGGAGGTATGACTTCTGACTCAGGTACACTTGTTTGCAATGTTATAGACATATATCTTGCTGATGCACCTAATAGTTCTTGGGTATATGATACCAGATCAGTTATTCACATCTGCAACTCGTTGCAGGGACTGGTAAGAACTAGGAGCGTAGCAAGAGGCAAGGTTGATATTCGAGTTGGCAACAAAGCAAGAGTTCCTGTGTTGGAAGTCGGCACGATGCAAATTCATTTACCTTATGGATTCATTATGGAACTGAATAATTGTTATTATGTTCCAGTGCTCAGTCGAAACATTATTTCTGGTTCATGCTTGATGAGGCAAGGCTATGATTCGAATATCAAGAATAATGGTTGTTCTTTGTATTTGAATGATATGTTTCACGGCTTTGCACCCGTCCAGGACGGGTTATTTATTTTGAATCTTGATGGTGAGTCGGTTTAGAACATAAATGTTAAAAGGTTAAAACCAAATGATCTGAATATGACTTACTTTTGGCACTATCGGCTTGGTCATATAAGTTGGAAACGCATGAAGAAGCTCCATGATGATGGACTCCTAACTTCGTTCGACTTGGAGTCGTTCGATACATGCGAATCTTGCCTACTCGGCAAAATGACCAAGACACCTTTTGCAAAGAGTTGCGAAAGGGCGTCGGACTTGTTGGGACTAGTACATAGTGATGTATGTGGACCAATGAGCACGACAGCCAGAGGTGGTTATGAGTACTTCATTACCTTCACTGATGATTTGAGTAGGTATGGATATATCTACTTGATGAAACATAAGTCGGAAGCCTTTGAAAATTTCAAAGAATTCCAGAATGAAGCACATAATTAACTCGGCAAGAAAATAAAGTTTCTTCAGTCGGACTGAGGAGGCGAGTACATGAGCCATGAGTTTGATGACCATCTGAAAAGTTGTGGAATAGTTCCTCAACTTACTCCGCCAGGAACACCGCAAAGGAACGGTGTTTCGGAAAGGCGGAATCAAACCTTGTTGGACATGGTACGATCAATGATGAGTCGGACAGATCTTCCTTTATCATTTTGGGGTTATTGTCTAGAAACATCAGCGTTCACACTAAACAGAGTACCATCAAAGTCGGTAGAGAAGACACCGCATGAGATGTGGATAGGCAAAAATCCGAGTTTGTTTTTTCTTAAGATTTGGGGTTGTGAAGCATTTGTTAAGCGACTTCAGTCGGACAAGCTTACGGCCAAGTCGGATAAGTGTATCTTCGTGGGGTATCTGAGGGAAATCTTGGGTTACTACTTCTAAAACCGAGAAGAGGGCAAAGTGTTTGTCGCTCGGAATGGTGTCTTCCTTGAGAAGGAGTTTCTCAGTCGGGGAGTAAGTGGGAGCACGGTGCAACTCGAAGAAATTAGAGAGCAACCGGCTAGTAGCGAGTAGGAAAAAACCTTGGAGGTTGAGCCGGTCGTGGTGGCTGAGCCGGCAGCAGTACCTGTACTACGAAGATCGGCAAGATTACAAAGTGTTCATGATGTATTACTATTAGACAATGATGAGCCAGCAAATTATTCGGAAGCGATGGTGGGATCTGATTCCGAGTCATGGCTTGGAGCCATGATATCCGAGTTAAAGTCCATGGATGAAAATCAAGTTTGGAACTTGGTTGATCTTCCAGACGGTGCAAGACCCATCGAGTGCAAATGGGTCTTTAAGAAGAAAACTGATATGGATGGAAATGTTTCTATCTATAAAGCACGTCTTGTCGCGAAGGGGTTCCGACAAGTTCAAGGAGTTGATTACGACGAGACTTTCTTGCCCGTCGCGATGCTTAAATCAGTTCGGATCATGTTAGCTATAGCGGCCTATTTCGACTATGAGATATGGCAGATGGATGTCAAAACAGCTTTCCTTAACGGAAATTTAACCGAGGACGTGTATATGATACAACCCAAGGGTTTTGTCAATCCGTCTAATGCTGACAAAGTGTGCAAACTTCAGAAATCAATTTATGGGTTGAAGCAAGCATCTATGAGTTGGAATATTCTCTTTGATGAGGTAGTCAAATCGTTTAGCTTCATCAAGAGTGATCATGATTCTTGTTTATACAAGAAGTTTAGTGGGAGCAAAGTAAACTTTCTGATCTTATATGTGGATGACATGTTATTAATTGGAAATGATGTCCAGATGTTGCAAGAAACCAAGGAATCATTGGAAAGGAGTTTCTCAATGAAAGACTTGGGTGATGCAACATATATTCTCGGAATCCGGATCTATAGAGATAGATCAAGACGACTCATTGGATTGAGTCAGAGTACTTATTTGGACAAAGTGTTGAAGAAGTTCAACATGGAATCGTCTAAGAAGGGGTTCTTACCGATGTCCCATGGTGTAAAACTTAGCAAGACTTAGTGTCCTTTGACAACTGATGAGCGAAGTCGGATGAGTGCGATTCCGTATGCTTTTGCAGTCGGATCCATCATGTATGCCATGATTAGGCTGGATGTTTCCTATGCTCTAAGTGTTGTGAGAAGATACCAGGCTGATCCTGGAGAAATCCACTAGACAGCGGCTAAAAATATCCTAAAGTACTTGAGAAGGACTAAGGATATGTTCTTGGTTTATGGTGGTGAAGATGAACTCAGTGTAAAGGTTTACACGGATGCGAGTTATCTTACCAACTCTGATGATTCTCGTTCGCAATCCAGATACGTATTTATTATAAATGGAGGTGCTATGAGCTGGAAGAGTTCCAAGCAAGAGACTATGTCTGCATCTACAATAGAGGCTGAGTATATTGCCACCTCGGAGGCATCAAAGGAAGCTGTTTGGATGAGGAATTTCTGCATGGATCTTGGTGTGGTTCAGGGCTCGTCCAATCCGTTGGACGTGTATTGTGACAACAATGGTGCTATTGCACAAGCCAAGGAACCTAGAAAACACCAGAAGAACAAGCACATACTCATGCGGTACCACCTGATTCGCCAGTTCGTGGATCAGGGTGATATCAAGTTATGCAAGGTACACACAGATGCAAATATTGCGGATCCGTTGACAAAGCCGTTACCACATCCGAATCATGAGGCACACCTAAGAGCCATGGGCATTAGATGCTTAGACATGTGATGTCGGAAGATAAACTCTAGTCCAAGTGGGATACTGTTGGGAATATGCCCTAGATGCAATCATGTAAGATGATATTTCCCATTGTATTCATAAAGTTATTAAGTTGTCCTTGTATAAACATCTGATGTGTATCATTGAATATGTGATTCGGTTGTGGAACTATACATTCATGTTGTTTGTACTAAATGTCCTTGGTTATTGAGGTTGTGCTGGACACACAACTTAGACCAATGTGAAAGTCGGCATGATGACTCGGTTCCGCTTGTCATGGGGATGGTGATGCTATTCCGACTTACACAGATTCGGCTAAAGAGTTTAGCGAGTCGGATTGACCCATATTGAGGTACAACGAACAAGTTGTCATTTGTATATCTCAATCAATGTAATACTTACACCTAAGGTTGTTTCATAGTCCGAGTTGAGGATCACCGCCTCAGGTTCTATCAAAAGCTGAACCGTAACTAGGCAGTCATAAAGGCAGAGTTCGAGTCGACTGAGAATCAAGCTGCGTGATGTGAATAACCAAGATGGGATTTTGCCGCTCTACTCGGAGAGATATTCTCTGGGCCCTCTCGGATGATATGATTCGGAAAGCATGGACATGCACGACTCGGTTAAGTGTTAACCGAGGCGATCGACTAAGAGTTAGTCGGGTGAATCACTTATCTCGGATCGAGAAGAGAGTTGGACTATTTAAGGGATGGCATATATTCGCCTATAGTCTGACAAGGTATATCGTGAGGCAAAAGGGACTCGGACGTAAGTCACATTGGAAAGGCGAGTCGTCATGACTCTTTGGTACTTGGGAGTCGGCACGTTCTGCTAGGAGCCGCTGCCGACTGATCGATTGTGAGTAGGACTCCAATCATGTCCGAGTAGACATGAGCCTGCCGGGTCAAACACTTAAGAGCGGGAGCAAGTTCGGATTGGATCTGAACCGGAAATCTGGTGGGTCGGACCCAAGCCGGATTAGGACTGAGTCAGTGAGTCGGACTCGCAGTGACTAGTGTTATATGGGCTTTAGTGAATGGGCCACGAGAGTGGATCCCACGTTCACTCCCTATATATAGTGGAGCACCGTAACCCAGAAAGTGGAATCGTTGATCGGTTAGGTCATTCCATGTGTTGGAAACCCTAGCTCCACAGCAGTCCTGCCGTCGTTACGAATCTAGCAGTTCGCCGTCGGTGCTCCTCCTTGTACGTGTGGATACCAGCAGAGGTGTTGTACGATCAGCACCAGGACGATCGGATCGCAAAGGACTGGACTGCATCAACTGATGCGCTTCATCAATAATCCGCAATTGCACGTCTAGTGGTAAACCTCGTGGCCTTCTACCTTAGCTAGATCTTGGGATCACCACGTTAGAGGGAAAAGTTTTGTTTTATCTCTGCGTGGCCCAAGACTTAGGTGAGACATCACAAGTGGATACACCATCAGAATTATCCTTGGAACTGATTTTGATTTGACGATTCCCAAATCAAATCAAAGGAGGGAACATAACATATCCACAAAGGACATACTATCTTACTTCAGCACGAACAGAACTAGACATCCCTTTAAGGAGGAACAGAGTTGGATATAACTTTTGTCTTACAACTCTCCAAGTTGTTGTTTAAGCTCAACCAACTAGTTCAGGGGTATCCAATACGGATCCTCGGAGAAAAGAGCGGTTCAGAGAACTTGCTTGCTCAAGAATTTGACAACACGTTCATGTGGCAACATGGCAATACTTCTAGTAGACATCTAGAATATCACGAACCACCGATATGTCACTTAGTTCGAGAGTAAACTTGCTTGGTAAGGCAAGATGACATAATCTCAGAGCTTTGGCATGACCCTATCTCTTTGGCTGAAGAGGTGCACAGAATAGAAGACTTGGTAGCACGATCATCCTTTTCTTAGTGATGGATTAACCATCACGTTAGGAATGATACAAATGTCCTTGAATTTCAAAGCAATAAGAATTGCTAAGGATCTCGAATGGCCACATTATTACGCACACGCAATATTCCTGTGAGCAAAAGCTCAGAGGAAGGGTGGGTAATATGTGGAAGAGCATCACTTCATTAAGAGGGTCATCAATCTCAGGATGAACTCTTAGTATAGAAAGGGTGTGATACTTTAAGGTAGAACAGAACATAAGCTAATCAACGTTTATTGATCCGCGGATTACAACACTTTGACTTGGTCTTAGAACTGATGATGTACTGGAGTTTGTTTATCCTGACATCCCGAACTGGTTTGTCATGATGGACCACAAGAATATCTTGCATCAGAAGCCACCAATGCACATTTACTACTTGGGTACCAACTGGTAGACAAAGGTCGGAAAACAACAAGAGTAAGGAAGAACATGCTCATGATAGAAACCTGAGATGTGGATGCATAAGTCAACAATCTTCTGAAGACCAATGAAGAGAAAGGGAAGGTGTGGCAGAGTCATGAATACAGATGAGAGTCTCGTGAAGAGTATTCTTGTCGTGATCTATTTGGTTCCATTAAAGAACATCTCCCATTACTAGTGGTAGGGGAAGTCCTATATCATCACTGCTCAATAGTGACAATATCCACAAGCTTGAAGGCTATAGTAGAAGGTACTAGCCATCCTGAGGTAATGTGTGAACATTAACAACAGGGGACAATAAAATGGATCTTGGCTTAAAGGTTAGTGTCATGTACAAGATTAACAACACCAGAATCCAGCACAATCGGGGATCTTAGGTTCAAGTCCAAGAGTTAAAACCCAGAGAAAGGAGTAAGTACTATCTTAGTAGCACAGAGGTACCACAAGGCAGTAATCACGAGGTAGCTTTCAAAAGAAGATACAACTTCTGAAGTACCCAAACAAACATAAAGGAGGCACACGAGGCGAAAGGAAACCTCGAAGCCTAGAGAAGAACACTATGGATCCATAAACATGATGTTGTGGGCCTGTAAGATAGAGAGATCATGATGGAAAGAAATCTCTCAGCTGAAACAGAACAAGGGAAAAGAGGAACACACACAACACACAACTCTAGAGAACTCTACACCAGGTCAACTGGTTGAGAACCGACACGCCTAAAGAGTCACCTAAATTCTGAAAGACGGGACGAGGTAGATAAATTTTTCCAAATCAACAGAAGATAAGGTGACCCAGAATTAGAGTGAAACTAGATAAGAAGAAAAACAAGCATACTAGAGTTTTCGCACATAATTTTCATCTTTGAAAATAGTTTTCTCAAACACTATACTCAACATTGACCAATAGAAAGGGTTTCCTACAGTCGGTATGGCTTTGATACCAAAAACTTGTGACACCCCCGAGATTAAGGATAAAGAAATCCCAGACCTCCGTCTGAACATAAGCCTAACCTAAACCTCGAAAGCGTATATAGAGAAAATCAGTAATATAGTAGTGACCCTATGACACAAAAATTATTACAGCAAGCTCATAACTAAGCAGAGAACCAAAATATTACAAGCAGAGGTCACTGACCACAAACATCAAACAACGGAAGGAAAATTATTCTATTAAGTATAGCAAACTTAACAAATGGCCTAAGAGGCCTAAATCATAACAATGACGTCCAATCCATAGATCCCAGACTGCTGACTGGGAACTCCAAACTACTCGTAGATGTCGATGCCGTAAAGGACTCATCTTCTATGGTAACACTTACTCTGCTACAAAAGTATCAACGAACAAGGGTGAGTACAGAGTGTACTCCGCAAGACTTATGGCTGGTGGAGTTATTTTGCATAAAGCCATTTTTCTTTGTAAAACAAGAGGGAGAAGAATCTCGATTAATCAGAATATTTTAAAAGGGGATAAGAGCGCGATAACTCCAGCTTTGATCATCTTTTGATATCCACCGAATCTTCATCAGCTGAACCTAACTAGGATCACCCCCTCGTAACCATGAGGAAGCATCCTTAATCACACATTGCATAACTTGCCAAGTTTTACGATTAGGTTCAAGTTCTCCATGATCTTAGAATCTGGTCACCAAGTTGTCCATAATTGTGGACACAGATTTTCGAAAAGATTTACCCCTGCAGTGGTGTACAAATTTACCCACACGTACCAACCGATTCTTAATGTCAAGCTATACGCCCTCTTCCTTGGAAGGTCGGCAGAGAGTGGTTGACCACAACCTTTACCTTGATTTCACCAAGACCGTGAGTTACGCACTAGGGAGATGCCGCTGTAATGGGTTGAGTCCCGAAGTCGGTCCCTAATGATGTGCGTAGGGTTTAAGATTACGGATGTCGTGCATCTCTTGTTCCCAACCAAACTTACCTACCTGTTATGAATGCACCTCCTCCGAGAAGAACCAAAATGCGTATGTCGAATGGAATGCTCGAACTATGTGACTCATGGAATCTACTCAGCAAGTTAGTTTGTCGAGGGGGTTTCCAGGACCCCGTGTGGCTGTACGCTCATCTTGGTCCATAGGCAAGAACTCAGGTCCTAGTAGTGGCAAGCATGGGACTGCAAAAACCACAACCCACCGTGGCCTCCCATACAAGCCTTAGCATGTTTAACTTTCATATCTGATCTTACCACGTCATCCTGTCATACTAGGTTCATTCGTAGCTCTGATTCATCAACTAGATGGACCAGCGATAATAGCTAAACATGGATAAGCACAACAAAGATAATAGCTCTAGCAACGCTTCACAAGCCAAACCCTAGTTATGCTAGGATAAGTGGATCAGGGAATATATGCTTCAAAGGTAACATGCATCATATAGGATTATTCTATCTATCGATAAAAGACTTTGGAATCGTATGCACATGGCAAGAATTGAAATACTTGAAAGCATAGGATTCATATGTATGTGTGGGGCTTCTCTTGCCTTTGCTAGTTGATATCCAGAAAGCAGAGCTTTGGACATCTAGTACTTGACTTGAATATAATTGGTCAAGTATTGGTCTTTGAGCTTCGACGGTGTTGATCTTGGTCTTCCATCTTGATCTTGATTCCGATATCGTATTCTACCGAGGAAGAACCAAACCACCGTAAAGAGAGGGAAACAATCAACACATGGCATCGATGCAATTCTCAAACAATTATGATGATATGACAAGTTAAATTGCATTGAAATAAACCCCTAAGGCATGCTTGACAATTTAATCGGGGTTCCGAGGGGTGCAAACCCTAACCCGGGAGAACTCCAGATACACATGAGAGGGGTTGGTTTTGTTCTCTAATTAAACTTGTCTTGTAAGTTGTTGAACAATGCATGATTATAACTTATATAGGTAGATCTCATTTTTTGAACATTTTGATATATTATTTTTATTTTTCTGACTTATAAATAATAAGTTATTAATTTTACAAGTTTATATCAATTTTTGGAATTATTTAAAATAGTTTATTAAACTTTTATTGCATCAGCATGACACAGGGCTGTCGTCACACGGGGTTAGTGGTATTTTCTACCAGGACTGAGCCTAGCCATAGAAGCTGACATGTGGGCCATGGGCCACATAGGCTGCCACCGTGGCCAACCTTGCGTGCTGCTGTCGAGGGCATAACGTCACCACGGCGGGGGAGTGGCAGACGGTGGCCAGCGATGATGTAAGAAGGCGAGCGAGGCTGCGCGGCTTGGCCCGTTCGATTCAGAACGTCAAGGCGGACCTAAAAGGGGCGACGCCACTGCGGGGTGGCCACCGGAGCTAGTTTCATAGCGACGACGAGCGGCGACGCTTACATGCGATCATCAGCGGAGCAAAACAGGAAGCGGGGAAGGAAGCGAAGGGCACCAGGAGGATCGTGAGCTCACCAGGAGCACGACAGTGTGGTTGGAGAGCTCGGGGGAAGTCTGACAATGACGATTTGATGGTGGCCGGCGTCGGGAACGAAAGGTTCGATTGGGCCGATTGGGGGCTTCTCAGCAAGCGTGGCTTTGCAAAGATGACGAGCGAGACGAGGCAGTCGCTGGAACTTGACCATCTGAGCGAGGGGATGCCTCTAGCGGCGGTGCACTAGAGTACCTGGGGACTAGGGTTCCAGAGCATCTGTGGAAACCGAGAGGCAGCAAGGGGATTGGGAGGAAGGGAGAGGCACAGGGGAAGAGGGGCACGTCTCCATGGGTCTTGTCCCCTCCCGAAAGTCTGCACAGCGGCTTCAATCGTGGCCGGCGGATCAACAACAATGGCGGCGACACACAGCTGTGCGTCTGCCTGAGGAAGACGACGAATAGGGAAGGGCCGAAACGTTTTCCTGGGCTGGGCCGCACGTGGGCTTCTGCTGGGCTGCAGCACGCTGCGCTGAGCGACAGGGAATGAGAGAAGGGTTAGGCTGCGGCCCAGAGAGAGAGGGAGACTGTTTTTATTTGCAAATTCTTTTTCTATTTCTTTTTTCTTTTCTCTCTTTTGTAAATCCATTCAAAAATATTTTTTGAGTATTTCTAGATTACAAGAACCTTTGTAAACATTTTGAAATACTAAATGGACCCTTTATAACCATTTGGGTTCCATAGGTTTTGCACTTTTCAAAATTTCAACACCATTTGAAATGTTTCAAATACAGAGAGGAAACTAGGGTTTAGGGTTTTGATTCATTTGTTGCATACATTTTGAATAATGATGCTCATGAATTCACATACAAACCCTAATTACAATTTAATAAAACTAGGGTTGTTACAATGGCTAGCCGCGTCGTCGTCGTCTGCCTTATGCTTCAGCCCGTGGTGGTGCCAGCCCCACAGTTTTCCCATGGCGGCAAATGGAGGCTGGAATGAGGCAGATTAATGGAGGCGGTGTTATCTGGAGGCGGATGGATTTGTGAGGGGATGGAATCAGAGAGGGAAGCAGTTGTTGGAGTAGGGAGTGAGGAACCGCCGCCGGTCTCGTCCGCATGGAATACAAGGAGGGGGGGTTGTAATTAGTGAGGGTGGGCATGGGGACCGAAAGGGGGTGCAAAAATAAATCATGAGGGGAAATTTATGGTCCCACCCGTCGGCGAGGGAAGGTCGGCACGCGCAAACGTGAGTACTATTTGTCTTGGGTCGTGCATGGCGGACCTCGATTCCACTGCATGCAAGTGGCGCGGAACCAATTTCATCCAGCGATTGGGTCGCCATGTAAAGAGCATCACTAGCAATGCAGCTGCCACATGGAAATATGGAATCATACACCAGTGTGATAGAAGTTACATCACCACATCCACTTGAGTGTGTGTGTGGTCATGTGGCTCATTGTGGTTTGGTAAAAAACACATGCAATGAATCTATGGAGTCCATGTGTCAAACCATGGTCATAAATCCCCAGAAAGCCACTCGAATGCAGCTGCCACATAGAATGATGCACCAGTGTGATAGAAGTTGCATCACCACATCCATTGTAGTGTGTGTGGTCGTGTGGATCATTGTGGTTTGAAAAGAACAATGCAAATGACTCTGAGGACTCCATGTGTCAAACCATGGCCATAAATCCCCAGAAAGCTACTGTGATGCAGCTGCCAAATATGGAATGATACACTACTGGGGCATAAGATGCATCACACCATCCACTTGAGTGTGTGTGGTCATGTGGATCATTGTGGTTTGGTAAAAGCATCTGAAAAGAACATTTGATCTTCTGTGATCCCAATATGATGTAAAACCACACAAGCATGCAAATAGAAGGTTTCAAATTGTAGTTTTGGTACTTGCTTCACAAATGAAAGCCCTTTTCGAGTTTGAGGGTGAAATTTTTGAAATTTTCAAACCAAAAAGGCTAGATATAATTCTACCATCATTAGGAATGTGGTGATACCCCCTTGTTCCAAATTTGACTCCATTTGAAGAATGGTAGATGAAAACATGGTACACAAGTTGCTCTTTCGAGTAGTCAGACATGATCTTTGACCTAACTACCCCCCATTACACAGTGGACTGCTAGGGGGACATTTTTTCAAAAGTTTGTCATTTTTATTCAATGTATTTGCCACACAATGAACACATTTGAAGGTTTACAAGAGAATTTCTCAATTTATTATGAAATTTACAAGGCTTGGTCAACCCAGGGTTGACCAGAGTCCTTCGAGATATTGTGAAAGCATCTAAAAAGTACAAGTGATGTTATGTGGTCCCAATGTGATGTACTGAAGGGAATATGCCCTGAGAGGCAATAATAAAGTGTTTATTATGTGTATTCCAAGTATATGATAGATGTTTATTTTGCATGCTATAATTGTATTAATACGGAAACATTAATACATGTGTGTTTAATAAACAAACAGAAAGTTCCTAGTTATGCCTCTCTCATAAACTAGCTCGTTGATTAACAAGATGATCAAGGTTTCCTGATCATGGACACTGGATGTTGTTAATAACGGGATCACAACATTAGTGTAATGGTGTGATGAACATTCATCCGAAGTATAGCATTACGATCAAAGTCATTGAGTTTATATTGCTATAACAACTTACGAAGTGATCCTAATCCTTAGACCATGAGATCATGTCAATCACTAACACCGGAAGAGTTTCTTGATAACATCAAACGTCACACCGTAATAGGGTGATTATAAAGATGGATTCAGAACTAATAAAGTGTTATGTTGAGGCTCATGGATTGAGAGTGGAATTTGTTCATCCCGATGACGGATAGATATACTCTGGGCCCTCTCGGTGATATCACATTGATTAGCTTGCAAGCAAGTGATTTGATCACTAGAATGTTATATCACGGGAACGAGAAAAGAGTGCATGTCGGTAACGAGATCAAACTAGGTATGGAGATACCGATGGTCGAATCTCGGACATGTAATATATCCTGAAACAAAGGGATTAAGATACTAGCGTAAAAGGTTCTGACGATCAGAAGAAAGTCATCGTTGAATGTGTGGGAGTCAGTATGGGTCTCCAGATCCCGCTTTTGAGTATTGATCCGAGAGGGGTCTCGATCATGTCCGCATTATTCACGAACCGTAGGGTGACACACTTAAGATACACCGACATCCAATTGGAGCAAAAGTTTCATGCCGAAAGAATGAACAAGCACAGGAATTTATTTCACTAGATACCGAAACAGGTTTTCGGGTGAAATTGCATAAAGTGGTTATGCATGTGAAATAGAATTCTAGCAACGGGTTATTTGTGAATGTTTGTCATTAAAGTAATTGACAAAATTCTGAATAAAATAAAAGAGTTTTATTTAATGAGAGTTTGCATTAAATTTGGTGGAAATTTAATGGGAATTTGAGTGGATTTTTGAGTGGAGAAAATTAAAGGGTCATTTTGTGAGTGGAGTGTCCACCCAGATGAATGAAGGAGGGGAGGGGGCAGCCTCATGGCCGGCGGCCAACCCCTTGGGGTACCCCCCCTCCTCCTATAAAAGGCACCCCTCTCCTCACTTCTCACACACACCTCCTCGTGAAGGATCTCTCTCCTCCTCTAGAATTTACCCCCCATGGTCTCGGACTAGCGAGATACATGTTCCCGGTGCCTATTCGGCAAGAAAGAGTTGTGCTTCCGCTGCATCGCTGGAGCGAGGAGGTGGAGGTTGCTCGGTGCCTCGAACGTGTGTGCGAGCACGGATGCGCTGCTGATTCGCGGCGCTACGACTTCCTCTCGATCTTGAGATCGGCAAGAGATCGTCTACATCAACCACGAGTTGAACTCGTTAAGCTTTGTAGGTCTTCAAGGGTATGTTCTCTACGGATATACATCCGCCCATTGTTTGTATCTAATAGATAGATCTTGGTACATAGTTCACATCGTAGGAAATTTTTTGGTTTCTATGCTGCGAACCCTACAGTGGTATCAGAGCCGGATCTATGCGTAGATGCTTTACACGGGTAGTACACATATGAGTATGTGGGCGATGATGATCATGTTGTTGCTCCTTTGTTGTAATTTTGGATATTGGTGGCATAGTGGGATGAAGCGGCCCGGACAAACTTTACATGTCCTCGCACATGAGACCTGTTCCATGCTTGACATGCAACTAGTTTGCATAAGTGGCTAGCGGGTGTCTGTATCTCCTACTATAGTCAATATCTATTTTGCAAACAAGTTGTCAACAATTTGGTTATCCTCGTTGTGGTTCATGTTCGTAGGTAAGAACGGTTCTATCTCGAAAGCCCTAAGCCACGTAAAACTTGCAATGGATAAATTAGAGGCGTCTAGTTTAGATTGTTGTTGGGCTAGTGTTATGATATGGTAGTGTTGTAAGTAGAAGTATGAGATGATAATCTTACAACACACATAACGTGTAAACTCCATAGACCTTGGATTTACACATATAGGTATGATAGTGATCATACCACGATGCACATGATAGAGATCATCTGCGGGAACCATATCATTTCACTAATAAACATGTGATGTTTGATAGCATCTTATATTGCTTGTTTAGCGCTTTGTTAGCATAATAAGATGATCCCTCATTTAAATATCAAGAGAAGAATGTGTTCTTCCTTTAGTATGCACCGATTATGTTTTCGTCGCTCCAAGACATCAGGTGATGATCGGGTGTTCTTGGATCCACGACCATATTTCGGGTGTAAAATAGTTACACACGCGAATACTAAGGTTCTAACTTGGTGAGCCTAGCATGTACAGACATGGCCTCGGAACACGGACCGAAAGGTTAAGCATGATTCATATAGTTGATATGATACACATTTGATGCTCGCCTTTGAAGCTATACCGACTCACGTGATGATCGGACTTGGTATAGTGGATTTGGTTCATGTAATCACCAAAAAGGCACGAGGGATGTCGTTTTTGAGTGGGAGTTCATTCGTAATATGGATTAGTTGAACTCAATCTATCATACACTTAGTCTAAACTTTACAAATTCTGTTGTAGATGGCACCACCTGCTTTTAATTTGAATGTGTTCATGGAGAAAGAGAAACTAGCAACGAACGGTAGCAACTTTACCGAATGGGCCATGAATTTGAGGATTCTCCTCTCTGCTGCACAAAAGCAATAAGTGCTAGAAGAGCCACTAGGCCCCCCACCTTTAGATGATGCCCCTGACGAGGAGAAGAATGTCTATCAGACTCGTCAGGAGGACCACAACTTAGTTCATTGCGGCATATTGTATGGGCTAGAGCCGAAACTTCGAAAGCGTTTCGAAAACGGCAATGCATTTGATACAATGGGTGAGTTGAAAATGATTTTCGACACACATGCTGCTGTAGAGAGCTACAACGCTTCAGAAAAGTTCTTTAGCTGCATGATGGAAGAGCATAGCTCCGTTAGTGAGCATGTACTCAAGATGTCGTGTTAAGCCGATAAGCTTATATCCTTGGGAATAACGATTCCCATTGACTTAGGCATCCATCGTGTTCTGCAGTCTCTGCCACCTAGCTATAAGCACTTTGTGATGAACTATAATATGCAAGGCATGAAGAAGTCTCTCCCCGAGCTTCTGTCAATGCTTAAAACTGCAGAAGTGCAGATCAAAAAGGAACATCAAGTGTTGATGATCAATAGGAACACTGGTTTCAAGAAAGACAAGAAGGGAAAACGGAAGGGTAGTAAGGGCGGCAAGCCTGTTGCCGTGCCTGAAAAGAAACCCCGAGTTGGACCTAAGTCTGATACCGAGTGCTACTATTGTAAGGGGACTGGCCACTGGAAGCGCAACTACCCCAAGTATTTGGCAGACAAGAAGGCCGGCAAGGCAAACAAAGGTATATATGATATACATGTTATTGATGTGTACTTGACTAGTGCTCGCAGTAGCACCTGGGTATTTGATACCGGTTCAGTTGCTAATATTTGTAACTCGAATCAGGGGCTGCGGAACAAGCGACCACTAGCAAGGGGTGAGGTCAAGATGCGTGTCGGCAATGGATCAAGCGTTGATGTGATCGCCGTCGGAATGCTGCCTCTCCACTTGCCGTCGGGATTAGTTATAAACTTGAATAATTGTTATCTGGTGCCTGCACTAAGCATGAACATTGTATCTGGATCGTGTTTGATGCGAAGTGGTTATTCATTTAAATCCGAGAACAATGGTTGTTCCATTTATATGAATGAAATCTTTTATGGTCATGCACCGATGATGAATGGTTTATTTCTATTAGATCTCGATGATAATGTTACACATATTCATAATGTTGATGCTAAAAGGATTAAACTTAATGATGATATATCCGCATATATGTGGCACTGCCGTCTAGGTCATATTGGCGTTAAACGTATGAAGAAGCTCCATTCGGATGGACTTTTGGAATCACTTGATTTTGAATCATTTGATACATGTGAGCCATGTCTTATGGGCAAGATGACTAGAACGCCATTTTCCGGTTCAATGGAACGGGCGACAGATTTATTGGAAATCATACATTCTGATGTATGTGGTCCAATGAGTGTGTCGACACGAGGTGGATATCGTTATTTTGTTACTTTCACGGATGATTTGAGTAGGTATGGTTATATCTACTTGATGAAACACAAGTCTGAAACCTTTGAAAAGTTCAAGGAATTTCAGAATGAAGTGGAAAATCATCGTAATAGAAAGATCAAATTTCTACGGTCCAGCCGTGGAGGTGAGTATCTAAGTTACGAGTTTAGCACTCACATTAAAGAGTGTGGAATTGTTTCACAACTCATGCCTGCCGGAACACCACAGCGAAATGGTGTGTCGGAACGTCGTAATCGTACTTTATTAGATATGGTTCGATCTATGATGTCTCTGACGGACTTTCCGTTTTCATTTTGGGGTTATGCACTAGAAACTGCTGCATTCACTTTAAATCGGGCACCATCTAAATACGTTGAAAAGACACCGTATGAATTGTGGTTTGGAAACAAACCTAAGCCGTCTTTTCTTAAAGTTTGGGGATGTGATGTTTATGTGAAGAAACTTCAACCGGATAAACTAGAACCCAAAGCAGAAAAATGCGTCTTCATAGGATACCCTAAGGAAACTATTAGGTATTCCTTCTATCACAGATCCGAGGGCAAGGTTTTTGTTGCCAAGAATGGATCCTTTCTAGAGAAGGAGTTTCTCGCGAAAGGTGTGAGTAGTCGGAAGGTAGAACTCGAAGAGGTTATTGAACCTTCTCTTCAAAGTATGGCGAGTAGCGCAGCACCGGAAGTTGTTCCGGAGTTGGCTCCACCTGTTGAAGAGGTAACTAATGATAATGATCATGAAACTCTGAAAGAGAGTACTACCGAACCTCGCAGGTCAAGCAGGACGCGTGGAGCTCCCGAGCTATACGAAAATCCTGTCATGAATTTCATGGTTGATGAAAATGATGACCCTGCGACGTATGAAGAAGCGATGATGAGCCCGGATTCCAACAAATGGTTAGAAGCCATGAAATTCGAGATGGAATCCATGTATGAAAATCAAGTTTGGAACTTGGTGGAATTACCTCACGACCGAAAGGCCATAGAGAACAAATGGATTTTCAAAAGGAAAACTGATGTTGATGGTAATGTGACTATCTATAAAGCTCAACTTGTCGCAAAGGGGTTTCGACAAATTCAAGGAGTTGACTACGATGAGACATTCTGTCCCGTAGCGATGCTAAAGTCAGTTAGGATTATGTTAGCAATTACTGAATATTTCGATTATGAGATATGGCAGATGGATGTCAAAACCGCGTTTCTCAATGGTAATATTGAAGAAGAGTTGTATATGATACAACCAAAGGGTTTTGTCGATCCTAAGGATGCTAACAAGGTGTGCAAGCTTCAGCGATCCATCTATGGATTAAAGCAAGCATCACGAAGTTGGAATCTCCGCTTTGATGAGGTGATCAAAGAGTTTGGATTTGTCCAAACTTATGGAGAAGCTTGTATTTACAAGAAAGTGAGTGGGAGCAATGTGGCATTTCTGATATTATATGTGGATGACATATTATTGATCGGAAATGATATAGATCTTTTAAACAGTGTTAAAAGTTATCTAAACAGCAAATTTTCAATGAAGGACCTAGGTGAAGCGTCATACATATTAGGCATAAAGATCTATAGAGATAGATCTAGGCGCCTAATAGGGCTATCGCAAAGTACATACCTTGATAAGATTTTAAAGAAGTTTAAAATGGATGGAAGTAAGAAGGGGTTCTTACCTATGTTGCAAGGCAAGACATTGAGTAAGACTCGAAGTCCGGCTTCGGCGGAAGAAAGAGATTGTCACATCCCAAGACTTTCCAAATCTTGTAATGTGAAAAATAAATGAATAAAATAAAACTTTGTTGATTTTTAGGGTGAGAAGAAACTTTTTGATTCCAACTAGAAACCTTCAAACCTATTTGATCAAACAAATCCTAAAGGGATTTGAAAAGATAAACAATTAATAAAGAAAATATTAAATATATGAAAGTACTTTTTTTGGATCCTTTAGTAAAAAGATTTAGTTTTCAAAAGAAAAGGTAGAATTATAAATAAAGATTATTCTATAGAGCCAAATTAAATCTTGCCCAAACTTTTGAAATAAAAATATTTCTATTTAATAAAAAAAGAGTAAAGGGTTATTTAAATAAAATAATGAGGATTTATTAATATCCCATTTTATTAAAGTAAAGACTTTTCCCATTTTAATTAAACACTAAAACTTGTTAAATTATTTTAAACAAGTTTTCCAAGTATTTATATATTCTCAAATAAAACCTACTGAAGTGTTTTTGGTTTTATTTTAGTTTTCAAATGGAGTTTTAAATAAATCAAATCCTATTTGATTTAATAACTAAGGACTATTTTATTTAATTAATAAATGGATCCTAAAAAGAATAAAAATATTATTTTATTTTGGACTTTGATTTGTGTTGTTGAACAGAACTAAACACAATACAAAGTTTGGTGGAAGTTTGATTTGGTTGTTTGAAATTCAAAACAGAAAATCAATTAGAAAAAGAAAAAGATTACTGGATAAAAAAAATGGAATCAGACTCGACCCAACTAAGCAGGCCCAGTAGCCCAGCTCCAGCCCAACAAAACCCCCACACGCCAATCGTTTTCCACCGAAAAACCCACCCACGCAGACACCAACGAGTGGACCCCTCTCCCTCTTCCTCTCTCTCGCAGACAGCGCGGCCCCACACCACCTCAGCGTCGTGTTCACCGGGACGAACTTGCCTGACCGTTTCCTGCCGTTGATTGCTCGAATCAATACGCGTAAAAGGCTCAATGAATCCTCGCCGTGACCACGCCCATTTAATCGCCTCAGTCTCCTCTTCCGTTCCCCTCAAACCCCGCTGCAAGTGAGCCACCAGGCTGCCCCCAATTCCCTTTGCCTTGCCACTCCTCCGACGACGTCTCCGACCAAATTCCGGCGCCGTCCAGCCTCGCCACGCCTTCCCAAGCACACGAGCTCGCTCCTCACCTCCTGGCGCATCTCCCCGTGCCACTCATTCGCTCGCGGGCGCTCCGCAACGTCGACTTCGTCATCTACTGAGCGCCGCCACGTCTGTCCCTTTTTCCGGCGACCCTGGTAAGCCTCGACCGCCCCGGCACCTCCTATTGATGCTCACATCATCAGCAGCTCAACCCGCGTCTAACTGTGCCCCTTTCTTGCCTCGGCGCGACCTGCAGCCCCATCCTCGACGACCTCCAGAACCACCTGCCGCTCGCAGCTACTCCGACGAGGAATTGTCCGCAGCACCGAGCGCCCCTCGCCAGAACAGCACCACCTCGAGCTTCGCCTCGACCACGCGAACACTGTAAGCCATCTCCCCCTCTCCCTTGCTTCCTGGAATCTCCGCGACGCCACCGCCAGAGCATGCTCCGCCGCTCACCGCCGCGCAGCGCCGCCAGTTAGTGGCAAGTTGATTGTAGCCATTCGATCTCGATCTAGTGGATAGGAAAGAAAACTTAAACGAAGAGGTATGGTTGCCTCTGCGCCACACGATCACACTTAGATCCAACGATCCATAGAGGCCGATCCATGCGAACCGGTACCGGCCAGTAGAAACACGCCACGTGGAGTGGTTTTGATTTAAAACAAAATTCTGAATCTGATTTAGATACAAACTTGTAAAGTCCATAGCTTTAAATCTACACGTCCAAGTTTTGCAAACTTTATATCAATGGATTCAAAAAAACAAGCCCTAGACAACCATGCCATTTGTTTAGTAAAAAGCTTCTGTTAAAATGTTTGTTTTTGCATAAACTTGTGTATGCTTGCTTAGGATATAAAATTTATTCCAAAATGATTTTGGGGTTGAAATCTTTGCAAAATGTTTTGTTGTGAACCTACTGACCCTAGGAAACAACTCATGGATTTAAAAATGAATTTTGTGAAGTTTAGGAATAAGAACTTGAATTAGCTCATTTCTAGTCAAATAAAAATATTGTTTTTGATATGGAAATGATTTTTGAGAAAAACCTTTGGGAAATGTGTTGATTCAAACCCACTGACCCTAAACACCAAGTTTTGTGAATTAACAACTTATTTGGTGAACAATATAAATTTTTTGCTTTGCTAAAAGCATTTTCAACCACATAAACGAATGAATTGATTTAAAAATGGTTTATAGATAAAACCCTTTTGCAAATGACTTTGCCACTTTAGAAAATGACCACTTTGAACCTTAAAATGTTTAGAGCCTAGTAGAAACCACTTTTGCAAATAAAATTATCTTTTGCATGCTTGCATGCATAACTTTGTTTCCATTATTTTATGTGTGTTAAATTGTTTGAATATTGGTTGGAATGCTAGTTGAATCTATGTTTGCTTGATTGATTTGTAGTGAAGTAAGAAGAGTGTGATATTAGCAAGATCAAGAAGTGATCCCACCTTCTCTACCAAAAAGGCAAGTGACACTATCATCTAAGTCCTACTATTTTCATTACACTTAGTGGATTTTGAAACATGCATGATAAGGACTACTATATTTGCTATGCTAAATCCTAATAGGACACCCTTATATATACCTTAGTGAAAACAATGTAGTTGTAAAATGCTTAGCCATGCTATATATTTTTTAAGATGAGATACATGTTGAGATTTATGAAGTTGGGAAAAGACTTATGTTTTATATAATAAAACAAGTACTCAATGAACCACCTGGGTGGACAAGGATACTCATGTTTTGGAAAAGGTGGCAACAAAAGGAACCATGTTTATATGGCAATCTCTTTTTGTATGTGCACTAAAAGAAATCCACCCAGGGACTTAGAGATTGAACATGTTTCTCGTACAGTGGCTTCCGTGTACATCCACATGCTAAATGGGCACTGGCTTAGTAAATTACATTGTGGAAGACCCATGCATTGGCCTCTTCAGGTTAACTAAATGAGGGAACTCGGAACCCTACATTGGTGCCCGAAGACAAGCTAGCATTGTGTATTGGGAGGACCCTATGGAAAGACTTCGTCACATTCTCAATCTGCCAGTACTCCATCTTGGTGAGTACTTATCCAGCGGCCACTGGTGGCAACAAGATGAGATTGTGTCATGTGGGTAAAGTGTACAACTTCTGCAGAAGATAAAAATCTAAGTACTTAGCCGTGTCCCCGGTTATGGACAATACTGAGCAACTAACGCCTGAAGCTATGGGAAATCTCGACATTCCAATTTCTAAAAATAAAACTTGAAAATGACAACAAGAGACTTGAAGCACTTGGGGATTTACCAAGGAGACTTGAAGCACTTGGGGATTTACCAAGGAGTTCAGAAAGATTTGACAAAAGATCAAAACTATTTTGAAAAGATAGGATAAATTATTGCTTTCTGCAAATGAGCCTAAAACCCTACTTAGCCAAATATGCATGTAATGATAGGATCCACTTATTTCTACATAGTAGTGAAACTTGCCAATACAATTCAAATGTATTGACCCTTGTGGCTGTAACTTGTAATGTTGCAGGTTTGTTAGGTGTTAGTGAAGTTTATTGATTAGGATTACAAGTCTACAACCAACATGTTTGCCTGTGGAACTTTGAAGATGAAGGACCCCATGCTTATAGATATTCTGCTGCAATGTATTGTAATAGCCAAATGAGCTATGTAAGATGTAATGAATTATTTTATTCCTGGTTATAAAGTTGTATTATGACCTTTGTTTCTTGATATTACATCTTAACTGTGAATGCTAGCTATTGATCCAGGGACTAGCATTGTAAACACAGGGATCTCTACCTTATTAAAGGTTGGGACCTCTACAGATGGTATCAGAGCATTGTGTTGCCTGTAGGATTGTAACCCTAGGATTGGACAAAAACCCTTAGTAAAATAGGAGTTGTTTTTGTTCCAAAACTTATTTACAAACAATCTTGTAAAAATCTTTCCTCAAACCATTTTTGGTTTTGATTCCACATCTCTTCTATTTCAAACTTGATGGAAAAACCTACCCCATGGCCAAAGACTTCACCATGTGCAAAGGACTTCATCAACTCTAATGACTTCAACATCTTCAGTATATTCACCAAGGACTTCAACCTTGGATATCACTAAGGACAAGTGAGACAAGAAATCTTACTCAAAGACTTGAAGATTAAGGAAACACAACTTAGAAGGAAACACCATCGCCTTTGAAGTTTTGTGACCAAGAGTTTTCCCAAGGAAACCATGATCTCATGCAAGAAGAATCAACCAAGAAAGATGGAAAGATCTCAAGTGAACCATATAGATGGACCACCATATTAAGTATAGATCAAACACACCAACTTATGTGGTGTAACAAAAATATTTTTGGTTGCCTAAAAATGTGCTTGAACTTTGTTGTTTGAGTGAAATGTTTGGCTTGTGATTGCTTGCACATTGCTTGAGTGAATTGTGATGTGTGTGATTAGAATTATTTCCTTAGAAATATCTTGCCTATTCTAATCTCAATTCAACCCAAACAGATGACTACTCCAAGAGACTCCAACATCAAGGTTGATGACAACAACAACAACCAAGAGGACAACATGAGAGAACTTATAGCAACCCAAAACCAGTTGAACCAAATGACAGCTCAATTCATAGCCAACACCAGTGGGGAAGATCCAACCCTGCAAAAGTTTTTGGAAAACCAAGCCCAATTGTTCCATAAGGTGACAGATTAAATGCTCAACATGGAAAGCAACTTTTCCAAAGGAGTATGTGACAACAAAGATGACAAAGATGTTATTCTAGAAGGAACCAAGCTTGCAATATTTGTGGAGACAAGGATCACACTTCCAAGGAGCATGGAGATCAATGCCCCAACTGTGAAGAGAAACATCCAGTTGGCCAATGTCCCACCTCTCAAGCTACTTGTTACCTATGTGAAGGAAATAATCATGTCCCTATCCAATGCCCCATCTACTCCATAGTTGAACAAAGGAAACAAGGTGGAGTGCAACAACTGATTGCAAACTATCAAGAGGGATCCAGGTCTACCAAGAAGGATGAGGACAAAGGAAAATCTCCACTTATACCTCCATGCAATACAACCCAATTTAAAGGACCAAAGAAGAGGCATATGAATTATCCAAGGAGCAATAGAAGGTCAAAGAAACCAGTAGACATTCCTACCTATAAGATAACATATGAAGAACATGAACTAGAAGCACTCCTAGCTTTGGAGAAACCCAAGAAAAAGAAGGACAAAAGCCATGTGCAATGTCATCATTGTAAAGAAATGGGACACTATTCCAGTGAATGTCCAGAGAAACAGAAGTATAAGGAGATTGGCCAAGTATGGTGCAACAACTGCAAAGAGCTAGGCCATTATGCAGCAACCTGTCCACAAGAGATACGTGAAGAACTCAAACTTATCACATGCTACAACTGTGGTAACCAAGGACATTATGCAAGCAACTGCCCAGAAAAGATGAAGCACAAGATAAACAAGCCTATGAAGGATCTCAGCCTTGTCACATGTTTCAAGTGTGGAAACAAAGGACATTATGCAGATGTTTTCCCAGAGAAGTTTCCCCAAGAACCCAAGCAAACCAATATGTAATTTAGTTGGAAAATTTTTAAGGGTGGTAGTACCCTAGATGCTTTGAGCCTACTTGTAACCCTAGCCTTCCCAAATCTCGGGACGAGATTTATTTTAAGGGTGGTAGCCTGTCACATCCCAAGACATTCCAAATCTTGTAATGTGAAAAATAAATGAATAAAATAAAACTTTGTTGATTTTTAGGGTGAGAAGAAACTTTTTGATTCCAACTAGAAACCTTCAAACCTATTTGATCAAACAAATCCTAAAGGGATTTGACAAGATAAACAATTAATAAAGAAAATATTAAATATATGAAAGTACTTTTTTTGGATCCTTTAGTAAAAAGATTTAGTTTTCAAAAGAAAAGGTAGAATTATAAATAAAGATTATTCTATAGAGCCAAATTAAATCTTGCCCAAACTTTTGAAATAAAAATATTTCTATTTAATAAAAAAAGAGTAAAGGGTTATTTAAATAAAATAATGAGGATTTATTAATATCCCATTTTATTAAAGTAAAGACTTTTCCCATTTTAATTAAACACTAAAACTTGTTAAATTATTTTAAACAAGTTTTCCAAGTATTTATATATTATCAAATAAAACCTACTGAAGTGTTTTTGGTTTTATTTTAGATTTCAAATGGAGTTTTAAATAAATCAAATCCTATTTGATTTAATAACTAAGGACTATTTTATTTAATTAATAAATGGATCCTAAAAAGAATAAAAATATTATTTTGTTTTGGACTTTGATTTGTGTTGTTGAACAAAACTAAACACAATACAAAGTTTGGTGGAAGTTTGATTTGATTTGGTTGTTTGAATTGTTGTTTGAAATTCAAAACAGAAAATCAATTAGAAAAAGAAAAAGATTACTGGATAAAAAAAATGGAATCAGACTCGACCCAACTAAGCAGGCCCAGCAGCCCAGCTCCAGCCCAACTAAACCCCCACGCGCGAATCGTTTTCCACCGAAAAATCCACCCGCGCAGACACCGACGAGTGGACCCCTCTCCCTCTTCCTCTCTCTCGCAGACAGCGCGGCCCCATGCCACCTCAGCGTCGTCTTCACCGCGACGAACTCGCCTGACCGTTTCCTGCCGTTGATTGCTCGAATCAATATGCGTAAATGGCTCAATGAATCCTCGCCGTGACCACGCCCATTTAATCGCCTCAGTCTCCTCTTCCTTTCCCCTCAAACCCCGCTGCAAGTGAGCCACCAGGCTACCCCCAATTCCCTTTGCCTTGCCACTGCTCCGACGACGTCTCCGACCAAATTCCGGCGCCGTCCAGCCTCGCCTCGCCTTCCCAAGCACACGAGCTCGCTCCTCACCTCCTGGTGCATCTCCCCGTGCCACTCATTCGCTCGCGGGCGCTCCGCAACGTCGACTTCGTCATCTACTGAGCGCCGCTGCGTCTGTCCCTTTTTCCGGCGACCTCCCCTGGTAAGCCTCGACCGCCCCGGCACCTCCTATTGATGCTCACATCATCAGCAGCTCAACCCGCGTCTAACTGTGCCCCTGTCTTGCCTCGGCGCGACCTACAGCCCCATCCTCGACGACCTCCAGAACCACCTGCCGCTCGCAGCTACTCCGACAAGGAATTGGCCGCAGCACCGAGCGCCCCTCGCCAGAATAGCACCATCTCGAGCTTCGCCTCGACCACGCGAACACTGTAAGACATCTCCCCCTCTCCCTTGCTTCCTGGAATCGCCGCGACGCCACCGCCAGAGCGTGCTCCGCCGCTCACCGCCGCGCAGCGCCGCCAGTTAGTGGCAAGTTGATTGTAGCCGTTCGATCTCGATCTAGTGGATAGGAAAGAAAACTTAAACGAAGAGGTATGGTTGCCTCTGCGCCACACGATCACACTTAGATCCAACGATCCACAGAGGCCTATCCGTGCGAACCGGTACCGGCCAGTAGAAACACGCCACGTGGACTGGTTTTGATTTAAAACAAAATTCTGAATCTGATTTAGATACAAACTTGTAAAATCCATAGCTTTAAATATACACATCCAAATTTTGCAAACTTTATATCAATGGATTCAGAAAAACAAGCCCTAGCCAACCATGCCATTTGTTTAGTAAAAAGCTTCAGTTAAAATGTTTGTTTTTACAGAAACTTGTGTATGCTTGTTTAGGATATAAAATTTATTCCAAAATTATTTTGGGGTTGAAATCTTTGCAAAATGTTTTGTTGTGAACCTACTGACCCTAGGAAACAACTCATGGATTTAAAAATGAATTTTGTGAAGTTTAGGAATAAAAACTTGAATTAGCTCATTTCTAGTCAAATAAAAATATTGTTTTTGATATGGAAATGATTTTTGAGAAAAACCTTTAGGAAATGTGTTGATTCAAATCCACTGACCCTAAACACCAAGTTTTGTGAATTAACAACTTATTTGGTGAACAATATAAAATTGTTGCTTTGCTAAAAGCATTTTGAACCACATAAAATAATGAATTGATTTAAAAATGGTTTATAGATAAAACCCTTTTGCAAATGACTTTGCCACTTTAGAAAATGACCACTTTGAACCATACAATGTTTAGAGCCTAGTAGAAACCACGTTTGCAAATAAAATTATCTTTTGCATGCTTGCATGCATAACTTTGTTTCCATTATTTTATGTGTGTTAAATTGTTTGAATATTTGTTGGAATGCTAGTTGAATCTATGTTTGCTTTATTGATTTGTAGTGAAGTAAGAAGAGTGTGATATTAGCAATATCAAGAAGTGATCCCACCTTCTCTACCAAAAAGGCAAGTGACACTATCATCTAAGTCCTACTATTTTCATTACACTTAGTGGATTTTGAAACATGCATGATAAGGACTACTATATTTGCTATGCTAAATCCTAATAGGACACCCTTATATATACCTTAGTGAAAACAATGTAGTTGTAAAATTCTTAGCCATGCTATATATATTTTAAGATGAGATACATGTTGAGATTTATGAAGTTGGGAAAAGACTTATGTTTTATATAATAAAACAAGTACTCAATGAACCACTGTGGACAAGGATACTCAAGTTTTGGAAAAGGTGGCAACAAAAGGAACCATGTTTACATGGCAATATCTTTTTGTATGTGCACTAAAAGAAATCCACCCAGGGACTTAGAGATTGAACATGTTTCTCGTACAGTGGCTTCCGTGTACAGCCACATGCTAAATGGGCACTGGCTTAGTCAATTACATTGTGGAAGACCCATGCATTGGCCTCTTCAGGTTAACTAAATGAGGGAACTCGGAACCCTACATTGGTGCCTGAAGACAAGCTAGCATTGTGTATTGGGAGGACCCTATGGAAAGACTTCGTCACATTCTCAATCTGCCAGTACTCCATCTTGGTGAGTACTTATCCAGCGGCCACTGGTGGCAACAAGATGAGATTGTGTCATGTGGGTAAAGTGTATAACTTCTGTAGAAGATAAAAATCTAAGTATTTAGCCGTGTCCCCGGTTATGGACAATACTGAGCAACTAAGGCCTGAAGCTATGGGAAATCTCGACATTCCAATTTCTAAAAACAAAACATGAAAATGACAACAAGAGACTTGAAGCACTTGGGGATTTACCAAGGAGTTCAGAAAGATTTGACAAAAGATCAAAACTATTTTGAAAATATAGGATAAATTATTGCTTTCTGCAAATGAGCCTAAAACCCTACTTAGCCAAATATGCATGTAATGATAGGATCCACTTAATTCTACATAGTAGTGAAACTTGCCAATACAATTCAAATGTATTGACCCTTGTGGCTGTAACTTGTAATGTTGCAGGTTTGTTAGGTGTTAGTGAAGTTTATTGATTAGGATTACAAGTCTACAACCAACATGTTTGCCTGTGGAACTTTGAAGATGGAGGACCCCATGCTTATAGATATTCTGCTGCAATGTATTGTAATAGCCAAATGAGCTATGTAAGATGTAATGACTTATTTTATTCCTGGTTATAAAGTTGTATTATGACCTTTGTTTCTTGATATTACATCTTAACTGTGAATGCTAGCTATTGATCCAGGGACTAGCATTGTAAACACAGGGATCTCTACCTTATTAAAGGTTGGGACCTCTACAGAGAGATAATGGACAAAGTCCCCTATGCTTCAGCCATAGGCTCTATAATGTACGCCATGCTATGTACAAGACCGGATGTGGCACATGCTATTAGTTTGACTAGTAGGTACCAATCGGATGCAGGTTCGGAACACTGGATAGCGGTCAAGAATATCCTTAAGTACTTACGAAGAACTAAGGATATGTTTCTTGTATACGGAGGTGAAGAAGAGCTCGTCGAGCAGTGTTACGTTGACGCTAGCTTTGACACCGATCCGGATGACTCTAAGTCTCAATCCGGATACGTATTTCTCATGAATGGCGAAGCGGTTAGTTGGAGGAGCTCCAAACAACCTGTGGTAGCGGGATCAACAACGGAGGCCGAATATGTTGCTGCTTCAGAAGCGGCTAAGGAAGCAGTTTGGATGAAGGAGTTCATATCCGAACTAGGAGTGGTTGCAAACGTGTTGGACCCAATGGTGATCTATTGTGACAACAATGGTACCATTGCCAATGCCAAATAACCAAGGTCTCACAAGCATTCCAAGCATATTAAGCGCCGGTTTCACTCCATCCGCGAGCATGTCAAGGATGGAGATATAAAGATTTGTAAAGTACATACGGATCTCAATGTAGCAGATCCATTGACTAAAACTCTCCCTAGAGGAAAACATGATCAACACCAGAACTCAATGGGTGTTAGATTTATCACTATGTAACTATATTATTGTCTCTAGTGCAAGTGGGAGACTGAAGGGAATATGCCCTGAGAGGCAATAATAAAGTGTTTATTATGTGTATTCCAAGTATATGATAGATGTTTATTTTGCATGCTATAATTGTATTAATACGGAAATATTAATACATGTGTGTTTAATAAACAAACAGAAAGTTCCAAGTTATGCCTCTCTCATAAACTAGCTCGTTGATTAACAAGATGATCAAGGTTTCCTGATCATGGACATTTGATGTTGTTAATAACGGGATCACAACATTAGTGTAATGGTGTGATGAACATTCATCCGAAGTATAGCATTACGATCAAAGTCATTGAGTTTATATTGCTATAACAACTTACGAAGTGATCCTAATCCTTAGACCATGAGATCATGTCAATCACTAACACCGGAAGAGTTTCTTGATAACATCAAACGTCACACCGTAACAGGGTGATTATAAATATGGATTCATAACTAATAAAGTGTTACGTTGAGGATCATGGATTGAGAGTGGAATTTGTTCATCCCGATGACGGATAGATATACTCTGGGCCCTCTCGGTGATATCACATTGATTAGCTTGCAAGCAAGTGATTTGATCACTAGAATGTTATATCACGGGAACGAGAAAAGAGTGCATGTCGGTAACGAGACCAAACTAGGTATGGAGATACCGATGATCGAATCTCGGACATGTAATATATGTGAAACAAAGGGATTAAGATACTAGCGTAAAAGGTTCTGACGATCACAAGAAAGTCATCGTTGAATGTGTGGGAGTCAGTATGGGTCTCCAGATCCCGCTTCTGATTATTGATCCGAGAGGGGTGTCGATCATGTCCACATTATTCACGAACCATAGGGTGACACACTTAAGAGACACCGACATCCAATTGGAGCAAAAGTTTCATGCCGAAAGAATGAACAAGCGCAGGAATTTATTTCACTAGATACCGAAACAGGTTTTCGGGTGAAATTGCATAAAGTGGTTATGCATGTGAAATAGAATTCTAGCAAGGGGTTATTTGTGAATGTTTGTCATTAAAGTAATTGACAAAATTCTGAATAAAATAAAAGAGTTTTATTTAATGAGAGTTTGCATTAAATTTGGTGGAAATTTAATGGGAATTTGAGTGGATTTTTGAGCGGAGAAAATTGAAGGGTCATTTTGTGAGTGGAGTGTCCAACCACATGAATGAAGGAGGGGAGGGGGCAGCCCCATGGCCGGCGGCCAACCCCTTGGGGTTCCCCCCTCCTCCTATAAAAGGCACCCCTCTCCTCACTTCTCACACACACCTCCTCATGAAGGATCTCTCTCCCCCTCTAGAATTTATCCCCCATGGTCTCAGACTAGCGAGATACATGTTCCCAGTGGCTATTCGGAAAGAAAGAGTTATGCTTCCTCTGCATCGCTGGAGCGAGGAGGCGGAGGTTGCTCGGTGCCTCGAACGTGTGTGCGAGCACGGATGCGCTGCTGATTTGCAGCGCTAGGACTTCCTCTCGATCTTGAGATCGGCAAGAGATCGTCTACATCAACCACGAGTTGAACTCGTTAAGCTTTGTCGGTCTTCAAGGGTATGTTCTCTACGGATATACATCCGCCCGTTGTTTGTATCTAATAGATAGATCTTGGTACATAGTTCACATCGTAGGAAATTTTTTTTTTCTATTCTGCGAACCCTACATGTACAAACACACAAGCAACTAGAAGGTTACAAATTTTAGTTTTATTTTCTTGACAAATGAAACCATGTTTTTGAGTTTGAGGGTGATTTTTCAAATTTTGAAACCATGATGGCTAGATAGAATGCTAGCATCATTAGGGACATGGTGATACACCCTTGTGCCAAATTTGGGTCCATTTGAAGAAAGGTAGATGAAAAAATGATACACAAGTGGTTGTATCGAGTAGTCGGACATGCTCGTTGATCTAACTAGACCACATTTGATAGTGGACCGCTGGGGGCAACTTTCCATGTTTGACATTTTTCTTGCAAAGTATTTGCCACACAATGACCAAATTTCAAGGTTTCATAAGAATTTGAGAATTTCTAAATTTATTATGAAATTTACAAGGTTTGGTCAAAGCAGGGTCCAAATGTGTTTGTACTTGCTTCACAAATTAAATCCTGTTTTTGAGTTTGATGGTGAATTTTTAAAATTTTCAAAACAACATGGCAAGATAGAATGCGTGCTAACATCATTATGTACCATGGCACAAACACATGTATATAATTACACAATAAGTCACGATAATTCCCATACATATTAAACATGGTTCGTACACTAATAATTCCACATGACCAACATAAGTTCTTGACAAGCTACCAGACATATAAAGAAACATAACTGAAAGTAGTAAAATTTAATTCACTCCTCATCATACCACTTGATGCGCTTTCCATCTTTCCTAGGAGACCAACGACCATCATTCCATCTATCGCTTGTGTTATTGGCCTCCCACCATTGACGATATGAAAGTTCATCCCACCTGGAAGGGGCCTTGGCTTCCGTATCTTCTCCTTCAGCTGCAGCCTCTCTGTTTCTGGCTTCAGCTGCAGACTCTCTCTTTGTAGTTTCAGCGTCACGCTTAGCTATTCTACATTTCCGACAAAGTCCTCCCCTTTGCTTGTCTTCCCTCTTGCAACTAGGGAAAAACACAAGGAAAGTTTGAAAGAAATGGACATGAGCATACAACCAGTAGGTCACATGGCTACATATTTCAGGTTTATATCAAACAACGGCGTATCCTCCCAAAACCATGCCTATCTCCAGGGAATTGTTCCTTCATTTTGGTGTATGACGGATCAATGATTCTAGCCGCGAGACTAGCCATTCCATCCCTCTTCCCGCCCCCTTTGATCTTGACAAGATCTTGAATATCGATCCACTTGTGCTCAGGAATTTTGATTCTCGCATGAGAAAACTTGACAGAATCAGATGTTTTGTCGACAGTGCAGAAAACAATTCCTTTATGAAAAAGGAATTGGCGCAGCGCCGGACACTTCTTGTCAGTCCTGGAAGTATGTAGTTTGTCATCATAAAATGCATGACCAAAACAATGACAAAATGAGTAACTACAAATGTTGTCCATGCAAGATCATCATCTCTAAATATATTTTTAAGGTACAAAAGTTTAGTAAATGCAAAATCAAGACTCTCAAGTATGGCTTGTCATAATTTTTTTGGTCCTAATAAAATAAAGTAGTTGCAACATGACCAAGTGGATAGATTCCATACACAATAAAATTCACTAGTTGCAAAAATGCAGTACTTGCAAGATCCCCACTATAATAAAATTTGGGACTACGACTATTTAGACAATGAAATACCACATCCTGAGTAAAAATTGAAACTACAAAAATTTATTAAATCCAAGGTGAACACTCTAAAAGTTATATAGTCATAATTCATTTGGTACTAACAAAATTCAGTAAATGCAATATGAGCATATGGAAAGATTGCAGTACTTGTGAGAACAACATTTGAGCAAATGTTAGGACTAATAATGTTTAGTAAAGGCAAGATCAACTAATTAAAATCATACAAGTGACCATTAAAAGTAAGAAAACCCTGAAAGTGGTAAACAAAAGAGATCATATCTACAAACCAGGAGTAGTCGTAGACGAGGACGTGTTGCCTCATTGCCAGTTGAACGACAGCGACCTCGTTTTCGTAGTATTCCTCCTCCTTGGTGTACTCGAGGTCCAATACAACAAACTTGTCCTCGTCCTTCTCAAGCCATTCCTCGTACATCCTCAGGACTCGCACAATTGTATCCTCCTCGTTGGTGTAGACGACATGTATCTTTGTATTGCCATGGGAAGTAAAGTTTGTCTCTCGAGTGTAACCTTCCATGGCAGCGAGTAGACAGAAAGAACAATAGATGAGATGCAGAAGATAGAGGACAGGAGTAAGAAGAAGGCTTTCAGCAAAACAAAGGGAAGGCTGGAACCGTCGCTGCGATTCATACGTCCTTGTGGAGAAGCATGTCGGCGGCAAGGAGAAGACTTAAAGAACAACAGATGGGAAGGAGAAGCCAGAGGACATGAGGAATAAGAAGAAGAGGGCTTTCTTTGAAACAGGGGAACTGGAACCGTCGCTGCGATTCAGATGAACTTGTGAAGACGCGTGGCGGCGGCGGTTCCATCTTCTGAGTAAACAAATATTTAAAAGGAGTCCTCATTAAAAATAATAATAACGAGGATATATGCGTCTTGTGATGTCACGTCAATTCAAGCTATTGGTCATTTAGTCATGTCCATTGCGTCAAACCCTAGCATGCAATTTAATTGCACATACACATGTCCCGTCCGCGTGGAAGGCAAGGAAGGGGGGCCGTAATTAGTTAGGGTGGGCATAGGGACCGTCTGACGTGAGTATATTTGACTGCATGCAAGTGGCGTAGAACCAATTTCATGCAAGGAAGTGAGAAAATTAATCTTGAGGGGACCGTGGGGTCCCACTTGTCAGCGAGTGAATGCACGCGCAAACGTGAGTACATTTGACTTGGATCGTGCATGGTGGACCTCGATTCCACTACATCAAGTGGCTCAGAACCAATTTCATCCAGCGCTCCTGACTTTATTTCCCGCCACTTCCCGTGAGTTCTCGGTGTTTCTCGCCGTGTCCAGGAGCGGCCATAAAAGGGGGAGGTCGCCGAGCTATCTTCGACCATACCTGCGCAACCCAAAACACAAAAAACCACCATGCCTGGACGCCGGCGTCGACACGGCGAGCTCCATGGCAACACCGGTGCATGCAGAGAAGAGGTGCCCGACGTCCATTGCCGTCGTGGTGAGCGAACCCGCCAGAGTTGCCGGACGTGCTGACTCCTCCGATTTCGAGGCGCCCGCGGATTTACAGGATGGGCACACCACCGGTTCGCCCTTTCTACAACTGTCACGTGACCACCGGCGAGCCTTTCATGACGGCAGTGGCCGAACGCATCTTTCTGCCAAAATACCGGCGATTGGAGCAGCTCAGATTGGTGCACGGCGACCTTCGGGAAGTCGTGCGGGCAATCCTGACGATGCTTCCCTACATGCCTGCCTTGACCGAGCTGAAGAGGAGGTGCAGACGCAACGAGCATCATCAATTCTCTCAATGATGAATGGTGTATCTGACCCGCCGTAGCCGCCACCCCCAGCGCCGGCGGCCACACGTAGTCTTAGGTTGTAACGATGTTTTAGGGCGGTGTGAGTGTAACGATGTTTTAGGGCTTGAATTAAGATTTTCATTTCAAATGGCCAATGCCTACATTCATACATCATACATGGCGCTCTCACAGCCTAGCCTACTCGTCGGAGTCGGAGTGGTAGCATCGGCGGCACATGGTGTGGTCGAAGACGCTGATGCCAAACTTTCCTTCACTGTCATACTTGAAGACGATGATATTTCCCGTTTCAATCTGGTGCGAGCGGGCGAAGCACTCCCAGCCATTGCCGAAGTATAGCTAGCCGAGGTGGTCGAACTGCAGATCGACTGGGTACCTGCCGGTCCTAAAGCTATTTGACCCCAGCATGGCGAGCGGGGGCGGCTCATCGCCGATCAGCGTCACGAACCCGCGAGGAAGGAGCAGCCTGTCACTTGGCATGCCGAGGTGGATGTCCACGGCGAACTGGGTGCCTTGGTCGAAATCTTCGGGCGACGACGGCATTGAGGGATATCATGGTGGCGCAGTGAGTTGGCCGTGTCCTCCATGCCTCCCTTGGCGTCCACGGCCGCCATGACCTCCCCTCGACCCAGCACCGCCGGACATGGCTAGCTAGAAGCAGTGGAGAAGGAAAAGGGGAAGGAGGAGAGAGATGGTGTTTTGTGTGGGAGAATATGGCCACGGGTGTCTGGTTAAAACGGGGCGGCATCGGATGCCGGCGTGGAGGACGAAGAGGGGCATTGAAGTGTCCAGTCAGTAGGGAAGGCGTCGGGCGGCGCCTGCAGCAGCGGTGGAGAGTGTGTCGTCCAGTCAGTCAGCGTGTTGTCGCGTCGCCATTGATGGTGCAGGCTGCCGCCGGTTAGCCTTCTGCCAGCGCCTCTGAGTCGCCTCACCAGTTCACTGAGTAGTTCGGTTTTTAAAACTATGCTGGTATGCGACTTCCAAATGTAGGGTCCGACATGTCAGAGAGTGAAGGACGGAACACGACTAAGTTTGACTTAGATCGTGCATGGCAGACCTAGATTCCACTGCATGCTAGTGGCGCGGAACCAATTTCATCCAGCACTAGCGTCGCCTCGTAGAACCGCCATTTTCCTCCACTTCCACCCTACTACGAACGGTCGTGCACCGTTCCACATACTAGGAAGGGTGGTTGCAATCTTGCAATAGGTAGTTTCGCTCTTCTCCGTCTCCTTTCCTCCTCCACGGCCTCATCGTCTTCCTCCTCCACGGCCCCATCCATTTCCATCGCCATGGAATCAGCCTCTTCCTTTGTGTCCTCTCTCTCTTGCCTGTAGTCATGGACCGATGGGATGTCCGAAACGGTGGCCTGATAGGGCCGTGTACTTCGACATATAATTCCACGGTGGGAATAAGTTCAGTGTCGTCTACACCACTGACCCTGAGATAGTGAACCACACTATTGCCCAGTATAAGAATTGGCTGCCGTCGGAAGAAAACGGGTTTAGATTCGTGGGTCTCGGCCTCGAGTACAGCCGAGATAGCCGCAGGATCGCCGTGCTGCAACTCTCCATGAAGGAGCACGTCCTTGTTTACCAGCCTTTTTGCGAGAAGGGGGTGATGGGAAGAGGTACATGTTGCTATCATTTTGTTCCTGAGCCGTTTGTTTACAAAAGTTCTTGCTACATTATTTGTCTAAATCCATTTTAATGAAGGCGGGGTAAAAGAATTAGGTCGCTCTTTGGTGACTTTCTCGTGAACCACCAGATAATATTTACTAGTGTCGACACCAGGTCTGACAATGGCCTGCTTACCAGCCCGACTGTCTGAATTTTCATCCCAGAGGAGTACATAGTGGACATCTAGGATATTTACTAGATCCGAGGGACGAGCGACAACAGGACTGGGATGGCCGATCTTGCCGCCGATCTCATCGAACCGTGGCACGCTTACATGAAGGACAAACTCTTGAGAAGTTGGTGGAGGCTTTTAGGGAACGATTACTGGGAGGATAAGCCGCCTTCGAAACCTAACCTGAAGTACACTGCTATTGATGGGTATGTCAGCCACAAGCCATACTGCTAGATCAAAGTGTTTTGTTCCAGGCAACGCACCCTTGAACCACCACCAAGGCAAGTGGTTTACCATAGATACCAGCTGGGGCAAGCACCTGAAGACATCTTAGGATCGGTCGCCTTCTCCACCAATCATTCCAACAAGCTGGGATGTCCAGTTTTAGTGCATGATTGTTGTGTTTGTATGGGGCTTGTTATGTTTACAAAAACATGTTCTTTCACAAGTACAATGTGTGATATCTATGTGTGAGCACTTCCAAACTGTTTTGTATTACCTTTTAGAACTATAATCTGGGTGTGTTCATGACTGTAACCTTTGTTATAAAAATAATTATGTCTATGCCACTACTGCCAATCACAATGTACCGAGTTTGCTAGCATCTTATATTATGAATGTGTCCTTAGATTGTGCCCGTTTGTGTACAGCGGCATCTGATCTTATGGATCCCACCACAATCTCAGGTAGCTATATTCAATAATACTCCCTCCATCCCAATGCTTAAGGCCTATATATATTTTTTGAATGGTAAAGCCATAGAAAGTTTGGCCAAACTTTTAGAAAAGTCAAGCCACGTAAAGTAAACCCAGGCACTGCATGGCAGTTCTGGATGTCACAACATAGGGCTACGGGGCCAGGAGGCCCTTCATTAAAAGGGGAGGGGGAGGAGGGCCGGGGAGATCGCATTTACCATCACTACGGTCTTTACCTACCATGAAGCAAGTTTGACCAGTCGAGCACCATCGGTTTTGACATCGCAGGGCTACGATTGCGTGGTTGTGCCGGGCAGGAATGGTGTGTGTGCGACTTGGAGATGGAGTGGGGATCAAGAGGGCGGCGACACACACACACACACGGAGACATTGAGTCCGTTCCAACACACCACATATAGTCTCATGTGCTAGAAACGATAGAAACAACTTAAAATTATTAGGTGTTGTCGAAGGCAGCAAGGTCACTTCTTGGCTGGCTTGGAGCGGTGGATCCGACTGATCCCGAAGGATGGGGATACAAGGCCGGTCCTGACGTACTCCATCAGGAATTTGCCATACGCAATGTTCTTATCCTTGGTCGCTGGCTTGAGTGAAGCATTGGAGCTTTTGCCGATGCCAACCGCATGCTAAATCATGTTGTCAATCCTCGGGTTGACTCTTTTGCAATAGAAGGGGCAACTGAGCTCCCCACTTAAAGTACGAAAAGGGACCTTCCCGCTCTTGATACTATTCAATACGTGGCAGCTCTTGTCGTCAATGTACTCCTTGTTAGAGCCCACCTCACTTGAATCATCCTGTAATGTGCAAAAAATGCAAAAAATGAGCAAAATAAATTTACTTAGTTTACTTGTTCTAAAAAATCAAATAAAATAGTAGTGCATTTACCGGTCATGTATAGATATTCGAACAACCATTTCAAGTTACTTTGAAAACCACAACACAATTTTACAGGTTTATTACGGTTGTCTCCACAGCTCGCTCCTAAATGTAGAATATGGAGTAATTCAAAACAGACTAAATCTCTGCATTCAGCGGATTGTATGGTGCATCTGATCATGATCGGTAGAATACGGATCACTTGAATAGATTCAGTACTAGTACATCTATAGCCCGACCAAAAAATATGAATAGTAAACTAGAAAGATGGAGAAATAAAAGTATCGTCGGGTACACGAGCGGAACGTGCTCGTCGAACTCCTCGCCCTCATCAGGGGCTCCGAAGTCTTCCGCACCCGTGAGCACATATTCCTCATAAGGGTCGAACTGGACGTCCTCCTTGCCCTGGGCTGCATGCATCTCCTCCAGATCTGCGGCGGGAGGCGCCGCATCGCCCGTGGCAGGCGCAGGCAGCCCGGAGGCAACACCCAAAGACTCACCTACAAGCACTCTCTTCATGGCGTCTGAAGGGAGAAGGTGGCTGTTCGGCCTCGAGTTGTATGGTGAGGTTTGTGGGTTTTGCTATATCGGGGAGAATTGGTTAATGCGTGGGAGAAACACGATGTAGATGAAGGAAATATGCCCTAGAGGCAATCATAGAGATGATTATATTTCTCATGTCTATACGTATATGAACCTATAGGGTCACACACTTAAGGGGCTGGAAGCCTAATGAGGATTAGATCCGAATTAGACCAGGCTTAGGCTACTAATGGGCTGCTAATGTAGAAGCCCACTAGAGACGTCTATATAAGAGAGGGTGGGGCGAGCTGACCAGGGTTGATCCATTCCACCTAGCCGGCACTCCTCATGCCTGTGTTGCACGCGCGGACCTAGCAGTCCGGCGTTTGACGCTTCCACCCGGCACGTGTGGATACCTCGGAGGCGCTGCGTCTGTAGCGCTTGGACGAGCCGTGCTAAGGGGAGTCGCTCGTGGGACGAGGAAAAGGAGGAGACGTAGAACATCTACACTGCCTCGACGCGCTTTATCAAGTTCCACAACTGCGCGTCTAATGGTAATCCCGTGATCTATGACAACAGTAATCCTGGTTTACGTGGTAGAAAATTTTGATTTGCGCTAGTGTAGCCTACCCATATCCCTTCAGCAGAGGAGTAGGTTTTAAAGATGGGGCATTGTTAAGTCTCCTCATGGGGCCCTCCGCCTCGAGGATAATCAGTTGGGTGCCCCGGTAGGGCTTCTGGCTGATGTGTGGATGGTTCGTGCCATGGTCCCCAACTAGAAGTGAGATTGCAGGTGCGGTAATGTGAGGCCCGTTACCGTTTGCAACTCGAGCAGTAGTAGGCTTTCATAGGCGTGACATGACCACTCGACGGATTCTTTAATCTAAGCCTCGATCGATTGCTTCTTGTAGAAGGGTCGAAAGGAGGGATGCCTAAAAACACAGCGGTAAAGCATGGCTAGTGATACGTCCAAAACGTATATACTTTCCCGAACACTTTCGCTATTTTTATCCTCTAAACTTGTGTGATTTGGATACAACTAACACAGAATTACGCTGTTTTCAACAGAATTACCTTGGTGTCTTGTTTTTGTGCAGGAAATCAACTATCAGGGAAAATCCCGAAAAATATGCCAAAAATCCTATTTCACTAGAAGGCTCACGGAGCCAGAACACGAGATGGAGTGGAGGCCTGAGGTCCCCCACACCCCCAGCTGCACGGCCCAGGCCTGGCCACGCCTGGAGGGGGTGTGGTCGCCCCAGGCACCCCCCTCGGCCTCCCTCTTCGCCTATAAGTTGCCTTCTGACCTAAAAACTCGGGGGGGGGGGGTCGACGTTTTTCCAGAAAGATTTCCGCTGCGCTGCCACCACCAGAAACCGTGATTCGGAACCAGAAACTCCGTTCTGGCACCCTACTGGGACAGGGAATTTGGATAGGATCATAGCCATCATCATCACCAATGCCTCTCCATCAACCATCCATGTTTCCCTCATCCATGAGTGAGTAATCCCCCACTGTAGGCTATGGGGATGGTAGGGATTGCATGAGTTCTATCATGTAATCGAATAAGATTGTTAGGCATGTTGCCTAGTATCTCTATTAGTGATATTTGACTTTGTTGCAACTTGTTGTGCTTAATGCTTGTCACTAGGGCCCGAGTGCCATGATCTCAGATCTTAACTTATTATTGATTCATGATAATAGTATTGTTTGTGATCTTATCTGCAAGTTGTGTACACATATCACTGTCCGGATCCAAAGGCCCTGAAGTGACAGAAATTGGGATAACTAGAGGGGATGGATATGATGTGAGGATCACATGTGTTCACGGAGTGTTAATGCTTTGCTCTGGTGCTCTATTAAAAGGAGCACCTTAATTGCCAGTAGTTCCCTTGAGGCCCCGCTGCAACGGGCTGGCAGGACAAATGATGTTGTGCAAGTTCTCATTGCGAGCACGTATGACTATATATGGAGCACATGCCTATGATTTTTTAGTACTTGGATGCTTTATCTTATTTATCTGCAATTTCCCTAGATCTTGAAGTTACATGTTCAGACTTTTCCATGCAACGCCCGTCCATCCATCCCTATGCCTATCGCACTCATATCCTACTGTTTGCTACTACTTTTACTATTGCTCTTGTTCTACTATTGCTGTTACTTTGCTATTGTTACTACAAAACTGTTGCTACTAATAAACTTTTGTGAGCAAGAACTATTTCTAGGTGCATCTGAATTGAAAACTCAGTTGTTAAGGATTATAAGTATTCTTTGTCTCCCCTTGTGTCGAATCAATAAATTGGGTAATACTATCCTCGAAGACTGTTGCGATCCCCTATACCTGTGGGTCATCAAGACTATTTTCTGGCACCGTTGCTGGGGAGCATAGCTTTATTTGTAAGTTCACTTGGATATATTACTGTTCACTGCTATTCCTTTCATCATGGGGAAGTCTCGTGATGGAAAGTTTCCTATTTTACCATCCACTACAAGAAGAGGTGCAATCCTAAACACCTGTGCTGCTCTTGATTCACCGTTTGTTATAAGTAAGCTTGTTACGCCACCATCACATACACATGCTACACACACTGCTTCTACTGCTGAATATGAAATTGCTTCTGAAACTCATGATATTACTTCTACTGTGCTTGATGCAAGTGGTTCTTTATGTCCTTTCATAGATGCTACTATTGCTAGAACTGTTTTGGGAAACACTGAAACTCCTAGTGAAGACACTATTACACCTGTTAGATCACTTGGGTCTAGAGAGAGATATGATATTAGTGATGGTTACATTGAAATGACTGATGGATTTATTGAAGAGTACCAAAACACACACGGTGCTAGTACTATTAGGAGTCTCCTTGAGAGACGTACCATTATTCCTAAACTGTCTTCTGATACTAAGTTTGCCACTTCTCCCATAGATATTAAAGGCGAAGATTATGATTTGTCTCTTGATTTATCCTATTTAGACATTGTTGAGAAAGAAACTTTTTGTGGGACTGGAAATGAAAGTGTTGTAGCTCATATGAATGAGCTTTCCACTATGAGTGCTTTATTCTCTGATGATTTTAAGATGCGCAAGTACTTTGTTACTAAGATCTTCCCTTTTTCACTAAAAGGAGAAGCTAAGCTTGGTTTAATAGATTACCTCCTGGATCCATTGATAGCCCTGTTTGTTTGATTGCTTCTTTCTTCCAGAAATATTTTCCTCCTAGTGCTAGATATGGTGCTTTGCAGAATTTTTTTGATTTTAAACAGGGAGAAGAAGAGAAATTGCCTGAGTCATGGACAAGGTTATGTGCCTTGATTCATGCACATCCTGGATGTCCATTGCTTGAAAATGAGCTTGTTGATATTTATTATACTGTACTAACTGATGATTCTAGGACATACCAAGATAGTTTTGCTGATTGTGTTTTCAGGAAAAGAACTCCTATAGATGCTGAAAAATTAATGGCTAAAATAAGCAAGAATTATGATGATTG
The DNA here is from genome assembly GCA_916181665.1 of Avena sativa. Taxonomy (NCBI): domain Eukaryota; kingdom Viridiplantae; phylum Streptophyta; class Magnoliopsida; order Poales; family Poaceae; genus Avena; species Avena sativa. Next base: position 53,191,002 of record OV702295.1, on the reverse strand, counting down.
GACTTCAACTGAGCTAAATACACCTGAGCCTATTACTCCTGAACCAGTTGTGCATGAACCAACTCCAACACCAACACCAAAGAAGAGGGGAATGATTGCATTAAATGATGAAGTGATGAAAGAAGATAAGAAATGTCTTAAGGAGAAAGGTATTAGAGCTGAAGATGTGAAGAATCTACCTCCTATACAACAATTATGTAAGCCAATTCCCCACTCATCTACTATTGAGGTACACTCTCTCCAACACTTTGATGAAGGTGATATTCCCTATGGTAAGCCTCCTGATCAATGCTTAGATGAACTTGACACCTTTATTGTTAAACAAGGTAATTTTAATAAACAAGTTCAGAATCATTTATTGGAAAACACTAGAGCTATTAATGAGTTGAAAGATATTGTGGAAAGAACTGCTAATGATGTTAAAATGCTTTGTAAACACTTTCAAATGTTTCAAACTCAAATTGATCAACTTCCTAAGGTACAAAAATATATGCTAGTTAATGCTTCAGGAGATAAACATACTTATGGAATTAGAACTAGGAGTGGTGAAGTCACTCAAGATCCTTTATATCCTGAAGGACAACCTAAAAGAATTGAGCTGGATTCCTAACAAGCTAAAAATAGTGGTAGTCCTCATAAGAGAAATAAAAAGAAACATAAAACTTTTGAGGAACCACCTGAACCTGCTGTAGATCCTAATAGTATATATGTCTCTGATGCTGAAACTTAGAGTGGTAATGATAAAAAAATGATGTTCCTGATAAGGAGGAAGTTGAGGAAGAACCTGAAAAACACACAAAGAACACTAGGTACACTAAGGAATATTTTATAGCTAATAAACATGATAATGAAAGAGAACCTTGCGTGCAGAAACCTATGCCTTTTCCCAATAAGAAACACAAGTCAAAGGAGGAAGAACACTATAACAAGTTTTGTGAGTGGATGAAACCTTTATTTTTGCAAATTCCTTTGACTGATGCTATTAAGTTGCCTCCTTATTCAAAGTATATGAAGGATATTGTCTCTAATAAAAGGAAGATTCCTAATGAGGAAATTTATACTTTTCTTGCTAATTATTCCTTCAATGGTAAGGTTTCAAAGAAACTTGGTGATCTAAGTATACCAACTATTCCTTGCTCTATTAAGAATAATTATGTTAGAACTGCTTTATGTGATTTGGGAGCTGGAGTTAGTGTTATGCCTTTTCTCTTTACAAGAGACTCCAGCTAGAAAAGTGGATACCAACTAATATATCTTTACAAATGGCCGATAAGTCAACTACTATTCCTGTTGGTATATGTGAGGATGTTCCTATTCAAGTGGCTCATAATTTCTTGGTTTTTACTGATTTTTTTGTGCTTGAGATGCTTGAAGATGATAATATGTCTAATATTCTTGGTAGACCTTTTCTTAATACTGCAGGTGCTGTCATCAATTGTAATCAAGGAAAAGTAACATTTAATATTAATGAAAAAGAGCATACTGTCTATTTCTCCGAGAAGATTTGTGATAACCCGAATTGTTAGAAAAAAATTAATTTGATTCGGAAATTTAATTTGCTTCTAATCAAATTAGATTTTAGCTAATTCCAATATTTAGAATGAAAGCATGCAATAAAATTTGAGAAGTTCATAAAAATAGAAGCTAGCTAGCTAACTTGCTTTTGGTTGATCATTAGCTAGCTAGTAGTACTGGTGCATCATCCGACCAAGACAATTAGAAATACTAGTCTTGAACCTAGACTTATCAGTATATGCATGTCGGCATGATTTTATGGTTGGTATCAATCAGGAGTTGCAACGTGTCACCATACTAGAGGTTCTTGGGCTGTGTTGGCAAGCCTAGTGGCAAGGCTGCTGCGTGTATTTGATGCATGTTAGACAGATCAAATGGCATACATCGTTTGGTCACTTCCAGGATGTCGGCAGAGTTTTCCTTAGCATCGTCGAATGGTCAAGCGGCAAAGCGGCCAGGGTTAGATATTTTAGTAGCAAACCGACGTTGGCATCTTATAAATAGACACGGTTTCTTCTGCCCCAGCTGCACAACACCACATTTAGTCAGGTTGAGAGACAGGCCCACCTGTTGAGAGAGAGAGAGAGAGAGAGGGTGAAGATGGAAATACGTACAAAGATGTGGTTAATCCATCTTAGAAGATAGTCGAGCCATTGATTGATATTTGGATTTGTCTTGATCAGGATTATTGTGCAAGACATATATCTCTATACGAGGCAAGTAGCTACTCTACTAGTTTTCCTTATTTCTCTACTCCACTGATAATTCTTTTGTGGACCAGTTAATCCTTTTGATCACGTTGCCTGTTTCTCAACATGATCATTTCCGGATATCCTCCTTAATCATTGTGTTACTGTTGTGCTATTGAAGAGACATGGCGTCTCTTAAATCTTCATGAAATTGTTGCACCACAATATTACTTCTTTGTCCATTGTGGTATGTGAAAGAGGCATGTGGCCCTCTCAATCTTGTTGGTGCTCGATGGAGCCATAATCATATTTTCTTAGCTTCATTCACTTGGCTCTATTATCACTTGTCATATTCTCGTCCTATTGGTATCGGTATCACGACGGCAAACGTATTGTACCGATCACAGTGGTATGGGACTGTCTGAGCTCTCCGTTAGGGACGGTCCTTGTTCGGGAAAGTGTTCGGTGATGGATCCGTAGGAGCGACCGGCATGAGTAGGTCAAGGAATCCGGGTCTTAATGGGCTAAAGAGCTCTGCTCGACTAGCACCCGTGTGGTTCTGGCCGAGACTGTCGATGTCGGAGTACCCCTCTGCAGAGTATAAAAGTGTTAATATTAACCCCCGTGACTCCCGGATAGGGAATGCTTGCTGTCATGTGTGATGCAATACTAATTCCGATAGTCTTGTAAATCCAGTCTTTTTGATACTTGTTCATTCCTTTGAATCCGATTCCGTTGATATACTTCTTATCATGTTTGTTAACATTTCTTGATGATACTTTGTTTCCCTTAAATAAAGTCTATCTTGTATACCGTATATTCTATCCTCATTATTCCTTTGTTGTTAGTAAATTAACTACTTGCTGAGTACATTTGGTACTCACCCTTGCTATCTTAATTCTTTTGCAGAAGTGAGATCGATTGGACTTGATGCCCCAAGGCGTAGGTGTAGTACTACGGGATTGGGAAATAAATAGAAGCTTGCACGTGTAGCTAAAATCTTGTGTATCGACCAAATTAATGAATAAAGTGTTCTCTTGTTTTAGACTTGTGAAATTTGTTTTCTTTAAGCCTTACATGCTTATAATTGTAAGATTATAAACACGTGGCGGTTGTCACGACTAGGCCCTTCTTCGGGGCGTGACAATTAAGTGGTATCAGAGCTTAGGCTAAATCAAATAAATTTTTGCAACCAATATGGGATAAATGGGGTAGTTTTCGCACGTAAGTTAGAAACGATTGCCTTACATACCTTTCTTTTTTGTTGCATACATTTGATTGCAGTATCTTATTATCTTCTAGTGTCATGATATTAAGATCTGCTAAATTTATGTGTTGACGGTAGCACACCCGACAATACATTTTTGTATCCAACGTATTCACCCCTATATTAAAGTCAGTTTCGAAGTAATGCATGCTATGGAGTTGCAGCAACTTTGTATATTTTCTTTGCCGTTTGTCTTCTATAATCGCATCGATGGCTCACAATGACCATGGAGGTTTTTCTCCAACCAATCCCGGATGTAGCAGAAAATCCCAAAGCACAACCGAAGAGCAACTCCCTACAAGTAATTTGGTCCCAGAGATTCTTAGGCGTAGGGATCAGATTCCAATGCGGAAGGCTGCGATTTTGTAGTTCTAATATTTAGATATGTTTGTCAGATTCATGGTCTAATGCAATTGTTGAAATGTGTTGCTAATGATCAGTTAGAAAAGTAATATGCATGTTAAAATGGATTTTTTTTAAGATTTGAATTTCGAGGACGAAATTCTAAGAAGGTGGGAAGGATGTGATAACCCGAATTGTTAGACAAAAATTAATTTGATTTGGAAATTAATTAGCTTCTAATCAAATTAGATTTTAGCTAATTCCAATATTTAGAATGAAAACATGCAATAAAATTTGAGAAGTTCATAAAAGTAGAAGCTAGCTAGCTAACTTGCTTTTGGTTGATCACTAGCTAGCTAGTAGTACTGGTGCATCATCCGACCAAGACAATTAGAAATACTAGTCTTGAACCTAGACTTATCAGTATATGCGTGTCGGCATGATTTTATGGTTGGTCTCAATCAGGAGTTGCAACGTGTCACCATACTAGAGGTTCTTGGGCTGTGTTGGCAAGCCTAGTGGCAAGGCTGCTGCGTGTATTTGCTGCATGTTAGACAGATCAAATGGCATACATCGTTTGGTCATTTCCAGGATGTCGGCAGAGTTTTCCTTAGCATCGTCGAATGGTCAAGCGGCAAAGCGGCCAGGGTTAGATATTTTAGTAGCAAACCGACGTTGGCATCTTATAAATAGACACGGTTTCTTCTGCCCCAGCTGCACAACACCACATTTAGTCAGGTTGAGAGACAGGCCCACCTGTTGAGAGAGAGAGAGAGAGAGAGAGAGGGTGAAGATGGAAATACGTACAAAGATGTGGTTAATCCATCTTAGAAGATAGTCGAGCCATTGATTGATATTTGGATTTGTCTTGATCAGGATTATTGTGCAAGACATATATCTCTATACGAGGCAAGTAGCTACTCTACTAGTTTTCCTTATTTCTCTACTCCACTGATAATTCTTTTGTGGACCAGTTAATCCTTTTGATCACGTTGCCTGTTTCTCAACATGATCATTTCCGGATATCCTCCTTAATCATTGTGTTACTGTTGTGCTATTGAAGAGACATGGCGTCTCTTAAATCTTCATGAAATTGTTGCACCACAATATTACTTCTTTGTCCATTGTGGTATGTGAAAGAGGCATGTGGCCCTCTCAATCTTGTTGGTGCTCGATGGAGCCATAATCATATTTTCTTAGCTTCATTCACTTGGCTCTATTATCACTTGTCATATTCTCGTCCTATTGGTATCGGTATCACGACGGCAAACGTATTGTACCGATCACAGTGGTATGGGACTGTCTGAGCTCTCCGTTAGGGACGGTCCTTGTTCGGGAAAGTGTTCGGTGATGGATCCGTAGGAGCGACCGGCATGAGTAGGTCAAGGAATCCGGGTCTTAATGGGCTAAAGAGCTCTGCTCGACTAGCACCCGTGTGGTTCTGGCCGAGACTGTCGATGTCGGAGTACCCCTCTGCAGAGTATAAAAGTGTTAATATTAACCCCGTGACTCCCGGATAGGGAATGCTTGCTGTCATGTGTGATGCAATACTAATTCCGATAGTCTTGTAAATCCAGTCTTTTTGATACTTGTTCATTCCTTTGAATCCGATTCCGTTGATATACTTCTTATCATGTTTGTTAACATTTCTTGATGATACTTTGTTTCCCTTAAATAAAGTCTATCTTGTATACCGTATATTCTATCCTCATTATTCCTTTGTTGTTAGTAAATTAACTACTTGCTGAGTACATTTGGTACTCACCCTTGCTATCTTAATTCTTTTGCAGAAGTGAGATCGATTGGACTTGATGCCCCAAGGCGTAGGTGTAGTACTACGGGATTGGGAAATAAATAGAAGCTTGCACGTGTAGCTAAAATCTTGTGTATCGACCAAATTAATGAATAAAGTGTTCTCTTGTTTTAGACTTGTGAAATTTGTTTTCTTTTAAGCCTTACATGCTTATAATTGTAAGATTATAAACACGTGGCGGTTGTCAGGACTGGGCCCTTCTTCGGGGCGTGACAATTAAGTGGTATCAGAGCTTAGGCTAAATCAAATAAATTTTTGCAACCAATATGGGATAAATGGGGTAGTTTTCGCACGTAAGTTAGAAACGATTGCCTTACATACCTTTCTTTTTTGTTGCATACATTTGATTGCAGTATCTTATTATCTTCTAGTGTCATGATATTAAGATCTGCTAAATTTATGTGTTGACGGTAGCACACCCGACAATACATTTTTGTATCCAACGTATTCACCCCTATATTAAAGTCAGTTTCGAAGTAATGCATGCTATGGAGTTGCAGCAACTTTGTATATTTTCTTTGCCGTTTGTCTTCTATAATCGCATCGATGGCTCACAATGACCATGGAGGTTTTTCTCCAACCAATCCCGGATGTAGCAGAAAATCCCAAAGCACAACCGAAGAGCAACTCCCTACAAGTAATTTGGTCCCAGAGATTCTTAGGCGTAGGGATCAGATTCCAATGCGGAAGGCTGCGATTTTGTAGTTCTAATATTTAGATATGTTTGTCAGATTCATGGTCTAATGCAATTGTTGAAATGTGTTGCTAATGATCAGTTAGAAAAGTAATATGCATGTTAAAATGGATTTTTTTTAAGATTTGAATTTCGAGGACGAAATTCTAAGAAGGTGGGAAGGATGTGATAACCCGAATTGTTAGACAAAAATTAATTTGATTTGGAAATTAATTAGCTTCTAATCAAATTAGATTTTAGCTAATTCCAATATTTAGAATGAAAACATGCAATAAAATTTGAGAAGTTCATAAAAGTAGAAGCTAGCTAGCTAACTTGCTTTTGGTTGATCACTAGCTAGCTAGTAGTACTGGTGCATCATCCGACCAAGACAATTAGAAATACTAGTCTTGAACCTAGACTTATCAGTATATGCGTGTCGGCATGATTTTATGGTTGGTCTCAATCAGGAGTTGCAACGTGTCACCATACTAGAGGTTCTTGGGCTGTGTTGGCAAGCCTAGTGGCAAGGCTGCTGCGTGTATTTGCTGCATGTTAGACAGATCAAATGGCATACATCGTTTGGTCATTTCCAGGATGTCGGCAGAGTTTTCCTTAGCATCGTCGAATGGTCAAGCGGCAAAGCGGCCAGGGTTAGATATTTTAGTAGCAAACCGACGTTGGCATCTTATAAATAGACACGGTTTCTTCTGCCCCAGCTGCACAACACCACATTTAGTCAGGTTGAGAGACAGGCCCACCTGTTGAGAGAGAGAGAGAGAGAGAGGGTGAAGATGGAAATACGTACAAAGATGTGGTTAATCCATCTTAGAAGATAGTCGAGCCATTGATTGATATTTGGATTTGTCTTTGATCAGGATTATTGTGCAAGACATATATCTCTATACGAGGCAAGTAGCTACTCTACTAGTTTTCCTTATTTCTCTACTCCACTGATAATTCTTTTGTGGACCAGTTAATCCTTTTGATCACGTTGCCTGTTTCTCAACATGATCATTTCCGGATATCCTCCTTAATCATTGTGTTACTGTTGTGCTATTGAAGAGACATGGCGTCTCTTAAATCTTCATGAAATTGTTGCACCACAATATTACTTCTTTGTCCATTGTGGTATGTGAAAGAGGCATGTGGCCCTCTCAATCTTGTTGGTGCTCGATGGAGCCATAATCATATTTTCTTAGCTTCATTCACTTGGCTCTATTATCACTTGTCATATTCTCGTCCTATTGGTATTGGTATCACGACGGCAAACGTATTGTACCGATCACAGTGGTATGGGACTGTCTGAGCTCTCCGTTAGGGACGGTCCTTGTTCGGGAAAGTGTTCGGTGATGGATCCGTAGGAGCGACCGGCATGAGTAGGTCAAGGAATCCGGGTCTTAATGGGCTAAAGAGCTCTGCTCGACTAGCACCCGTGTGGTTCTGGCCGAGACTGTCGATGTCGGAGTACCCCTCTGCAGAGTATAAAAGTGTTAATATTAACCCCCGTGACTCCCGGATAGGGAATGCTTGCTGTCATGTGTGATGCAATACTAATTCCGATAGTCTTGTAAATCCAGTCTTTTTGATACTTGTTCATTCCTTTGAATCCGATTCCGTTGATATACTTCTTATCATGTTTGTTAACATTTCTTGATGATACTTTGTTTCCCTTAAATAAAGTCTATCTTGTATACCGTATATTCTATCCTCATTATTCCTTTGTTGTTAGTAAATTAACTACTTGCTGAGTACATTTGGTACTCACCCTTGCTATCTTAATTCTTTTGCAGAAGTGAGATCGATTGGACTTGATGCCCCAAGGCGTAGGTGTAGTACTACGGGATTGGGAAATAAATAGAAGCTTGCACGTGTAGCTAAAATCTTGTGTATCGACCAAATTAATGAATAAAGTGTTCTCTTGTTTTAGACTTGTGAAATTTGTTTTCTTTAAGCCTTACATGCTTATAATTGTAAGATTATAAACATGTGGCGGTTGTCACGACTAGGCCCTTCTTCGGGGCGTGACAAGATTGATAAGAGTTATTGCATGAATTCCATTGAAAATATTGACAGCATCAAAGTTGGAGAAATATATTGTCCGATTCCACAAGAAAATTTTGAAACTATTATGATTGGAACTATTGCTATCAAGTTTGAGGTACATAATTATTTTGTGAAATGCAAAGTTTTGTTTCATTTTAAATTGTTTTGGTAATAAGACTTTATCAACCTTGTTAACAAAGGGATTTTAATGAACAAAACAATATTTTCATAGTGGTTATACTTGCTCACTTTTATTTTTCTCCTTCCTAGTCTTTGCTCTTCTTCTTGTTAGTCTTAGTTTAGCTAGTTGTTTGCTTGTTAGAGTGTCTTAGAACTTCTGTAGTTTTTGTTTTTGTTTTGCTTTTGTGTCTTTCAAAAATCTTTTTCTACGAGAAAATCAATTTTCATAGCCTAAAAATTGGCCAAAACTAAAGTTTCGGAAAAATTCCAGAAAATTCATATTAATTTTTTTCTCGAAAAAAGGGGCAGAAGGACACCTCAAGTGGCCCAGGGGGACCCACTAGGACATCACACCCCCTAGTGGCGTGGCCAGCCCCAGGGCGTGCCTGGCCTAGGTGGGGCCCACCTATGGCCCTCCAAGTTGTCTCCTCTTAGCCACTTCTTTCTCTCTTCCGAAAAATACTGGAAAACTTTCTCAAGCTCGACTTTCTACTGTGTTTCTTCCCGATTTTCTATCTCCTTGCTCAGCCCATCTTTGCTGCTGATTTTTGGAGGGATTGCTCTCAGGTTTGTGACTCCTCAACTTGTCCAATTAGAATTTTGATTGGTAGATTGTATCTTGAGTATTTTGCTTCTATAGGTGTCAGGTTGTGTGAGATTGCGTGCTTGTTCTATGCTTAAAGATTTCATTTTGATGCACGTTTAGCCCTCTAGCAAGTTCCTATAGTAGTTTCTCATCATCTATCAACTTGGAAATTACTTGGTTTGATGTTTGTCTAAAAATTTCAGAACAAAAGGGTCATGGACAACCACACCTTTGGAGAAATATTTGAGAGTGATGCACCTAGGAGGACAAGGCCTTCAAGATCATCCTCCCAAGCTAGGCCATCATACAATGAGGATCTCATTACATCGTGTTTTGGCGACGAGGGAGATGAGGGGATGCGTACCCTTCTACCTTCCCTTGTCCTACCTTTTTGCAGGCTACAGGGATTCTCAACGATTTCCTAACCTTGGTTCGGAGGGTTGGACTAACGAGTTATATGGAGGATGAGAGTGTGTAATATTCTATGCTTACCAAAACTTTTGTGGAAAGTTTCTCTTTTTATAATAGCCCTTTCAAGTCAGATGTGTCGATCAAAATTTATAATAGGACCGTCTCCATGACATTGAAGAAATTTTGCGAAATCTTGGGTATTGGCACGGCTGGGACGGTGAAGAAGATTCCAGCTCAACCCGCTGATTTGCTGGATCTCTACCGTGGGATAACCAATGATCATGACCGCAGAGCCCAGCGTGGAAAGATAAGAAATATTCAACTCCCAGCTATCAGATATTTTGCTTATTATCTTGCCACTAGTATTCTTGGTAGGGAGAACACTAGCAATATTTCCAACTATCATTTGGCGTTTCTAGCTGCTGCACTTAACAATGAAACCAGGTACAATCTTGGTTCTCTCATTGCTCGTCGCTTAGCTGCTGAGGGACCCATTTATGGGGGAATTATTGCTGCACGTGTTGTTGCTGCCTTAGACCTTTATGTTGATCCAAATGATACAATTTTGGCTCCTTAGAGGCTTGATCTCACTGCCATGAAAGCGCATAACTTTGTCACTACTAGCTCTACCCTTGATAATTAGGTCTATAGGATGATGTTTACTAACGGGGAAGAGAGAGAAATTCATTTGCCCCAAACCACTTTGTTCAGTATTTGCCAGGGACCTTGGTCACGCTCAAAGGAGGAGATGGACGAGCAGCTACGCATTCATGGTTTCCACGGACACTACCAGTGGGACGCACCCTCTTATGACTACTCTATGCACTACACAGGGACATCCTCGAGCTCGAACCAGGACGAAGGGGCCTCTTCGTCATACTACGGAGGTGCACCTTCTTGGTCACCATGGGGTTGAGCCCCACTTAGGCCAAAAGCCTAAGCTTGGGGGGAGGTACACCGACATCACACTCATCTATATATCATGTTTCGTCGGTTTTTGTATATCCATGTTTTTGCTTTCTTTTTGGTTTTTGTTTCTGCTTTCTCAAAACACAAAAAGACCAAAAATATTTTCGTTGTTTCTCTTGGTTTTTTTCTTTGCTTTTCAGTTTTGGTTTTTCTTAAGAAAAATCCAAAATAAAATTCCTTTGTTTGTTTTTGCTTTGTGTGCATGCTTTGAAAAATCGAAAACACCAAAAATATTTGTTGTTTTTCTTTGGTTCTATGAAGTTCTTTGCAGGGTTCAGCAGTTCTCAGTGGACTTTGGTTTCATGTTATTATTCAAGCCACACAAGTGAATGGCAATAATGAAGATTAAGACAACTTGAGGTATGGTAAGAGGCTGGTAACAAACTCTATTTGTTTTCATTTTTGTACATATACTCATCATTGCGAGCATGCTTAGTCTGTTGATGTAAGGTGTATGTTATTTATGGATGCTTAGTAGTTCTTGCTCTCTTATGATTAGCTCCAGCTTGCTAATAGTTTGTAGCATGTCATATGAATGTTTTCTTGCATTTATTCTATTCATAACTTGGTATGATATTGTGGTATCCTCCTCTGAATGTTTCGTGTGAATCGACTTGGCACATTCTCACGCATGCATATGACTTAACAATAGTCAGTAAGCCTCGATTATTTATTTTTCCTTAGAGTTCTTGTATAATTTCCATGCCATAATTAGTCATGTTTTGTTGCAAGCATGATTATGACAGCTATTTCTCTCTTGTTGGTCGCTCCCTCTCTATTGCTAGCCTTCACTTGCATTGAGTATGAGCTCTACTTGTGCATCCAACTCCCCCAAAACCAATATTTCTTACAGTGTCGACCATACCTACCTACTAGCATCATTTGCTATTCCGTGCATATTCATTATGCCTTGTTTTCTTCCAAATAAAATGTTAGCTTGTTATGAGAAAGTTAGTTAGTAAAGCTCTCACGAACTTGATGGCACACTTTATTTCTTGCACTTAATAAACCTGAACCATTGTGACTGTCCATGAAAGTTATATGCTTCCAAATTATAGGCTGGGAGTTAGTAGAACCGTGTTGTCACGGGGAACGCTTTCAACACCTGTAAATATATACCTAGTTGATATCATGCTCTTTTGTTTGCGGATGCCGACAGTGTTAAATAAAAGGGGAGCTTGTAAGTCCATGGAGTTAGGTATATGTGTTAGAGAAACGCCTGGGCCACTAGCCTAAGCCATGCCTAATCATGGTGGAAACTTGCAGCATAACCATAGTGAGCAATCTATGAAGCATTCTCCTTATAAAAAACAGATAGAGATAGAGAAAAAAAGAGACACATGAGAAAAGAGGAAAGAGAGAAAAAGCGCCATTTTCCCATGGCAAATAAGAAGATTGCTGAGATGCTTATTGTCTGCTTGCCTTGACATTTTGATTATGGGATAGCTCCTGTATCATGTGCAAGGGGTACCCCATTGGCTCTTCTCTATGATACGCATGTATTTACTATGACAAGAACTTGCAAGTAACTAAAGTTGAGTAGCATTAGGAGCGGCCCTCGTACTCAAAGGACATGAGATTTCTAGTTTATGGTCTGCCAAGCATATAACTCACATTGGACCTCACTTTCACCATAACCATCTAAAGATGCCTATGATAGGGGCAATGAGAGGTCAAAGCTAATGAGTACCATACCTTCAGCATTTGGAAGCCTTTAAAACCTTTCAAAACCTTTTCACTTCCTTGTTGAGTCACCACTTATTCTATGAGCACCTTCTTGAGAGCATAGTTGCCATTCTTATTGTAATGTGCTTGTCTCAAAAATTGGTTAATTATTTCATGAATTTGATTCTTGTATCTTTGATATCTTTACTTCTAGTCTTTACTTGAACTTCAGAGGTGCCTTGGCATTTATGTTGTGCTCTACAAACAAAGGAAAGCGAGATACCGCTCTATCATACATTCTTATGAGCATTGCATTGTTGCTTATGTTTATGTTTCTTGCTACTTATTATTATTGAGTTGCAATCTATTCATAGCTTGCAATGACTATTGAGTAGACTTAGTTGCATAGTCCTTATAATGAATTGTATAAGTATCTACTCCTGTGCTAAGAATTACATCATATGAAGCAAATTTGTTCGTGAAAGTTCTTTTATCGCACTCACTGTTCAACTGAATTCCTTGAGGACAAGCAATAAGTTAAGCTTGGGGGAGTTGATACGTCCAAAACATATCTACTTTTCCGAACACTTTTTGTATTGTTTATCCTCTAAACTTGTGTGATTTGGATTGGATACAACTAACATGGACTGAAGATGTTTTCAGTGGAATTACCTTGGTATCTAGTTTTTGTGCAGAAAATCAACTCTCGGGAAAAATTCCAGAAAATATGCCAAAAATCCTATTTCACCAGAAGACTCACGGAGCCAGAATATGAGACGGAGTGGAGGCCTGAGGGGCCCACACCCCCAGCCGCGCGGGCTAGGCCTGGCCGCGCCTGTAGGGGGTGTGGGCGCCCCAGGCACCCCCTCGGCCTCCCTCTTCACCCATAAGTTGTCTTCTGACCTAAAAACTCAGGGGGTTCGACGTTTTTCTAGAAAGAGTTCTGCTGCGCCGCCACCACCAGAAACCGCGATTTGGAACCAGAAACTCCGTTCTGGCACCCTGTCAGGACGGGGAATTTGGAGATGATTATCACCATCATCATCACCAATGCCTCTCCATCAACCATCCATGTTTCCCTCATCCATGAGTGAGTAATCCCCCGATGTAGGCTATGGGGATGGTAGGGATTGGATGAGTTCTATCATGTAATCGAATAAGATTGTTAGGGCATGGTGCCTAGTATCTCTATTAGTGCTATTTGACTTTGTTGCAACTTGTGGTGCTTAATGCTTGTCACTAGGGCCCTAGTGCCATGATCTTAGATCTGAACTTATTATTGATTCATGATGATAGTATTGTTTGTGATATTATAAGCAAGTTGTGTACACATATCACTATCCGGATCCAAAGGCCCCGAAGTGAGAGAAATTGGGATAGTCGGAGTGGATGGTTGTGATGTTTGGATCAAATGTGTTCACAGAGTGTTAATGCTTTGCTCCGATGCTCTATTAAAACGAGCACCTTAATTGCCAGTAGTTCCCTTGAGGCCCCGCTGCAACGGGCTGGCAGGAGAAAAGATCTTGTGCAAGTTCTCATTGCGAGCACGTATGACTATATATGGAGCACATGCCTATGATTGTTTAGTACTTGGATGATTTATCTTATTTATCTGCAATTTCCCTAGATCTTGAAGTTACATGTTTAGAGTTGTCCATGCAACGCCCGTCCATCCATCCCTATACCTACCGCAGTCATATCCTAATGTTTGCTACTACTGTTACTATTGCTCTTGTTCTACTACTGCTGTTACTTTTCTAGTGTTACTACAAAACTGTTGCTACTCATAAACTACTGTGAGCAAGAACCATTTCCAAGTGCAGCTGAATTGACAACTCAATTGTTAAGGCTTAGAAGTATTCTTTATCTCCCCTTGTGTCGAATCAATAAATTGGGTAATACTACCCTCTAAGACTATTCTGATCCCTATACTTATAGGTCATCAGCTAGCCACACCTGTGCATTGTCACGCTCTAATGTGAAGGGTATGACGCATACAGAGGATGCATCGTTCGACCCCCACTGACATGACATTACAGTGCATCATACTTGTGCCATGGTGGACGCGTTGCAACCGGTTAGACGAGCGTGCCACCGCGTTTCCCCTCGCTTCACTAGAAAATACACACATTTTTTATATTTATGTATACCCTCGTGTATATAAATCCAAATAGTTTATAATTTTCAGAGAATAAAAGGAAATGCATGGACACGCATATACGAAAATTATACGCCTTTGTACACTTTCCTTCTAGATTATGGAAGTAAAGTATCGGCGGTAACCTCGTTATTTCGTGTGGATATAGAGGTTTGTCTCCACAAAGAGAGAGAGAGGTAGAGGGAGGGAGAGAGGGGGGAGGGGGGCTATCTTGCCCGTTAGATCACAGAGGATCAACGTTGGGTGGGCACGATCCGCATGACAACCGTCTCGACCAATCAGGGCGTACCGACCAAAGTGAGGACGGGTTATCATAAGAGGGGGAAATCCGAGTACTACAATTTTCATATCAACCCTAGACACAACACACACACACAAACACACAATGGAAAATTCATCAAAAATCAAAAAATATGAAACCATCTTGAGTATCCCCTGTGTGTCACTCACTACCAACATAAATCATAAGCAAGAAAAACTAACACTTTTGGCACACGACGCACCCCCCGGATGGCTATCGAGTAGGAGTTAACATGGCTTTCAACCCTAGACCCCCCCCCCCCCCCTCACTGCCCAGAATGTGGATCTACTGTGCGGATTGAGCCTAGATCCCTCTTGGCATTCTAAGCAACTTATCCAACAAGAGATTCCAGGGTTCTATGGAGAAATCCAGAGTTTCCATTTACCGACTCCGGAAAACCGATGACTCTACAAAGGAGGTGCGAGAATTGAGCTCACCCTAGGGACCGAGGCAATTTACATGCATTCTACATCGTGGTGGACCGCCATCCCTGGGAGGTTGGTGCTCATCTCGTGGTGCAAGCATATACTGTATTTTTCTCGAGTTATGCCCCTCTAATTGCGGTTTCTAACTATAGGTACCCTAGAAATTGCCCTGGATTTTCCGGAAAAAATGTTTTGGGGTGCCCCATGGGATACCTAGGCTGGGCAAGTGCCTAGGTTCAAGGTTGCAATAGCCCTCGCGTGCCTGCGCACGCCAGCGGGTTTGCCGAATTTGCCCACCCCCGAACCCCGGCAATGGGAAATTCATAAAAAAACAAAAAAAAATATGAAACCAGCTCGAGTGGCCCCTATGTCTCACCCACTACCAACATAAAATCATAAGCAAGACAAATCGGGACTTTTGGCACACGGCGCACCCCCGGATGGCTATCGAGTAGGAGTAAACATGGCTTTCAACCCTAGAACTCCCCCTCACTGCCTAGAACATGGATCCACTATGAGGATTGAGCCCATACCCGGCACCTAGCCCCCTCTCGGCATTCTAAGCAACTTCTCCAACTAGAGATTCCAGGGTTCCATGGAGAAATCCAAAGCTTCCATTTCCCAACTCCGGAAAACCGGCGATTCTGCAAAGGAGGTGCGAGAATTGAGTGCGCCCTAGGGCCCGAGGCAATTTACACACATGCTACGTCTTGGCGGACCGCCATCCCCGGGAGATTGGTGCTCATCTCTTGGTGCAAGCATATACTGTGTTTTTCCCGAGTTACGGCCCGGTAATTGCAGTTGCTAACTGTAGGCACCCTAGAAATTGCCCTGGATTTTATGGAAAAATGTTTTGGGGTGCCCCATGGGGTACCTAGGCTAGGCAAGTGCCTAGGTTCAAGGTTGAAATGGACCTCGCGTGCCTGCGCACGTCGGCAGGTTTGCCGATTTTTGCCACCACCCCGAACACCGGGAATGGAAATTCATCAAAAATAAAAAATAGGAAACCAGCTCGAGTAGCCCCTGTGTGTCACCCAATACCAACATAAAATTATAAGCAATACAAACCGGGACTTTTGGCACACGGCGCACCCCCCGGATGGCTATCGAGTAGGAGTTAACATGGCTTTCAACCCTAGACCTCCCCCTCACTGCCCAGAACGTGGATCCACTGTGTGGATTGACCCCAAACCTGACACCTAGCTCCCTCTCGGCATTCTAAGCAACTTCTCCAACTAGAGATTCCAGGGTTCCATGGAGAAATCCAGAGTTTCCTGTATCCCGACTCCAAAAAACCGGCGATTCTGCAAAGGAGGTGCGGTAATTGAGCGCACCCTAGGGCCTGAGGAAATTTACACGCATGCTACATCTTGGTGTACCGCCATACCCGGGAGGTTGGTGCTCATCTCGTGGTGCAATAATATACTGTATTTTTCCCGAGTTACGCCCCGGTAATTGCTGTTTCCAACTGTAGGTACCCTAGAAATTGCCCTGGATTTTCTGGAAAAAAATGTTTTGGGATGCCCCATGGCGTACCTAGGCTGGGCAAGTGCCTACGTTCAAGGTTGCAATGGACCGCGCGTGCCTACGCGCACCGGCGGGTTTGCCGTTTTTCCCACCCTCCCCCCCCCCCCCGAACCCCGGGAATGGGAAATTCATCAAAAATAAAAAAAATGAAACAAGCTCGAGTAGCACCTGTGTGTCACCTACTACCAACATAAAATCATAAGTAAGACAATCCAGGACTTTTGGCACACGCCGCACCCCTCGGATGGCTATCGAGTAGGAGTTAACATGGCTTTCAACCCTAGACCCCCCACTCACTGACCAGAACATGGATCCACTGCAAGGATTGAGCCCAAATCTGGCACCTAGCTCCCTCTTGGCATTCTAAGCAACTTCACCAATTAGATATTCCATGCTTCCATGGAGAAATCTAGAGTTTCCATTTACCGACACCGAAAAACCGGCGATTCTGCAAAGGATGTTTCTTTGTAAGTCCGATCCGCGAGTAGGCTGTTCTGCGACATGATTCGCCGCGCTTATAATATTCAAAATATATTACTATATGCACCTCCCTTTGCCCTATATCAATAGGAGCTCGTGACCGAGAACGTCTCTTTCACAACCATAACCCCTTCTCCACGACATCTCGCTGTGCCATACGCCGCCACCGGCTTTCCCGCGCCGTTCCCTGACGATAGCAACTGACTTGAACCTTAAGTTAGGAAATCGTTTGGCTAGCGTTTGAATTTATCTTACAAATTATTGCTATCGGCATAACTAACTGCACATCTATTCTCTGATTTCTCTACGATCTTCAGATGTGGGAGCCGCGCAGCAAGGAGTAATCAGATCGCCATCCCTTGAATATGGAGGGTATCCTCACGCGCAACATCCTGGAGACGTACGGGATCGAGTGCTCCCACCATGGATTCTCTCGCCGTTACCCATACTATGTGCTCCCAGGGCAAGAGCTCGCGTGCTGGCACGACGCGTGCTGCTGCACGAAGCCCAGCTGCAACTACACCGGCCTGCCGGCAAAGCTCGTGGTCCACCTTGCAAGGGATCACCCGATCGAAGTGATTAGGCTCTCCTATGGCTACTCCATTCTTCTCCAAGAGAATGTGTCGTTCCCTGAGCCGGTACGCCGCCGGCTTGTTTTGCAGGGGGGACGGCTCTGTTATTGTCTTGACCATCACCACTCGCATTCCGGGAACCGTTCGAGGAACCGTCCCTTGGTCCACCTTCGTGTCTGCGGTATGCGTCAGGTTGGTGTCGTGCGCATGGACGATGTACACTGTGAGTATGTGGTTGCCTGCCCAGCTGCCGTCATCCGATGTTGTGCAGGTGAGGGTCGTATCGCCGAGCTTCCCGATGCTGGGCGAGGTGGAGTTTATGGACCTAAGGTCGGTCCTTTGTATTCCATCCAAGTACCTTGTCGATGCTGTACCGGCCAAGCAGATCAATTTCTGCATTCACATCGAGAAGACCTACAAGGAGTTGTAGAACTTATGTTGTGCTTAAATGTAAGCCGTAATCAATACTAGTCCGGTCTGGAGAGCATACTTGTCGGACAAATGTATGTTAGTCGCAGTTCTGTAATAATACTCCTTGGTGTAATACATGTTGTTATATTTATCTATAAATTTGGTCAAATTTGATAAAGTTTGACTTAAGAAAAAGCTAGAAATACACTTATTTGCGGACGAAGGGAGTATTCCTTAATAATCGTGCATGCTCCACCTGCCAGTGTCACGCTTTCCATGTGTCACGCACATAAGATGTTAGATGTGTTTGTGTTATAATAGCCGTTTGATTTTGTTGGTAGGGCTGGCGTTCTTTAATTCTCCCCCTTCCCCTCTAAGCCATTGTCCTCACTCCATCCCTTAGCCGCTAGCAGGTGGCGCACCACCCCACCAGCGACCTATCCCGCCGCCACCCCGCTCCTCCACATACTTCTCGTCATGGCTTCACGGGGAGACGGCCAGGAAACACGTGAAGATCACAGAGACGATGAAAGCGACATGAGTCGTCTCATACCTTACATTTTATGGTGATTTATTTATTTTGAGCTAGATCTACTCTGATTACTCATGTACGTCTGGTGTGCAAGGTCGTTTCGACTTTGTACAACTTCGATTATCACGGTTTAGCGGAGGGAGAGAGTTCTCCCCGTTGTAAAAAACATGAGCTCATGGCCGCTAAATTTGTAGCATTCGAGGGACGCAACATAGGAAGGAGGTTTTTAGGGTGTGGGCAGGGTGAAGCGTGGCCAACCAAAATTTGTGGCATCGTCAAATGGGTAGAACCGGAGTGGACACTGTCTATGCAGAAATCGCTAGATAAAATATGGGAGAAGAAAGCTGAGATAAAAGAAGCCTTAGTCAGCGCACTTCTTGAGAGTGCTGAGATGAAGTTAATGGCCCTTGTTGATGCACCAACCCTTCACCGTGAAATCCCTAGGTTGGAAGCCAAGGTTAGCAAAGTCGGCAAGGAGAGGGACATGGCGATGGCCTTGAAGGCTAAATTAGAGAAAGACATGACTGCATCAAGGATTGAACTGCACGAGAATAAAGTCCACGATGTCACAACTACCAATATGCATAGGTTCCTAAGGATCAAGGTGGAGAAAGAACTGACGAAGGATTCCAAAAACATGGCACTAACGATTCAAACCCTGGAGTGGCAGAATGAAGGGCGTCGTGCTAAGGTTAGGAAGATAATGTATGTGTGTGAAAACTAGGTTTGTTCATATTAAGCTCCCTACTGTTAATTGTAATAGTATTTGTCGACCAAGTGGTCTAAAGTCTGAACTAGTAGGAGCCAAGCTGAAGCATGTCCAGGGATTTTCAGTTGTGTGTGGGAATGCTCGGAACAAAATGTAATAGTATTTGTCGACCAAGTGGTCTGAAGTCTGAACTAGTAGTGTCTGCTCGGAACAAATTGGGCATCTGTTCGTCTATCTTATGCCATTCTTTGTTCATTTTTTCCGATGGTGGTAATCTGACTTTGCTAGTTTGTTTAAGCGGAATCTACGTGGATTCTGTCGCATGCAAAGGGCACATACACAATTTATATTATTGAAGCACGAGCACATGTTATTGGGCTAAACACAGCTATCCATAATTCTCATTGCAGCCAGCCAAACCCATTACAATACTTGTACTCGCATTAACAGAACCGAAATTGCAACCAAACCTAAACAACATCTAGACCTAGATCACGACACTATTGTCGGAGTCCACCTCAATTGGTGACCCCTCCAGGCCCTTCCTAGCGACATCCACTCCCTCCCGTGGCTTGCCCTTCGCCAAGGAGGTTTCAATGGCGTTCTGCATTTCTTCATCGCCGTCCTTATCCATGTCGGAATCAACAACGATGAAGGGGACGGGTGGCAATGGTCGAGCCCCTTTGCGCCTGGTGGCTTCGCATCGAGCTTGACGCCGTAGCAGTGCGTCTGCAGATAGGAGGGGCCGAGCTCCGAGATGCAGCGCATACATTCGGCTCAAGAAACAATGGCCATTTTATATTGCGACGGTAGGATCTAGGGGTGGATCCGCCACGGCGATCCCGACCGCGAGCGCTGGAGTGGATGGATCTGCCACTGTGAGCCATGAAGGCAGATTTTCCCTAATACAGGGTGTACGGGGAGGGTGGAAAACTGTGGGACCAGGCGTGTGATGGCTACTTGGCAAAGCCTCCCAGCGATATGTAGGCGGACATGAGGCCAAATTTTTTTGGTCAATGAGCGCGAAAGGGCCTTTGAACAACGAAGGCGCGAGCTTTGGGGGAGCCCCACCTGTCAGCCCAAAGTGGACGGTAGGATGAAGGAAATAAGCCCGAGAGGAAATCATAGATATGATTATATTTCTTATGTATCCATGAGTTATTGTAATGTTCCTTGAATATCCATATCAGGAAACTTGTATTGATTGGCAATTATGTGAACTGTTTGTGAAACTCTTTACTTGTGTGGTTATTTAATAGTTGTCCCTAGTCGGAGTTCATGTGGGGACACATGTGAATATTAGAATCGCACATCAATTGGTTGATGACTATGTTTCGCAAGTCATAGACATGGATATGTCAAACCAATGATGTGGACACATGTTATGAACATGGGGTTGGACTGACCCAACTTGAGACTGGCAATTAGTTGCAACTCTCTCTCTACACATCGTGTACATTTTGTCCTTAGACCTGATATTGTCGCATGTACTTGAGATGTGTATCGACCTACTTTGGGGCTATCAAACGCTGCTCCATAACTGGGTAGTTATAAAGGTAGCTTTCGGGTTTGTCCTGAAGCATGTTGCAAGGCATGGTCAATCAAGATGGGATTTTCCCTTCTCTACATGAGAGACATATCTCTGGGCCCCTCAAGTGATCGGATCCATAAATGCATGGTCGTGCTACATATGGTTAAGAGTTAACCTAGTAAAGGGATTCTGAATCACAGTATCGATAAAGCGAGGTCAGCTTGGAGCTAGACTAAATATCATGAGGCAAAGGGAAAGACATGTACTAAACCTTGTGATGGTTCGTCAAATATGATCTTTGTATGCGCTTAGGAGTTGGGATGTCTTTCTAGAGGCCTCTACCAACTATTGATAGATTGAGGGTATTCATGTCATGTCTATACATATATGAACCTATAGGGTCACACACTTAAGGGGATGGAAGCCTAATGAGGATTAGATCCGAATTATACCATGCTTAGGCTACTAATGGGCTGCTAATGTAGAAGCCCACTAGGGACTCCTATATAAGAGAGGGTGGGGCGATCTGACCAGGGTTAGACCATTCCACCCAGCCGCCACCCCTCACGCTTGTGTTGCACGTGCGGACCTAGCAGTCCGGCGTCTGACGCTTCCACCCTGTATGTGTGGATACCTCGGAGGTGCTGCATCTGTAGAACTTGGAAGAGCCACGCAAGGGGAGATGCTCATGGGACGAGGATGTGGAGGATACGTAGAACATATACACTGACTCGACGCGCTTCATCAAGTTCCGCAGCTGCGCGTCAAGTGGTAATCCCGTGATCTATGACAACAGTAATCCTGGTTTACATAATAGAAATTTTTGATTTGCGCTAGTGTAGCCTACCCGTATCCCTTCATAGGATTCTCCTCGAGTTATTGGGTGGGATAAATCAAGTTTCACTGTTCCCCTGCCCTGACATCCAAGGCTGTTCCGATGTCCCCTCTTTCCTCTACCCTCACTCCCCTAGCCCATCGCTCGCAGCTCATGCAGTTCGTCTCGGGCGGAAACAAGGTCGGCTCGACACCGCCAGGTGGGTGCTCCCATCAGGTACCGGAAGACTCCCTATGATTAATACCCCGAGATGCTATGTTTGTGCGGTGAGAAGATGTCGAGATGGATTTCTTGAACCGACGAAAATACTACAGGAAAATTCAGCAACTGCGGCATCAGAGCAGTAACCTTGTATGCTATGCGCAGTTAGTAACCCCGATCCGGGAACCGTTATGTAATTTTGTGTTTGTTTTCTTCAATTGTTCGCAAGAAGGAAGGGGACCGGGATGTGACAAGTTTGTGTGGATTGAAAAGCCCCTTATAGGTTTTCACAAGGAGTTTGTTCAGGATCTTCGTGATGCTGTGTGGGACAAGGAGGAGATTCATGCGCTGGAGCGAGAGATCCGGGAGCTTCGCCAGATGGAGGGAGGCAGGAGCAGGGAGGAGGTGTGCATGCTAAGTTGCGGAAGCAAGCTGGTGAGATGGACGAGTTAAATATTGGGCCAAAAAGTGGAATCAATTTCCTGATTATCTGGGCATTATCTGTTTCCTTTGTTGTTTATGTTGCCATAGTGTTTTCCAGCAGCTAAAATAAATTGCCGCTTCGTGGGATTGTAGCAGATTAGAACTTGTTTTTCAGCTTAGAACCTTTTAATAAGTTTAATGCTAAAAACATGTATTTAATACAACTGGCGCAACCAGTAAGCGCTTATATAAATTATGTCTGTGCCACTACCATCCATCGAACTGGAGAAGCAATCCCCATCGGCTTTGGTGCTGCGACTGTATAGATAGTAGTGGTATATTCACAATTTCAGCTTCACCAAGTGTCTTCAGACATTACCAAATCTCAAGTCGCTATGAGAGCGGGATTACATAGTCAATGAACAGATAAGTACGAGAATGTGAAATAACTCATATTGTCTTAAGACACCGCTACATGATTGTTTCACCCGACAATTCCCACGGACACAGCTCTAGAATTTTATAGAATACATAGATAGGTTCGACATCAACACATTACTGTGCTTCTTTGGTGCCATCCTTCTTACCCTTCCTAGGTGCCACTTCTTTGCCTCGGTGTCCTATGTCTTCTTCATTGCCCGCCTTCCTCCTCTTCCTGGGTGCCAGCTTTCTTACCTTCACATACTCTACATATCTGGGTCGAGGGAAGTCACGCAAATCAGCATCATAATCGTGTTCAGCCTCATCACTCCACTCATTTTGATTTTCCTCACGCAGCAAAATCACTGAGTCCGCAGTCATGTTTCTTACCTTGCGTTTCCTATCAAAAAACAGGACACGGTTAAGCACCTAATATCTACAGAGTACGAACGATTTTTTTTGGATAGGTACCATCTCATACCTAGTATTGGGTGAATTAAGAGGACACCCCTCTGCTCTATGGCCTATAAGACGGCAGATCTTGCATCGGTTTTTTCCCTTCTTGCTACCACTAGAACCTAAACTAGCCTTCTCCAGAAAATTCTTAAACCTCTTCACTGGTGGTCTACCTCTTCCCCTTTTTGTTACAGGCCGGCACAGCTCAAAACTAAGTTGGACTTGAGGCCACTGAGATGTGTCAGTATAGGGCTCGACGGAACCAGTGTACACATCTCTGAACTTTTCCAGAGAGAAGTGGTCAGACAAATATTGATCCAAATGTGGTAGAGTTCTTTTCTTCACCAAGAAGACCAATGCGTCATCGCATGGTTTCCCGGTATGCTGCCACTCTAAGTAGGTGCATTCCCACCGCTTGATGTTCAAAACATCCCTATGGACATTTTTTGACATATCAACCACCTCACAGTTGCTGTTTTTTGACGGGAGAACCCGAAGATGACCAAGCCCTAGGCTTCTCTTATGCAGTTGTTGTACAACAAACGGTAGCATATGTCCTCTAAGTCTCCGACCAATCTCTCTCCTTATATTTAACAGCTTCATGATTATACCCCGTATGCCGTCCATCAACATATGAACAGGACAGACTTTTATGTCCTTCACCCAGTTATTCAAGCATTCATCTAGGTTGTTGTTTATGTAATCAACTTTGATGTCAGGGTTGAACTGACTCCTCTTACATTGCTGCGAATGATGTGCGCCCAAGTACTAGGGAAGATCTGGGGATTCCGCAAAAATCTTGGTCATGAAATATTCGCAGCAACCGGATCAGTAAGATCTAGCAGCAGCAAACATGTAACCAAATACGCTGCATGCGTAGTGTCTGTACAGGTTGAACATCAGGTGGGCATGGCATTCTCTACCCTCAGCTCGCGGGAACACCTCCTTCACTGCATTCGTCAGCCCTTTGCATGCATCTATGGATATAGCCAATGGATCCATTTGTCCTATAGATCTCCCGAGCTTCCTCATAAACTAGACCCAGTTTTCCTCTGTCTCTATATCGAACAACCTGAACGCCACTAGGAACATCCAGCTGTGACCATCCAATGCTATAGCAGATGCTAGGCAGCCTTTCCATTTTCCAGTTAAGACAATACTATCTATGCTCAGATATGGCCTACATCCGTCCTTGAATCCCTGGATGCAAGGTTCAAGCGCCATGAAAAATCTGTTGAAATAAATTTTACCACCTTCCGATTTAGTGTAGATCTCCACAACACTCCCTAGACACCTAACATGTACCTTAGACTTGAAGTTGTACAACATCCTGAAGCTATTCGTCCAATCCCCATGCAAGATTTTCAGAGCTTTCTCTTTACCTTTCCAAACCATGTAATACGGTAGGACAATGTTGTACTGAGAAACGAGTTTATTCTGAATATTCTTCACGGTCTCCCTAGGGTTATGCTTTAGTATGGACATAGCCTGTAAATCCACCCACTCCATATTACCATCGAGGATTTTAGCATGCTGCCCGTCGCACACATGTGGGGAGGGCCCAATTTGTTCACCTGCAACACAGATTAATTTATAGCATAAGCAGAGTTGCCAGATAGATCTTGCACATCAACTTTATTTATATTATAGAGTGAAAAATGATAAAGTTGAAATGGTTTGCTCCTTTCATTGCCAGGATATGCTGATTGCCTTTGACGTGGGTAGGGCTCTGGCTGTGATACTCCACAGACAAGGTATCACCACCAGTCCATTCTTCCACTTTAACCTGCAAACGGACTCATACCTCTGGGCAGTGTTCTTCAGTCTATGAACATCAAACTCCCCCTTGATACAAAAATGCCAGAATGACATCCTGAACTCATGCATGATGCTGAACTCGGTGCCAACCGAAATTAGGATCCTCGTGGTCATGTATCACCTCGTCTATATCGGGACCCAATTCATCAACTACAATTCCAGCCCCATCCATAAGTGTCTCGTCGATCTCATCATCACCGGATTCTTGATGCTCCATAGTGCCATCTTCTATATCTGATTTAGTATCTTCACCATCCTCACCAATACCTAGCACTGCACACATTGTATTGACTACTAGGGGTGGAGCTGCACCATCATTAGCACCTACATGGACCGGAACATTGTCCCAATCTACCTCCTCGGCAACTCTGTTTTCTCCCAAATGCTCTGTTGGTGCTACTGCAACCATAGGGGGTGGTCTTACATTGTCATGCATCACATGTTTGTCGGCAGACAAACATTAATCAAATTCTATTTCATCTCGACTGTACATAACCCTCTTGCTCTTCTTGTGTACATCCTCCTTCCTGATGGAATCCTTCCTGATGGTATCATTCGTGATGGTAGCCCCATTAGGGCTTGACCTCTGCGTTGTGTTCCTCACCGAACTAACCTTTTTGCTGCTACTCCTCGGTGTAATCTCCTTCCTGTTTCCCCTCACGGGTGTTGGCTCCTGCGTGCCGACATCATTTCTTGACCTCTGCGGCGTGTTCCCCTTCGAATTAGCCATTTTGCTGATACTATTGGGTGTTTTCTCCTTCCTGCCGGCATTATTGCTGGCCCTCTGCGGCGTTTTCCCCATCAAGGTAGCATTTTTGCCGCCACTATTGGGTGTGTTCTCCTTCGCGCCGGCATTATTGCCGGACCTCTACAGCGTGTTCCTCTTCAAGCTAGCATTTTTGCCGCTACTATTGGGTGTGGTATCCTCCGTGGAGCCACCTTAGCCTTTTTGCTGCTGCTCCGGGGTGTGTTCACCACCTCGTTCACCATCGGTCTGGCCCTCTTATCTTTTTTCTGCTACTATTCGGTGTTCCATTATGACCGAATATCAGGGGTGTACTTTGCGGCGTGGTGACTTTTTCATGCAACTCTTAGGTGTCTTCTCCTCTGGTGTGGTCTGCTTGGTGATGCCCTTCTTAGGGGTGCTCTTTATAGGGATGCTCTTCCTACTCCTCTTTATGTTGCTCCTATAAGTCTCTCCTCTGTTCGAAGCCACTGTCACTTGAAACATGTCGAGAGAGGTCCTCCATCAGGTTAACCATGTTTTCTACAAGTTCTTCTTTATCATTGCCGACCTCAAATTCATGTCCAACTGTTAGCAGGCGCGCGAACATGTACACTTCCCGTCTAGTTCGACTCATCCTACTTATCGGTACGGCTAAATCACTGTCAACTTTTAATTCTATAGCCTTTTTGCTGTTGTAAGCAAAAAATGCCAACCGTGCTTCCTGGGAGGACCCCCACTCCACCTTCTCATGTAACGATGAGTTCAGATATCTGTACCACTTTAGGATCGTATGTGCCAATGGATACATCAATGTCGTCGATAATTTTTCTATGCCATCATCTAACTTTGTAGTGAACTTCTCGACACCGATATGAAAGTGTACCTTGCCATCACCATTTTCCTTAGGACCGAGACCACCAAGAGGTTCGATGACAGTATCAAATTCCAGACCATGGGCTTGTTCTCAACAACTGGTATTCGATTAGCCTCGACGGAGGCAGCTGAAGCACGTTGAACTTCACCATGGGGTTGAGGAGGACCAGCGCCCAAGACAGTAGTTCTGGAAACAGCAGCAGGGATTGGGTCAGTAGGAGGCTAAGCAACAACACCAACATTTTTGGAAATAGCGGGGCGGCCTTCCGAAGCCTTAGTTTGCACAACAGAAGAAGGGATTGGTTCAGTAGCAGGCTGAGAAATAACACCAGCAGATTCCACAATAGCGGGGGCGGACTCCCGAAGCCTTAGTTTGCACAACAGCAACACGGATTGGGTCAGTAGCAGGCTGAGCAACAATACCAGCAGTTCTGGCAACAGCGGGGCAGCCTCCCGAAGCCTTAGTTTGCACAACAACAACAACAGGGATTGGTTTAGTAGAAGGCTGAGAAATAACACCAGCAGATTCCACAACAGCGGGGCGGCCTCCCGAAGCTTTAGTTTGCACAACAGAAGCAGGGATTGGTTCAGTAGCAGGCTAAGCAACAACACCATCCGATTCCACAATAGCAGGGAGTCCTCCCAAAGCCTTAGTTTGCACAACAGCAGCAACGATTGGGTTAGTAGCAGGCTGATCAACAACACCAGCAGTTCTGGCTACAGCGGGGCAGCCTCCCGAAGCCTTAGTTTGCACAACAGCAGCAGGGATTGGTTTAGTAGAAGGCTAAGCAACAACACCAGCAGATTCCACAACAGCGGGGCGACCTTCCGAAGCCTTAGTTTGCACGACACCAGCAGTTCTAGCAATGGAAGCACGACCTGCATCCACAACAGGGTCTTGCACCACGACAAAACAGGCACTCCTTCAAGGAGGTTGCGCTGCAGAAGCATGGCGTAGACGAGGAACCACATTTTTCTTAACATCAGCGGGTATTTGAGTCAGACCACCCTGAGCTTGAATAACAGGGCCACTAGGAGTGGAAGCAGGTTCCACATCCACTATTCTACATTCCAGGAGAAACATTCGAATGTGCGGACACCGTTTCCGCAACCCGTATATCTGACTGTCATGGTTTATAGTAACCTTTCTGCGTTGTTCATCCATGAAGCTGAACCGTGCAGTCTACATCGGCCCCATTTCAATATGTTTACGCAGAGCAGCAACCCTACCAGGGATAGTGCAAATTTGCGCCGGTGCTTCTTTAATCGCGACATAAGTACCACAATTCCACTTGGCCTTCACATTTGGTATTTGCGGTTGGTATCCATTGACGCGTACCGAAACCACATAAGGGGCCTTTGGGGGGCCTAGTTGACAGAATTTTGGAAAAAAATAAGAACTGTTCTGTCAGCGTTCGGCCAGTAAACAATTCTAGGTTCGATCTATCTCTTTCAGGTCAATAGACAGATTGCAGTTATAGTTAGTGCAAAAAGCAAAGAGAAGAGTATCTCACCCGCATGTATCTAACACTTCTTTCAGGTATGATGATCTGTCATCCTCCATGCTGCCCAGCTCGTCTGTCGGCGAAGGCGGGTTAGATCCTCGGAACTGTAGGCACATCATGTGGCATTAGAGCTCGAGATCAGCGAGAGGGCGCGTCAACTTGCACCGGAAGGCAAATATCCCAAGGGATCGTTCTGGGTGGAGGGTTGATTTCGCCGCTGCCGGCGCTAGGGTTCATGCGAAGGAGTGAGTGAATTTGTGAATTTTGCAACGTTGCATGGGGTCTATTTCCTCGATTTGCCTACGTGGTTGCCGACTTGGAACTCGCGTCATGGACAGAGTAGTGACAGTAGGCCCCGGACGTCTCCTTCACGGGGCAATTGTTGGAAAGTTTGTATTTGGCAGGGATGGCATGAATTTGGCTCGAAATGGGCCTTCTGAGTGATTGGCAGCCCAAGTTTGTGAAACCCAGCGATTACATGAAACTTGGACCCCCCGTTGCACTCGCACGCTAAGTCGGACCACGCGAGTTGAAATCCCCGCCCGACCGCTATATCCGCAAGATTAACATCACGAAGATTCAATTGAACAAGAGACATGGCTGCCTTCACGCCCACAATTAGTTCGTGACACATCAGCTCTCTAATATGACCTGCATCTCGAAACTTCTCGAGCAATCCTAAAAAGCTAGCAGGTGCAGAATCTAAAGGAAATATGGTATCCCAAATTGCTGGGAGCGACGATCTTGCCCGCTTCAGCACTCGAAGTACTTGATGGACGCGATCTTGAACCATCGCAAGGACGATCGCTCGATCACGGTCCATCCAAAAGAAGCTGACAGCCTCTTGCAACACACTCCTTCTCTTCTTCTAGAAGAAGATTAACAACTGTAAAAACATAGTAGGGTGAGCTGCGATACAACCGCACTCGAAGAAATAAAGGATCAAGATGGCTTACATTGAAGTTACTCTCCCATTTTCCGCAATTCCTCCAGTAGAAACTCTTCCCTGGAAATGGCTCGTTCGGCTTTGGATTTCCACACGTCCGCGTGACCACGGATACTGAGGACATCCTTCTCCAAACTTCGGACACGATCACGCAGGAAAGGAAACTGCGATGACTCGCTCGGCGATGGGCGAGAACGAGGCGTAGGAGGTGTGATCACTGAAGCCTCACCCGAAGGACCCTAAGGGTGCACAGGCAAACACGAATATCACAAACATTTTCGACAGAAGTTGAAAGACGGATTCATACATATACATAAATAAGGCCATTGCGTGGCAAAGTGAAGCTTGTCCATCCAAAAGGCGTTACATATGCAGCGAAGAAAGAGAGCTAGACTAGCTACAAAGCAAGAAGGACCTAAGAGCCAGCACCCGGAGCAGCTTCGGCTCCAGAATAACTACTCTTGGCCGGTCGCTACTGCTCCAACGCATAGTTAGCCAGAAGATCAATGATCTTAGGACTGAAATGCTTGCAGTGGGAGGCGAAGGTGGCAAGCGCTACCTCGGTGCCATACGCCGTCATCGGCATCTTGGACGTGACCCGTGCCAGATCCAGTTGAGATCCAGACGTCATCGCCAAACCCATAGCAGCACCGACTCCCTTATGCGCGCTTGTGCTTTGCAGGAGCGTCGCCCAACAAAGCATCCGCCAGAGAGTCGACGTCTTCGAGGGCAGCACCCTTGGGGTTGACCTCCTTGTAGAACCATGCAAGCACCTTCTTGGCCTTGTCAAGAGAGCCCACGGCAGCAGAGAAGCGATCCTCGATCGCTATGGCAGCATCTTCCAGGAGATCCCCGTGCTCCAGCGTGTTGTGGTCAAACGCGAAGCCAGAAGCATCTGGCAAGAAACGCGATAATACATTCGATTGAGGAAAGAGAAATTGCACCCACGAATCTGAACACTGAAAATAATTGCAAGATGACCTACCAGAGATAGCCTTGGTAGTATCCATAAGCTTTTCAGCTATGGCCTTCTCCCGGGTTGCTGCGATGGCCGCGAGCTACTGCTCACGATCTTCAGCCTCCTTCTGCTGGTGTTGGAGGACCTCTGTAGCATCCTTCGCCTGTTTCTCTGCTTTGCCGAGGATCTTTTTGAGAGTGTTCATCTTGCAGAGAGCATCATTGTTCTCATCTACAACATGAGGAAACAAATTATGAATACAAGAGGAAACCTAACACACTCGAAAAACAAGCAAGAAGACACCTATGCAGCTCGGAGCTGCTTGAGCTCACCCTCTAGCGATAGATGCTTCTGGATGAGGAGGTTGGAACCGCGGACAAAAGGCTGTGAAGAGGCCAACAAATCTGATGAGTAAAGTTCTCGGGGGCTCCCCCTATGCAATGAAAGAGCAACACTTACGTGGTCTAGCATGGACTCCGAAGGTTTTTCTATTGTCCTCCGCATAACGAGCGCGCGAGCCTCCCGCCTCGCAGATCTCGAATCCTCTTCAACGGAGTTGGCCACCATCTTGGGAAATGAATACGTCGGCTTCGATTCCCTGATCATTTCTTCGGCCCCCTCCTCGAGGGACTCCTCCGAGTGATTACTGCTAGCACTTACAAAGAACATGATCAACAACAAGCTAATGCCTAGCACATGAATAAAGTAACAAGATGTGACCAGAGCAACTTATGATGGTATGTCCGACAACTTGAAGACAGGAGCCTCCTTCTCCTTCTCCTTCTTCTTCTTCTTCTTCTTCTTATTCTTCTTCTTCTTCTTCTTCTTAGTAGGCGGCTACGGGGCTACCGTTCGAATAGGCATAGCAGGAAAGGGTGCAGATGTTGCACCCTCATCCAACCGTGCTGCTCGAGGAAGGAGGGACCCTTCGGCGCTGGTGGCATTGCCCCATCCGAAGTTTTGCTTCAGGACCGCTTTTGGGTTTGCCTTTCGCTCGGCTTGGGGGATTCCACGGAAGGAGACTGCGTCGGGGGAAGCTCAGATTCGGACTCTGCCTCGTCGTGGTCCGGCACATCAGTGTACTTCTCAGGGAGAGGGGGCACCATCCCTGCTACCTTGAGGCCCTGCAAATTGAAGACAAGAGATGCAAAATTTTGAGTACCAATAACAAACAACACACACTCGAAATAGCGCAACGCGCAACTACCAGTTTCACCTAGGGGACGGTTTTCTTGCCATTGAAAGGGGCAGTCAAGGACTTCACTGGGAGGTCCTCATCGGCCTTGTACTTCAACAGAGGCTTAAGTGCCTTATCCAAGTCACCCGAAGACATATCCTCAGGCAAGACTCTTGTCGGGTCTCTAAGGCCATCATACAGGAACATCGGATAAGCCCTCTCTTGTAGCGGCTGCAACCGACTCTTGAGGAAGGTGCGGATGATTTCGACATTGTTGGCCTCTTTGCCAGCCACCAGCTGGAGAGCCTCCACCCGCTTGTAGAGTTTCTCCACCTCTTCGACCTCACCCTCCAAGATGTCGTTTCCCTACGACCTCTTTCGGATGATCTCTTGAGTGGAGTCGAAGGGGGCGAGCCCGTAATGTTAACCGTCCAGCTTGACCTCGTGGATGTAACCACTTCTTGTGCCATTGCTGGACGGACTCACAAAGAGAGAAAGAAAAGAACTGGATAGTGGAGAGGACAGAGATTCCACATCCACCTAGTGGATAAACACCATCGGTGCCAGATTGCCTCTTCACAGAGTAGAGTCTCCAGAAGAGGCCAAAGTGAGGCTTGATGTCGAGCGATCACTCACAAAGGGTAATGAAGCAAGAAATGTGAAGGAGAGAGTTGGGAGACAGATGGTGCAGCTGAATCCCGTAAAAGAAAAGAAGCCCACAAAGGAACTCGTGGGCGGGCAAAGAGAGACCAGAGATGAGGAAGGCGTAGAACATAGCCTGAAACACTTCGGGTGGGCGCGGGATTACCTCTTGGCCTGGAAGGATGGCGTCCTCCTTGATCTTCGATATTAGGCCGGTATCACACAGTTTGTGCAATTCCGACTCCCGCATCTCCGTCTCCCACCACCTGCCGTCGGTGGTTGTAACACCCTCAGAATCGGCCCTATGCAAGTTTCAGCGATTACCGCCAAAGCCGCATAGAAACGATTCAAAGGTGCCCACCAGGCACTTTCGTGCGGGTGGAAAACGAAGTAATACCATTACACAAGAGTCCACGATGGAACCCACAGAACAGATATATACAACAGCGACTCAAAGAGTCAAGAATACAGATATACAATTCAAAGATCCAAATCACCTTTAAAACGATATAGCGTCCGAGTACGGACAAGATGCAAATTGAGCTAAGAGCCCTGAAGAATAACCAATGGCGTCCATAACCCTGCCCAGGCCAAGCCGGAAGGGTAACCCTGCTAACGACGTCGATCTCAAAACCTGCTTAAACAAAAGGGGTGCCGACAAAGGGCAAAGGAAAAAGAGAGAGCGGTCAGTACTGAGGCCAGTACACGGCGAGACTAGAATTCGGCGGTCCTCGCCTACATAGGTATGGTGGACTGAAGCGGCAGCGCAGCATGCACTAAACAACCTATAGAGACTTGATATAACTGTCGGCTATCAGAGAGGGATAAGAAAGACCTATTCGGTACCAACCTGATGCTACCATCAAACAAACCCATCCTGGTGTTTCCCCCTCGAGACCAAACGAGTAAGTCAACCGAGGAACTCACACCGTTGGCAGTTTTATTTATTCAGTTCTCGTTGCAGCAATTACTAGTCAAGTATGGATAGTCATCCTGATATAATAAGCAGTGGGCACTTTTATTTAACCATTCCATTGTAGTTGCAACACTTACTAGTCAGATACAATTAGCATGAGATATCCCAAAACCCAGCAGTTGTTGGTACTTTTATTTAGCCATTCCGTTGTAGTTGCAATACTTACTAGTCAGATACAATGGTGGCAAGCGACAACCCAAACAAGCAATTGTTGGCAGTTTTATTTAGCCATTCCATTATAGTGAAACTGATTACTAGTCATTATAAAGTCAAATTTATATCACTACTTTAGTTATAGTTGTCTATGATCGAGATACTGTGCTCCAAGTCGTCCATAACCGCGGACACGGCTTTCAGAAAGTTTTACCCTGCAGGGGTGCACAAATAGCAACACACACTCGATCAACCTCGGAAAAACCAAATCAAAACCCAACGAGGCCTTCACGACAAAGCAATCACCAGATTCAGAAATATTTCAGGGGGCCACCCCATTAAGTATACCCGCAACGAAGTTAGCTGACTTCGAGATGGACTCAAGGTTTGTGGGGCCGGCTGTAAACGACTGGGAACCCGAAAGTGTGACTGGGCTTGTCGATACCGCGAAAACGGGTCACGATCCTAAACAGTACAGGTGCTCCTCGCACAATCGTAAATAAAGCATTAAAGCATGGCATAAGTACAGGATAGTAAATAAAACCTCAAACTAGTTTGTGACCCCAAGAAATAAGAATGAATCAAGCTCTGGCTCAGGGGGGTCCCATAATCCTCCCGGATGTGGATAGCGCGAATATTCAAGGAACAGGTATCAAGTACTCGGGGTCCTACGGGACACAAGTGGACGGTTAACAACCAAATAACATCTATTTCCCACCTGTGCCTCTGCATTTACCTACTTCAATTTTAGTTGTTAAACAGTAATTAAAGTCTTGATCATCTCCAACAATAAACACACGGCAATACTCCAACAACTGTGGTACTTGACGACACGCAACAGCACTTGAGCAAGCGACTACGACGCGCAGGTCCAACTATCTACCAAACAACAGGTAATAGGAGGTGTCCAAGGCAATATAAGGCTGCAAGGGATATCACGGGTACGAAAGCTAGAGCATCGCAACACAGATAGCAATAGATCAACAGGAGGGAATAAATACTATAAAAGTAAGATAGGTAGAAAGGGGGAGATGCTCGCCTGAAAACATTGCCGAAGGTTCATCCGAAGATCGGGTCGACACTCGCATCAACTCATCGGCCTAATCGGTGAAGAAGCAAAGCACTAGCACAAACACCGGATGTACTATTTAATACTATGACAGAAGATCGGGCATGATGCATGTATGATGTATGACATGGCAAAGGTGCAATGCAATTAGATCATATTAAGCGGAACCGGGGGTCCCGACAATTAAATATATGGTTCTAGTTGTTTAGATACCCGCCATTTAATTGTTGTCTTAACAGGACAAAACATGGCATCGGTTCGCTACACCAATTTAAATGAAGTCCGGAATAAGACGAAGATATCCCACATATAGACTCCATATTGAACTTAGGTGAATCGGCATAACGCCCCCAAACCCACATGGATATGCATGCAAGCATGAACAAATTAATATGCAACAATTTGATATTACATTTATAAAATAGGGCTCGAGAAAATGGGTCACACATTAGGGTTCGGCGATCTTGGGGTTCGATGTGGTTTGGGGTCCGGTCTCAGGGTTCGACGGAATCGGCGAGGTTCGGATACAAGAGGAGAACTTGGTTGGCGTCGGGGGCACATCGGATCCGCCCTGGTCGGTGCCGATCTTGTCGTCGATGGCGAACTTGAGTGGATCGGGTACCGGGGTCTTCGAGTCCGGGAAGAAGATCTTGACGCCTGTGACAAAGAACTCGGGTTCGGAAGAAGGCTTGGCGTTTCGATGGATCGGTCCCCGGGGTCGAAGAACTTGGCGTCCGAGAGACGATCTTGTCGCATCCGCGGTCGTCGGGCCATGTCGTCGGTCTTGTCGTCTCATGCGGAGATCTTGGCGTCCGGGTCACGGCGTCTTCGGGTCCGACTCCGGGAAGGAGAACTTGGTGTTCCGAGGGGTTTGGGTTACGGATAGGGATTTTAGGGTTAGGGTTAGGGTTTGTTTTAGGTGGGCCGGGTTGTAGGTAGTCTGGGCCGGGTTGTAGGTAGTCTGGGCCGGTTGGGCCTCTGGCCTGATCGGTCGGACCGCCTCCCCAGACAAAAACGTTTTATTTATATTATTTTGTTTTAAATATCTTTTTGGTAAAACAGTTTAGGCCAACAAAAGATCCGGACGGACCGAGGATTTTACATTTGAAATAGAGAGGGGATATTTTAGAAAATGAAAACGGGCTTTTAGAAAATAATTTTAGGCAAACAGATGCATGCTGATGTTATGATGATGCACATAATAAAAACAACAGGCGATTTTCTAGTAGTGGATTTTGCCCGGGGTGCTACAATTCGACACCACTAACAATGGATCTCGCCCTCGAGATCCGCCTCATGGTACCGGGAAGAAGGGCGGCGATCTGAATCTTCTCGCATCGTGTAGATCCCCGCGACACCACTAACAAGAGGTCGTTGTCCGTGATCGTCGAGAGAACACTCCGAGAAACAAAGGCGAAGGTAGAGGTATCAACCAATCATTCCACCTCTAACTTCGATAGAAAGAGAGAACTGATGCATTCTCATCCACTTCAATGTACACAAGCGAATAGAGTGAGTAGTCGGCATGGGGGCCAATCCATCACGCACCCAAACTATTACTCTGCATAATCAGTAGAAAAGCGTGCAACCATTCTCGGAATCATACTAAAGATCTCGATAATCGAGGTTCAGAAACAAAGGAGTGATGCAGACTCTGCATCGGATCTAGCGTAGATGATGTCGTCGCGTCGGAAAACACCGAAAGGCACGATAAGGAACAAAGAGAAGTCCACCAGACGAAGGGTTCCTCGGATAGCACGAAGACCAGATGTAGCAACACCGTTACCAAAGGAGGAAGCAAAACCCTGAAGGTACGATGGAACCCAACCACGAGAAATCCTGGACTCGAAGAGAGAGAAGAGAGCGGATTCAAAACACGCAGAGGTGAGAGGAGAGCAGCAGAGGGGTAAGGAGTAAAATCAGACCTAATCAGAACTATCCAACCGATTTTTCAAAAATAGTTTTGACACTCTACTTCGGCCGTTAGCTAGGTTATCCTACAGGATGGACTCGCGGGGTATCGCAACTGCTGAGCTCTGATACCACTCTGTAACACCCTCAGAATCGGCCCTATGCAAGTTTCAGCGATTCCCGCCAAACCCGCATAGAAACGATTCAAAGGTGCCCACCAGGCACTTTCGTGCGGGTGGAAAACGAAGTAATACCATTACACAAGAGTCCACGATGGAACCCACAGAACAGATATATACAACAGCGACTCAAAGAGTCAAGAATACAGATATACAATTCAAAGATCCAAATCACCTTTAAAACGATATAGCGTCCGAGTACGGACAAGATGCAAATTGAGCTAAGAGCCCTGAAAAATAACCAATGGCGTCCATAACCCTGCCTAGGCCAAGCCAGAAGGGTAACCCTGCTAACGACGTCGATCTCAAAACCTGCTTAAACAAAAGGGGTGCCGACAAAGGGCAAAGGAAAAAGAGAGAGCGGTCAGTACTGAGGCCAGTACACGGCGAGACTAGAATTCGGCGGTCCTCGCCTACATAGGTATGGTGGACTGAAGCGGCAGCGCAGCATACACTAAACAACCTATAGAGACTCGATATAACTGTCGGCTATCAGAGAGGGATAAGAAAGACCTATTCGGTACCAACCTGATGCTACCATCAAACAAACCCATCCTGGTGTTTCCCCCTCGAGACCAAACGAGGAAGTCAATCGAGGAACTCACACCGTTGGCAGTTTTATTTATTCAGTTCTCGTTGCAGCAATTACTAGTCAAGTATGGATAGTCATCCTGATATAATAAGCAGTGGGCACTTTTATTTAACCATTCCGTTGTAGTTGCAACACTTACTAGTCAGATACAATTAGCATGAGATATCCCAAAACCCAGCAGTTGTTGGTACTTTTATTTAGCCATTCCGTTGTAGTTGCAATACTTACTAGTCAGATACAATGGTGGCAAGCGACAACCCAAACAAGCAATTGTTGGCAGTTTTATTTAGCCATTCCATTATAGTGAAATTGATTACTAGTCATTATAAAGTCAAATTTATAGCACTACTTTAGTTATAGTTGTCTATGATCGAGATACTGTGCTCCAAGTCGTCCATAACCGTGGACACGGCTTTCAGAAAGTTTTACCCTGCAGGGGTGCACAAATAGCAACACACACTCGATCAACCTCGGAAAAACCAAATCAAAACCCAACGAGGCCTTCACGACAAAGCAATCACCAGATTCAGAAATATTTCAGGGGGCCACCCCATTAAGTATACCCGCAACGAAGTTAGCTGACTTCGAGACGGACTCAAGGTTTGTGGGGCCGGTTGTAAACGACTGGGAACCCAAAAGTGTGAATGGGCTTGTCGATACCGTGAAAACGGGTCACGATCCTAAACAGTACAGGTGCTCCTCGCACAATCGTAAATAAAGCATTAAAGCATGTCATAAGTACAGGATAGTAAATAAAACCTCAAACTAGTTTGTGGCCCCAAGAAATAAGAATGAATCAAGCTCTGGCTCAGGGGGGTCCCATAATCCTCCCGGATGTGGATAGCGCGAATATTCAAGGAACAGGTATCAAGTACTCGGGGTCCTACGGGACACAAGTGGACGGTTAACAACCAAATAACATCTATTGCCCACCTGTGCCTCTGCATTTACCTACTTCAATTTTAGTTGTTAAACAATAATTAAAGTCTTGATCATCTCCAACAATAAACACACGGCAATACTCCAACAACTGTGGTACTTGACGACACGCAACAGCACTTGAGCAAGCGACTACGACGCGCAGGTCCAACTATCTACCAAACAACAGGTAATAGGAGGTGTCCAAGGCAATATAAGGCTGCAAGGGATATCACGGGTACGAAAGCTAGAGCATCGCAACACAGATAGCAATAGATCAACAGGAGGGAATAAATACTATAAAAGTAAGATAGGTAGAAAGGGGGAGATGCTCGCCTGAAAACATTGCCGAAGGTTCATCCGAAGATCGGGTCGACACTCGCATCAACTCATCGGCCTAATCCGTGAAGAAGCAAAGCACTAGCACAAACACCGGATGTACTATTTAATACTATGACAGAAGATCGGGAATGATGCATGTATGATGTATGACATGGCAAAGGTGCAATGCAATTAGATCATATTAAACGGAACCGGGGGTCCAGACAATTAAATATATGGTTCTAGTTGTTTAGATACCCGCCATTTAATTGTTGTCTTAACAGGACAAAACATGGCATCGGTTCGCTACACCAATTTAAATGAAGTCCGGAATAAGACGAAGATATCCCACATATAGACTCCATATTGAACTTAGGTGAATCGGCATAACGCCCCCAAACCCACATGGATATGCATGCAAGCATGAACAAATTAATATGCAACAATTTGATATTACATTTATAAAATAGGGCTCGAGAAAAGGGGTCACACATTAGGGTTCGGCGATCTTGGGGTTCGATGTGGTTTGGGGTCCGGTCTCAGGGTTCGACGGAATCGGCGAGGTTCGGATACAAGAGGAGAACTTGGTTGGCGTCGGGGGCACATCGGATCCGCCCTGGTCGGTGCCGATCTTGTCGTCGATGGCAAACTTGAGTGGATCGGGTACCGGGGTCTTCGAGTCCGGGAAGAAGATCTTGACGCCTGTGACAAAGAACTCGGGTTCGGAAGAATGCTTGGCGTTCCGATGGATCGGTCCCCGGGGTCGAAGAACTTGGCGTCCGAGAGACGATCTTGTCGCATCCGCGGTCGTCGGGCCATGTCGTCGGTCTTGTCGTCTCACGCGGAGATCTTGGCGTCCGGGTCACGGCGTCTTCGGGTCCGACTCCGGGAAGGAGAACTTGGTGTTCCGAGGGGTTTGGGTTACGGATAGGGATTTTAGGGTTAGGGTTAGGGTCTGGTTTAGGTGGGCCGGGTTGTAGGTAGTCTGGACCGGTTGGGCCTCTGGCCTGATCGGTCGGACCGCCTCCCCGGACAAAAACGTTTTATTTATATTATTTTGTTTTAAATATCTTTTTGGTAAAACAGTTTAGGCCAACAAAAGATCCGGACGGACCGAGGATTTTACATTTGAAATAGAGAGGGGATATTTTAGAAAATGAAAACGGGCTTTTAAAAAATAATTTTAGGCAAACAGATGCATGCTGATGTTATGATGATGCACATAATAAAAACAACAGGCGATTTTCTAGTAGTGGATTTTGCCCGGGGTGCTACAGTGGTGCGGCTTGGGGCGGAGTCTTACTTCCCGGCGCCGGCGACGCTTGAAACCGCTGTAGCGGATGATGCCTTCTTAGACTTGCCCATTGTGGAGCAGCGACTGCGGCGGTGTGAACGAAGAAACACCGAGGGAAAAACGCGGAGGTCGTCCATTGCGCGATGAGAGAAAGGAAGTTAAGGAATGGTGGCAATGGCGATGAGCTAGAAGCAAATGGCGAATGGTTAATTTTCACTATTTTACCCACAGTATAAAAGGGGCAAAGACGATGCAGCAGAACCGTTGATTGAGAAGCCCTAAAGTGTGCCCCAGATATCACCGTCCACGTGTCAACACCAAACTGAATCATCGCACGCACGCCGTCCACTATGCACGAAAATTGAGGAGACGCCATAACTTTCGCCACGCTTATGCGTGACTCGTCAACGTCAAGTCAGGCAGTGGGATCCACGATTATCTCGTCGCATCGTCTTTGTTATCCCAGACGGTTGAGCTCACCAATCGTCAGCAATAACGTAATCAAGGCGAAGCCAGCAACGGCTCGAAGATTTCGACTGGCCATAAAAGTACTTACTCGAGTCTACGACTCAACCAACTACTCGGGGGCTACTCCTATCAGGAGCTCTAGCCGCGCACCTGATAAATTACAAGGGTCACAGGACCTCAAAAAGATCTTCGAGTCATACGTCAAGTCTACGACTCCACTACAGAGTCGGGGGGCTACTCCCATAGGGAATGCTAGTTGCGCACTCGAAAAAAATCAAATGACTGAACTAAAGTCCATGCTCGAGTCTCTGACTCCACTATGGACTCGGGGGCTACTCCCATAGGGAATGTTGTTCACGCACTCGAAAAAAATAAAATGACTAAAATAAAGTCCCTGCTCGAGTCTATGACTCGAACATACAAATTTACCCACACGTACCAACCGATTCTTAATGTCAAGCTATAAGCCCTCTTCCTTGGAAGGTCGGCAGAGAGTGGTTGACCACTACCTTTACCTTGCTTTCACCGAGACCGTGAGTCACGCACTAGGGAGATGCCGCCGTAATGGGTCGAGTCCTGAAGTCGATCCCTAATGATGTGCGCAGGGTTCAAGACTACGGATGTCGTGCATCTCTTGTTCCCAGCCACATTTACCTACCTGTTATGAATGCACCTCCTTCACCTCCTTCGAGAAGAACCAGAATGTGTATGTCGAATGGAACGCCCGAACTATGTGACTCATGGAATCTACTCAGCAAGTTAGTTTGTCGAGGGGGTTTCCAGGGCCCCGTGTGGTTGTACGCTCATCTTGGTACATAGGCAAGAACTCAGGTCCTAGTAGTGGCAAGTATGGGACTGTAAAAACCACAAGCCACCATGGCCTCCTATACAAGCCTTAGCATGTTTAACTTTCATATATGATCTTACCACGTCATCCTGTCATACTAGGTTCATTCATAGCTCTGATTCATCAACTGGATGGACCAACAATAATAGCTAAACATGGCTAAGCACAACAGAGATAATAGCTCTAGCAACGCTTCACAAGCCAAACCCTAGTTATGCTAGGAGAAGTGTATCAGGGAATATATGCTTCAAAGGTAACATGCATCATATAGGATTATTCTATCTATCGATAAAAGACTTTGGAATCGTATGCACATGGCATGAATTGAAATACTTGAAAGCATAGGATTCATATGTATGTGTGGCGCTTCGCTTGCCTTTGCCAGTTGATATCCAGAAAGCAGAGCTTTGGACATCTGGTACTCGACTTGATTATAATTGGTCAAGTATTGTTCTTCGAGATTCGACGGTGTTGATCTCGGTCTTCGATCTTGATCTTGATTTCGATATCGTATTCTACCGAGGAAGAACCAAACCACCGGAAAGAGAGGGAAACAATCAA
The DNA here is from genome assembly GCA_916181665.1 of Avena sativa. Taxonomy (NCBI): domain Eukaryota; kingdom Viridiplantae; phylum Streptophyta; class Magnoliopsida; order Poales; family Poaceae; genus Avena; species Avena sativa. The sequence continues at coordinate 53,149,930 of OV702295.1, read as the reverse complement.
CACATGGCATTGATGCAATGCTCAAACAAGTATGATGATATGACAAGTTAAATTGCATTGAAATAAACCCCTAAGGCATGCTTGACAATTTAATTGGGGTTCCGAGGGGTGCAAACCCTAACTCGGGAGAACTCGAGATACACATGAGAGGGGTTGGTCTTGTTCTCAAACTTGTCTTGTAAGTTGTTGAACAATGCATGATTATAGCTTATATAGGTAGATCTCATTTTTCTGAAAATTTTGATATATTATTTGTATTTTTCTGACTTATAAATAATAAGTTATTAATTTTACAAGTTTATATCAATTTTTGGAATTATTTAAAATAGTTTATTAAACTTTTATTGCGTCAGCATGACACAGGGTTGTCATCAAACGGGGTCAGTGATATTTTCTACCGGGACTGAGCCTAGCCATAGAAGCTGACATGTGGGCCATGGGCCACATAGGCTGCCACCGTGGCCAACCTTGTGTGCTACTAACGAGGGCATCACGTCACCACGGCGGGGGAGTGGCAGACGGTGGTCAGCGATGATGCAAGAAGGCGAGCGAGGCTACGCGGCTTGGCCCGTTCGATTCAGCGCATCAAGGCGGACCTAAAAGGGGCGGCGCCGCTGCGGGGTGGCCATCGGAGCTAGTTTCATAGTGACGACGAGCGGCGACGCTTACACGCGATCATCAGCGGAGCAAAATAGGAACCGGGGAAGGAAGCGGAGGGCACCAGGAGGATCGTGAGCTCACCAGGAGCACGACAGTGTGGTTGGCGAGCTCGGGGGAAGTCTGACGGTGACGATTTGATGGTGGCCAGCGTCGGGAACGAAAGGTTCTATTGGGCCGATTGGGGGCATCTCAGCAAGCGTGGCTTTGCAAAGATGACGAGCGAGACGAGGCAGTCGCTAGAACTTGACCATCTGAGCGAGGGGATGCCTCTAGCGGTGGTGCACCAGAGTACCTGGGGACTAGGGTTCTAGAGCTTCTATGGAAACCGAGAGGAAGCGAGGGGATTGGGAGGAAGGGAGAGGCACAGGGGAAGAGGGGCACATCTCGACGGGTCTTGTCACCTCCCGGAAGGCTGCACGGTGGCATAAATCGTGGCCGGCGTATCAACAACAATGGTGGCGACACACAGCTGTGTGTCTGCCTGAGGAAGACGAGAAATATGGGAGGGCCGAAACGTTTTCCTGGGTTGGGCCGCACGAGCGCTTCTGCTGGGCTGCAGCACGCTATGCTGAGCGACAAGGAGAGAGAGAGAGAGAAGAGTTGGGCTGCGGCCCAGAGAGAGGGAGACAGTTTTTATTTGCAAATTCTTTTTCTATTTATTTTTTCTTTTCTCTCTTTTGTAAATCCATTCGAAAATCTTTTTTGAGTATTTCTAGATTACAAGAACTTTTTTAAACATTTTGAAATACTGAATGGACCCTTTATAACCATTTGGGTTCCATAGGTTTTGCACTTTTCAAAATTTCAACACCATTTGAAATGTTTCAAATAGAGAGAGGAAACTAGGGTTTAGGGTTTTGATTCATTTGTTGCATACATTTTGAATAATGATGCTCATGAATGCACATACAAACCCTAATTACAATTTAATAAAACTAGGGTTGTTACAATGGCCAGCCGCGTCATTGTCGTCTGCCTTACGCTTCAGCCCGTGGTGGTGCCAGCCCCACGGTTTTCCCATGGTGGCAAATGGAGGCTGGAATGAGGCAGATTAATGGAGGCGGTGTGATCCGGAGGCGGATGGATTCGTGAGGGGATGGAATCAGAGAGGGAAGCAGTTGTTGGAGTAGGGAGTGAGGAACCGCCGCCGGTCTTGTCCGCGTGGAATACAAGGAGGGGGTTGTAATTAGTGAGGGTGGGCACGGGGACCGAAAGGGGGTGCAAAAATAAATCGTGAGGGGAAATGTATGGTCCCACCCATCGGCGAGGGAAGGTCGGCACATGCAAACGTGAGTACGCTTTGACTTGGGTCGTGCATGGTGGACCTCGATTCCACTGCATGCAAGTGGCGCGGAACCAATTTCATCCAGCGCTTGGGTCGCCATGTAAAGAGCATCACTAGCAATGCAACTGCCACATGGAAATATGGAATGATGCACCAGTGTGATAGAAGTTACATCACCACATCCACTTGAGTGTGTGTGTGGTCATGTGGCTCATTGTGGTTTGGTAAAAAACACATTCAATGAATCTATGGAGTCCATGTGTCAAACCATGGTTATAAATCCCCAGAAAGCCACTCGAATGCAGCTGCCACATAGAATGATGCACCAGTGTGAAAGAAGTTGCATCACCACATCCATTGTAATGTGTGTGGTCGTGTGGATCATTGTGGTTTGAAAAGAACAATGCAAATGACTCTGGGGACTCCATGTGTCAAACCATGGCCATAAATCCCCAGAAAGCTACTGTGATGCAGCTGCCAAATATGGAATGATACACTACTGGGGCATAAGATGCATCACAACATCCACTTGAGTGTGTGTGGTCATGTGGATCATTGTGGTTTGGTAAAAGCATCTGAAAAGTACATTTGATCTTCTGTGATCCCAATATGATGTAAAACCACACAAGCATGTTAATAGAAGGTTTAAATTTGGTACTTGCTTCACAAATGAAAGCCCTTTTCGAGTTTGAGGGTGAAATTTTTGTAATTTTCAAACCAAAAAGGCTAGATATAATGCTACCATCATTAGGAATGTGGTGATACCCCCTTTTTCCAAATTTGACTCCATTTGAAGAATGGTAGATGAAAACATGGTACACAAGTTGCTCTTTCGAGTAGTTAGACATGATCGTTGACCTAACTACCCCCATTACACAGTGGACTGCTAGGGGGACATTTTTTCAAAAGTTTTTCATATTTGCCACACAATGAACAAATTTGAAGGTTTCCAAGAGAATTTCTCAATTTATTATGAAATTTACAAGGCTTGGTCAACCCAGGGTTGACCAGAGTCCTTCGAGATATTGTGAAAGCATCTAAAAAGTACAAGTGATGTTATGTGGTCCCAATGTGATGTACAACCACACAAGCAACTAGAAGGTTAAAATTTTAGTTTTAGTATTTGCTTGACAAATGAAACCATGTTTTTGAGTTTGAGGGTGATTTTTCAAATTTTGAAACAATGATGGCTAGATAGAATGCTAGCATCATTAGGGACATGGTGATACACCCTTGTGCCAAATTTGGGTCCATCTAAAGAAAGGTAGATGAAAAAATGGTACACAAGTGGTTGTATCAAGTAGTCGGACATGCTCGTTGACCTAACTAGCCCACATTTGATAGTGGACCGCTGGGGGCATTTTTCCATGTTTGACATTTTTCTTGCAAAGTATTTTCCACACAATGACCAAATTTCAAGGTTTCATAAGAATTTGAGAATTTCTAATTTTATTATGAAATTTACAAGGTTTGGTCAAAACAGGGTCCAAATGTGATGTACGACCACACAAGCATGCATCTAGAAGGATTCAAATTGTAGTGCTTGTACTTTCCTCACAAATTAAATCCTGTTTTTGAGTTTGATGGTGAAATTTTTAAAATTTTCAAAACAACATGGCAAGATAGAATGCATGATATAAACATTATGTACCATGGCACAAACACATGTATATAATTACACAATAAGTCACGATAATTCCCATACATATTAAACATGGTTCGTACACTAATAATTCCACATGACCAACAGAAGTTCTTGACAAGCTACCAGACATATAAAGAAACATAACTGAAAGTAGTAAAATTTAATTCACTCCTCATCAGACCACTTGATGCGCTTTCCATCTTTCCTAGGAGACCAACGACCATCATTCCATATGTCGCTTGTGTTATTGGCCTCCCACCGTTGACGATATGAAAGTTCATCCCACCTGGAAGGGGCCTTGGCTTCCGTATCTTCTCCTTCAGCTGCAGCCTCTCTGTTTCCGGCTTCAGCTGCAGCCTCTCTCTTTGTAGTTTCAGCGTCACGCTCAGCTATTCTGCATTTCCGACAAAGTCCTCCCCTTTGCTTGTCTTTCCTCTTGCAACTAGGTAAAAACACAAGGAAAGTTTGAAATAAATGGATCTGAGCATACAGCCAGTAGGTCACGTGGCTACATATTTCAGGTTTATATCAGACAATGGCGTATCCTCCCAAAACCATGCCTATCTCCAGGGAATTCTTCCTTCATTTTGGTGTATGACGGATCGATGATTCTAGCCACGAGACTAGCCATTCCATCCCTCTTCCCGTCCCTTTTGATCTTGACAAGATCTTGAATATCGATCCACTTGTGCTCAGGAATTTTGATTCCCGCATGAGAAAACTTGACATAATCAGATGTTTTGTCGACAGTGCAGAAAACAATTCGTTTATGCAAAAGGAATTGGCGCAGCGCCAGACACTTCTTGTCACTCCTGGAAGTATGTAGTTTGTCATCATAAAATGCATGACCAAAACAATGACAAAATGAGTAACTACAAATGTTGTCCATGCAAGATCATCATCTCTAAATATATTTTTAAGCTACAAAAGTTTAGTAAATGCAAATTTTTTGTTTGTATCTAATAGATAGATCTTGGTACATAGTTCACATCGTAGGAAATTTTTTGTTTTCTATTCTGCGAAACCTACATGTACAACCACACAAGCAACTAGAAGGTTACAAATTTTAGTTTTAGTATTTTCTTGACAAATGAAACCATGTTTTTGAGTTTGAGGGTGATTTTTCAAATTTTGAAACCATGATGGCTAGATAGAATGCTAGCATCATTAGGGACATGGTGATACACCCTTGTGCCAAATTTGGGTCCATTTGAAGAAAGGTAGATGAAAAAATGGTACACAAGTGGTTGTATCGAGTAGTCGGACATGCTCGTTGACCTAACTAGACCACATTTGATAGTGGACCGCTGGGGGCAGCTTTCCATGTTTGACATTTTTCTTGCAAAGTATTTGCCACACAATGACCAAATTTCAAGGTTTCATAAGAATTTGAGAATTTCTAAATTTATTATGAAATTTACAAGGTTTGGTCAAAGCAGGGTCCAAATGTGTTTGTACTTGCTTCACAAATTAAATCCTGTTTTTGAGTTTGATGGTGAATTTTTAAAATTTTCAAAACAACATGGCAAGATAGAATGTCGGCTATCATCATTATGTACCATGGCACAAACACATGTATATAATTACACAATAAGTCACGATAATTCCCATACATATTAAACATGGTTCATACACTAATAATTACACATGACCAGCAGAAGTTCTTGACAAGCTACCAGACATATAAAGAAACGTAACTGAAAGTAGTAAAATTTAATTCAGTCCTCATCAGACCACTTGATGCTCTTTCCATCTTTCCTAGGAGACCAACGACCATCATTCCATCCGTCGCTTGTGTTATTGGCCTCCCACCATTGACGATATGAAAGTTCATCCCACCTGGAAGGGGCCTTGGCTTCCGTATCTTCTCCTTCAGCTGCAGCCTCTCTGTTTCCGGCTTCAGCTGCAGCCTCTCTCTTTGTAGTTTCAGCGTCACGCTCAGCTATTCTGCATTTCCGACAAAGTCCTCCCCTTTGCTTGTCTTTCCTCTTGCAACTAGGTAAAAACACAAGGAAAGTTTGAAATAAATGGATCTGAGCATACAGCCGGTAGGTCACGTGGCTACATATTTCAGGTTTATATCAGAGAATGGCGTATCCTCCCAAAACCATGCCTATCTCCAGGGAATTCTTCCTTCATTTTGGTGTATGACGGATCGATGATTCTAGCCACGAGACTAGCCATTCCATCCCTCTTCCCGTCCCTTTTGATCTTGACAAGATCTTGAATATCGATCCACTTGTGCTCAGGAATTTTGATTCCCGCATGAGAAAACTTGACATAATCAGATGTTTTGTCGACAGTGCAGAAAACAATTCGTTTATGCAAAAGGAATTGGCGCAGCGCCAGACACTTCTTGTCACTCCTGGAAGTATGTAGTTTGTCATCATAAAATGCATGACCAAAACAATGACAAAATGAGTAACTACAAATGTTGTCCATGCAAGATCATCATCTCTAAATATATTTTTAAGCTACAGAAGTTTAGTAAATGCAAATTTTTTGTTTGTATCTAATAGATAGATCTTGGTACATAGTTCACATCGTAGGAAATTTTTTGTTTTCTATTCTGCGAAACCTACATGTACAACCACACAAGCAACTAGAAGGTTACAAATTTTAGTTTTAGTATTTTCTTGACAAATGAAACCATGTTTTTGAGTTTGAGGGTGATTTTTCAAATTTTGAAACCATGATGGCTAGATAGAATGCTAGCATCATTAGGGACATGGTGATACACCCTTGTGCCAAATTTGGGTCCATTTGAAGAAAGGTAGATGAAAAAATGGTACACAAGTGGTTGTATCGAGTAGTCGGACATGCTCGTTGACCTAACTAGACCACATTTGATAGTGGACCGCTGGGGGCAGCTTTCCATGTTTGACATTTTTCTTGCAAAGTATTTGCCACACAATGACCAAATTTCAAGGTTTCATAAGAATTTGAGAATTTCTAAATTTATTATGAAATTTACAAGGTTTGGTCAAAGCAGGGTCCAAATGTGTTTGTACTTGCTTCACAAATTAAATCCTGTTTTTGAGTTTGATGGTGAATTTTTAAAATTTTCAAAACAACATGGCAAGATAGAATGTCGGCTATCATCATTATGTACCATGGCACAAACACATGTATATAATTACACAATAAGTCACGATAATTCCCATACATATTAAACATGGTTCATACACTAATAATTACACATGACCAACAGAAGTTCTTGACAAGCTACCAGACATATAAAGAAACGTAACTGAAAGTAGTAAAATTTAATTCACTCCTCATCAGACCACTTGATGCTCTTTCCATCTTTCCTAGGAGACCAACGACCATCATTCCATCCGTCGCTTGTGTTATTGGCCTCCCACCATTGACGATATGAAAGTTCATCCCACCTGGAAGGGGCCTTGGCTTCCGTATCTTCTCCTTCAGCTGCAGCCTCTCTGTTTCCGGCTTCAGCTGCAGCCTCTCTCTTTGTAGTTTCAGCATCATGCTCAGCTATTCTGCATTTCCAACAAAGTCCTCCCCTTTGCTTGTCTTCCCTCTTGCAACTAGGTAAAAACACAAGGAAAGTTTGAAATAAATGGATCTGAGCATACAGCCGGTAGGTCACGTGGCTACATATTTCAGGTTTATATCAAGCAATGGCGTATCCTCCCAAAACCATGCCTATCTCCAGGGAATTCTTCCTTCATTTTGGTGTATGACGGATCGATGATTCTAGCCACGAGACTAGCCATTCCATCCCTCTTCCCGTCCCTTTTGATCTTGACAAGATCTTGAATATCGATCCACTTGTGCTCAGGAATTTTGATTCCCGCATGAGAAAACTTGACATAATCAGATGTTTTGTCGACAGTGCAGAAAACAATTCCTTTATGCAAAAGGAATTGGCGCAGCGCCAGACACTTCTTGTCAGTCCTGGAAGTATGTAGTTTGTCATCATAAAATGCATGACCAAAACAATGACAAAATGAGTAACTACAAATGTTGTCCATGCAAGATCATCATCTCTAAATATATTTTTAAGGTACAAAAGTTTAGTAAATGCAAAATTTTTGTTTGTATCTAATAGATAGATCTTGGTACATAGTTCACATCGTAGGAAATTTTTTGTTTTCTATTCTGCAACCCTACATGTACAACCACACAAGCAACTAGAAGGTTACAAATTTTAGTTTTAGTATTTTCTTGACAAATGAAACCATGTTTTTGAGTTTGAGGGTGATTTTTCAAATTTTGAAACCATGATGGCTAGATAGAATGCTAGCATCATTAGGGACATGGTGATACACCCTTGTGCCAAATTTGGGTCCATTTGAAGAAAGGTAGATGAAAAAATGGTACACAAGTGGTTGTATCGAGTAGTCGGACATGCTCGTTGACCTAACTAGACCACATTTGATAGTGGACCGCTGGGGGCAGCTTTCCATGTTTGACATTTTTCTTACAAAGTATTTGCCACACAATGACCAAATTTCAAGGTTTCATAAGAATTTGAGAATTTCTAAATTTAATATGAAATTTACAAGGTTTGGTCAAAGCAGGGTCCAAATGTGTTTGTACTTGCTTCACAAATTAAATCCTGTTTTTGAGTTTGATGGTGAATTTTTAAAATTTTCAAAACAACATGGCAAGATAGAATGCGTGCTATCATCATTATGTACCATGGCACAAACACATGTATATAATTACACAATAAGTCTCGATAATTCCCATACATATTAAACATGGTTCGTACACTAATAATTCCACATGACCAACAGAAGTTCTTGACAAGCTACCAGACATATAAAGAAACATAACTGAAAGTAGTAAAATTTAATTCACTCCTCATCAGACCACTTGATGCGCTTTCCATCTTTCCTAGGAGACCAACGACCATCATTCCATCCGTCGCTTGTGTTATTGGCCTCCCACCGTTGACGATATGAAAGTTCATCCCACCTGGAAGGGCCTTGGCTTCCGTATCTTCTCCTTCAGCTGCAGCCTCTCTGTTTCCGGCTTCAGCTGCAGCCTCTCTCTTTGTAGTTTCAGCGTCACGCTCAGCTATTCTGCATTTCTGACAAAGTCCTCCCCTTTGCTTGTCTTCCCTCTTGCAACTAGGGAAAAACACAAGGAAAGTTTGAAAGAAATGGATCTGAGCATACAACCAGTAGGTCACGTGGCTACATATTTCAGGTTTATATCAGACAACGGTGTATCCTCCCAAAACCATGCCTATCTCCAGGGAATTCTTCCTTCATTTTGGTGTATGACGGATCAATGATTCTAGCCGCGAGTCTAGCCATTCCATCCCTCTTCCCGCCCCCTTTGATCTTGACAAGATCTTGAATATCGATCCACTTGTGCTCAGGAATTTTGATTCTCGCATGAGAAAACTTGACAGAATCAGATGTTTTGTCGACAGTGCAGAAAACAATTCCTTTATGAAAAAGGAATTGGCGCAGCGCCGGACACTTCTTGTCAGTCCTGGAAGTATGTAGTTTGTCATCATAAAATGCATGACCAAAACAATGACAAAATGAGTAACTACAAATGTTGTCCATGCAAGATCATCATCTCTAAATATATTTTTAAGGTACAAAAGTTTAGTAAATGCAAAATCAAGACTCTCAAGTATGGCTTGTCATAATTTTTTTGGTCCTAATAAAATAAAGTAGTTGCAACATGACCAAGTGGATAGATTCCATACACAATAAAATTCACTAGTTGCAAAAATGTAGTACTTGCAAGATCCCCACTATAATAAAATTTGGGACTACGACTATTTAGACAATGCAATACCACATCCTGAGTAAAAATTGAAACTACAAAAATTTATTAAATCCAAGGTGAACACTCTAAAAGTTATATAGTCATAATTCATTTGGTACTAACAGAATTCAGTAAATGCAATATGAGCATATGGAAAGATTGCAGTACTTGTGAGAACAACATTTGAGCAAATGTTAGGACTAAGAATGTTTAGTAAAGGCAAGATCAACTAATTAAAATCATACAAGTGACCATTAAAAGTAAGAAAACCCTGAAAGTGGTAAACAAAAGAGATCAGATCTACAAACTAGGAGTAGTGGTAGACGAGGACGTGTTGCATCATTGCCAGTTGAACGACAGCGACCTCGTTTTCGTAGTATTCCTCCTCCTTGGTGTACTCGAGGTCCAATACGACAAACTTGTCCTCGTCCTTCTCAAGACATTCCTCGTACATCCTCAGGACTCGCACAATTGTATCCTCCTCGTTGGTGTAGATGACATGTATCTTTGTATTGCCATGGGAAGTGAAGTTTGTCTCTCGAGTGTAACCTTCCATGGCAGCGAGTAGACAGAAAGAACAACAGATGGGATGCAGAAGATAGAGGACAGGAGTAAGAAGAAGGCTTTCAGCAAAACAAAGGGAAGGCTGGAACCGTCGCTGCGATTCATACGTCCTTGTGGAGAAGCATGTCGGCGGCAAGGAGAAGACTTAAAGAACAACAGATGGGAAGGAGAAGACAGAGGACATGAGGAAGAAGAAGAAGAGGGATTTCTTTGAAACAGGGGAACTAGAACCGTCGCTGCAATTCAGATGAACTTGTGAAGACGCGTGGCGGCGGCGGTTCCATCTTCTGAGTAAAAAAATATTTAAAAGGAGCCCTCATTAAAAATAATAATAACGAGGATATATGCGTCTTGTGATGTCATGTCAATTCAAGCTATTGGTCCATTGCGTCAAACCCTAGCATGCAATTTAATTGCACATACACATGTCCCGTCCGCGTGGAAGGCAAGGAAGGGGGGCCGTAATTAGTTAGGGTGGGCATAGGAACCGTCTAACGTGAGTATATTTGACTGCATGCAAGTGGCGTAGAACCAATTTCATGCACGGAAGTGAGAAAATTAATCTTGAGGGGAACGTGGGGTCCCACCTGTCAGCGAGTGAATGCACGCACAAACGTGAGTACATTTGACTTGGATCGTGCATGGTGGACCTCGATTCCACTACATCAAGTGGCTCAGAACCAATTTCATCCAGCGCTCCTGACTTTATTTCCCGCCACTTCCCGTGAGTTCTCGGTGTTTCTCGCCGTGTCCAGGAGCGGCCATAAAAGGGGGAGGTCGTCGAGCTATCTTCGACCATACCCGCGCAACCCAAAAAACAAAAAACCACCATGCCTGGACGCCGACGTCGACACGATGAGCTCCATGGCAACACAAAAAGAGGTGCCCGACGGCCGCTGCCGTCGTGGTGACCGAACCCGCCAGAGTTGCCGGACGTGCTGCCTCCTCCGATTTCGAGGCGCCCGCGGATTTACAGGATGGGCACACCACCGGTTCTCCCTTTCTACAACTGTCACGTGACCACCGGCGAGCCTTTCATGATGGCGGTGGCCGAACGCATCTTTCTGCCAAAATACCGGCGATTGGAGCAGCTTAGATTGGTGCATGGCAACCTTCGGGAAGTGGTGCGGGCCAATCCTGACGATGCTTCCCTACATGCCTGCCTTGACCGAGCTGAAGAGGAGGTGCAGACGCAACGAGCATCATCAATTCTTTCAATGATGAATGGTGTATCTGACCCGCCGTAGCTGCCACCCCCAGCGCCGGCGGCCACACGTAGTCTTAGGTTGTAACGATGTTTTAGGGCGGTGTGAGTGTAACGATGTTTTAGGGCTTGAATTAAGATTTTCATTTCAAATGGCCAATGCCTACATTCATACATCATACATGGCGCTCTCACAGCCTAGCCTACTCGTCGGAGTCGGAGGAGGAGTCGGAGTGGTAGCATCGGCGGCACATGGTGTGGTCGAAGACGCTGATGCCAAACTTTCCTTCACTGTCGTACTTGAAGACGATGATATTTCCCGCTTCAATCTGGTGCGAGCGGGCGAAGCACTCCTAGCCATTGCCGAAGTATAGCTAGCCGAGGTGGTCGAACTGCAGATCGACTGGGTACCGGCCGGTCCTAAAGCTGTTTGACCCCAGCATGGCGAGCAGGGGCGGCTCATCACCGATCAGCGTCACGAACCCACGAGGAAGGAGCAGCCTGTCACTTGGCATGCCGAGGTGGATGTCCACGGCGAACTGGGTGCCTTGGTCGAAATCTTCGGGAGACGACGGCATTGAGGGGGAGCATGGTGGCACGGTGAGTTGGCTGTGTCCTCCACGCCTCCCTTGGCATCCACGGCCGCCATGACCTCCCCTCGACCCAGCACCGCCGGACATGGCTAGCTAGAAGCAGTGGAGAAGGAAAAGGGGAAGGAGGAGAGAGATGGTGTTTTGTGTGGGAGAAGATGGCCACGGGTGTCCGGTTAAAACGGGGTGGCATCGGATGCCGGCGTGGAGGACGAAGAGGGGCATTGAAGTGTCCAGTCAGTAGGGAATGCGTCGGGCGGCGCCTGCTGTCGTCCAGTCAGTCAGCGTGTTGTCGCGTCGCCATTGATGGTCCAGGCTGCCGCCGGTTAGCCTTTTGCCAGCGCCTCTGAGTCGCCTCACCAGTTCACTGAGTGGTTCGGTTTTTAAAACTATGTTGGTATGCGACTTCCAAATGTAGCATCCGACATGTCAGAGAGTGAAGGTCGAAACGCGACTAAGTTTGACTTAGATTGTGCATGGCAGACCTAGATTCCACTGCATGCTAGTGGCGCGGAACCAATTTCATCCAGCACTAGTGTCGCCTCGTAGAACCGCCATTTTCCTCCACTTCCACCCCACTACGAACGGTCGTGCACCGTTCCACATACTAGGAAGGGTGGTTGCAATCTTGCAATAGGTAGTTTTGCTCTTCTCCGTCTCCTTTCCTCCTCCACGGCCTCATCGTCTTCCTCTTCCACGACCCCATCCATTTCCACCGCCAAGGAATCAGCCTCTTCCTCTGTGTCCTCTCTCTCTTTCCTGTAGTCATGGACTGATGGGATGTCCGAAGCGGCGGCCTGATAGGGACCGTGTACTTCGACATAGAATTCCACGGCGGGAATAAGTTTAGTGTCGTCTACACCACTGACCCTGAGATAGTGAACCACACTATTTCCTAGTATAAGAATTGGCTGCCGTCGGAATGAAACGGGTTTAGGTTCGTGGGTCTCGGCCTCGAGTACAGCCGAGATCGCCGCAGGATCTCCGTGCTGCAACTCTCCATGAAGGAGCACGTCCTTATTTACCAGATTTTTGCGAGAAGGGGGGTGATGGGAAGAGGTACATGTTGCTATCATTTTGTTCCTGAGCCGTTTGTTTACAAAAGTTCTTGCTACATTATTTGTCTAAATCCATTTTAATGAAGGTGGGGCAAAAGAATTAGGTCGCTCTTTGGTGACTTTCTCGTGAACCACTAGATAATATTTACTAGTGTTGACACCAGGTCTGACAATGGCCTGCTTACCAGCCCGACTGTCCGAAATTTCATCCTAGAGGAGTACAGAGTGGACATCCAGGATATTTACTAGATCCGAGGGACGAGCGACAACAGGACTGAGATGGCCGATCTTGCCACCGATCTCATCGAACTGTGGCACGCTGACATGAAGGACAAACTCCTGAGAAGTTTGTGGAGGCGTTTAGGGCACGATTACTGGGAGGATAAGCCGCCTTCGAAACCTAACCTGAAGTACACTGCTATTGACGGGTATGTCAGCCACGAGCCGTACTGCTAGATCAAAGTGTTTTGTTCTAGGCAACGCACCCTTGAACCACCACCAAGGCAAGTGGTTTACCATATATACCATGATGGATAGGAATCTAACAGCTGGGGAAAGCACCTGAAGACATCTTGGGATCGGTCGCCGTCTCCACCAATCATTCCAACAAGCTGGGATGTCCAGTTTTAGTGCATGATTGTTGTGTTTGTATGGGGCTTGTTATGTTTACGAAAACATGTTCTTTCACAAGTACAATGTGTGATATCTATGTGTGAGCACTTCCAAACTGTTTTGTATTACCTTTTAGAACTATAATCTGGGTGTGTTCATGACTGTAACCTTTGTTATAAAAATAATTATGTCTATGACACTACTGCCAATCACGATGTGCCGAGTTTGCTAGCATCTTATATTATGAATGTGTCCTTAGATTGTGCCCGTTTGTGTACAGCGGCATCTGATCTTATGGATACCACCACAATCTCAGGTAGCTATATTCAATAATACTCCCTCCATCCCAATGCTTAAGGCCTATATATATTTTTTGAATGGTAAAGCCATAGAAAGTTTGGCCAAACTTTTAGAAAAATCAAGCCACTGAAATTAAACCCAGGCACTGCATGGCAGTTCTGGATGCTGCTGCATGCAAATGGCACCGACAGAATTTGCACAACATAGGGCTGCGGGGCCAGGAGGCCCTTCATTAAAAGGGGAGGGGGAGGAGGGCCGGGGAGATGACATTTACCATCACTACGGTTTTTACCTACCATGAAGCAAGTTTGACCAGTCGAGCACCATCGGTTTTGACATCGCAGGGCTACGATTGTGTGGTTGTGCCGGGCAGAAATGGTGTGTGTGCGACTTGGAGATGGAGTGGGTATCAAGAGGGCGGCGACACACACACACACGAAGACATTGAGTCCGTTCCAACACACCACATATAGTCTCATGTGCTAGAAACGATAAAAACAACTTAAAATTATTAGGTGTCGTCGGAGGTAGCAAGGTCACTTCTTGGCTGGCTTGGAGCGGTGGATCCGGCTGATCCCGAAGGATGGGGATACAAGGACGATTCTGATGTACTTCGTCAGGAATTTGCCATACGCAACGTTCTTATCCTTGGTCGCTGGCTTGAGTGAAGCATTGGGGCTTTTGCCGATGCCAACCGCATGCTGAATCATGTTGTCAATCCTCGGGTTGACTCTTTTGCTACAGAAGGGGCAACTGAGCTCCCCACTTATAGTACGGAAAGGGACCTTCCCGCTCTTGATACTATTCAAGACGTGGCAGCTCTTGTCGTCCATGTACTCCTTGTCAGAGCCCACCTCACTTGAATCATCCTGTAATGTGCAAAAAATGCAAAAAAATGAGCAAAATAAATTTACTTAGTTTACTTGTTCTACAAAATCACACAAACTAGTAGTGAATTTACCGGTCATGCATACATATTCGAACAACCATTTCAAGTTACTTTGAAAACCACAACACAATTTTACAGGTTTATTACGGTTGTCTCCACAACTTGCTCCTAAATGTAGAATGTGGAGTAATTCAGAACAGACTAAATCTCTGCATGCAGCGGGTTGTATGGTGCATATGATCATGATCAGTAGAATACAGATCACTTGAATAGATTTAGTACTAGTACATCTACAGCCCGACCAAAAAATATGAACAGTAAACTAGAAAGATGGAGAAATAAAAGTATCTTCGGGTACACGAGCGGAACATGCTCGTCGAACTCCTCGCCCTCATCGGGGGATCCAAAGTCTTCTGCACCCATGAGCACATAGTCCTCATAAGAGTCAAACTGGACATCCTCCTCGCCCTGGGCTGCATGCATCTCCTCCGGATCTGCGGCAGGAGGTGCCGCATCGCCCGTGGCAGGCGCAGGCAGCCCGGAGGCAACACCCGAAGACTCACCTACAAGCACTCTCTTCATGGCGTCGAAAGGGATAAGGTGGTTGTTCGGACTCGAGCTGTATGGTGAGGTTTGTGGGTTTTGCTAGATCGGGGAATTGGTTAATGCATGGGAGAAACACGATGCAGATGAAGGAAATATGCCCTAGAGGCAATCATAGAGATGATTATATTTCTTATGTATCCATGAGTTATTGTAATGCTCCATGAATATCTATATCAGGCAACTTGTATTGATTGGCAATTGTGTGAATTGTTTGTGAAACTCTCTACTTGTATGGTTATTTAATAGTTGTCCCTAGTCGGAGTTCATGTGAGGACACACGTGAATATTAGACTAGCACATCGATTGGTTGATGACTATGTTTCACAAGTCATAGACATGGAGATGTCAAAGCAATGATGTGGACACATGTTATGAACATGGGGTTAGACTGACCCAACTTGAGACTAGAAATTAGTTGCAGCTCTCTCTCTACACATCGTGTACGTTTTGTCCTTAGACCTGAGATTGTCGCATGTACTTGAGATGTGGATCGACCTACTTTCGGGCTATCAGACGCTACTCCGTAACTGGGTAGTTATAAAGGTAGCTTTCGGGTTTTTCCTGAAGCATGCTGCAAGGCATGGTCAATCAAGATGGGATTTGCCCCTCTCTACTTGAGAGAGATATCTCTGGGCCCCTCGAGTGATCGGATCCAAAAATGCATGGACATGCTACATATGGTTAAGAGTTAACCTAGTAATGGGATTCCAAATCACGGTATCGAGAAAGGGAGGCCAGCTTGGAGCTAGACCAAATATCGTGAGGCAAAGGGAAAGACATGTACTAGACCTTGTGATGGTTCGTCCGATATGATCTTCGTATGCGTTTAGGAGTTGGCATGTCTTGCTAGAGGCCGCTACCAACTATTGACATAATAAGTGTATTCGTGTCATGTCTATACGTATATGAACCTATAGGGTCACACACTTAAGGGGCTCGAAGCCTAATGAGGATTAGATCCGAATTACACCAGGCTTAGGCTACTAATGGGCTGCTAATGTAGAAGCCCACTAGAGACGTCTATATAAGAGAGGGTGGGGCGAACTGACCAGGGTTGATCCATTCCACCTAGCCGCCACTCCTCACTCCTGTGTTGCACGCGCAGACCTAGCAGTCCGGCGTCTGACGCTTCCACCCCGCACGTGTGGATACCTCGGAGGCGCTGCGTTTGTAGCGCTTGGACGAGCCACGCTAAGGCGAGTCGCTCGTGGGACGAGGACAAGGAGGAGACGTAGAAAATCTACACTGCCTCGATGAGCTTCATCAAGTTCCGCAATTGCGCGTATAGTGGTAATCCCGTTATCTATGACAACAGTAATCCTGGTTTACGTGGTAGAAAAGTTTGATTTGCGCTAGTGTAGCCTACCCGTATCCCTTCAGCAGAGGAGTGGGTTTTAAAGACGGGGCATTGTTAAGTCTCCTCCTGGGGCCCTCCGCCTCGAGGCTAATCAGTTGGGTGCCCCGGTAGGGCTTCTGGCTGATGTGTGGATGGTTCGTGCCATGGGCCCCATCTAGAAGTGAGATTGCAGGTGCGGTAATGTGAGGCCCGTTACCGTTTGCAACTCGAGCAGTAGTAGGCTTTCATAGGCGTGACATGACCACTCGACGGATTCTTTAATCTACGCCTCGATCGATTGCTTCTAGTAGAAGGGTCGAAAGGAGGGACGCCTAAAAACACAACGGTAAAGCATGGCTAGTGATACATCCAAAACGTATCTACTTTCGCGAACACTTTTGCTACTGTTTCTCCTCTAAACTTGTGTGATTTGGATACAACTTACACGGAATGACGCTGTTTTCAACAGAATTACCTTGGTGTCTAGTTTTTGTGCAGAAAATCAACTATTAGGGAAAATCCCAAAAAATATGCCAAAAATCCTATTTCACCAGAAGACTCATGGAGCCAGAACACGAGATGGAGTGGAGGCCTGAGGGCCCCACACCCCCAGCTGCACGGGCCAGGCCTGGCCACCCCTGGAGGGGGTGTGGTCGCCCCAGGCACCCCCCCGGCCTCCCTCTTCGCCTATAAGTTGCCTTCTGACCTAAAAACTCAGGGGGGTCAACGTTTTTACAGAAAGAGTTCCGCTGCGCTGCCACCACCAGAAACCGTGATTTGGAACCGGAAACTCTGTTCTGGCACCCTACCGGGATGGGGAATTTGGAGCGGATCATTGCCATCATCATCACCAATGCCTCTCCATCAACCATCCATGTTTCCCTCATCCATGAGTGAGTAATCCCCCGCTGTAGGCCATGGGGATGGTAGGGTTTGGATGAGTTCTATCATGTAATCGAATAAGATTGTTAGGCATGTTGCCTAGTATCTCTATTAGTGATATTTCACTTTGTTGCAACTTGTTGTGCTTAATTCTTGTCACTAGGGCCCGAGTGCCATGATCTCAGACCTGAACTTATTATTGATTCATGATAATAGTATTGTTCGTGATCTTATCTGCAAGTTGTGTACACATATCACTGTCCGGATCCAAAGGCCCTAAAGTGACAGAAATTGGGATAACTAGAGGGGATGGCTATGATGTGAGGATCACATGTGTTCATGGAGTGTTAATGCTTTGCTGCGGTGCTCTATTAAAAGGAGCACCTTAATTGCCAGTAGTTCCCTTGAGGCCCTGCTGCAACGGGCTGGCAGGACAAAATATGTTGTGCAAGTTCTCATTGTGAGCACGTATGACTATATATGGAGCACATGCCTATGATTTTTAGTACTTGGATGCTTTATCTTATTTATCTTCAATTGCCCTAGATCTTGAAGTTACATGTTTAGACTTGTCCATGCAACGCCCGTCCATCCATCCCTATGCCTATCGCACTCATATCCTACTGTTTGCTACTACTTTTACTATTGCTCTTGTTCTACTATTGATGTTACTTTGCTATTGTTACTACAGAACTGCTGCTACTAATAAACTACTATGAGCAAGAACTATTTCTAGGTGCATCTGAATTGAAAACTCAGTTGTTAAGGCTTATAAGTATTCTTTGTCTCCCCTTGTGTCGAATCAATAAATTGGGTAATACTACCCTCGAAGACTGTTGCGATCCCCTATACTTGTGGGTCATCAAGACTATTTTCTGGCGCCCTTTCTAGGGAGCATAGCTTTATTTGTAAGTTCACTTGGATCTATTACTATTCACTGCTATTACTTTCATCATGGGGAAGTATCGTGATGGAAAGTTTCCTATTTTACCATCCACTACAAGAAGAGGTACAGTCCTAAACACCTCTGCTGCTCTTGATTCACCGTTTGTTATAAGTAAGCTTGTTACACCACCACCACATACACATTCTACACACACTGCTACTACTGCTGAATATGAAATTGCTTCTGATACTCATGATGTTACTTCTACTGTGCTTGATGCAAGTGGTTCTTTATGTCCTTTAATAGATGCTACTATTGCTAGAACTGTTTTGGGAAACACTGAAACTCGTGAAGACACTATTACACCTGTTAGCTTCCTGGGTCTAGAGAGAGATATGATATTAGTGATGGTTACATTGAAATGACTGATGGATTTATTGAAGAGTACCAAAACACACATGGTGCTAGTGCTATTAGGAGTCTCCTTGAGAGACGTACCATTATTCCTAAATTGTCTTCTGATACTAAGTTTGCCACTTCTCCCATAGATATTAAAGGCGAAGATTATGATTTCTCTCTTGATTTATCCTATTTAGACATTGTTGAGAAAGAACCTTTTTGTGGGACTGGAAATGAAAGTGTTGTAGCTCATATGAATGAGTTTTCCACTATGAGTGCTTTATTCTCTGATGATTTTATGATGCGCAAGTACTTTGTTACTAAGATATTCCCTTTTTCACTAAAAGGAGAAGCTAAGCTTGGTTTAATAGATTACCTCCTGGATCCATTGATAGCCCTGTTTGTTTGATTGCTTCTTTCTTCCAGAAATATTTTCCTCCTAGTGCTAGACATGGTGCTTTGCAGAAACTTTTTGATTTTAAACAGGGAGAAGAAGAGAAATTGCCTGAGTCATGGACAAGGTTATGTGCCTTGATTCATGCACATCCTGGATGTCCATTGCCTAAAAATGAGCTTCTTGATATTTATTATAATGTACTAACTGATGATTCTAGGACATACCTAGATAGTTTTGCTGATTGTGTTTTCAGGAAAAGAACTCCTATAGATGCTGAAGAATTAATGGCTAAAATAAGCAAGAATTATGATGATTGGACTTCAACTGAGCTAATTACACCTAAGCCTATTACTCCTGAACCAGTTGTGCCTGAACCAACACCAACACCAACACCAAATAAGAGGGGAATGCTTGCATTAAATGATGAAGTGATGAAAGAAGCTAAGAAATGTCTTAAGGAGAAAGGTATTAGAGCTGAAGATGTGAAGAATCTACCTCCTATATAAGAATTATGTAAGCCAATTCCCCACTCATCTACTATTGAGGTACACTCTCTCCAACACTTTGATGAAGGTGATATTCCCTATGGTAAGCCTCCTGGTTAATGCTTAGATGAACTTGACACCTTTATAGTTAAACAAGGTAATTTTAATAAACAAGTTCAGAATCATTTATTGGAAAACACTAGAGCTATTAATGAGTTGAAAGATATTGTGGAAAGAACTGCTAATGATGTTAAAATTCTTTGTATACACTTTCAAATGGTTCAAACTCAAATTGATCAACTTCCTAAGGTACAAAAATATATGCTAGTTAATGCTTCAGGAGATAAACATGCTTATGGAATTAGAACTAGGAGTGGTGCATCCACTATCATTTATATCCTGAAGGACAACCTAAAATAATTGAGCTGGATTCTCAACAAGATAAAAATAGTGGTAGTCCTCATAAGAGAAAGAAAAAGAAACATAAAACTTTTGAGGAACCACCTGAACCTGCTGTAGATCCTAATAGTATATATGTCTCTGATGCTGAAACTGAGAGTGGTAATGATAAAAAATGATGTTCCTGATAAGGAGGAAGTTGAGGAAGAACCTGAAAAGCACACTAAGAACACTAGGTACACTAAGGAATATTTTATAGCTAATAAACATGGTAATGAAAGAGAACCTTGCATGCAGAAACCTATGCCTTTTCCCAATAAGAAACACAAGTCAAAGGAGGAAGAACACTATAACAAGTTTTGTGAGTGGATGAAACCTTTATTTTTGCAAATTCCTTTGACTGATGCTATTAAGTTGCCTCCTTATTCAAAGTATATGAAGGATATTGTCTCTAATAAAAGGAAGATTCCTAATGAGGAAATTTCTACTTTGCTTGCTAATTATTCCTTCCATGGTAAGGTTCCAAAGAAACTTGGTGATCCAGGTATACCAACTATTCCTTGCTCTATTAAGAATAATTATGTTAGTATTTCTTTATGTGATTTGGGAGCTGGGGTTAGTGTTATGACTTTTTCTCTTTACAAGAGACTCCAGCTAGAAAAGTTGATACCAACTGATATATCTTTGCAAATGGCCGATAAGTCAACTACTATTCCTCTTGGTATATGTGAGGATGTTCATGTTCAAGTGGCTCATAATTGCTTGGTTTCTACTGATTTTGTTGTGCTTGAGATGCTTGAAGATGATAATATGTCTATTATTCTTGGTAGACCTTTTCTTAATACTGCGGTGCTGTCATCAATTGTAATAAAGGAAAAGTAACATTTAATAGTAATGACAAAGAGCATATTGTCTATTTCCCCAAGAAGATTGATAAGAGCTATTGCATGTATTCCATTGAAAATATTGAGAGCATCAAAGTTGGAGAAATATATTGTCCCATTCCACAAGAAAGTTTTGAAACTATTATGATTGGGACTATTGCTATCAAGTTTGAGGTACATAATTATTTTGTGAAATGCAAAGTTTTGTTTCATTTTAAATTGTTTTGGTAACAAGACTTTATCAACCTTGTTAACAAATGGATTTTAATGAACAAAAAAATGTTTTCATAGTGGTTATACTTGCTCACTTTTATTTTTCTCCTTCCTAGTCTTTGCTCTTCTTCTTGTTAGTCTTAGTTTAGCTAGTTGTTTGCTTGTTAGAGTGTCTTAGAACTTCTGTATTTTTTGTTTTTGTTTTCCTTTTGTGTCTTTCAAAAATATTTTTCTACGAGAAAATCAATTTTCATAGCCTGAAAATTGGCCAAAACTAAAGTTTCCAAAAAAATCCAGAAAATTCATATTAAATTTTTTCTCGAAAAAAGGGGCAGAAGGACACCTCGAGTGGCCCAGGGGGACCTACCAGGCCATCACACCCCCTGGTGGCGTGGCCAGCCCTAGGGCACGCCTGGCCTAGGTGGGGCCCACCTATGGCCCTCCAAGTTGTCTCCTCTTAGCCACTTCTTTCTCTCTCCCGAAAAATACCGGAAAACTTTCTCAAGCTCGACTTTCTGCTGTGTTTCTTCCCGATTTTCAATCTGCTTGCTCAGCCCAGCTTTGCTGCTGATTTTTGGAGGGATTGCTCACTGGTATGTGCCTCCTCAACTTGTCCAATTAGAATTTTGATTGGTAGATTATATCTTGAGTATTTTGCTGCTATAGGTGTCAGGTTGTGTGAGATTGCGTGCTTGTTCTATGCTTAAAGATTTCATTTTGATGCATGTTTAGCCCTCTAGCAAGTTCCTATAGTAGTTCCTCATCATCTATCAACTTGGAAATTACTTGGTTTGATGTTTGTCTAAAAATTTCAGAACAAAAGGGTCATGGACAACCACACATTTGGATAAATATTTGAGAGCGATGCACCTAGGAGGACAAGGCCTTCAAGATCATCCTCCCAAGCTAGGCCATCATACAATGAGGATCTCATTACATCGTGTTTTGGCGACGAGGGAGATGAGGGGATACACACCCTTGTACCTTCCCTTGTCCTACCTTTTTGCAGGCTACAGGGATTCTCAATGATTTCCTAACCTTGGTTCGGAGGGCTGGACTAATGAGTTATATGCAGGATGAGAGTGTGCAATATGCTATGCTTAACAAAGAAATTGTGGAAACTTTCTCTTTTTCTAACAGCCCTTTCAAGTCAGATGTGTCGGTCAAAATTTATAATAGGCCCGTCTCCATGAGATTGAAGAAATTTTGCGAAATCTTGGGTATTGGCATGGCTGGGACGGTGAATAAGATTCCATCTCAACCCGCTGATTTGTTGGATCTCTACCGTGGGATAACCAATGATGATGACCGCAGAGTCCAGCGCGGAAAGATAAGAAATATTCAACTCCCAGCTATCAGATATTTTGCTTATTATCTTTCCACTAGTATTCTTGGTAGGGAGAACACTAGCAATATTTCCAACTATCATTTGGCGTTTCTAGCTGCTACACTCAACAATGAAACTAGGTACAATCTTGGTTCTCTCATTGCTCGTCGCTTAGCTGCTGAGGGACCCATTTATGGGGGAATTATTGATGCACGTGTTGTTGCTGCCTTAAACCTTTATGTTGATCAAAATGATACAATTTTGGCTCCTCAGAGGCTTGATCTCGCTAGCATGAAAGCACATAACTTTGTCACTACTAGCTCTACCCTTGATAGTTAGGTCTATAGGATGATGTTTACTAACGGGGAAGAGAGAGAAATTCATTTGCCCCAAACCACTTTGTTCAGTATTTGCCAGGGACCTTGGTCACGCTCAAAGGAGGAGATGGACGATCAGCTATGCATTCATGGTTTCCACGGACACTACCAGGGGGACGCGCACTCTTATGACCACTCTATGCACTACACAGGGACGTCCTCGAGCTCGCACCAGGACGAAGGGGCCTCTTCGTCATACTACGAAGGTGCACCTTCTTGGTCACCATGGGGTTAAGCCCCACTTAGGCCAAAAGCCTAATCTTGGGGGGGGGGTACACCGACATCATACTCATCTATATATCATGTTTCGTCGTTTTTTGTATATCCATGTTTTTGCTTTTTTTTGGTTTTGTTTCTGCTTTCTCAAAACACAAAAAGACCAAAAATATTTTCGTTGTTTCTCTTGGTTTGTTTCTTTGCTTTTTAGTTTTGGTTTGCCTTAATAAAAATCCAAAATAAAATTCCTTTGTTTGTTTTTGCTTTGTGTGCATGCTTTGAAAAATCGAAAACACCAAAAATATTTGTTGTTCTTCTTTGGTTCTGTGAAGTTCTTTGCAGGGTTCAGTAGTTCTCAGTGGACTTTGGTTTCATGTTATTATTCAAGCCACACAAGTGAAGGGCATAATGAAGATTAATACAACTTGAGGTATGGTAAGAGGCTGGTAACGAACTCTATTTGTTTTCATTTTTGTACATATATCATCATTGCGAGCATGCTTAGTCTGTTGATGTAAGGTGTATGTTATTTATGGATGCTTAGTAGTTCTTGCTCTCTTATGATTAGCTTCAGCTTGCTAATAGTTTGTAGCATGTCATATGAATGTTTGCTTGCATTATTCTATTCATAACTTGGTATGATATTGTGGTATCCTCCTCTGAATGTTTCGTGTGAATCGACTTGGCACATGCTTACGCATACATATGACTTAACAATAGTCAGTAAGCCTCGATGATTAATTTTGCCTTAGAGTTCTTGTATCATTTTCATGCCATAATTAGTCATGTTTTGTTGCAAGCATGATTATGACAGTTATTGCTCTCTTGTTGGTCACTCCCTCTCTATTGCTAGCCTTCACGTGCATTGAGTATGAGCTCTACTTGTGCATCCAACTCCCCCAAAACCAATATTTCTAACAGTGTCCACCATACCTACCTACTAGCATCATTTGTTATTCCGTGCATATTCATTATGCCTTGTTTTCTTCCAAATAAAATGTTAGCTTGTTATGAGAAAGTTAGTTAGTAAAGCTCTCACGAACTTGATGGCACACTTTATTTCTTACACTTAATAAACCTGAACCATTGTGACTGTCCATGAAAGTTATATGTTTGCAAATTATAGGCTGGGAGTTAGCAGAACCGTGCTGTCACGGGGCACGCTTTCAACACCTGTAAATATATACCTAGTTGATATCATGCTCTTTTGTTTGCGGATGTCGTCAGTGTGAAATAAAAGGGGAGCTTGTAAGTCCATGGAGTTAGGTATATGTGTTAGAGAAATGCCTGGGCCGCTATCCTAATCCTTGCCTAATCATGGTGGAAACTTGTAGCATAACCATAGTGAGCAATCTGTGAAGCATTCCCCTTATAAAAATGGATAGAGATAGAGAAAAAAAGAGACACATGAGAAAAGAGAAAGAGAGAAAAAAGCGCCATTTTCCCATGGCAAATAAGAAGATTGCTGAGATGCTCATTGTCTGCTTGCCTTGACATTTTGATTATGGGATAGCTCTGTATCATGTGCAAGGGTTACCCCGTTGGCGGTTCTCTATGATACGCATGTATTTACTATGACAAGAACTTACAAGTAACTAAAGTTGAGTAGCAAGAGGAGCGGCCCTTGTACTCAAAGGACATGAGATTTTCAGTTTATGGTCTGTCAAGCATATAACTCATATTGGACCTCACTTTAACCATAACCATCTAAATATGCCTATGATAGGGGCAATGAGAGCTCAAAGCTAATGAGTACCATACCTTCAGCATTTGGAAGCCTTTAAAACCTTTCAAAACCTTTTCACTTCCTTGTTGATTCACCACTTATTCTATGAGCACCTTCTTGAGAGCATAGTTGTCATTCTTAGTGTAATGTGCTTGTCTCAAAAATTGGTTAATTATGCCATGACTTTGATTCTTGTATCTTTGATATCTTTACCTCTAGTCTTTACTTGTAGTTCAGACGTGCCTTGGTATTTATGTTGTGCTCTACAAACAAAGGAAAGTGAGATACCGCTCTATCATACATTCTTATGAGCATTGCATTGTTGCTTATGTTTATGTTTCTTGCTACTTATTATTATTGAGTTGGAATCTATTCATAGCTTGCAATGACTATTGAGTAGACTTAGTTGCCTACTCCTTATAATGAATTTTATAAGTATCTACTCCTGTGCTAAGAATTACATCATATGAAGTAAATTTGTTCGTGAAAGTTCTTTTATCGCACTCAGTGTTCAACTGAATTGCTTGAGGACAAGCAATAAGTTAAGCTTGGGGGGAGTTGATACGTCCAAAACGTATCTACTTTTCCGAACACTTTTTGTATTGTTTATCCTCTAAACTTGTGTGATTTGGATTGGATACAACTAACACGGAATGACGCTGTTTTCAGCGGAATTACCTTGGTATCTAGTTTTTGTGCAGAAAATCAACTATCAGGAAAAATCCCGGAAAATATGCCAAAAATCCTATTTCACCAGAAGACTCACGGAGCCAGAATATGAGACGGAGTGGAGGCCTAAGGGGCCCACACCCCCCAGCCGTGCGGGCCAGGCCTGGCCGTGCCTGGAGGGGGTGTGGCCGCCCCAGGCACCCCCTCGGCCTCCCTCTTCGCCTATAAGTTGCCTTCTGACCTAAAAACTCAGGGGGTTCGACGTTTTTACAGAAAGAGTTCTGCTGCGCCGCCAGCACCAGAAACAGCGATTTGGAACCAGAAACTCCGTTCTGACACCCTGTCGGGACAAGGAATTTGGAGATGATTATCACCATCATCATCACCAACGCCTCTCCATCAACCATCCATGTTTCCCTCATCCATGAGTGAGTAATCCCCCGATGTAGGCTATGGGGATGGTAGGGATTAGATGAGTTCTATCATGTAATCGAATAAGATTGTTAGGGCATGGTGCCTAGTATCTCTATTAGTGCTATTTGACTTTGTTGCAACTTGTTGTGCTTAATGCTTGTCACTAGTGCCCTAGTGCCATGATCTTAGATATGAACTTATTATTGATTCATGATGATAGTATTGTTTGTGATCTTATAAGCAAGTTGTGTACACATATCACTATCCGGATCCAAAGGCCCCGAAGTGAGAGAAATTGGGACAGTCGGAGGGGATGGTTGTGATGTGAGGATCACATGTGTTCACAGAGTGTTAATGCTTTTCTCCGGTGCTCTATTAAAAGGGTGGGACAGTCGGAGGGGATGGTTTAGACACATGGATCAAGAGTGGGATTTGTCCATCCAGATGACGGACAGATATACTCTGGGCCCTCTCGGTGGAATGTCATCCAATTAGCTTGCAAGCATGTGACTGGCTCACAAGGGATCACATATCACGGGAACGAGAAAAGAGTACTTATCGGTAACGAGGTTGAACTAGGTATGCAGAGATACCGACGATCATAACCTCGGATAAGTAAACTATCGTGAGACAAAGGGAAATTGGTATCGTATGTAAGTGGTTCATTCGATCGCAAAGTAATCGTAGAAATATGTGGGAGCCATATGAATTTCCAGATTCCTCTATTGTTTATTGTTCGGAGAAGTGTCTCGATCATGTCCGCATAATTCACGAACCGTAGGGAGACACACTTAAGGATTCGACGTTGTTTGAGTAGTTATGGAATGAATGAGAAAGAGACCGAATGTTGTTCGGAGTCTCGGATGGGATCCGGGATATCAAGAGGTGATCCGGAATGGTCCGGAGAATAAGATTCATATAAGGAAAGTCCCGTTTCGGAGTTCGGGAATGATTCCGGTGTTTTCATCGGGAATGTTCTAGAAGGTTCCGGAATGTCCGGCACTCCGGAGGGGAAGGGTACATGAATGTGTTGTATCAAACTTTGTATGATTGCATCATGTACTAAGTGTCCTCGCTGTTCCAAATAAAGGATTAAATTGAATCCTAGTTTGAAAAGTCAAATAGCTAGTTTGAAAAGTCAAACGGCTAAAATTGGAAAGAGGAAAAGAGGAGGAAGTGGGAAACCGAGTTGGGGAGGGAATCCCTCCTCCAACCGGGGCGCCCCCTCCAAGCCGAGTTGGGGAGGGACTCCCCTCCCTCCCCTTGGCCGCCGGCCCCTCCACCTATATAAGGAGGGGCAGGGCTCCCTCCTCTAGACACACAAGTCCCTCACCTCAAACCCTAGAAGATGCAGCCCTCCATAGCCGCCACCACCCCCTAGGGTTTTGCCCTAGCCGCCAACTTAGGGTTCCCCGGAACCCTAGCCGCCGGATCTATCCCCTCCTCCTTGGTGTGTCTAAACCCTAGATTTCCGAGGAGCTCTCTCATACTCCACCATACTCGCTCCGGCTTAAGGCGAAGCCCTGCGAGATCTCCCCTCTACTTCCGGTACCACGCCGTTGTGCTGCCGGAATCGCGAGGAGAGTGCTACAACCTCCGCTGCCTGCTGGAACAAGGGAGAGGAAGGTCTTCGTCGAGTACCGAACGTGTGACCGACTGCGGGAGCGCTGCCGGAACGCAGCGCCGGAAGGATCGTCTACGCGATCTTGAGATCGGGAAGAGTACAACTACATCACCCATGAGAATCCGCTCTCGTTAAACACTT
This sequence comes from Avena sativa, assembly GCA_916181665.1. Taxonomy (NCBI): domain Eukaryota; kingdom Viridiplantae; phylum Streptophyta; class Magnoliopsida; order Poales; family Poaceae; genus Avena; species Avena sativa. The sequence continues at coordinate 53,122,388 of OV702295.1, read as the reverse complement.
TGGAATCTTTGAGGGTAAGTTATTCCATTGACTCATTGCTACAATCTAGTAGATAGATCTTGGCTTGTTTGTTTGTATGCGATAGAAAATTTTTGTTTTCCATGCTACGAAACCCTACAAGGCCCATCCGGCCAAAACCCTAGGGGACCTTCTAGAAGGGGGGGAAGACTTGCCCCCCACTCCAACCCTTGGGGACACCGCCCTAGGGCTTGGAGGAGGGGCCAAGGGGGCCGGCCAGCCCTCTATATAAAGAGGGAAGGGGCGCACCCTCCTCCCCCCGCTCCTCCAACCCTAGACACCTACCTGCTGCCCTCCAGATCTCTCCCTCTCCCGACTGCGTGTAGGCAAAGCCCTGCCGCAGAAACCCTCCACCATTGCACCACGCCGTCGTGATGTAGATCCAATCTATCTCTCCACCCCACTTTCTGGACCGAGGAAGGAGGAGACATCTTGGTGTCGTACGTGTGCATCTCTCGGAGGCGTCACCACTTGCGGTGTTGGATCGGATCGGATCGCGGGGAGGAGAAGGCTAGTTCGACTACATCACCCACGTTCTGTTGAACGTTTCCGCTGTGCGATTTCGTCAAGGGTATGAAGATCTCATATATCCCTCTTGTTGATTGCATCTCCTAGATTAGATCTTGGCTTTCCTGTTCGCTTCCGTAGAATTTTTTTGATTTACTATGCCGCGAAACCCTTCAGTGGTATCAGAGCTAGATCTATGCGTAGATGTGTTTCACGAGTAGAACGCAACATGCTTGTTGCGGGTATTGATGTTTTCTGTTGCAAACCTCTTGTTGTGTACTTCTTATGACGCGGGATAGTGAGATCGAAGCGGTCCAGGCCAACTTTACGCGACCTCGTTCGCGAGACCGGCTCTGCACTTGACGTGTGGCTTGTTCCACACATGCGGCTGGTGGATGTCAGTTTCTCTCACTATAGTTGTCATGGGATTTACACCGGATGTTGGCAATCATAATATCACCGTGGTGGATTTTCGTAGGTAAGAATCGTTCTTAGCTTGTTACTCCCATAAGCCACGTAAAACATGCAACAACAAAGTAGAGGCGTCTAACTTGTTTTTGCAGGGAGTGTTTCTGTGATATGGTATGGTCCAAGATATGATGTGTATGTTGTATGCAATGATCATGTTCTGTAATATTTCACGACTTGCATGTCGATGAGTACACAACCGGTAGGAGCCATATGGTTGTCTTTATAATTGTGTATGACCTGTGTGTCAACTTCTTATATGCCATGTAATAGCTTTACTTTATCACTAAGTAGTTAGCAATAGTTGTAGCTGCTATTCGTGGTGGAGGCAATCATGGTGGAGTGATGGAGATCATGCTGGCACGCACAAGATGGAGATCATTGCGCGGAGATTGGCTATATCATGTCACATAAAATTATATGCATGTGATGTTTATCCTTTTATGTGTCTTATTATTCTTAGATCGCGACGGTAGTATTATAAGGTGATTCCTCACTTAAAGATCAAGATAAAATTGTGTTCTCCCCATGTATGCACCGTTGCGAAAGTTCGTCGTGTTCAAGCACCACGTGATGATCGGGTGCTATAAACTCTACGTTCACATACAACGGGTGCAAGCCAGTTTTGCACACACGGAAATACTTGGGTTTGACTTGACGAGCCTAGCATGTACATACATGGCCTCGGAACACACGAACCGAAAGGTTAAGCATGAGTCATATGAATGATATGATCGACACTTTGTTGTCCACCATTGAAACCACATCTCTTCTCGTGAAGATTGGATTAGGTGTGGTGAATTTGGATCATGTTCACTAAACAACTTGAGGGATGTTGAATTTAGTGGGAGTTCATCTAGTAATTTTATTAAGTTGAACTAGTTATCATGAACATAGTCTAAATTGTACTTGCAAATTTTGTAGATCAAATGCCTAAGTCCAACTTCAACTTCAATGTTTTTGCTGAGAAATAAAAGCTTAAGAACAATGGGTCTAACTTCACCAACTGGTTCCGCAATCTGAGAATCATTCTAGCTGGCGGAAAAAAGGACTATGTCCTTGAGAAAGAGCTAGGTGACGCCCCTGCTATAGATGCGTCGGCTGATGAAAAAGTTGTTTATTAGTCGCGCAAAGATAATAATGGTGTGATTAAGAGCACCATGTTGTTTGCTATGGAATCGGACCTTCAAAATTGTTTTGAGGAGTTCGCCGGGCCCTTTGAGATTCTTGAGGAACTGAAAACCATGTTTCAGACTCAGGCCCGTTCTGAGAGATATGAGATCTCTGAGAAATTTTTTAACTGCAAGATGGAGGAAGGGAGTTTCGTTAGTGAGCACGCCATTAAGATGTCAGGCTACACTCAACGTCTTGAGCAAATGGACTGCAAGATTCCAGAAGACCTCAAGATTGACAGAGTTCTGCAATCACTCCCTCCTAGCTACAAAGGTTTTGTAGTAACTCACAATCAGATTGGTTCCACTGATATGATCACTGAGCTCTTCGCTAAACTGAAAGCTGCGGAGGTGGATATCAAGAAAGATAATCATGTGTTGATGGTCAACAAGCCCCCTAGCTTTAAGAAAGGTAAGGGTGCAAAGAAGTCTTTCAAGAAAGGCAGCGGCAAGCGCGTTGCCCCTGCTGAGAAGAAGCTCAAGTACGGACCTAAGCTGTACACTGAGTGCTTCTATTGCAAGGACAAGGGTCACTAGAAGCGCAACTGTCTAAAGTACTTAGCGGACAAGAAGGCTAGCACCATTAAAGGTATATTTGATATACATGTTATTGATGTTTACCTTACTAGCGCTCGTTGTAGTGCCTGGGTATTTGATACTGGTTCAGTTGCTAATATTGGTAACTCGAAACAGGAGCTACGAAATAGACGTCGGCTAGCAAGGGATGAGGTGACGATGCACGTTGGCAACGGATCAAGAGTTGATGTGATGGCCGTCGGCACGCTCTCCTTAGTTTTACCTTCGGGATTAGTTTTAAACCTTAATAGATGTTATTATGTGCCTGCGTTGAGCATGAACATTATATCTGGATCATGTTTATTGCAAGACAGTTATTCATTTAAATCGGAGAATAATGGTTGTTCTATTTATATGAATAACATCCTTTATGGTCATGCACCTGCTGTGAATGGTTTATTTCTTCTGAATCTCGAAAGCAATGAAACACACATCCATAACATTGAGGCTAAGAGATGCAAAGTAGATAGTGATAATTCAACTTATTTGTGGCACTGCCGTCTAGGTCATATTGGTGTAAAATGCATGAAGAAACTCCATTCTAATGGACTTTTGGAGTCTCTTGATTTTGAATCATTTGACACGTGCGAGCCGTTCCTCATGGGCAATATGATCAAAACCCCGTTCTCCGGAATGATGGAGCGAGCAACGGACTTGTTGGAAATCATACATACCGATGTATGCGAACCAGTGAGTGTTTCGACGCGCGGTGGATATCGCTATTTTCTCACTTTTACTGATGACTTAAGTAGATATGGGTATATCTATTTAATGAAACATAAATCTGAAACGTTTGAAAAGTTCAAAGAATTTCAGAACGAAGTGGAAAACCATCGTAACAGGAAAATTAAATTTCTACGATCCGATCGTGGAGGTGAATATTTGAGTTATGATTTTCTCACGCATCTTAAAGCAAGCGGAATCGTTTCGCAACTCACGCCACCCGGAACACCACAGCGCAATGGTGTGTCTGAACGCCGGAATCGAACTCTATTAGATATGGTGCGATCAATGATGTCTCTTACAGATTTGCCGTTATCATTTTGGGGTTATGCATTAGAAACCGCTGCATTCACTTTAAATAGGGCACCATCTAAATCCGTTGAGACGACACCGTATGAACTATGGTTTGGTGCCAAACCTTAGTTGTCGTTTCTTAAAGTTTGGGGATGCGAAGCTTACGTCAAGAAGTTGATGCCGGACAAGCTCGAACCCAAAGCGGAGAAATGCGTCTTCATAGGATACCCTAAGGAAACGATTGGGTATACCTTCTACCACAGATCCGAAGGAAAAGTGTTTGTTGCAAAGAACGGATCCTTTCCTGAGAAGGAGTTTCTCTGGAAAGAAGTGAGTGGGAGGAAGGTAGAGCTAGACGAGGTTATTGAACCTTATCTCGAGTTGGAGAGTAGCACAGCACCTGAAATTGTTCCAGTTCCGCCTGCACCAACAAGAGAGGAAGCTAATGATGAGGATCATGAAACTTCGGACGATGCTACTGCTGAACGTCGCAGGTCGACAAGGTCACGTGCCCCTCCTGAGTGGTACGGCAACCCTGTCTTAACTGTCTTGTTGGTAGACAACAGTGAACCTGCAAACTATGAGGAAGCGATGATGAGCCCAGACCCTGAGAAATGGCTAGAGGCCATGAAATCCAAATTGGGATCCATGAGCGAAAACCAAGTATGGACTTTGGTGGACCCTCCTAGCGACCTAAAGGCCGTTGAGTGCAAATGGATTTTCAATAAGAAAACGAACGCAAATGGTAATGTTACTGTCTATAAAGCTCGACTTGTCGCGAAAGGTTTTCGACAAGTTCAAGGTGTTGACTACGATGATACTTTCTCCCGTAGCGATGTTTAAGTCCATTCGGATTTTATTAGCAATTGCTGCATTTCATGATTATGAAATATGGCAGATGGATGTCAAGACTGCGTTCCTCAATGGCAACATTGATGAAGAGTTGTATATGATGCATCCCGAAGGTTTTGTCGATCCTAAGGATGCTGATAAGGTGTGCAAACTTCAGCGTTCCATTTATGGACTGAAGCAAGCATCTCGGAGTTGGAACCTTCGTTTTGATCAAGTGATCAAGAGCTTTGGATTTGTTCCAAATTTCTACGAAGCTTGTATCTACAAGAAAGTGAGTGGGAGCTCAGTGACATTTTTGGTACTATATGTGGATGACATATTGATTATTGGAAATGACATTGATATGCTTAACAATGTGAAGAGTTATTTGAACAAATGTTTTTCAATGAAAGACCTAGGAGAAGCCGCTTATATATTAGGCATCAAAATCTATAGAGATAGACAAAGACGCCTAATAGCTTTAAGCCAAAGTACATACCTAGACAAAGTTCTGAAAAGGTTCAGAATGGATAAGGCAAAGAAAGGTTCAGTGCCCATGTTGTCAGGTAAGATATTGAGCAAGGCTTAGTGTCCAGCTACGGTAAACGATAGAGAAACTATGAGCAAAGTGCCATATGCCTCGGCCATAGGTTCTATCATGTATGCCATGCTGTGTACTAGACCGGATGTGTCCAATGCTCTTAGTTTGACGAGCATATACCAAAGTGATCCAGGAGTGGAACACTAGACATCCGTAAAGAACATCCTAAAGTATTTAAATAGGACTAAAGAAATGTTCTTGGTCTATGGAGGTGATGAGCAGCTCGTCGTAAAAGGTTACGTCGACGGTAGTTTCGACACCGACAAGGATGATTGTAAATCTCAGACAGGATACGTTTATATTTTGAATGGAGGAGCTGTGAGATGGAGAAGCTGCAAGCAAAGCGTGATCGCGGGATCTACAGTAGAAGAGGAATACATGGCTGCTGCAGAAGCATCAAGTGAAGGAGTTTGGATCAGGAACTTCATCACTGAGCTTGGTGTGGTTCCAAGTGCCTTGGACCCACTGGAGATATTGTGTGACAACACTGGCGCCATAGCACTGGCTAAGGAACCAAGATATCATCCAAAGACCAAGCACATCAACCGCAAGTTTCATATAATTCGAGATTATATATCAGATGGAGATCTGAAGATTAGCAAAGTACATATGGATCTGAATGCCGCAGATCCGTTGACTAAACCTCTTCCACGAGCAAAACATGATCAGCACCTTAGTGCCATGGGTGTTAGATTGTTGCCAGATGTAAACTAGATTATTGACTCTAGTGCAAGTGGGAGACTGTTGGAATTATGCCCTAGAGGCAATAATAAAGATGTTATTATTATAATTCTTGTTCATGATAAAGTTTATATTCCATGGTAGAATTGTATTAAGCGGAAACTTTGATACTTGTGTGGTTTATGAACAACACCGTGTCCCTAGTACGCCTCTATGGACTCATTGATTGATGATGGTTAAGGTCTCCTAACCATAGACATGAGTTGTAAATTAATAATGAGATCATATCATTAGGAGAATGATATGATGGACAGACCCAAATCAAGCAGAGCAATTAGATCGTGTCATCGTGTTCATCTTTGCGAAGCTTTTTATTATGTCAAATATTGTATTCCTTAGACCATGAGATAATGCAACTCCCTGGTATCGGAAGAAAGCTTTGAGGTCATCAAACGTCATCCTATGAGAGGGTGATCATAAAGGTGTCTCTTAGGTGATCGGAAAGTACTTGTTGGGTTGTATGTATCGAGATGGGATTTGTCCCTCCCGAGTCGGAGAGATATACTTCGGGCCCACTCGGTAATCGATATCAACACCGCTTGCAAGCACGTGGTTAAAGGGTTAATCACAAAGTGATATCAGATTATGGAACGAGTAAAGTACTTGCTGTGAACGAGATTGAACTAGGTATGCCGATACCAACGATCGAATCTCGGGCAAGTAAAATATCGCATGAGGAAGGGAATATATATATGGGATTAATTGAATCCTGGCATCGTGGTTCATCCGATATAATCATCAATGAATATGTGGGAGTCAAAATGGGTTTCCAGATCCCGTTGTTGATTATTGATAGAAGATCATGTCTGCATATTCTCGAACCCGTAGGGTCACACACTTAACGTGTCTTGACGCTAGGATAGAATGGATAATTGGTTTATGAGTTTTTGTTCGGAGTCTCGGATGAGATCCAGGACATCACGAGAGGGTCCGGAATGGTCCGGAGAATAAGATTCATATAAAGGAAAGCAGTTTTTGGATTTCGGAATTGTTTCGGAATGTTCGGTATTGTATCGGAAGGTTCTAGAAGCTTCCGGAGTGGGACCAACGTGGCCCCACTTGTCGGAGGGGTACATGGGCCCATGAGGGAGTGCCCTAGCCGCATTGGGACAGGGGCACAAGGCCCCAAAGTCCCAGCCAGCCAAAACCCTAGGGGAAACCCTAGGGGACCTTTTAGAAGGGGGGAAGACTTGCCCCCCACTCCAACCCTTGGGGCCGCCGCCCTAGGGCTTGGAGGAGGGGCCAAGGGGGCCAGCCAGCCCTCTATATAAAGAGGGTAGGGGCGCACCCTCCTCCCCCCACTCCTCCAACCCTAGCCGCCTACCTGCTACCCTCCAGATCTCTCTCTCTCCCGACTGCGCGTAGGTGAAGCCCTGCCGCAGAAACTCTCCACCATTGCACCACGCCGTCGTGCTGTAGATCCAATCTATCTCTCCACCCCACTTACTGGAACGGGGAAGGAGGAGACGTCGCGGTGTCGTACGTGTGCATCTCTCGGAGGCGTCGCGACTTGCGGCGTTGGATCGGATCGGATCGCGAGGAGGAGAAGGCTAGTTCGACTACATCACCCATGTTCTGTTGAACGTTTCCGCTGTGCAATTTCTTCAAGGGTATGAAGATCTCATCTATCCCTCTCGTTGATTGCATCTCCTAGATTAGATCTTGGCTTTCCCGTTCGCTTCCGTAGAATTTTTTTGATTTACTATGCTACGAAACCCTTCACGTGGATATAAATCCAAATAGTTTATAATTTTCAGAGAATAAAAGGAAATGCATGGACACGCATATACGAAAATTATACGCCTTTGTACACTTTCCTTCTAGATTATGGAAGTAAAGTATCGGCAGCAACCTCGTTATTTCATGTGGATATAGAGTTTCGTCTCCACTCAGAGAGAGAGAGGGAGAGGGAGGGAGAGAGGGGGGAGGGGGGCTATCTTTCCCGTTAGATCACAGAGGATCAACGTTGGGTGGGCACAATCCGCGTGACAACTGTCTCGACCAATCAGGGCGTACCAACCAAAGTGAGGATGGGTTATCATCAGAGGGGGAAAACCGAGTACTACAATTTTCATATCAACCCTAGACACAACACACCCACACAACACACACAATGTAAAATTCATCAAAAATAAAAAAATATGAAACAAGCTTGAGTAGCCCCTATGTGTCACTCACTACCAACATAAAATCATAAGCAAGAAAAACTTACACTTTTGGCACACGATGCACCCCCGGATGGCTATCGAGTAGGAGTTAACATGGCTTTCAACCCTAGACCTCCCCCTCACTGCCCAGAACGTGGATCTACTGTGCGGATTGAGCCTAGCTCCCTCTTGGCATTCTAAGCAACTTATCCAACTAGAGATTCCGGGGTTCCATGGAGAAATCCAGAGTTTCCATTTACCGACTCCGGAAAACCGACGACTCTACAAAGGAGGTGCGAGAATTGAGCTCACCCTAGGGACCGAGGCAATTTACATGCATTCTACATCGTGGTGGACCGCCATCCCTGGGAGGTTGGTGCTCATCTCGTGGTGCAAGCATATACTGTATTTTACTCGAGTTATGCCCCTCTAATTGCAGGTTCTAACTATAGGTACCCTAGAAATTGCCCTGGATTTTTTGGAAAAAATGTTTTGAAGTGCCCCATGGGATACCTAGGCTGGGAAAGTGCCTAGGTTCAAGGCTGCAATGGCCCTCGCGTGCCTGCGCACGCCAGCGTGTTTGCCGAATTTGCCCACCCCTGAACCCCGGCAATGGGAAATTCATAAAAAATCAAAAAAAAATGAAACCAGAACTTTTGGCACACGGCCCCTGTGTCTCACCCACTACCAACATAAAATCATAAGCAAGACAAATCGGGACTTTTGGCACACGGCGCACCCCCGGATGGCTATCGAGTAGGAGTAAACATGGCTTTCAACCCTAGACCTCCCCCTCACTGCCCAGAACATGGATCCAGTATGAGGATTGAGCCCAAACACGGCACCTAGCCCAATCTCGGTATTCTAAGCAACTTCTCCAACTAGAGATTCCAGGGTTCCATGGAGAAATCCAAAGCTTCCATTTCCCAACTCCAGAAAACCGGCGATTCTGCAAAGGAGGTGCAAGAATTGAGCGCGCCCTAGGGCCCGAGGCAATTTACACGCATGCTACGTCGTGGCGGACCGCCACCCCCGGGAGGTTGGTGCTCATCTTGTGGTGCAAGCGTATACTGTATTTTTCTCGAGTTACGCCCCGGTAATTGCGGTTTCTAACTTAGGTACCCTAGAAATTGCCCTACATTTTCTGGAAAAAATGTTTTGGGGTGCCCCATGGGGTACCTAGGCTGGGAAATTGCTTAGGTTTAAGGTTGCAATGGAGCTCGCGTGCCTGCGCGCGCCGGCGGGTTTGCTAATTTTGCTCACCCCCCAAACCCCGGCAATGGGACATTCATCAAAAATAAAATAATATATGAAACCAGATCGAGTAGCCCCTGTGTGTCACCCACTACCAACATAAAACCATAAGCAAGAAAAACCGAGAATTTTGGCACATGACGCGCCCCCGGGTGGCTATCGAGTAGGAGTTAACATGGCTTTGAACCCTAGACCTCCCCCTCACTGCCCAGAACATGGATCCACTGCGCGGATTGAGCCCAAACCCGACACCTAGCTCCCTCTCGGCATTCTAAGCAACTTCTCCAACTAGAGATTCCATGGTTCCATGGATAAATCCAGAGTTTCTATTTACCAACTCCGGAAAATCGGCGATTCTGCAAAGGAGGTGCGAGAATTGTGCGCGCCACAGGGCCCGAGGCAATTTACACACATGCTACATCGTTGCAGACCGCCATCCCCGGGAGGTTGGTGCTCATCTTGTGGTGCAAGCATATACTGTATTTTTACCGAGTTACGCCCGGTAATTGTGGTTTCTTACTGTAGGTACCCTAGAAATTTCCCTGGATTTTCTGGAAAAATGTTTTGGGGTGCCCCATGGGGTACCTAGGCTGGTCAAGTGCCTAGGTTCAAGGTTGAAATGGACCTCGTGTTCTTGCGCGCGCCAGCAGGTTTGCCAATTTTGCCCATCCCTCGAATCCCCGCAATGGGAAATTCATCAAAAATAATAAAATATATTAAACCAGCACGAGTATCCCCCTTGGGTCACCCACTACCAACATAAATCATAAGCAAGACAAACCGGGACTTTTGGCACACGGTGCACCCCCCCGGATGACTATCGTGTATGAGTTAACATGGCTTTCAACCCTAGACCCCCCCCCCCCTCAATACCCAGAATATGGATCCACTGTGCGGATTGAGACCAAACCCGGCACCTATCTCCCTCTTGGCATTATAAGCAATTTCTCCAACTAGAGATTCAAGGGTTCCATGGAGAAATCTAGAGTTTCCATTTACCGACTCCGGAAAACCAGCAATTCTGCAAAGGAGGTGCGAGAATTGAGCGCGCCCTAGAGGCCCGAGGCAATTTACATGCATCCTACGTTGTGGCAGACCGCCATCCCTGGGAGGTTGGTGCTCATCTCGTGGTGCAAGCATATACTATATTTTCCCGAGTTACGCCCCGGTAAATGCGGTTTATAATTGTAGGTACCCTAGAAATTGCCGTGGATTTTCTGGAAAATATGTTTTGGGGTTCCCCATGGGGTACCTAGGCTGGGAAAGTGCCTAGGTTCAAGGTTGAAATGGACCACGCCTGCCTACTCGCGCCGGCGGGTTTGACGATTTTGCCCATCCCCCGAACCCCGGCAATGGGAAATTCATCAAAAATCAAAAAAATATGAAACCAGCTCGAGTAGCCCCTGTCTATCACCCACTACCAACATAAAATCATAAGCAAGACAAACCAAGACTTTTGGCACACGGCGCACCCCCGGATGGCTATCGAGTAGGAGTTAACATGGCTTTCAACCCTAGACCTCCCCCTCACTGCTCAGAACGTGGATCCACTGCGTGGATTGATACCAAAGCCGGCACCTAGCTCCCTCTCGGCATTCTAAGCAACTTCTCGAACTAGAGATTCCAGGATTCGATGGAGAAATCCAGAGTTTCCATTTACTGACTCTGGAAAATCGGCGATTCTACAAAGGAGGTGCGAGAATTGAGCGCGCCCTACGGCCCGAGGCAATTTACACGCATGGTACGTTGTGGCAGACCGCCATCCCCAGGAGGTTGGTGCTCATCTCGTGGTGGAAGCATATACTATATTTTTCTCGAGTTACGCCCCAGTAATTGTGATTTCTAAGTGTAGGTACCCAAGAAATTGCCTTGGATTTTCTGGAAAAAATGTTTTGGGCTGCCCCATGGGGTACCTAGGCTGGGCAAGTGCCTATGTTCAAGGTTGCAATGGACCTCGCGTGCCGGCGGGTTTGCCGATTTTTCCCACCCTCGAAACCCGGCAATGGGAAATTCATCAAAAGTCAAAAAAATATGAAACCAGATCGAGTAGCCCCTGTGAGTCACCCACTACCAACATAAAATCATAAGCAAGACAAACCGGGCATTTTGGCACACGACACACCCCCCGGATGGCTATCGAGTAGGAGTTAATATGGCTTACAACCCTAGACCTCCTCCTCACTGCCCATAACGTGGATCCACTGCGCGAATTGATCCCAAACCCGGCACCTAGCTCCCTCTCGACGTTCTAAGCAACTTCTCCAACTAGAGATTCTAGGGTTCCATGGAGAAATCTAGAGTTTCCCGTATCCCGACTCCAAAAAACCGGCGATTCTGCAAAGGAGGTGCGAGAATTGAGAGCACCCTAGGGCCCGAGGAAAATTACACGCATGCTACGTCTTGGTGTACCGCCATCCCTGGGAGGTTGGTGCTCATCTCGTGGTTCAATAATATACTGTATTTTTCCCGAGTTACGCCCCGGTAATTGCGGTTTCCAACTGTAGGTACCCTAGAAATTGCCCTGGATTTTCTGGAAAAAATGTTTTGGGATGCCCCATGGGGTACCTAGGCTGGGCAAGTACCTAGGTTCAAGGTTGCAATGGACCTCGCGTGCCTGCGCGCGCCGGCGGGTTTGCCAATTTTGCCCACCCCCCGAACCCCGGGAATGGGAAATTCATCAAAACTAAAAAAATGAAACAAGCTCGAGTAGCACCTGTGTGTCACCCACTACCAACATAAAATCAAAAGCAAGACAATCAAGGACTTTTGGCACACGCCGCACCCCCCGGATGGCTATCGAGTAGGAGTTAACATGGCTTTCAACCCTAGACCCCCCACTCACTGACCAGAACATGGATCCACTGCAAGGATTGAGCCCAAATCTGGCACCTAGCTCCCTCTTGGCATTCTAAGCAACTTCTCCAATTAGATATTCCATGCTTCCATGGAGAAATCTAGAGTTTCCATTTACCGACCCCAAAAAACCGGCGATTCTGCAAAGGAGGTGCGAGAATTGAGCGCGCCCTAGGGCCCGAGGCAATTTACACGCGTGCTACGTCGTGGCGGACCGCCACCCCCGGGAGGTTGGTGCTCATCTTGTGGTGCAAGCATATAGTGTATTTTTCCCGAGTTACGCCCCGGTAATTGCATTTTCTAACTATAGGTACCCTAGAAATTGCCATGCATTTTCTGGGAAAAATGTTTTGGGGTGCCCCATGGGGTACCTAGGCTGGGCAAGTGCTTAGGTTTAAGGTTGCAATGGACCTCGCGTGCCTGCGCGCGCCGGCGGTTTTGCCAATTTTGCTCACCCCCCAAACCCCGGCAATGGGACATTCATCAAAAATAAAATAATATATGAAACCAGCTCGAGTAGCCCCTGTGTCACCCACTACCAACATAAAATCATAAGCAAGAAAAGCCGAGACTTTTGGCACATGACGCGCCCCCGGATGGCTATCGAGTAGGAGTTAACATGGCTTTCAACCCTAGACCTCCCCCTCACTGCTCAGAACGTGGATCCACTGCATGGATTGAGCCCAAACCCGGCACCTAGCTCCCTCTCGGCATTCTAAGCAACTTCTCGAACTAGAGATTCCAGGATTCGATGGAGAAATCCCGAGTTTCCATTTACTGACTCTGAAAAATCGGCGATTCTACAAAGGAGGTGCGAGAATTGAGCGCGCCCTACAGCCCGAGGCAATTTACACGCATGGTATGTTGTGGCGGACCGCCATCCCCAGGAGGTTGGTGCTCATCTCGTGGTGGAAGCATATACTATATTTTTCTCAAGTTACGCCCCGGTAATTGTAATTTCTAAGTGTAGGTACCCAAGAAATTGCCTTGGATTTTCTGGAAAAAATGTTTTGGTCAGTTGTGGAAGCACGGGCACCTGTTATTGCGCTATTGTGGAAGCACGAGCACCTGTTATTGCGCTAAACACAGCTATCCATAATTCTCATTGCAGCCAGCCAAACCCATTACAATAATTGTACTCGCATTAACAGAACCGAAATTTCAACCAAACCTAAACAACATCTAGACCCAGATGACGACACTATTGTCGGAGTCCACCTCGATTGGTGACCCCTCCACGCCCTTCCCAGTGACATCCACTCCCGCCCGTGGCTTGCCCTTCGCCAAGGACGCTTCAATGGCGTTCTGCATTTCTTCGTCGCCGTCCTTATCCATCTCGGAATCAATAATGATGAAGGGGACGGGGTGGCAACGGTCGAGCCCCTTCGTGCCTGGTGGCTCCGGCTCGAGCTCGACGTCGTATCAGTGTGTTTGCAGATAGGAGGGGCCGAGCTCGGAGATGCAGCATAGCCATTCGGCTCAAGAAACCATGGCAATTTTATACTATGAAGGTAGGATCTAGGGGTGGATCCATCGCGGCGATCCCGATCGCGAGCGCTGTAGTGGATGGATCTGCCACCGCGAGCCATGAAGGCATATTTCCCCTGATACAGGGTGTACGGGGAGGGTGGAAAACTGTGGGACCAGGCGTGTGATGGCTACTCGGCAAGGCCTCCCAGCGATATGTAGGCGGACATGAGGCCAAAAAATTTCGGTCAATGAGGATTAGATCCAAATTAGACCAGGCTTAGGCTACTAATGGGCTGCTAATGTAGAAGCCCACTAGGGACACCTATATAAGAGAGGGTGGGGCGAGCTGACCAGGGTTAGACCATTCCACCCAGCCGCCACCCCTCACGCCTGTGTTGCACGTGCGCACCTAGCAGTCCGGCGTCTGACGCTTCCACCCTGTATGTGTGGATACCTCGGAGGTGCTGCATCTGTAGCACTTGGACGAGCCACGCAAGGGGAGCTGCTTGTGGGACAAGGACGAGGAGGATACGTAGAACATATACACTGCCTCGACGCGCTTCATCAAGTTCCACAACTGCGTCTAGTGGTAATCCCGTGATCTATGACAACAGTAATCCTGGTTTACGTAGTAGAAATTTTTGATTTGCGCTAGTGTAGCCTACCCGTATCCCTTCATAGGATTCTCCTCGAGTTATTGGGTGGGATAAATCACATTTCACCGTTCCCTGCCCTGACATCCAAGGCTCCTCCGATGTCCCCTCTTTCCTTTACCCTTGCTCCCCTAGCCCATCGTTCGCAGCTCATGCAGTTCGTCTCGGGCGGAAACAAGGTCGGCTCGACGCCGCCAGGCGGGTGCTCCCATCAGGTACCGGAAGACTCCCTATGATTACTACCCCGAGATGCTATGTTTGTGCGGTGAGAAGATGTCGAGATGGATTTCTTGAACCAACGAAAATACTGAGGAAAATTCAGCAACTGTGGCATCAGAGCAGTAACCTTGTATGCTATGTGCAGTTAGTAACCCCGATCCGGGAACCGTTATGTAATTTTGTGTTTGTTTGCTTCGATTGTTCGCAGGAAGGAAGGGGACCGGGATGTGACAAGTTTGTGTGGATCGAAAAAGCCCCTTATAGGTTTTCACAAGGAGTTTGTTCAGGATCTTCGTGATGCTGTGTGGGACAAGGAGGAGATTCATGCGCTGGAGCAAGAGATCCGGGAGCTTCGCCAGATGGAGGGGAGGCAGGAGCAGGGAGGAGGTGTGATTGCTAAGTTACGGAAGAAAGCTGGTGAGATGGACGAGTTAAATATTGGGCCAAAAAGTGGAAACAATTTCCTAATTATATGAGCATTATCTATTTCCTATGTTGTTTATGTTGCCATAGTGTTTTCCAGCAGCTGAAATAAATTGCCGCTTCGTGGGATTGTAGCAGATTAGAACTTGTTTTTTAGCTTAGAACCTTTTAATAAGTGTAATGCTAAAAACATGGATTTAATCCGACTGACGCAACCAGTAAGCGCTTATGTAAATTATGTCTGCGCCACTACCATCCATCGAACTAGAGAAGCAATCCCCATCGGGTTCGGTGCTACGACTGTATAGATAGTAGTGGCACATTCACAATTTCAGCTTCACCAAGTGTCTTCAGACATTACCAAATCTCAAGTCGCTACGAGAGCGGGATTACATAGTCAATGAACAGATAAGTACGAGAATGTGAAATAACTCATATTGTCTTAAGACACCGCTACATGATTGTTTCACCCGACAATTCCCACGGACACAACTCTAGAATTTTATAGAATACATAGATAGGTTCGACATCAACACATTACTGTGCTTATTTGGTGGCAGCCTTCTTACCCTTCCTGGGTGCCACTTCTTTGCCTCGGTGTCCTCTGTCTTCTTCATTGCCCGCCTTCCTCCTCTTCCTGGGTGCCAGCTTTCTTACCTTCACATACTCTACATCTCTGGGTCGAGGGAAGTCAGGAAAATCAGCATCATAATTGTGTTCAGCCTCATCACTCCACTCATTTTGATTTTTCTCACGCAGCAAAATCACTGAGTCTGCAGTCATGTTTCTTACCTTGCGCTTCCTATAAAAAAGAGGACATGGTTAAGCACCTAATATCTACAGAATACGAACGATTTTTTTGTATAGGTACCATCTCACACCTAGGTTTGGGTGAATTAAGAGGACACCCCGCTGCTCTATTACCTATAAGATGGCAGATCTTGCATCGGTTTTTGCCCTTCTTGCTACCACTAGAACCTAAACTAGCCTTCTCCAGAAATTTTTTAAACCTCTTCACTTGTGGTCTACCTCTTCCCCTTTTTGTTACAGGCTGGCACAGCTCAAAACTAAGTTCTACTTGAGTCCACTGAGATGTGTCAGTATAGGGCTCGACGGAACCAGCGTACACATCTCTGAACTTTTCCAGAGAGAAGTTGTTAGACAAATATTGATCCAAATGTGGTAGAGTTCTTTTCTTCACCAAGAAGACCAATGCGTCATCGCATGGTTTCCCGGTATGCTGCCACTCTAAGCAGGTGCATTCCCACCGCTTGATGTTCAAAACATCCCTATGGCCGTTTTTTGACATATCAACCACCTCACAGCTGCTGCTGTTTGACGGGAGAACCCTAAGATGACCAAGCCCTCGGTTTCTCTTATGTATTTGTTGTACAACAGACGGTAGCATATGTCCTCTAAGTCTCCGACCAATCTGTCTCCTTATATTTAATAGCTTCATGATCATACCCCGTATGTCGTCCATCAACATATGAACAGGACAGACTTTTATGTCCTTCACCCAGTTATTCAAGCATTCATCTAGGTTGTTGTTTATGTAATCAACTTTGATGTCAGGGTTGAACTGACTCCTCTTCCATGGCTGCGAATGATGTGCGCCCAAGTACTAAGGAAGATCTGGGGCTTCCTCAAAAATCTTGGTCATGAAATATTCGTATCGACCAGCTCTGTAAGATCTAGCAGCAGCAAACATGTAACCAAATACGCTGCCTGCGTAGTGTTTGTACAGGTTGAACATCAGGTGGGCATGGCATTCTCTACCCTCGGCTCGCGGGAACACCTCCTTCGCTGCATTCGTCAGCCCTTTGCATGCATCTATGGATATAGCCAATGGATCCATTTGTCCTATAGATCTCCCGAGCTTCCTCATAAACTAGACCCAGTTTTCCTCTTTCTCTATATCGAACAACCTGAATGCCACTAGGAACATCCAGTTGTGACCATCCAATGCTATAGGAGATGCTAGGCAGCCTTTCCATTTGCCAGTTAAGACAATACTATCTATGCTCAGATATGGCCAACATCCGTCCTTGAATCCCTGGATGCAAGGTTCAAGCGCCATGAAAAATCTGTTAAACTAAATTTTACCACCTTCCAATTTATAAATATTGTATATAATCTGTATTGTATATAATCTGGCTCGGAAATTAAAAAAAACAAAAAAATACATTTGTGGCGCACATGGTCTACCTTCTGTGGCGCACTACACCTAAAGCGCACTATAGAAGCTTAGTGGCGCACTCAGTGCGCCACAGAAGATCCTAGGGGTAGCGCACCTGCCCAAACATCTGTGGCGCACTAGCAGGTGCGCTACGCCTGTCTCTACACAACCGTGGCGCACTAGGCAGTGCGCCACGGCTGAGAGATAGCTGTAGCGCAAGGCAGGTGGCGCACTGCAAGTGCGCCACAGATGATGTTTTCAGGTGCGCCACTAAAGGCCGTTTTCCTAGTAGTGTTAGTGTCGATCTCCACAACACTCCCTAGACACCTAGCATGTACCTTATCCTTGAAGTTGTACAACATCCTGAAGCTATTAGTCCAATCCCCATGCAAGATTTTCAGAGCTTTCTCTTTAGCTTTCCAAACCGTGTAATACGGTAGGACAATGTTGTACTGAGCAACGAGTTTATTCTGAATATTCTTCGCGGTCTCCCTAGGGTTATTCTTTAGTATGGACATAGCCTATAAATCCACCCACTCCGTATCAGCCATCAAGGATTTTAGCATGCTACCTGTCGCACACATGTGGGGAGGGCCCAATTTGTTCACCTGCAACACATATTAATTTATAGCATAAAGCGTAGTTGCCAGATAGATCTTGCACATCAAATTTACTTATATTATAGAGTGAAAAATGATAAAGTTGAAATGGTTTGCTCCATTCATTGCCAGGATACGCTAATTGCCTTTGACGCGGGTAGGGCTCTGGCTGTGATCCTCCACGGACAAGGTATCACCACCTGTCCATTCTTCCACTTTAACCTATAAACGGACTCATACCTCTGGGCAGTGTTCTCCAGTCTATGAACATCGAACTCCCCCTTGATACAAAAATGCCAGAATGACATCCTGAACTCATGCATGATGCTGAACTCGGTGCCCACCGAAATTAGGATCCTCGTGGTCATGTATCACCTCGTCTATATCGGGACCCAGTTCATCAACTGCAATTCCAGGCCTATCCATAACTGTCTCATCGATCTCATCATCAACGGATTCTTGATGTTCCATAGTGCCATCTTCTATATCTAATTTATTATCTTCACCATCCTCACCAATACCTAGCACTGCACACATCATATTGACTCCCAGGGGTGGAGCTGCACCATCATTAGCACCTACATGGACCGGAACATTGGCCCAATCTACCTCCTCGGCAACTCTGTTTTCTCCCAAATGCTCTGTTGGTGCTACTTCAACCACAGGGGGTGGTCTTACATTGTCATGCATCACATGTTTGTCGGTAGACAAACATTAATCAAATTCTATTTCATGTCGACTGTACAGAACCCTCTTTCTCTTCTTGTGTACATCCTCTTTCCTGATGGAATCCTTCCTGATGGTATCATTCGTGATGGTAGCCCCATTAGGGCTTGACCTCTGCGTTGCGTTCCTCACCGAACTAACCTTTTTGCTGCTACTCCTCGGTGTAATCTCCTTCCTGTTTCCCCTCACGGGTGTTGGCTCCTGCGTGCCGACATCATTTCCTCACCTCTGCGGCGTGTTCCCCTTCGAATTAGCCCTTTTGCTGCCACTATTGGCTATTTTCTCCTTCCTGCCGGCATTATTGCTGGACCTCTGTGGCGTTTTCCCCATCAAGGTAGCATTTTTGCCGCCACTATTGGGTGTGTTCTCCTTCGCGCCGGCATTATTGCCGGACCTCTACGGCATGTTCCTCTTCAAGCTAGCATTTTTACCGCTACTATTGGGTGTGGTATCCTCCGTGCGAGCCACCTTAGCCTTTTTGCTGCTGCTCTTGGGTGTCTTCACCACCTCGTTCACCACCGGTCTAGCCCTCTTATCTTTTTTCTGCTACTGTTCGTTGTTGCATTATGACCAAATCTCAGGGGTGTACATTGCGGCGTGGTGCCTTTTTCATGCAACTCTTGGGTGTCTTCTCCTCTGGTGTGGTCTGCTTGGTGATGCCCTTCTTAGGGGTGCTCTTTCTAGGGATGCTCTTCCTACTCCTCTTTATGTTGCTCCTGTAAGTCTCTCCTCTGTTCGAAGCCACTGTCACTTGAAACATGTCGAGCGAGGTCCTCCATCAGGTCAACCATGTTTTCTACAAGTTCGTCTTTATCATTGCCGACCTCAAATTCATGTACAACTGTTAGTAGGCACGCGAACATGTACACTTCCCATCTAGTTCAACTCATCCTACTTATCGGTACGGCTAAATCACTGTCAACTTCTAAATCTATAGCCTTTTTGCTGTTGTAAGCAAAAAATTCCAATCGTGCTTCCTAGGAGGACCCCCACTCCACCTTCTCATGTAAAGGTGAGTTCAGATCTCTATACCACTTTAGGATCTTATGTGCCAACGGATACATCAATGTCGTCGATAATTTTTTATGTGCCATCATCTAATTTTGCAGTGAACTTCTCGACACCGATACAAAAGTGTACCTTGCCATCACCGGTTTCCTCAGGACCGAGACCACCGAGAGGTTCGATGACAGTATCAAAGTCCAGACCATGGGCTTGTTCCTCAACAACTGGTATTCGATTAGCATCGACGGCGGCAGCTGAAGCACGTTGAACTTCACCATGGGTTTGAGGAGGACCAGCGCCCAAGACAGCAGTTCTAGAAACAGCAGCAGGGATTGGGTCAGTAGCCGGCTGAGCAACAACACCAGCATTTCTAGAAATAGCAGGGCGGCCTTCCGAAGCCTTAGTTTGCACAACAGAAGAAGGGATTGGTTTAGTAGCAGGCTGAGAAACAACACCTGCAGATTCCACAATAGCGGGGCGGCCTCCCGAAGCCTTAGTTTGCACAATAGCAACACGGATTGGGTCAGTAGCAGGCTAAGCAACAACACCAGCAGTTCTGGCAACAGCAGGGCGTCCTCCCGAAGCCTTAGTTTGCACAACAATAGCAGGGATTGGTTCAGTAGCAGGCTGAGCAATAACACCAGCAGATTCCACAACAGCGGGGCGGCCTCCCGAAGCCTTAGTTTTCACAACAGAAGCAGGGATTGGTTCAGTAGCAGGCTAAGCAAAAACACCAGCCGATTCCACAACAGCGGGGAGGCCTCCCAAAGCCTTAGTTTGCACAACAGCAGCAGCGATTGGGTTAGTAGAAGGCTGAGCAACAACACCAGCAGTTCAGGCAACAGCGGGGCGGCCTCCCGAAGCCTTAGTTTGCACAACAGCAGTAGAGACTGGTTCAGTAGAAGGCTAAGCAACAACACCAGCAGATTCCACAACAGCAGGGCGACCTTCCGAAGCCTTAGTTTGCACAACACCAGCAGTTCTAGCAACGGAAGCACGACCTGCATCCACAACAGGGTCTTGCACCACAGCAAAACAGGCACTCCTTCAAGGAGGTTGCGCTGCAGAAGCATGGCGTAGACGAGGAACCACATTTTTCTTAACATCAGCGGGTATTTGAGTCAGACCACCCTAAGCTAGAATAACAGGGCCACTAGGAGTGGAAGCAGGTTCCACATCCACTATTCTACATTCCAGGAGAAACATTCGAATGTGCGGACACTGTTTCAGCAACCCGTACATCTGACTTTCATGCTTTATAGTAACCTTTCTGCGTTGTTCATCCGTGAAGCTGAACCATGCAGTCTGCATCGGCCCCATTTCAATATGTTTACGCAGAGCAGCAACCCTACCAGGGATAGTGCAAATTTGCGCCGGTGCTTCTTTAATCGTGACATAAGTAACACAATTCCACTTGGCCTTCACATTTGGTATTTGCGGTTGGTATCCATTGACGCGTACCATAACCACATAAGGGGCCTTTGGGGGGCCTAGTTGACAGAAATTTGGAAAAAAATAAGAACTTGTCTGTCAGCGTTCGGCCAGCAAACAATTCTAGGTTTGATCTATCTCTTTCCGGTCAATAGACAGATTGCAGTTATAGTTAGTGCAAAAAGCAAAGAGAAGAGTATCACACCCGCATGTATCTAACACTTCTTTTAGGTATGATGATCTGCCATCCTCCGTGCTGCCCAGCTCGTCTGTCGGCGGAGGTGGGCTAGATCCTCGGAACGGTGGGCACAGCATGCGGCATTAGGGCTCAAGATCAGCGAGAGGGCGCGTCAACTTGAACCGGAAGGCAAATGTCCCAAGGGATTGTTCTGGGTGGAGGGTTGATTTCTCCGCCACCAGCGCTAGGGTTCATGCGAAGGAGTGAGTGAATTTGTGAATTTTGCAACGTTGCGTGGGGTCTATTTCCTCGATTTTCCTCCGTGGTTGCCTACTTGGCGCTCGCGTCACGGACAGAGTAGTGACATGGAGGTCCCGAACGTCTCCTTCACGGGGCAATTGTTGGAAAGTTTGTATTTGGCAAGGGTGGCACGAATTCGGCTCGAAATGGGCCTTCTGAGTGATTGGCAGCCCAAGTTTGTGAAACCCAGCGATTACACAAAACTTGGAACCCGCGTTGCACTCGCACGCTAAGTCGGACCACGCGAGTTGAAATCCCCGCCCAACCGCTATATCCGCAAGAGTAACATCACGATGATTCAATTGAACAAGAGACATGGTTGCCTTCATGCCCGAGATTACTTCGTGACACATCAGCTCTCTAATATGACCTGCATCTCGAAACTTCCCGAGCAAGCCTAAAAAGCTAGCAGGTGCAGAATCTAAAGGAAATATGGTAGCCCAAATTGCTGGGAGCGACGATCTTGCCCGCTTCAGCACTCGAAGTACTTGCCGTCACAAGGACGATCGCTCGATCATGGTCCATCCAAAAGAAGATGTCAGCCTCCAAAACTTTTTTTGTAGAGCAATTCATTCGAATTGCGACACACTCCTTCTCTTCCTTCGGAAGAAGATTCACAACTGTAAAAACATAGTAGGGTGAGCTGCGATACAACCGCACTCGAAGAAACAAAGGATCAAGATGGCTTACATTGAAGTTACTCTCCCATTTTCCGCAATTCCTCTAGCAGAAACTCTTCCCTGGAAATGGTTCGTTTGGCTGTGGATTTCCACACGTCCATGTGACCACGGATACTGAGGACATCCTTCTCCAAACTTCGGACGCGATCACGCAGGAAAGGAAACTGTGATGACTCGCTCAGCGATAGGCGAGAACTAGGCGTAGGAGGTGTGATCACTGAAGCCTCACCCGAAGGACCCTAAGGGTGCACAGGCAAACACGAATATCATAAACATTTTTGACAGCAGTTGAAAGACGGATTCATACATATACATAAATAAGTCCATTGCGTGGCAAAGTGAAGCATGTCCATCCAAAAGGCGTTACATATGCAGCGAAGAAAGAGACCTAGACTAGCTACAAAGAAAGAAGGACCTAAGAGCCAGCACCCGGAGCAGCTTCGGCTCCAGAATGCCTACTCTTGGATGCTCGCTACTGCTCCAGCGCATAGTCAGCCAGAAGATCAATGATCTTAGGCCTGAAATGCTTGCAGCAGGAGGTGAAGGTGGCAAGTGCTACCTCGGTGCCATCCGCCGTCGTCGGCATCTTGGATCCAGTTGAGATCCAGATGTCATCGCCAACCCCATAGCAGCACCGAATCCCTTATGTGCGCTTGTACTTTGCTGGAGCGTCGCCCAACAAAGCATCCGCCAGCGAGTTGACGTCTTCGAGGGCAGTGCCCTTGAGGTTGACCTCCTTGTAGAAGTGTGAAAGCACCTTCTTGGCCTGGTCAAGAGAGCCCGCGGCAGCGGAGAAGCGATCCTCGATCGCTATGGCAGCATCTGCCAGGAGATCCCCGTGCTCCAGCGTGTTGCGATCAAACGCGACGCCAGAAGCATCTGGCAAGAAACGCGATAATACATTCGATTGAGGAAAGAGAAATTGCACCCACGAATCAGAACACTGAAAAGAGTTGCAAGATGACCTACCAGAGATAGCCTTGGCAGTATCCATAAGCTTTTTAGCTATGGCCTTCTCCCGGGTCGCTGCGACGGCCGCGAGCTACTGCTCATGATCTTCAGCCTCCTTCTGCTGGCGCTGGAGGACCTCTGCAGCATCCTTCGCCTGTTTCTCTGCTTTTCCGAGGATCTTTTTGAGAGCGTTCATCTTGCGGAGAGCATCATTTGTTCTCATCTACAACATGAGGCAACAAATTATGAATACAAGATGAAAGAACATGTGGGCCCCCATGTGTGGTTTTGGTAATTAATGACAATCTCCATCGACTAATGCTTGTATCAAGTTGTACTTGTAGGAATTGTCCATAGGCAATGCTTGAACCATATGTTGGCTTCAAGGTTTGGAGAAGAAGAAAGTGAAGAGGATCAAGTGGTGACCAAGGTGTTCAAAGAGTGATCCACAGATTGGTCATGTGAGAGTTAAACCTATGAAGATCTCATGCTTAAATCTTGCCATCCTCGATGATCATGGATCAATGAAGAAAAGATCAAAGTAAAGGTTTCCCCATGTTGTATGGGCGAGTAACTTGCAAGTCTTCATCAAGCAATTGCGTATAAGACCAATCAAGAAAGGTGTTCCATCTTGAGAAGGACAAGACCGTCTAAATCATAATCAAGTGGAATATGCGCAAGGCAAAGGTATGATCTTGATAGGGTTTCTTTCTTACCGGTCTCGTGGTGTTAGTTGGGGAGACCGGTTTATAGGATAGACAACCGTACTATCAAGAGGGGCTCCCAAGTGAGTAACTCGATCATATCATTCAGAGAGAGCTCAAACCTTTGCATACTTAGCATCATCCATTCTTGGTTGTTATTTGGATCTTATCCATGTGAGGTTCTAGAGCTTGTGGTAATATTCATAACAAGCCCTAGTTCATCAAAAATGGATTTCCCCTTTATATCTTATTGCGTTTTTTATCTTGGAGGTTTTACCGGTTTGTCTTTTAGAGATATGTAAAACCTTCCATTATTTGGTTCTTACTCATGTGAGGATTTAGAGCTTGTTTTAATCTCCATGGCAAGCTCTAATTCATCGAAAACGGATTTCATATTCATTCTCTACTACGTTTTTGATGTTGGAGGTTTTACTGGTTTGTCTTTTTGAGAGAGGTTAAACCTTTCGTCATTTGGTTATATACTCCATTGCTGTACTATTATGTTTTTCTGTATGATCTTGTAGAGCTTATTGTCCTCTTTAAAACGAGCCCAAGATCATCAAAATTGGAGTCCGGATGCAAAAGTTATGGATGTTTTTGTATTGGTCTTTCTGCCAGTTTTTGTAAGACCGGAGACTCAGGACTAATCTCCGGTCTAATCTCCGGACCGCGTCCAGTACGTCCTCCAGATTGTCCCCATTTGGCCTGGGTACACCGGAGACTCCGGTCCCAGTCCGGAGACTCCGGACCGGGCGATTCCTAGGCCTAACGGTTGGATTTCTAGGGACCTATTTAAGGGGCCCTTCTTCCCCAATGGTTCCCTAGCTCTCTTGCAAGTTTTCCCCCACCATTGTTGACCTTTTGAAGCTTGCTACCCCCCTTCAATCCCACCCTTTATTCTTGCATATACTTTAGGGATTTGAAAGAGGAGATCTAGATCTACAATCCTACCAATCCATCTCTCCTCTAAGTGAGGGGAACATCTTGGGATCTAGATCTTGGAGTCTTTTGTGGATTTCCTCCTTTGTTCTTCCTCTCTTATTCCCCCACAAGTTTGTAGCTTTGGTGGAACTTGGGAGAGAAGGATTTGAGCACTACTTGTGTTCTTGCCATTGCATTTGGTGCATCGGTTTGAGTTCTCCCCGGAGGATTTGGTGAGTGAAAATTGAGAAGCTTTTTACTCTTGGGTTCTTGGAACCCTGGACGGTTTGTTGGTGTTGCAGGTTGTGGCCTTGGTGGCGTTTGTTGGGAGCCTCCAATTAAGTTGTGAAGTGCCCCAACCTTGTGAGAGGTTCCGGTTTGCCACCGACAAGTGCACCGATAGTGGAAGTGTGGATCGATCCCATTGGGGTGAGATTCACCGGAGAATAAGGGAGGCCTTTTGTGGCGTTGGTGGTTTGATACCACCCCCTCTCCAAACGAGACGTACTCCATGTTGGGAGGAACTCGGTAAAATATCGTTGTCCCCACGTGCCTCGGTTATCTCTATACCCTAGCTCTTTACGTATGCACTTTACATTGTGATAGCCTCCGTGCTTGAAGTAATATATATCTTGCTATAACTTTGTTGCTTGTATTGCTTAGCATAAGTTGTTGGTGCACATAGGTGAACCTTAGTTATTCTAGGTTGTGCGTTACAAAGTAAACACTAGTTTTATTCCGCCTTTGTTGAGCCACTCTAGGAAAAGTTTTAATCGCCTATTCACCCCCCCCCTCTAGGCGACATCCGTATCCTTTCAATTGGTATCAGAGCACAGTCCCTCATTTTAGGCTTCACTTCCTTGAGAGTAAAGATGTCATCTAGGGGATTTGTGCACAATGACATGTTCATATTCGATGGCACAAATTATGATATATGGAAAAATCGCATGCTCATTCATTTTTGGGACATGGACCCAAATTTGGAGCGTATTGTAGATATAGGTTTTTCTCCTCCTATGGATTTCAAAAATCTATCTTGTGAGGATGAGAAAAACTTATATCTCGATGCTCAAGCTTCTAATGTGCTTGTTAATGCTTTGAGCTATGTAGTTACCTCTTCAATCATTCCTTTTTGGAGCGCTCATGAGTTATGGACAAAACTTCAAGGTAAATATGTTGTGTCCAACATTATTGAGGATGATTGTGTTGCTTCCACTTTCGGTCGAGATGAGTTCTCATCCTCTACCACTTCACCAACATGTGACTTTTCACAAGGTAATGATTTGGTGAGTGGTGATAGAAATTGCAATTTGGATAGTGTTCTTACTATTTGTAATCCCTCATCTCTATCTAGTTGCAATGATCTATCTTTGGACATTAACACTTCTAGCACTACAAACTTCTTACAGGCTTGTCTTAATAGTCCTTGCATATCATGTAGAAATGACTTGAATAAATCGCATGATGATATTCTTGGGTTGTCTTGTTGCCATGACAAAAATGCTTCTACTTCCTCTATTACTTGTATTACTAACCATGTAGAGGAAAATGAAGATTCCAAGGGACAAGACAAGTTTTTGAATAGAGCTACAAGAGCAATCTCATCATCACCTTCATCCGGTTCTCACATATGCCTTATGGCTAAGGGAACAAAGGTAACCTCTTTGGATCCCATTGTATCTCATGATGATGATGATGAGGTTGAGAATGATAATTATGATTATCATCTAGGTTATTATGATATTGCCT
Source organism: Avena sativa (assembly GCA_916181665.1). Classification (NCBI taxonomy): domain Eukaryota; kingdom Viridiplantae; phylum Streptophyta; class Magnoliopsida; order Poales; family Poaceae; genus Avena; species Avena sativa. The sequence goes on along the minus strand of OV702295.1, from coordinate 53,096,015 downwards.
CTATTCTAGAGATGGGAGAGATTGTCTTTTCCGCTCTTCATATAAATAAAATTGCTTCCTCCAAATTTCTTGAAATCTTGACTTGTGCTACTAAAGGCAAGCAACTAATTGAGGAGCAAGAGAATATTATTTCTCAAAACTTTGCACTTGAGCGTGAGTATGCTAATGAAATTGCACAACTAAAGGACTCCCTGAAGAAGAACAAACCACCAAAGAATCTCTTGAGGAGACTTTTGCTCTAGAATTATCTAGAGTAAAGGAATACCATGATAGAGAACTTGCGGTGGCTAACTCCTTCGAGATTAAAAATGATGAACTTGAAGTTGATTATGCTAAACTTGTTGAGGATTTTAAGCACCTCGAAAATGGCTCTCGGGTCATTAAGAGGGATCTCATCAAACTCACCGAGTCGCATGAGCAACTTAAAACTTCATATTCAAAAGAGCTTGCCAAGTTGCCCTCACCTCTTGCTAATAATGATGATTCTTGTGCTACTAACTCTATTTCTTGTGAAGCATCTATTTTGAAGGAGAATGTTGAGCTAAAGGCTCAACTTGCTTTGCTAACTAGCAACTATGGGAAATTAGAAGAAAGTCATGTCAAGCTCTCAAGCTCGCATGAGGATCTTCTAGTCTCCCATGGAAGGCTAAAGTTAGCTCATGAGGCCATCGTGTCAAAGGTAACATCTAGTGGGCCTCATGTGAACATTAGCATTATATCTACTCCAAATGTTATATTACCATGTGCTAGTCCTTGTAATTCATCCTCTCACAACCATGCTATATCTCGTGAGGAATTACATTCCGTGCCTTGTTGCTCTAACAATGTACCATCTACTTCCTCTAGTACTTTTATTGAAACTAACCATGTAGAGGAAATCAAAGAGCTCAAGGCTCAAGTCACTTCTTTGAAGAATGACTTAAAAAAGGGTCATCAAGGGAAGGCCGCACTCAACAAAATCTTGAGTGTGCAAAAATCCCCAAATGACAAGAGTGGGCTTGGATTCAACTCCAATATCAAGAACAAGTCCACTATCAAGTTGAAGCACAAGGACAAAAAGAAGAATGGCCAAGATCAAGTCAAGAATCCGGCCAACATTGTTTGCTTTAAGTGCAAGGAAGAAGGGCACCATGTTAGATCTTGCCCATTGAAGAAAAAGCCTCTTAGTGTGAAGCAACAAGGGAAGCGGCCTCAAGCTCCACCTCAAGTCATTAATGGGACTCTTCCTAAGAGGACTACTCGAGCTCTTCCTCGAGTTGTGGCTTCACCTAAGAAGAAAGATGGCAAGAGAAGAACTTGCTACATATGTCGTGCAAAGGGGCACATTTCTTCCTCATGCACTATTGGTATCTCCTCATCCAACCCTATCATTATTGATGATGCTTATTCTCTTTGTAAGGATGAGGTTGGCAATGTGTTTGCCAAATTTGTTTGTGCTCAATGTGGTGTCAAGAAAAGAACCATTTGGGTCGCCAAGCCTGTTGTGACTAACCTCTTAGGACCCAACTTGGTTGGGGACCAACAAGCCAAAACTTGATCAATAGGTGTTGTTGGAAGGCATTGGAGACTTGGTTACATTATGAAGAATTGAGGGATCTTCATCAATTATTATTGTCAAGCCAAGCCATTTGGATTATCATGATTATATTATATTTCCAATGTTCCTCCTTGCGGTAACATATGCTAAACTCTTTACATTGAAAGTTACTCGCCCCTTGTGCATGTGTTGGTTTTGTATCTTCCATGCTTTTGTACATGTTGTGCTTTACACTTAATTATCTTGAGATATCAAGCATATTTATGTATGATTAGGTGGCACTCCATGTATGTGTGTTTCTTGTGGTTGAGCCCTTCTTGATTATATTTTATATCTTATTTGGCTCTTATGAGAAATTAATGGATTATCCCATTTTGGGGGAGTGTTATGCTTGGGCATTCCACAATCCTAAAATTGTGTGTACATGAGGAATACCACCTAGTATTTATATTGGATTATTGTCTAAATCTCTATGTGGTATAATTCTCATGAGAAATTTAAGTTTTATAATGTCCATTAATTATCTCTATATGTATCATTTTGCCTCGTGTTGGTTTTATGGTAGTATCACGTTATGGGGGAGTCATATGCTTAGTGCATATTACAAATCCTAGAAAATGTGAATATTCGAGTTTGTGTCACTTAGAATTGATATTGATTATTATCTAGCTCCTATGTGACATATTTGCTCATACAAGTTCCAATTTGCTTGAATGCCTTTATTGATCTTATTTTGGATCTTGTATACGAGAATGTTTCTTGGTATGTGTTTCCTCATATTTAGATATATATATCCTCATGGAAACCATTTGCTTCAAGTTACTATAATCACTAGTGATTGTGTGACTATTGGAAGCTACCAAGAATCTTGTTCGAAGTATCATGCTTAATTTCTTATATTTAGTTATATGCTTCTTGTTGTGACTATGATCTTGGATATCCATGCAAGCTACCGTGGGAAAATTATTCCCAATATTTCTTGTCCTTGGACAACGAGTACCCAACTTATGGTAGAATTTATTGATCATATTCACTTTGGCCCTTGCTTAATTTTATCCTATCTTTGGCCAAGAAAATGTTTTGTGTTGTCTCCCAAGCCTTCCTTGCTTCTTGTGGATCTTCTTATTTTATTGGTATCCTCTTGTGTTTTATTTAATGTAGGTAGTAGTGATGATCTCATTTGTGTGCATTTTGCTTTCAAAAGAAAAATCCTACATAATGCACTATCCATGGGGGAGCTCTCCTATATTATTTAGAACACTCATATTTATGCTTCTTTGTTTGATCCATATCGGGTTTTATGTGCTTGGAACCCCAATACTTTCGTTTTGGTATTTGTGCCATCACGAGAAGTTTGGGAGTTTGGTTTCTTGTTGGAACCTTGCTCTTTTTGGGAGTTGGTTTTGTCTCATTCCTTGTTTCTTGATTTGACCATTTTAGAATGAGATAAATCCTTGAGCATTTTTATTTCTATCTATCTTTTGCTCTTTTGGTCTTAACCTAAGTTCATTTGTTTAACTTGTGATCTTTCATGTGTTGAATTGGTTCTTTGATGCAATTTGAATATCGTTTTCACTTGTTGTTTTTGTTCAAATTGTATCTCCTTTTTGGTTCTTAAAAGCTTTATGCATGCATATTTACTATATGTTTATATTATGGCATGATTGCTTTCTTTGATCCAATATATAGGGGAAACTCCACCAATTCCCATCGGCTAAGTTGTGCATGAAATTCAATTTCATATCAATATGCACATAATTATGTGGAGTCTCTCATATGTATTGTAGTTGCACTAACTACTTTGGACCCAATATGTTTGGGGACCATTTTGTACTTAATTGTGTTTTAGGTACATTGGAGATATATTGGATGCTTGTCTCTCGATTTTGAAGAAGTAGAGCTTACAAGAAAATTTGAGGCAAGCTGTAGGATGACCAACGAATTCATATCCTCTACATCCTACCAATTATATCTCGGTAACAAGTATCTCTTGCTCATGCATATTTATCTTACTTCCAACCTTTTGTAGGTTGCATCTTGGCATGAATTCTTGTTATTGTATTTATTGTTGCATTTCTAGCCATGGTATTAAAAGAACTCTCTATTGTCAATGTGCATAAGTTGAGATGAGTGCATATAATTGGGACTATACAAAATCATGCATATGATCCACCAATCCCAAATATGTCAATCTAGTAATTTTATTGCCTATCTTTTCCTCAACTTCTCTCATGTGCAATAGTGAATTTTGCTAGTTGATTTCTCCTTGTGATACTTGTTTCCTTTATCCATATATTCCAACTTTCTCCTTTTCCCTTGGTGATAGTTGTAATGTATGGGGTGTGTTGGTTGTTGAAGCTCATCGATGTACAATAAGATATTTGAGCCTTTTGGCCATGCTTTCAAGAAAAATCTTATTGGTATTGTCATGACTTCATTTTGGATATCTTTATCTATTGATTTTAAGTATCTACTTTGTTTATACATGTTTCTTTGTGGATTAATATCTTTGCAAGATTGTCTACTTAGAAACTTATACACATGAAAGAGGTTACTCAAATTTTTCTTGATATCTTCCTTGTTTCGTGTGTGTTGTATGGTCATACTAAGCAATATCATTCATTGAAGACTATGTGGATACACAATGATCATCCTTGTACTAGTCTTATAATATGCTTTGTCATTAATCTCACACATCCTTGTGGTTGAGCCCGCTAATATGGTGTCTCTTACTTATTGCTCAACCATTTGTTTCTTGCAAATTTTATGCCTTGGTATTTGCTCATTTGCACAAAGTTGTTTTATAAGTAAAATAGAGGAAGTAAGGATTCCATATTTGTGCATTATGTATTCTAATGCATTTATTTCTAAATTGTGCACAAATCTTGGGGAGCTTCTCCATTTATTATTTAAAAACATTCTTTTGCTCTTTTGTTGCTTTCAATTGGTTTTTCGGATCTTGTGATTGCTTACATCATTTGTTGATTCTTCTTTTATTTTATTTCTTTCGGCAATCTTTGGGTCCTCAATATATTTCTACTTCCTCCCAAGTATTCAGCATTGGATATGTGCGAATGCACACCGTTTGGGGATTTATCACTATACTGGCCATCTAGAACTAGTCATCCATTTCGGCAATCGATGCCAATGGGGGAGAAGTTTTAGAGGGTTTTAGGGAAATGGTTTATGCCTTGAGTTTGTTTCTAAGCATTTGCCTTTCATGCTCTTGCATCTTTGTTGTTGCTTAGCATGTGGTATATATAGAGGAAACTCCACCAATGATAATGATTGGCAATATATGCAATGAAATTCAAGTTCATCACACATGCATATATTGTTTGGGAGTTTGCTCTATATATGGTGGTGGTAACAATATCACATACTTATGTAGTATTTGATATTGGTGCTACCATTTTATGTGTTAAATTCCTTATATAAACCCTCTCAAATGGATTGTCATCAATTGCCAAAATGGGGGAGATTGAAAGAACATGTGGGCCCCCATGTGTGGTTTTGGTAATTAATGACAATCTCTATGGGCTAATGCTTGTATCAAGTTGTACTTGTAGGAATTGTCCATAGGCAATGCTTGAACCATATGTTGGCTTCAAGGTTTGTAGAAGAAGAAAGTGAAGAGGATCAAGTGGTGACCAAGGTGTTCAAAGAGTGATCCACATATTGGTCATGTGAGAGTTAAACCTATGAAGATCTCATGCTTAAAGCTTGCCATCCTCGATTATCATGGATCGATGAAGACAAGGTAAAAGTAAAGGTTTCCCCATGTTGTATGGGGGAGTAACTTGCAAGTCTTCATCAAGCAAGTGCGTACAAGACCAATCAAGAAAGGTGTTCCATCTTGAGAAGGACAAGACCGTCTAAATCATAATCAAGTGGAATTTGCGCAAGGCAAAGGTATGATCTTGATAGGGTTTCTTTCTTACCGGTCCCATGGTGTTAGTTGGGGAGACCGGTTTATAGGATAGACAACCGTACTATCAAGAGGGGATCCCAAGTGAGTAACTCGATCATATCGTTCAGAGAGAGCTCAAACATTTGCATACTTAGCATCATCCTTTCTTGGTTGTTATTTGGATCTTATCCATGTGAGGTTCTAGAGCTTGTGGTAATATTCATAACAAGCCCTAGTTCATCAAAAACGAATTTCCCCTTTATATCTTATTGCGTTTTTTATCTTGGAGGTTTTACCGGTTTGTCTTTTAGAGATAGGTAAAACCGTCCATTATTTGGTTCTTACTCATGTGAGGATTTAGATCTTGTTTTAATCTCCATGGCAATCTCTAGTTCATCGAAAACGGATTTCATATGCATTCTATACTATGTTTTCGATGTTGGAGGTTTTACTGGTTTGTCTTTTTGAGAGAGGTTAAACCTTTCGTCATTTGGTTCTATACTCCCTTGCTGTACTATCATGTTTTTCTGTATGATCTTGTAGAGCTTATTGTCCTCTTTAAAACGAGCCCAAGATCATCAAAATCAGAGACCGGATGCAAAAGTTATGGATGTTTTCGTATTGGTCTTTCTGCCAGTTTTTGTAAGATCGGAGACTCTGGACTAATCTCCGGTCTAATCTCCGGACCGCGTCTAGTACGTCCTCCAGATTGTCCCCGTTTGGCCTGGGTACACCAGAGACTCCGGTCCCAGTCCGGAGACTCTGGACCGGGCGATTCCTGGGCCTAACGGTTGGATTTCTAGGGACCTATTTAAGGGGCCCTTCTTCCCCAATGGTTCCCTAGCTCTCTTGAAAGTTTTCCCCCACCATTGTTGACCTTTTGAAGCTTGCTACCCCCCTTCACTCCCTCCATTGATTCTTGCATATACTTTAGGGATTTAAAAGAGGAGATCTAGATCTACAATCCTACCAATCCATCTCTCCTCTAAGTGAGGGGAACATCTTGGGATCTAGATCTTGGAGTCTGTTGTGGATTTCCTCCTTTGTTCTTCCTCTCTTATTCCCCCACAAGCTTTTGTAGCTTTGGTGAAATTTGGGAGATAAGGATTTGAGCACTACTTGTGTTCTTTCCATTGCATTTGGTGCATCGGTTTGAGTTCTCCCCGGAGGATTTGGTGAGTGAAAGTTGAGAAGCTTTTTACTCTTGGGTTCTTGGAACCCTAGACGGATTGTTGGTGTTGCAAGTTGTGGCCTTGGTGGCGTTTTTTGGGAGCCTCCAATTAAGTTGTGGAGAAGTTCCCCAACCTTGTGAGAGGTTCCGGTTTGCCACCGACAAGTGCACCGATAGTGGAAGTGTGGATCGATCCCATTGGGTTGAGATTCACCGGAGAATAAGGGAGGCCTTTTGTGGCGTTGGTGGTTTGATACCACCCCCTATCCAAACGAGACATACTCCATGTTGGGAGGAACTCAGTAAAATATCGTTGTCCCCGCGTGCCTCGGTTATCTCTATACCCTAGCTCTTTACTTATTCACTTTACATTCTGATAGCCTCCTTGCTTGAAGTAATATATATCTTGCTATCACTTTGTTGCTTGTATTGCTTAGCATAATTTGTTGGTGCACATAGGTGAACCATAGTTGTTCTAGGTTGTGCTTTACAAAGTAAACACTAGTTTTATTCCGCCTTTGTTGAGCCACTCTAGGAAAAGTTTTAATCGCCTATTCACCCCCCCCCCTCTATACGACATTTGTATCCTTGCACAAGAGGAAACCTGACACACTCAAAAAAACAAGCAAGAAGACACCTATGCACCTCGGAGTTGCTTGAGTTCACCCTCTAGCGACAGATGCTTCTGGATGAGGAGGTTGTCTCCGCGGACAAAAGGCTGTGAAGAGGCCAACAAGTCTAATGAGTAAAGGGCTCGGGGGATCCCCCTATGCAATTAAAGAGCAACACTTATGTGGTCTAGCATGGAATCCAAAGGTTTTTCTATTGTCCTCCGCATAACGAGTGCGCGAGCCTCCCGCCTCGCGGATCTCGAATCCTCGTCAGCGGAGTTGGCCACCATCTTGAGAAACGAAGACGTCGGCTTCGATTCCCTGATCATTTCTTCGGCCCCCTCCTCGAGGGACTCCTCCGAGTGATTACTGCTAGCACTTACAAAGAACCAGATCAACAACAAGCTAATGCCTAGCACATGAATATAGTAACAAGATGTGACCAGAGAAACTTATGATGGTATGCCCGACAAGTTGAAGACAGGAGCATCCTTCTCCTTCTTCTTCTTCTTCTTCTTCTTGGCTGGCGGCTATGGGGATACCGCTCGAATAGGAACAGCAGGAAAGGGTGCAGATGTCGCACCCTCATCCAACCGTGCTGCTCGAGGAAGGAGGGACCCTTTGGTGTTGGTGGCATCGCCCCATCCGAAGTTTTTCTTCGGGACCACTTTTGGGTCCGCCTTTCTCGTGGCTCGGGGGATTCCATGGAAGGAGACTGTGCCGGGGGAAGCTCAGATTCGGACTCTTCCTCTTCGTGGTCCGGCACATCAGTGTACTTCTCAGGGAGAGGGGGCACCATCCCTGCTACCTTGAGGCCCTGCAAATTGAAGACAAGAGATGCAAAATTTTGAGTACCAATAACAAACAACACACACTCGAAATAGCGCTACGCGCAACTACTAGTTTCACCTGGGGGGCGGTTTTCTTTCCATTGAAAGGGGCAGTCAAGGACTTCCCTGGGAGGTCCTCATCGGCCTTGTACTTCAACAGAGGCTTAAGTGCCTTATCCAGGTCACCCGAAGACACATCCTCATGCAAGACTCTTGTCAGGTCGCTAAGGCCAGCATACAGGAACATCGGATAAGCCCTCGCTTGTAGCTGCTGCGACCGACTCTTGAGGAAGGTGCGGATGATTTCGAGACTGTTGACCTCTTTGCCAGCCACCAGCTGGAGAGCCTCCACCCGCTTGTAGAGTTTCTCCACCTCTTCGACCTCACCCTCCAAGATGTCATTTTCCTACGACCTCTTTTGGATGATCTCTTGAGTGTAGTCGAAGGGGGCGAGCCCGTAATGTTAACCGTCCATCTTGACGTCGCGGATGTAACCACTTCATGCGCCATTGCTGGACGGACTCACAAAGAGAGAAAGAAAAGAACTGGATAGTGGAGCGGACAGAGATTCCACATCCACCCAGTGGATAAACACCACCGGTGCCAGATTGCCTCTTCACGGAGTAGAGTCTCTGGAAGAGGCCAAAGTGAGGCCCGATGCCGAGCTAGCACTCGCAAAGGGTAATGAAGCAAGCGATGTGAAGGAGAGAGTTGGGAGACAGATGGCGCAGCTGAATCCCATAAAAGAAAAGAAGCCCACAAAGGAATTCGTGGGTGGGCAAAGAGAGACCACGGATAAGGAAGGTATAGAACATAACCTGAAACCCTTTGGGTGGGCGCGGGATTACCTCTTGGCCTGGAAGGATGGCGTCCTCCTTGATCTTCGAGATCAGGCCGGTATCACGCAGTTTGTGCTAGTCCGACTCCCGCATCTCCGTCTCCCGCCACCTGCCGTTGGTGGTGAGGCTTGGGGCGGCGGCTTTCTTCCCGGCGCCGGCGACGCTTGAAACCGCTGCAGCGGATGATGCCTTCTTAGACTTGCCCATTGCGAAGCAGCGACTGCGGCGGTGCAAACGAAGAAACACTGAGGGAAAAACGAGGAGGACGTCCAGTGCGTGATGAGATAAAGGAACTTAAGGAATGGTGGCAATGGCGATGAGGTAGAAGCAAATGGCGAATGGTGATTTTTCACTATTTTCCCCATAGTATAAAATGGGCAAAGACGATGCAGCAGAACCGTTGATTGAGAAGCCCTGAAGTGTGCCCCAGATATCACTGTCCACGTGTCAACACCAAACTGAATCGTCGCACGCACGCCGTCCACTACGCACGGAAATTTAGGAGACGCCATAACTTTCGCCACGCTTATGCGTGACTAGTCAACGTCAAGTTAGGCAGTGGGACCCACGATTATCCCGTCGCATCGTCTTTGCTATCCCAGACGGTTGAGCTCACCAATCGTCAGCAATAATGTAATCAAGGCGAAGCCAGCAACGGCTCGAAGATTTCGATTGGCCATAAAAGTACTTACTTGAGTCTACGACTCAACCAACTACTCAGGGGCTACTCCTATCAGGAGCGCTGGCCATGCACCTGATAAATTACAAGGGTCAAAGGACCTCGAAAAGATCTTCGAGCCATACGTCGAGTCTATGACTCCAATATAGACTCGGGGGCTACTCCCATAGGGAATGCTAGTCGCGCACTCGAAAAAAATCAAATGACTGAACTAAAGTCCCTCCTCGAGTCTCTGACTCCACTACGGACTCGGGGGCTACTCCCATAGGGAATGTTGGTCGCGCACTGGAAAAAAAGCAAATGACTGAATTAAAGTCCCTTCTCGAGTCTATGACTCGAACATACACTCAGGGGCTACTCCCATAGGGAACGCTGGTCGCGCACCCTATGAACTATTCAAGTGAGATCCTTCGGATCAAGTACGACAAAAATCTTTTTGGCAACTTTGCCCAAATTAACGCTAAGTGAGAGATAGTCTCCTTGGCCACCTGAAACACCTCCGCGGTGATAAAACTTAGGATGCTGCGTCTACGACGCAAAGATAAGACCTACATATATCATCTGATGGCCTGGTAATGCACCAGACTGCGCTCAGCCAGTAAATTTCTGTGTCAACAGGCACAATGAAAATCCCGACAGACGCGTTGGGTACATCACTTAAAAATCACTGGGATTCGACTCCTATAAGACCTCAACGGCCTGGGTCAAATTGCGCTAGCACTCGTTCCGTATTGGATACTAGGGACTTGAGTCTGATGAAGATCGTGTTGCTTTGTCCTATTACAGTTAACTGGCCCTGATCCGTCGGGTGAGCCAGTCACACGCATCAACAATCTTTATGAATTAACATGTTTATTCCTAAAGACAGATCTAAATGCAGAGCACTCGAAAGATTATAAAGTCTTAGTCGAATCTATGATTCGACTGAACACTCGGGGGCTACTGACAAGGATACACCCTACGGGTGCATAACATTGGTACACCCGGTCCAGCCCAAGGAAAGCCCATGCGGAAAATTGCAGCCTAGGATGATTGCGGGTGGCCCAAGACCATGGCGAGTTCGACTCCTTGGAGGAAAAGTCTAGATGTAGATATAATTTCAAAGGGTCCAGCCCTAATCTGTAACCGACTCGACCTACCCCCGGGACCTGGCCTACCTATATAAAGGCCACGAGGGCACGCCGAGAAGGATCTGAACACATCATACACCACCTCACGCCAGATTACATCTGCACACCCCCTATAACCTTCAGTTCCGCCGTAATCAAGAACAGACAAGCAGGAGTAGGGTTTTCCCTCCGGGGGCCTGAAAATGGGTAAACCTCGTGTCCCCTTGCTGCGTGTCTGTTAACCGTCTCATGATATCCAGCATCCCCATCTTCTCCAAAACCCAAGTCGATAACAATGGGCATTGACGAGTCGAACCCTCATCAACAAGCGTCAAAGCTTGGGGATGCCCAAGGCATCCCCTTCTTCATCAATGAAATCTCAAGTCTTCTTTCAAGACACTTCATTTTTATTGATTCATGCACTATATGTTGTTCTTGGAGGGTCGTTGTTTTTGTCTTTAGTTTTCTTTTCCTTTGTTAGGTGCAATAAATTGGCCGGACCCCAACACTCCTATTTTGGAGAAGTCACGCCTAGTTCTTCATTGTCTAAAACACTCTAGTTTTCACTCTTATTGTTCTGCGAGTGTTCTCTTTTGCTAGCACTGTGTTTAGCTTTAGTTTTCTTGTGCTTTTTTTAGAACTTTTTAGTTCTTCTTTGTATATGTGTGAGACAAGATTACTGATCTTTATTGATTATTATCTTTGTGATTTGTTTTAAATAAGCCAATTGGTTTTGGAAGAGAGTAGGAAGCTCCATGCTTATGTTGGTACAAAAGGAAGCTTGTTTTCACTGTGACTTAGACTTTATCATGTCATGCTAGATGTTGCTTTGACCATATGCTTAGTGATTATTGTTTTAGCATGAGTTGTTTCAAACAATTGAGATTGCTTAATGTGCCATGAAAGAATCATGCATTGTTTTAGCATACAAAAGCATAATATTGTGGTATTCTCCTTTGATGCTTTATTTGGGTTGACTTGGCACAAGCTTACACCATGTTAAGCCTATGAACTAGTCCCCTAGCCTCTATGATCATTTAGTTTTTGACTTTTGATATCACTTTATGCTTTAATTAATAATGTTTTGTCGCTCTGCATGATTATGGACATTATTGCTCTCTTAGTTGGTCTCTCCCAGTCTTTTGCTAGCCTCCACCTATACTGAGTATGAGCTCTACTCGTGCATCCAACTCCCAAGAAATCAATTTATTCCAAAGAGTCCACTATAAACTCCTATGCATGGTGTGTTACACCATTCCAATTATATTCATGTTTTATCTATCTTCCAAATTAAACTTTTGTTATGTGAAAATTAGTGATTAAAGCTCTCACGAACTTGATGGCACACTTTATTTTCTTGCACTTAATAAACTTGAACCATTGTGCCATTTATGTTGCTTATATGCTTGCAAATTATAAGTTGGGAGTTAGCAGAACCATGCTGCCATGGGGAACGATTTCAACAATTGTACATATCTATCCAGTTGATATCATGATCTTTTGTTTATGGATGTCGGCGGTGTGAAATAAAATGGGAGCTTGTAACTCCATGGCGTATTGTATATCTGTTAGAGAAACGCATGGGCGGCTAGCCTAAGCCATGCCTACTCGTGGTGGAAACTTGCAGCATAACCATAGTGTAGTACCCCGGGTAAAACCACTACTAGAAAATTGCTATGTTTTTGTTTTGTGCATTATCATGACTGCATGCATATTATTTGACTAAAAATATTTTATACAAGCTTATGTTTGTTTTCTAAAATAACCCCCTCTCTATTTCAATTACAAACCCCGGTACTTCTAGATATTTTGTTTTGTCTAATAGTTATTTTCAAAAACATTTTAAAAATTTAAAACAAACAAATAAAAAAATAACAACATGTTTTTGTGGGGAGGCGGCCAGATGACCAGGCCCAAGGCCCAGTCAAAGGCTACCTACAACCCACCTACAACCCTAACCCTAGACCAACCTCTGCCTCCACCACTCCCTCACCCAGCCGCCTCCACCCTCTCATCTCACCCACCCACAGCAGCCACCAACCCACCTACCAACTACAACACAGCGGCACACACACACACACAGCAACACAACCCAATTTCCTCCCCCTCGGTCAACTGCCAGCCCGGCCCCACCCCGACACACCTGGAACCACCGACACGTCTCTCCCCATGATTCGCGTCCTCGCCCGAACCTCCCCGATTCCCCACCCACGTCGCCTCCACCTTCGCCATCGCGATGACACCGCCTTGCTTCTTCCTCCCTGCCGCCAGCGCCATGCTCCCCCCCCCCGTCTGCCCTCCTCCGGTTCCCCTCCTCGCTCGGTCGCTCGCCTCTTGCAGCCCGCGCCGGCCCCGTCTCATCCCGTCGCTCCTCTCTGAGGACGCCACCGGCACCGCCCCTGTCCGCCGCCATTCTCGGCTCCCCACCCACCACCGCATCGCCTCTTCATCGAGCTCGTGCGCCTCCTTCTTCTGCCGCCAGGGCCGAGCTGCGCCATCACGTCGTGTCCCTGCCGCTCTAGCCTCTGTCCTCCACCGTGAGGTCCGCCTCCTGTCGGGCCCAGGTCGTCCTCGTCGCCTCCGGGCCCTTCTCCACAGCGAGCCTGCCGAAGGGGCGTCATCTATGCTCGTCCTCGCCGGCCTCTGCGACCTTCCCTTGCAGCCCGGTTCCCTGTCCTCGTCGCCTGCGTCGACGCCTGCGAGCCCGTCACCGTCCATCGCACGCAGATCTTCGTCGTCGTCTGCAAGCCGCACTAGTACGGCGGCCTTCACCTCTGCCTTTTAGCCAGTGCCCAACTCTTGTTGCATATTAAATGGACATGTTTGCATACATATTGTGGGTGTTTGGGGGTATCTAGATGATTCACCTAAATTAAATATGGTGACCATATGCGGGCGATTCTAGTCTAATATTGACTCCATTTAAATTTGTGTAGCGAACCGGTGACATGTTTTGCCTTGTTAATACAACATTTAAATTGCGGGGTAGCTAAACAACATGAACCATTTAATTAATTGTCAAGACCCCGGTTCCGCTTAATATTGCCTAATTGCATCGCATCTTTGCCATGCCATCCATCACATCATACTCGATCTTTTGTCGTAGTATTAAATGGTGCATCCGGTGTTTCTTCTAGCGCTTTGCTTCTTCACAGATTAGGACGATGAGTTGATGCGAGTGTCGATCCGATCTTCAGATGAATCTTCGGCAATGTTATCAGGCGAGCATTCTCCCCCTTTCTACCTATTTTATCTTAATAGTCTTTATTTCCTCCTGTTGATCTATTGCTATCTGTGTCGCGATGCTCTAGTTTTTATACCCGTGATATCCCTTGCAGCCTTATATTGCCTTGGACACATCCTATTACCTGTTGTTTGATAGATAGTCGGCCTTGCGTGTCGTAGTTGCTTGCTCAAGTGTTGTTGCGTGTCGTCAAGTACCACAGTTGTTGGAAGACTGCCTTATGCTTTATGTTGGAGTTGATTATGACTTTAATTACCGCTTAACAACAAAAATTGAAGTAAGTAAATAATGCAGAGGCACAGGTGGGCAATAGATGTTATTTGGTTTTTAACCGTCCACTTGTGTCCCGTAGGACCCCGAGTACTTGATACCTGTTCTTTGAATATTCGCACTATCCGCATGTGGGACCATGAATCCCCCTAGCCAGAGCTTGAGTCATATTTATTTCTTGGGGACACAAAGTATTTTGGGGCTTTATTACTATCATGTACTTATGCCATGCTTTACTACTTATTTACGATTGCGCGTGGAGCGTCTGTACTGTTTAGGAACAAATGTGGAATGTTTTCGCGGTCTCGACAAGCCCAATCACACGTTCGGGTTCCAAGTCGTTTACAGCCATTGGCACAAACCTCTGGGTCCGTTTCGGAGCCGGCCAACTTCATCGCCGGTAGCTTGGTGGGGTGACCCCCTGAAATTTATATGAATCTTGCAATTGCTCTGTCGTGATGCCTTGTTGGGTTTTTATTTGGTTTTTCCCGAGGTTGATCGTGCGTGTGTTGCTATTTGTGCCCCTCTGCAGGGTAAAACTTTCTGAAAGCCGTGTCCGCGGTTATGGACGACTTGGAGCACAGTATCTCGATCATAGACAACTATAACTAATGTAGTGATATAAATTTGACTTTATAATGACTAGTAATCAGCTTCACTATAATGGAATGGCTAAATAAAAGTGCCAACAATTTGCTGGTTTGGGTTGTCACTTGTTACCATTGTATCTGACTAGTAAGTATTGCAACTACAACGGAATGGCTCAATAAAAGTACCAACAACTGCTGGGTTTTGGGATGCCTCATGCTATATGTATCTGACTAGTAAGTACTACAACTACAACGGAATGGTTAACTAAAACTGCCCACTGCTTATTATATCAGGATGACTCATGCTATCTATATCTGAATAGTAATTGCCGCAACTATAACGGAACGAATAAAACTGCCAACTGTGTGAGTTCCTCGGTTGACTTCCTCGTTTGGTATCGAGGGGGAAATTCCAGGATGGGTATGCTTGGTGATAGTTAAAGGTTGGATCCGAATATGTCTTTCTTATCTCTATCTGATAGCCGCCAGTTGTATTGAGTCTCTATAGGTTGTTTAGTGCATGTTGCGCTGCCGCTTCAGTCCACCATACCTATGTAGGCGAGGACCGCCGAATTCTAGTCTCGTCGTGTACTGGCCTCAGTACTGACCGCTCTCTTTTTCCTTTTTCCTTTGTCGGCACCCCTTTTGTTTAAGCAGGTTTTGAGATCGACGTCGTTAGCAGGGTTACCCTTCCGGCTTGGCATGGGAAGGGTTATGGGCGCCATTGGTTATTCTTCAGGGCTCTTAGACCAATTTGCATCTTGTCCGTACTCGGACGCTGTATTGTTTTAAAGGTGATTTGGATCTTTGTACTGTATATTGTATCCTAGACTCGATGAGTCGCTGTTGTATATATCTGTTCTGTGGGTTCCATCGTGGACTATTGTGTAATGGTATTACTTCGTTTTCCACCCGCACGAAAGTGCCTGGTGGGCACCTTTGAATCGTTTCTATGCGGGTTTGGCGGTAATCGCTGAAACTTGCATAGGTTCGATTCTGAGGGTGTTACAAAGTGGTATCAGAGCTCAGCAGTTACGATACCCCACTGGTCCAGCATGTAGGATGACCTAACTAACGGCCATCGTAAAGTGTAAAAACTATTTTTCAAAATCGGTTGGATAGATCCGATTAGGTTCGCTTTTACTCCTTACCCCTCTGCTATTCTCCTCTTACCTCAACGTGTTTGAATCTACCCACTTTTCTTTTCTTCGAG
Organism: Avena sativa; assembly: GCA_916181665.1. Classification (NCBI taxonomy): domain Eukaryota; kingdom Viridiplantae; phylum Streptophyta; class Magnoliopsida; order Poales; family Poaceae; genus Avena; species Avena sativa. The sequence goes on along the minus strand of OV702295.1, from coordinate 53,080,012 downwards.
TCCAGGAATTCTCGTGGTTGGGTTTCCGTCGTACCTTCAGGGTTTCGCTTCCTCCTCTTGTAATGGTGCTTCTACATCCAGTCTTCATGCTATCTGATGGATCTTTCATCTGTTGTACCTTTTTAGTGGACCAAAAATTCACTAAAAATTTTCTTTGTATCTTCCGGTGTTCCAGTCCGACGACATCATCATCTATGTTAGATCTGATAAAGAGTGCGCATCATTCCTTTGTTTCTAAACGTTGTTTGTGGAGATCTTCAGTCTGAATTCCGAGAATGGGTTGCATGATTTTCTACTTCATGTGCGGAGTAATAATTTGGGTGCGTGATGGATTGGCCCCCATGCCGACTACTCATATTATTTGCTCTTATACATTGAACTGGATTAGAATGCATCTTTTATCTCCTTCTGTCGAAGTTAGAGGTGGCCTTACCTTATGAGACCTTTACCTTCGTCTTTGTCTCTCCGGAGTGTTCTCATAACGAGTGTGAGCAACACCCCTTGTTGGTGGTGTCGTTGGTTTTAGGATGAAGCAAGAATCTTTGTTAGTGGTGTCGCGAAGATCTACACGAAGCGCGAAGGATCAGATCGTCGGCCTTCTTCCCCGTACCAGGAGGCGGATCTCAAGGGCGAGATCCATTGTTAGTGGTGTCGAGTTGTAGCACCCCGGGTAAAACCACTACTAGAAAATTGCTATGTTTTTGTTTTGTGCATTATCATGACTGCATGCATATTATTTGACTAAAACTATTTTATACAAGCTTATGTTTGTTTTCTAAAATAACCCCCTCTCTATTTCAATTACAAACCCCGGTACTTCTAGATATTTTGTTTTGTCTAATAGTTATTTTCAAAAACATTTTAAAAATTTAAAACAAACAAATAAAAAAATAACAACATGTTTTTGTGGGGAGGCGGCCAGATGACCAGGCCCAAGGCCCAGTCAAAGGCTACCTACAACCCTAACCCTAGACCAACCCCTGCCTCCACCACTCCCTCACCCAGCCGCCGCCACCCTCTCATCTCACCCACCCACAGCAGCCACCAACCCACCTACCAACTACACCACAGCGGCACACACACACACACAGCAACACAACCCAATTTCCTCCCCCTCGGTCAACTGCCAGCCCGGCCCCACCCCAACACACCTGGAACCACCGACACGTCTCTCCCCATGATTCGCGTCCTCGCCCGAACCTCCCCGATTCCCCACCCACGTCGCCTCCACCTTCGCCATCGCGATGACACCGCCTTGCTTCTTCCTCCCTGCCACCAGCGCCATGCTCCCCCCCCCCCCCCCGGTCGGCCCTCCTCCGGTTCCCCTCCTCGCTCGGCCGCTCGCCTCTTGCAGCCCGCGTCGGCCCCGTCTCCTCCCGTCACTCCTCTCTGAGGACGCCACCGGCACCGCCCCTGTCCACCGCCGTTCTCGGCTCCCCACCCACCACCGCATCGCCTCTTCCTCGAGCTCGTGTGCCTCCTTCTTCTGCCGCCAGGGCCGAGCTGCGCCATCACGTCGTGTCCCTATCGCTCTAGCCTCCGTCCTCCACCGTGAGGTCCGCCTCCTGTCGGGCCCAGGTCGTCCTCGTCGCCTCCGGGCCCTTCTCCATAGCGAGCCTGCCGAAGGGGCGTCATCTATGCTCGTCCTCGCTGGCCTCCGCGACCTCCCCTTGCATCCTGGTTCCCCTGTCCTCGTCGCCTGCGTCGATGCCTGCGAGCCCGTCACCATCCATCGCACGCAGATCTTCGTCGTCGTCTGCAAGCCGCACTACTACGGACGCCCTTCACCTCTGCCTTCTAGCCAGTGCCCAACTCAGGCCATGCTACGTCTCATGTGACCTCGATGTGACCTACCGAAGCCAAGTAGACCAAGTACACACGGGGCAAGTATGGCCGGATATGCTCCCGAAGTCTCCCTGCATCTGTGTATCGGAGATGTTGCTGCTTGTCGTATTGTCCGTGTATTTGGACACGAGTGGTTATCCAAGATTTGATCGTTGGTGTACTGCTGTATATCGACACTATGATCGCGTGAGGCACGACAAGATCTTCAGCACCTCTCGATGAACTCTAAAGACCGATCCCCCGAACCCTCGGAACCCCAAGATCGCCATTCAATGTGTGACCCCTATCCGAGACCCCTCATATTTTTCTAATATATGATATCGATCTTGTTGCATATTAAATGGACATGTTTGCATACATATTGTGGGTCTTTGGGGGTATCTAGATGATTCACCTAAATTAAATATGGTGACCATATGCGGGCGATTCTAGTCTAATATTGACTCCATTTAAATTTGTGTAGCGAACCGGTGACATGTTTTGCCTTGTTAATACAACATTTAAATTGCGCGGTAGCTAAACAACATGAACCATTTAATTAATTGTCGGGACCCCGGTTCCGCTTAATATTGCCTAATTGCATCACATCTTTGCCATGCCATCCATCACATCATGCTCGATCTTTTTCCGTAGTATTAAATGGTGCATCCGGTGTTTCTTCTAGCGCTTTGCTTCTTCACGGATTAGGACGATGAGTTGATGCGAGTGTCGATCCGATCTTTGGATGAATCTTCAGCAATGTTATCAGGCGAGCATTCTCCCCCTTTCTACCTATTTTATCTTTCTTGTCTTTATTTCCTCCTATTGATCTATTGCTATATGTGTCGTGATGCTCTAGTTTTCGTACCCGTGATATCCCTTGCAGCCTTATATTTCCTTGGACACATCCTATTACCTGCTATTTGATAGATAGTCGTACTTGTGTGTCGTAGTTGCTTGCTCAAGTGTTGTTGCGTGTCATCAAGCACCACAGTTGTTGGAAGAATGCCGTATGCTTTATGTTGGAGTTGATCATGACTTTAATTACCGCTTAACAACTAAAATTGAAGTAAGTAAATAATGCAGAGGCGCAGGTGGGCAATAGATGTTATTTGGTTTTTAACCGTCCACTTGTGTCACGTAGGACCTCGAGTACTTGATACCTGTTCTTTGAATATTCACACTATCCGCATGTGGGACCATGAATCCCCCTAGCCAGAGATTGAGTCATATTTATTTCTTGGGGCCACAAAGTAGTTTGGGGCTTTATTACTATCCTGTACTTATGCCATGCTTTACTGCTTATTTACGATTGCGCGTGGAGCGCCTGTACTATTTAGGAACAAATGTGGAATGTTTTCGCGGTATCGACAAGCCCAGTCACACTTTCGGGTTCCCAGTCGTTTACAGCCATTGGCACAAACCTCTAGGTCCGTTTCGGAGCCAGCCATCTTCGTCGCGGGTAGCTTGCTGGGGTGGCCCCCTGAAATTTATATGAATCTTGCAATTGCTCTGTCGTGATGCCTCGTTGGATTTTTATTTGGTTTTTCCCGAGGTTGATCGTGCGTGTGTTGCTATTTGTGCCCCCCTGCAGGGTAAAACTTTCTGAAAGCCATGTCTGCGGTTATGGACGACTTGGAGCACAGTATCTCGATCATAGACAACTATAACTAAAGTAGTGCTATAAATTTGACTTTATAATGACCAGTAATCATCTTCACTATAATGGAATGGCTAAATAAAAGTGCCAACAATTTGCTGGTTTGGGTTGTCACCTGTTACCATTATATCTGACTAGTAAGTATTGCAACTACAACGGAATGGCTAAATAAAAGTACCAACAACTGTTGGGTTTTGGGATGCCTCATGCTATATGTATCTGACTAGTAAGTACTACAACTACAACGGAATGGTTAACTAAAACTGCTCACTGCTTATTATATCAGGATGACTCATGCTATCTATATCTGACTAGTAATTGCCGCAACTATAACGGAACGAATAAAACTACCAACTGTGTGAGTTCCTCGGTTGACTTCCTCGTTTGGTATCGAGGGGGAAATTCCAGGATGGGTATGCTTGGTGATAGTTAAAGGTTGGATCCGAATAGGTCTTTCTTATCTCTATCTGATAGTCGCCAGTTGTATTGAGTCTCTGTAGGTTGTTTAGTGCATGTTGCGCTGCCGCTTCAGTCCACCATACCTATGTAGGCGAGGACTGCCAAATTCTAGTATCGCCGTGTACTGGCCTCAGTACTGACCGCTCTCTTTTTCCTTTGCCCTTTGTCGGCACCCCTTTTGTTTAAGGAGGTTTTGAGATCGACGTCGTTAGCAGGGTTACCCTTCCGGCTTGGCCTGGGCAGGGTTATGGACGCCATTGGTTATTCTTTAGGGCTCTTAGCCCAATTTGCATCTTGTCCATACTCGGACGTTGTATCATTTTAAAGGTGATTTGGATCTTTGTACTGTATATTGTATCCTAGACTCGATGAGTCGCTGTTGTATATATCTGTTCTGTGGGTTCCATCGTGGACTATTGTGTAATGGTATTACTTCGTTTTCTACCCGCACGAAAGTGCCTGGTGGGCACCTTTGAATCGTTTCTATGCGGGTTTGGCGGGAATCGCTGAAACTTGCATAGGGTCGATTCTGAGGGTGTTACACATAGTGAGCAATCTATGAAGCATCTTCAAAAAAAACGCACAATGCTCATGGTAAATAAAAAGATCGCTGAGATGCTCATTGTCTATTGCCTTGTAATTTTGATATGGGATAGCTCATGTGTCATGGGGCATGGGGTACCCCGTTGGCGGTTCTCTATGATACACATATACTTATAATGACAAGAACTTGCTTGTAAGTAAAGTTGAGTAGCATGAGGAACGAACCTCGTACTCAAGAGACATGAGATTTTCAACTTATGATCTATCAAGCATATACCTCATATTTTTCTCACTCTAACCTTAATCACTTCAAGATGCTTATGATAGGGGCAATAAGAGCTCAAAGCTAGTAAGTACCAAATTTTTTGGAAGCTCTTTATGAAACTTGAAATCCCTGCTTCCCTCTGTGAAGGGCCATTCTTTTTACTTTTTGTTGAGTCTTCATCTTCTATCTTTATGCACCAATTAAGAGAGCATAGTTGTCATTCTTAGTTCAATGTGCATTGTCCCAAAACTTGTTGATTGATTCATTGATATTGCTTGTTCTTAAATTATTTGTATCTAGTCACCCTTATGAACTTTGAAGGTATCATATGCATTTATGTTTTGCTATCCCGTGAAGGACAAGCTGAATACCACTCTTACTATGTTTTCTATATGTGAAACAAACAAACGTATTTCAAAGCATTATTCATAATCTTTTGTTTGTGTTGCCTTTCATGTTGCAACATAGTTCCTACGTCTTATTGTTAGAAATATATCTTTCATGCTTATGTTAGATTCCTTTGATCCCAGTTATCAATACTTTACAATACCTTGATCAATTGTGATAGCATGTCACCTCAAAAATTATTCTTTTTTATCCCTTACCTACTCGAGGACGAGCAAGAGTTAAGCTTGGGGATGCTTGATACATTGTAAACATATCTATAATTTTTTATGCTCCATGCTTGTTTTGTACCAACTATCTTACGTTTTGTCTACACTTTGAGGCATTTTTATACATTTTCTGTGACTAACCTATTGACAATATGCCATAGTGCCAGTTGCCTATTTTCTGTTGTTTTTGGTTTTAGAAAAGCTAGTAAAGAAATATTCTTGGAATTGTACGAAACGAAAGCTGAAGTTCCTATTTTTCAGATGCAACATGAAGCCCGAAGGAGAGATGAAGTGGAGCCACGAGGTGGCCACACCTAGGGCTGGAGCAGGTCCACCCTAGGCCACGCCGCCCTATGGTGTTGGCCCCTCGGGAGTCCACCGACCTTGCCCTTTCGCCTATATAAACATCTCCCCAAGACGAAAACCCTAACAAGATTAGAAATCCACGAAAATTTGCGCAGCGCCGCCTCCACCGAAGAGGAGATTCGGAGGACAGAAATCTCTATTTCGGCACCCTGTCGGGATGAGGAATTGCCCCCGGAGTCATCTCCATCGACTCCACCACCATCTCCATCGTCGTTGCTGACTCCCATGATGAGGAGGGAGTAGTTCTTCCTCAAGGCTAAGGGCTCTACCGGTAGCTATGTGTTCATCTCTCTCTCTATATGTGATCTTATTGTGATCATGAGCTTTGTAATCTAGTTGAATAAGTAGATGCTACTCTGCTACTCAAGTGATTTAATTGTAATCTCTGCTTATCCCCACATGTGTGAGTTTGACAGTGTGCACACCATGTGGCACTTAGGCTAAAGGTTACAGAAATACTTATCATGAGTTATAATTTGAGTTGGATGTCTCTATGAAATTTTGGTGTTTGTTGGAGCCATATAGCACTCAAGGTGACAGTGTGGGGTTACCTAGATGGGGAATGCGAACTTTAAGGAGAGCTTTTGTAGCCCTACCGTGGATTGGAGTTATCCAACAGGAAAGTAGTTCAGAGTAGCATAATGAAGAGAAGATATTTATATGAGAGTGTCCACTAATGAAAGTATGATCCCTAGACCTTGTTTCTAAGCATTGAAACACAGTTTACAACTAGTCATGTTACATGTTTGCTTGCTGCCATTTTTATTTCAGATTGCAATTACCACTTATAATCATCCATACTACTTGTATTTCACTATATCTTCGCCGAACTAGTGCACCTATGTGGCATCCCGCAAAAATCACTACTAGAAAATCGCGGTGTTTTTGTGTTGCGCATCATCATGACCGCATGCTCATGTCATCATGCCACATTGCATTTGAGCATCCTCATCATCATGCATTTGTTTGTCTGAAAACTATTTTCAAAAAAAAGCCTATTCTTTGTTTTCTAAAATTACCCTTCTTTTATTTCGAAACAAAGTCTCATAATTATCTACTAAACTATTTAACTAAAAATTACTTGCTAAAAAGATTTAAAACAAAACAAAACAAATAAATATTTTACAAAATAATAAACCTAAAACCTAGACCCTTTTTCTACCCAATCCTATATACCCACACTTCCAGCCACCTCACCCCAGCCTATCCCAGGCCGCCACATCATCCTGGCCCAATCCCCCTCCTCTCCCATCACGCCACCTCATCCTACCCCACTCCCCACTCCCTCCACCCTGGACTCACACACCCAGCACACCACGCACGCACGCCTGCAGCACACACCCACCCCACGCGAGCCGGCCCCACCCCTGGCCCACCTGCCCCGCGTGAACCGCTCTCGATCCCCGCTCCCCACCTTCCTCGCCACCGCACGCCTCCCCCGACGCTCCTCTCCCCCCGCCTCTCTCCTTCTCTGTCCTGCGCTGCCGCCCCCCTCTTCCTCCCCGACAACCGCCACCGCCCCCGACCTCTCCCGCTCCACCGCCTCCTCCCTCCACTCGTCCTCCCTCGGCCCCGCGCGCCGACCCTCCCGCCGCCCTCTCCTCTCCTCTTGCCGGCCACCGCCAGGGCGAGCAACCTCGCCCTCCTCTGCACCTCGCCGGCCCCGCGCCGCCGTCGCCCGCCACCCGCCTGGCTCGCCCGCACCCCGCTTTGCCCCGCCGCCCGAGCTCGCCGGCCACCTCTTCATCCGCCGCCGGCCGCCCTTCGACCACCGCGCGCCTCCCGAGCCTCCCCGCCGGCCGCCTCCACCCCCGCCCCTAACCGGCGCCGCCTCCCCTCCCTCTCCTTCGTCTCCTCCGTCGCAGTCGCCGCCCTCAGCCTCCAGCGCCTCCGCCCGCCGCCCCGAAGCCATCTCCTCCTCCTCTCGCCGCCCCATCGGCATGGTCCCGACCTCGTGGGCGCGCTGCCGCGAGCTTCCCCTCGTCATCTGCAAGCCCGGCCGCTTCCCCCGTCCTCGACGTCCTCGTCCGCCGTGCTCGACCGCCTCCCCGGAGTCCGGTCCGGCCACGCGCGAGCCATCAAGCCCGACTCCGAGCATCCGCTGTGCGTGCCAACCCCTACTCGCCAAGACCCTTGCCGCTGCATCCTCTACGAGTTTTCCTATCACGAGGGGAATCCCGGTGTTGTTGTTGCACCCTAGCCGAGACCACTTCTGCTTTCCTATGCGTGCTCCATGTGTTTCTGTTGTTGGAACATGGTGATGGTGGATGTGTTGAGGACACGCTTTGCGTTGGCATTATTGCGGATTGGGTATGTCTACATCAACAAGATCGACACCGGCGCCGAAAAAGTCACCTCGACCATCGATGCTGAACCAAGTTCTTCCGAACCCTAAACCCCTAGATCGTCGAGAAACCACTTTACCCGAAGGTTGGCCCGGACCTGAATCTCGACCTCGAAGACCGAACACTAGGCACGCCAAGATCTTCTTCCCGGACGCCAAGATCTCCGTGTGACACGACAAGACCGACGACCGCGGATGCGACAAGATCGTCTCTCGGACGCCAAGTTCTTTGACCCCGGGGACCGATCCATCGGAACGCCAAGCCTTCTTCCGAACCCGAGTTCTTCGTCACAGGCGTCAAGATCTTCTTCCCGGACTCGAAGACCCCGGCACCCGATCCACTCAAGTTCGCCATCGACGACAAGATCGACACCGACCAGGGCGAGTCCGATGCGCCCCCGACGCCACACTGAGTCCTTCTTCCCGGAACGCCAAGCTCTTCATCTCGTATCCGACCTTCGAAGACCGATCCCGTCGAACCCTGAACCCTGAGACCGAACCCCGAACCCCGGAACCCCAAGATCTCCCGAACCCAGATGTGTGAACCTTTTACCGAGCCCCTATTTTATAAATGCTTTATATAAAACTTGTTGCATATTAAATTGTCATACTCGCATGCATATTGTCATGTGGTTTGGGGGCCTTATGCCGATTCACCTAAATTAAATATGGGGTCCATATGCGGGCGAATCTAGTCTCATATTGGTTCCATTTATATTTGTGTAGCGAACCGGTCATATGTTTTGCCATGTTAATACCACATTTAAAATGCGGGGTATCTAAACAACTAGAACCATATATTTAATTGTCGGGACCCCCGGTTCCGCTTAATATTGCCTTAATGCATCGCACCTTTGCCATGTCATACATCATACATGCATCATGCCCGATCTTTTGCCGTAGTATTAAATAGTGCATCCGGTGTTTCCTTTAGTGTTTTGGTTCTTCGCGGATAAGGCCGTTGAGTTGATGCGAGTGTCGACCCGATCTTCGGATTAACCGTCGGCAATGTTTTCAGGCGAGCATATCCCCCTTTCTACCTATCTTACTTTTATAGTATTTATTCCCTCCTGTTGATCTATTGCTATCTGTGTTGCGTTGCTCTAGTTTTCCGTACCCGTGATTTCCTTGCAGCCTTATACTGCCTTGGACACATCCTATTACCTGTTGTTTGGTAGATAGCTGGACTTGCGCGTCGTAGTCGCTTGCTCGAGGGTTGTTGCGTGTCGTCGAGTACCACAGTTGTTGGAGTATTGCCGCATGTTTATTGTTGGAGATGATCATAACTTTAATTATTTTTTAATAACTAAAATTGAAGTAGGTAAGCAGAGGCACAGGTGGGCAATAGATGTTATTTGGTTGTTGACCGTCCACTTGTGTCCCGTAGGACCCCGAGTTCTTGACACCTGTTCCGAGATCGAGCGCGCTAACCACATGTGGGATGTATGGGCACCCCATCGATTTAGTACCTGATTTCAAAGTACTATACTGGGGGCCACAATTAGTTTGGGGCTTTATTACTATTATGTACTTATGCCATGCTTTACTGCTTTATTTACGATTGTGCGAGGAGCACCTGTATTGTTTAGTATCGGGACACGATTTCGCGGTATCGACAAGCCCGAGTTTTCGGGTTCCCAGTCGTTTACAGCCGTCCACCCAAACCCTGAGTCCGTCTCAGAGACCGGCCGACTTTGTTGCGGGTGTACTTAGTGGGGTGGCCCCCCGTGCTTGCTTTGGGTCTGGGAAACGTCATGACTTAGGTCCCGCCGACATACGGATGGGTGTATGTTAACTGATCTGGCAAAAAGGGTCGAAGTGCGTGTGGATACTTTGGTGCACCCCTGCAGGGTTTAATCTTTTCGAAAAGCCGTGTCCGCGGTTATGGACGACTTGGAGCACAGTTCTCGATCATAGACAACTATAACTAAAGTTTACTGCTATAATTTGACTTATATCCGATATGACTAGTAATCAGCTTCACCACAACGGAATGGCTAAATAAAAGTACCAACAACTGCTGGGTTTTTGGGATATCTCATGCTATTTGTATCTAACTAGTAATTGCTGCAACTACAACGGAATGGTTAACTAAAAGTGCCCACTGCTTATTATATCAGGATGACTATCTATACCTGACTAGTAATTGCTTCAACGATAACCGAATAAATAAAACTGCCAACTGTGTGAGTTCCTCGGTTGACTTCCTCGTTTGGTCTCGAGGGGGAAACACCAGGATGGGTTTGTTTGATGGTAGTATCTGGTTGGTTCCGAATAGGTCTTTCTTACCCCTCTCTGATAGCCGCTAGATGTATCGAGTCTCTATAGGTTGTTTAGTGCATGCTGCGCTGCCGCTCAGTCCACCATACCTATGTAGGCGAGGACCGCCGAATTCTAGCCTCGCCGTGTACTGGCCTCAGTACTGACCGCTCTCTCTTTTTCCTTTGCCCTTTGTCGGCACCCCTTTTGTTTAAGCAGGTTTTGAGATCGACGTCGTTAGCAGGGTTAACCTTCCGGCTTGGCCTGGGCAGGGTTATGGACGCCATTGGTTATTCTTCAGGGCTCTTAGCCCCATTTGCATCTTGTCCGTAGTCGGACGCTCTATCGTTTTCAAGGTGACTTGGATCTTTGTATTGTATATCCGTATTCTTGTATCATTGAGTCGCTGTTATATATATATCTGTTCTGTGGGTCCCATCGAGGACTGTTGTGTAATGTTATTACTTCGTTTTCCACCCGCACGAAAGTGCCTGGTGGGCACCTTTGAATCGTTTCTAGGCGGGTTTGGCGGGTTTCGCTAAAACTTGCATAGGGCCGATTCTGAGGGTGTTACAGAGTGGTATCAGAGCTCAGCAGTTACGATACCCCACAAGTCCAGCCTATAGGATAACCTAGCTAACGGCCGAAGTAGAGTGTCAAAACTATTTTGCAAAATCGGTTGGATAGTTCTGATTAGGTCTGATTTTACTCCTTACCCCTCTGCTGCTCTTCTCTCACCTCTGCGTGTTTTGAATCCGCTCTCTTCTCTCTCTTCGAGTCCAGGATTTCTCGTGGTTGGGTTCCATCGTACCTTCAGGTTTTCGCTTCCTCCTTTGGTAACGGTGTTGCTACATCTGGTCTTCATGCTATCCGAGGAACCCTTCGTCTGGTGGACTTCTCTTTGTTCCTTCTCGTGCCTTCCGGTGTTTTCCGACGCGACGACATCCTCTACGCCAGATCCGATGCAGAGTCTGCATCACTCCTTTGTTTCTGAACCTCGATTGTCGAGATCTTCAGTCTGATTCCGAGAATGGTTGCACGCTTTTCTACTGATTGTGCAGAGTAATAGTTTGGGTGCGTGATGGATTGGCCCCCATGCCGACTACTCACTCTATTCGATTGTGTACATTGAAGTGGATGAGAATGCATCGGTTCCCTCTTTCTATCGAAGGTAGAGGTGGCTTTATTTGTTGATACCTCTACCTTCGACCTTTTGTTCCTGGAGTGTTCTCTCGATGATCACGGACAACGACCTCTTGTTAGTGGTGTTGCGAGGATCTACACGAAGCGAGAAGACGCAGATCACCGACCTTCCTTCCGGTACCATGAGGCGGATCTCGAGGGCGAGATCCATTGTTAGTGGTGTCGAATTGTGGCATCCCGCAAAAATCACTACTAGAAAATCGCGGTGTTTTTGTGTTGTGCATCATCATGACCGCATGCTCATGTCATCATGCCACATTGCATTTGAGCATCGTCATCATCATGCATTTGTTTGTCTGAAAACTATTTTCAAAAAAAAGCCTATTCTTTGTTTTCTAAAATTACCCTTCTTTTATTTCGAAACAAAGTCTCATAATTATCTGCTAAACTATTTAACTAAAAATTACTTGCTAAAAAGATTTAAAACAAAACAAAACAAATAAATATTTTACAAAATAATAAACCTAAAACCTAGACCCTTTTTCTACCCAATCCTATCTACCCACCCTTCCAGCCACCTCACCCCAGCCTATCCCAGGCCGCCACATCATCCTGGCCCAATCCCCCTCCTCTCCCATCACGCCACCTCATCCTACCCCACTCCCCACTCCCTCCACCCTGGACTCACACACCCAGCACACCACGCACGCACGCCTGCAGCACACACCCACCCCACGCGAGCCGGCCCCACCCCTGGCCCACCTGCCCCGCGTGAACCGCTCTCGATCCCCGCTCCCCACCTTCCTCGCCACCGCACGCCTCCCCCGACGCTCCTCTCCCCCGCCTCTCTCCTTCTCTGTCCTGCGCCGCCGCCCCCCTCTTCCTCCCCGACAACCGCCACCGCCCCCGACCTCTCCCGCTCCACTGCCTCCTCCCTCCGCTCGTCCTCCCTCGGCCCCGCGCGCCGACCCTCCCGCCGCCCTCTCCTCTCCTCTTGCCGGCCACCGCCAGGGCGAGCCACCTCGCCCTCCTCTGCACCTCGCCGGCCCCGCGCCGCCGTCGCCCGCCACCCGCCTGGCTCGCCCGCACCCCGCTTTGCCCCACCGCCCGAGCTCGCTGGCCACCTCTTCATCCGCCGCCGGCCGCCCTTCGACCACCGCGCGCCTCCCGAGCCTCCCCGCCGGCCGCCTCCACCCCCGCCCCTGACCGGCGCCGCCTCCCCTCCCTCTCCTTCGTCTCCTCCGTCGCAGTCGCCGCCCTCGGCCTCCAGCGCCTCCGCCCGCCGCCCCGAAGCCATCTCCTCCTCCTCTCGCCGCCCCATCGGCATGGTCCCGACCTCGCGGGCGCGCTGCCGCGAGCTTCCCCTCGTCATCTGCAAGCCCGGCCGCTTCCCCCGTCCTCGACGTCCTCGTCCGCCGTGCTCGACCGCCTCCCCGGAGTCCGGTCCGGCCACGCGCGAGCCATCAAGCCCGACTCCGAGCATCCACTGTGCGTGCCAACCCCTACTCGCCAAGACCCTTGCCGCTGCATCCTCTACGAGTTTTCCTATCACGAGGGGAATCCCGGTGTTGTTGCTGCACCCTAGCCGAGACCACTTCTGCTTTCCTATGCGTGCTCCATGTGTTTCTGTTGTTGGAACATGGTGACGGTGGATGTGTTGAGGACACGCTTTGCGTTGGCATTATTGCGGATTGGGTATGTCTACATCAACAAGATCGACACCGGCGCCGAAAAAGTCACCTCGACCATCGATGCTGAACCAAGTTCTTCCGAACCCTAAACCCCTAGATCGTCGAGAAACCACTTTACCCGAAGGTTGGCCCGGACCTGAATCTCGACCTCGAAGACCGAACACTAGGCACGCCAAGATCTTCTTCCCGGACGCCAAGATCTCCGCGTGAGACGACAAGACCGACGACCGCGGATGCGACAAGATCGTCTCTCGGACGCCAAGTTCTTCGACCCTGGGGACCGATCCATCGGAACGCCAAGCCTTCTTCCGAACCCGAGTTCTTCGTCACAGGCGTCAAGATCTTCTTCCCGGACTCGAAGATCCCGGCACCCGATCCACTCAAGTTCGCCATCGATGACAAGATCGACACCGACCAGGGCGAGTCCGATGCGCCCCCGACGCCACACCGAGTCCTTCTTCCCGAAACGCCAAGCTCTTCATCTCGTATCCGACCTTCAAAGACCGATCCCGTCGAACCCTGAACCCTGCGACCGAACCCCGAACCCCGGAACCCCAAGATCTCCCGAACCCAGATGTGTGAACCTTTTACCGAGCCCCTATTTTATAAATGCTTTATATAAAACTTGTTGCATATTAAATTGTCATACTCGCATGCATATTGTCATGTGGTTTGGGGGCCTTATGCCGATTCACCTAAATTAAATATGGGGTCCATATGCGGGCGAATCTAGTCTCATATTGGTTCCATTTAAATTTGTGTAGCGAACCGGACATATGTTTTGCCATGTTAATATCACATTTAAAATGCGGGGTATCTAAACAACTAGAACCATATATTTAATTGTCGGGACCCCCGGTTCCGCTTAATATTGCCTTAATGCATCGCACCTTTGCCATGTCATACATCATACATGCATCATGCCCGATATTTTGCCGTAGTATTAAATAGTGCATCTGGTGTTTCCTTTAGTGTTTTGGTTCTTCGCGGATAAGGCCGTTGAGTTGATGCGAGTGTCGACCCGATCTTCGGATTAACCGTCGGCAATGTTTTCAGGCGAGCATCTCCCCATTTCTACCTATCTTACTTTTATAGTATTTATTCCCTCCTGTTGATCTATTGCTATCTGTGTTGCGTTGCTCTAGTTTTCCGTACCCGTGATTTCCTTGCAGCCTTATACTGCCTTGGACACATCCTATTACCTGTTGTTTGGTAGATAGCTGGACTTGCGCGTCGTAGTCGCTTGCTCGAGGGCTGTTGCGTGTCGTCGAGTACCACAGTTGTTGGAGTATTGCCGCATGTTTATTGTTGGAGATGATCATAACTTTAATTATTGTTTAATAACTAAAATTGAAGTAGGTAAGCAGAGGCACAGGTGGGCAATAGATGTTATTTGGTTGTTGACCGTCCACTTGTGTCCCGTAGGACCCCGAGTTCTTGACACCTGTTCCGAGATCGAGCGCGCTAACCACATGTGGGATGTATGGGCACCCCATCGATTTAGTACCTGATTTCAAAGTACTGTACTGGGGGCCACAATTAGTTTGGGGCTTTATTACTATTCTGTACTTATGCCATGCTTTACTGCTTTATTTACGATTGTGCGAGGAGCACCTGTACTGTTTAGGATCGGGACATGATTTCGCGGTATCGACAAGCCCGAGTTTTCGGGTTCCTAGTCGTTTACAGTCGTCCACCCAAACCCTGAGTCCGTCTCGGAGACCGGCCGACTTCGTTGCGGGTGTACTTAGTGGGGTGGCCCCCCGTGCTTGCTTTGGGTCTGGGAAACGTCATGACTTAGGCCCCGCCGACATACCGATGGGTGTATGTTAACTGATCTGGCAAAAAGGGTCGAAGTGCGTGTGGATACTTTGGTGCACCCCTGCAGGGTTTAATCTTTTCGAATAGTCGTGTCCGCGGTTATGGACGACTTGGAGCACAGTTCTCGATCATAGACAACTATAACTAAAGTTTACTGCTATAATTTGACTTATATCCGATATGACTAGTAATCAGCTTCACCACAACGGAATGGCTAAATAAAAGTACCAACAACTGCTGGGTTTTTGGGATATCTCATGCTATTTGTATCTAACTAGTAATTGCTGCAACTACAACGGAATGGTTAACTAAAAGTGCCCACTGCTTATTATATCAGGATGACTATCTATACCTGACTAGTAATTGCTTCAACGATAACCGAATAAATAAAACTGCCAACTGTGTGAGTTCCTCGGTTGACTTCCTCGTTTGGTCTCGAGGGGGAAACACCAGGATGGGTTTGTTTGATGGTAGTATCTGGTTGGTTCCGAATAGGTCTTTCTTACCCCTCTCTGATAGCCGCTAGATGTATCGAGTCTCTATAGGTTGTTTAGTGCATGCTGCGCTGCCGCTCAGTCCACCATACCTATGTAGGCGAGGACCGCCGAATTCTAGCCTCGCCGTGTACTGGCCTCAGTACTGACCGCTCTCTCTTTTTCCTTTGCCCTTTGTCGGCACCCCTTTTGTTTAAGCAGGTTTTGAGATCGACGTCGTTAGCAGGGTTAACCTTCCGGCTTGGCCTGGGCAGGGTTATGGACGCCATTGGTTATTCTTCAGGGCTCTTAGCCCCATTTGCATCTTGTCCGTAGTCGGACGCTCTATCGTTTTCAAGGTGACTTGGATCTTTGTATTGTATATCCGTATTCTTGACTCATTGAGTCGCTGTTATATATATATATATATCTGTTCTGTGGGTCCCATCGAGGACTGTTGTGTAATGTTATTACTTCGTTTTCCACCCGCACGAAAGTGCCTGGTGGGCACCTTTGAATCGTTTCTAGGCGGGTTTGGCGGGTTTCGCTAAAACTTGCATAGGGCCGATTCTGAGGGTGTTACAACCTATACACGTGACAAGTGTATTTGGTGTGTTGGGGACACAAGAGGCTTCTTGTATCTTGATTGCAGGGTTGCTTGAGAGGGATACCTTTGACCTCTTCCTCCTTGAGTTTGATAAACCTTGGGTGATCCACTTAAGGGAAACTTGCTGCTGTTTTACAAACCTCGGCACTTGGAGGCCCAACACTGTCTACAAGAATAGAAGCATGCGTAGACATCAACGGTTGATGCCTTCAGCATTTTTGGGTGCCCTGTTCCCGTTGGGATTGGGCGGGGGTGGTCTGTTTCCTCCGTTCGTGGCATTAGGAGCTTGAGGGTTGGGAGGGGGATTCGGCGGGTCGGTGCCATCACCGATGTTACCATCGTGGATGGCTACGCACATGTAGAGATGGGGGAGGTCACTGCTCCCACGGCTCTCAGATTTGGAACCATAGGTTCCTTTATTAGTGGGGGGATCACATAGATCGGAGTTGTTGCTGCTACTGTCATCTGAATTGTTCTTCATGGTCGATGCGTCCAGGACACCGATTGGTGGTGTCCATGAGGCGGGCCTGATCGATGGGGCGACACCCGTTCTGGCAGGCGGAGGGTGCCAATTTGACCCACCTGGAAGCAGAATCTCCCGAATAGCATCTCGTATCCGTCTCCTATGGACTCGAAGTCTTTGCGGGTGGCCGGAGAGTGGGCGGTGAAGTCGAGTGCATGAGGAGGTGATTCTCCATTGAAGAGGAATCAAAAATTGCTCCGGATGGAACCATCACTATCGCACGATCAGCGTCCCCAGTTCCCATAGACGGCGCCAATTGACGAGGGTTCGACTCGTCAATTCCCATTGTTATGGACTTGAGTTATGGAGAAGATGGGGATGCTGAAGATCGCGAGACGATTAACAGAAACGCGGCAAGGGGACACGATGTTTGCCCAGATTCGGGCACCCGGAGGGAAAACCCTACTCCTGCTTGTCTGCCCTTGATTGATGGCGGAACCGAAGGTTACAGGGGTGCGCTGATGCAATCTAGCGTGAGGTATGTGTACAAGTTGGGGAGAGAGCCTCCTCCCGTATGACATGGTTATACCCCACGGGTACAAAACATTGGCATACCTAGTCCAGCCCAAGGAAAGCCCATGACAGGATACACGGCCTGTGGAGCTTTCAGGTGGCCCAAGCCTATGACGCCTTCGGATCCTTGGAGAACAAGACTAGTGTAGATAGAATTTCAAAGGGACAAAACCCTAATCTGTAACCGACTCGACCTACGCCTGAGACCTGCCTATCTATATAAAGGCTAGGAGGACACGGCGAGGAGGGCCTTGAACTCACCTCATACGCACCCCACGCCAGACTGCATCTGCGCACCCCTGTAATCTTCGGTTCCGCCGTAATCAAGAGCAGACAAGCAGGAATAGGGTTTTCCCTCCGGGGGCCTGAACCTGGGTAAACCTCGTGTTCCTGTGTTGCTTGTCTGTTAACCGTTCCGCGATCTCCAGCATTCCCACCTTCTCCAAAACTCAAGTCCATAACAATGGGCATTGACGAGACCGAACCTCCTCACCGTGCCCTCCTAGCCTTTATATTGATAGGCCAGGTCACGGGGTTAGGTCGAGTCGGTTACAAATTAGGGTTCTGCCTTTGAAATTCTATCTACAACTTGGTCGTGTTCTCCAAGGATCCGAACTTCTCCCGAGCTTGGGCCATCTGGAGTCTCCCTAAGCTTTCCATTAGCAGCAAGGCTTCATATGGGCCTTCACTGGGCTGGACCAGGTAGACCAATATCAGGTACCCATAGAGCATATCCATATCAGCAGTGTTGAAAGTTCCATGGCGCTGATGTTGGCTCACGGTGCTAAGGTCGACTGGGAGAAGGTTAACTCCTCTTCAAATCAACGAAGCGTGTGAAGAGGTGCCGCTTAAGCCCTTTCTTAAGAAAGCAAGAAAAATTTCTAAACTGCCGCATGATATGCTAGAGAGAATATATACGGATATTCACTTTGGCTCGCGGGTGCAAATGCACCCATTGTGAAAAAAAATATTTTGAAAAGTCAAAAAATTAAAAAAAAATCTGCATATATGTTAGAACATTTTATGTTGGTTCAAAACTTGTAAACCAACATAAAATGTTCGAATGTATATATAGAATTTTCTTTCAAATTTTTTAACATTTTAAAATATGTTTTCTTACAATGGATGTATTTGCATCTATGAGCCGAATTGCCGCCTCCGAACATATACCCTATTCAAATTTCAAAATATTTAGATTTAAAAAACAAAAAAACAAAAAAGAAAAATAAAAATAGAAAGAAAAAACAGCGAGAAAACCGAAACAAATAAACCATGCAGAAAACCGTGAAAAACAGGGTAGGGAACAGCCTACTTCTAGACTAACGGGCCATTGCCGAGTACGCTCCCGCTAGGGCGGAACCGGATCCTCCCTCATTGAGCGGAGAATAGGATTTTTCCATAAAAACTAAAGTCAGTGATCATATGCACTGCACACGGAAAGGTATTATTCTTGTGCGAGAAGCCTTGAAACCATTCCGTACTATCTTTTTTTTAGAGAATACGGCACTTTATTGATCATAATAAATCATTACACAAAGTCTGCCGGATGCAATCCTGAGTAAAGTTTCTAAAAACAATAGAAGAGTAATGCTCCGCGGAGCGAGCTAAAACATGTGTCGCCTCGTTGCAGTGACGATAGACATGATTGAAAGAAATATCAGAAAACTTCTTAGACAGGATCTTGATATCTTGGATCACAACTCCCACCGGGCTTCGATCTAGCACCCCTGAGTCGATGCGTTGGATCACGGAAAGACAATCCGAGACCACAGACAGCTTGCGGAATCCCTCATTATCAGCAAGGGACAAAGCGCGGCGCATAGCCCGTGCTTCAGCCATCTCCGGCGCCGTGACTTCCTCTCGAAGCTCGCTGCATGCAACGAGACATTCACCATTGTGGTCCCGAATCACGACGCCAATCCCCATTTGACGAGTAGAGGAGAACATTGCTGCATCAACATTAACGCACTAGTGGAAACGAGGTCTTTTGTTGATCCCGAAAAGGGGCTTTAACACCGGTTATTCTACGAACCGGTGTTAAAGGGGGGGAGCGTACCAGCGTGGCCCCTGCGGCATTAAAGGAGCCCCCCCTTTAACACCGGTTCGTGCCACGAACCGGTGTTAAAGGTCCCTGCACCAGTGGCCCGCGCACCCCCCCCCCCTTTAACACCGGTTCGTGGCATGAACCGGTGTTAAAGGGGGGGGCTATATAAGACACCACCCCAGCCCACACACACCCCACTCTTCCATTCTTTCACATTTTGGAGCCTAGCAAGAGGGTGTGAAGAGTGCTAGTTTGTGTTTTTTTCATATGCACTAGAGGTGTTCGGTGAAATGCCCGAGAGCTCAAAATAAGCTTTCTTGTTGCTCTTTCCGTCTCGGTCGAGGTCAGCAACTATAGTTTCATGTGTCATTGATGTACTATATATATAAATGGTCATCTCCCTATTATTTTTTGATATATACTACATATTAATGCAGATGAATCGGCAATGGATGTACGGTGACCGCCGCACTTCCGAGTACATTACGGGCCTCCAAAATTTCATCGTTGTGGCTAATGCAAACCGTGGTCACAGTGGTTTTATGTGCTGTCCGTGTGTTCACTGTCAGAACAAGAAAGACTACTCAAATACCAGAACCATTCACGCCCACCTGCTTCGATCCGGTTTCATGCCCAGCTATAATTGTTGGACCAAGCACGGAGAAAAAGGGGTTGTGATGGAAGACAACGAAGAAGAAGAGGATGATGAAAAATATCATAATATGTATCCTGAATATGATGATAATGCAACGGAGGTAGATAATGAAGATCAAGAGGGAGCAGATGGGCCCGCTGAGGACGATCTTGGTCGGGCCATTACTGATGCAAAGGAAGAATGTGAAACTGAAAAGGAGAAGGAGAAGCTGGAGCAGATGTTAAAGGATCACAAAACATTGTTGTATCCAACTTGCGAAGATGGCCACAAAAAGCTAGGTGCCACACTGGATTTGCTGCAATGGAAGGCAGAGAATGGTGTGACTGACAGCGCATTTTCAAAGTTGTTGGTAAAAATGAAGAATCTTCTTCCAAGAAATAATGAGTTGCCTGACAGTACATACCAAGCAAAGAAGGTTGTCTGCCCTCTAGGATTAGACGTGTAGAAGATACATGCCTGAATTAATGACTGCATCCTCTACCGCGGTGAGAAGTACGAGAATTTGGATGCATGCCCGGTATGCACTGCACTGCGGTATAAGATCAGACGAGACGATCCTGGCGATGTTGAGGGCGAGGCCCCTAGGAAGAAGGTTCCCGCCAAGGTTATGTGGTATGCTCCTATAATACCACGGTTAAAACGTCTCTTCAGAAATAAAGAGCATGCCAAGTTATTGCGATGGCACATGGAAGACTGTAAGAAAGACGCGATGTTGAGACACCCCGCTGATGGGTCACAGTGGAGAAAATTCAAGCGAGAGTACCCGGACTTCGCACGTGACGCAAGGAACTTAAGGTTTGGTCTAAGTACAGACGGCATGAATCCTTTTGGTGAGCAGAGCTGCAGTCACAGCACCTGGCCTGTGACCCTATGTATCTATAACCTTCCTCCTTGGTTGTGTATGAAGAGGAAGTTCATTATGATGCCAGTGCTTATCCAAGGCCCGAGGCAACCCGGCAACGACATTGATGGGTACCTAAGGCCATTAGTTGAAGAACTTTTACAGCTGTGGGCCAAACCAGGTGTACGTATGTGGGATGAGCACAAAGGGGAGCCATTTGACCTACGAGCATTGCTTTTCGTAACCATCAATGATTGGCCTGCTCTTAGTAACATTTCAGGGCAGACAAACAAGGGATACAATGCATGCACACACTGTTTAGATGATACTGAAAGTGTATATTTGGATAAATGTAAGAAGGTTGTGTACCTAGGGTATCGCCGATTTCTTCCGAACCTGCATCCAGTAAGAAAGAAAGGCAAGCATTTCAAACGTCTGGCAGAACCCCGGAGGAAGCCTGTCCTCCGTACCGGTGAGGAGGTATTTGGTATGGTCAAGGACCTAGAAGTAATCTTTGGAAAAGGTCCTGGCAGTCTATCTGTTCCGAATGACGATGCCAGACACGCGCCCATGTGGAAGAAGCAATCTATATTTTGGGACCTACCCTATTGGAAAGTCTTAGAGGTCCGCTCTTCAATCGACGTGATGCACGTGACGAAGAATGTTTGCGTGAACCTGCTAGGCTTTCTAGGAGTGTATGGGAAGACAAAAGATACACCGGAAGCACGACAGGACCAGCAACGTCTGAAGGCCCCTGAAGAGCCTATGCATCCTGAGAACGAGAAGGGTAAATGATGCCACTTAACTCCTGCCAGCTACGCTCTTACCAAAGCAGAGAAGGAAATCTTTTTTGAATGTCTGAGCAGTATCAAGGTCCCGTCTGGCTTCTCGTCGAATATAAAGGGAATAATAAATATGGCAGAGAAAAAATTCCAAAACCTGAAGTCTCATGACTGCCACGTGATTATGACACAATTACTTCCGATTGCATTGAGGGGGCTTCTACCTGAAAATGTTCGAGTACCCATTGTGAAGCTATGTGCATTCCTCAATGCAATATCTCAGAAGGTAATCGATCCAGAAAGCCTACCAGGGTTACAAACAGATGTGGCCCAATGTCTTGTCAGCTTTGAGTTGGTGTTCCCACCATCCTTCTTCAATATTATGACGCATCTCCTGGTTCACCTAGTAGAAGAGATTGTCATTCTCGGTCCTGTATTTCTACACAATATGTTCCCCTTTGACAGGTACATGGGAGTCTTAAAGAAATATGTTCATAACCGTGCTAGGCCAGAAGGAAGCATCTCCAAGGGCTATGTAACAGAGGAGGTCATTGAGTTCTGTGTTGATTTTATTCCTGACCTTAAGGCGATTGGTGTTCCAGAATCACGACATGAGGGGAGACTGCATGGAAAAGGCACCCTAGGATGTAAAGCAATGATATGTAGGGACGGGCATTCTCTCAATCAAGCACACTACATGGTTTTACAAAGATCTATCTTGGTTGCCCCGTATATCAATGAACACAAGAATTTAATACGCCTCAAACAACCGGGGCAGTCTGATGAATGGATTATAAGTGAACACATGGCGAGTTTTGGCGGCTGGCTGCAAAGACTTCTCACGAATAACACCACTGTTGGGGATCAGCTGTACTTGTTGGCCAGGACACCGTCTTCGACTGTATGTACTTTCCAAGGGTACGAGATAAATGGGAATACATTTTACACGACAGGCCAAGATAAAAAGAGCACCAACCAAAACAGTGGTGTCCGCTTCGATGCAGCAGAAGACAATGAGCAAAAGACCACGTATTATGGGTTCATAGAGGAGATATGGGAACTTGACTATGGACCTAATTTTAAGGTCCCCTTGTTTCGATGCAAATGGGTCAAGCTAACAGGAGGAGGGGTTGAGGTAGACAAGAAGTACGGAATGACAACGGTGGATCTCAACAATCTTATGAAGAACTTAGACGAACCATTCGTCCTAGCCAATGATGTGGCTCAGGTTTTCTATGTGAAGGACATGTCCTCCAGACCAAAAAAAAAGAAAAAATATGCAAACGAATACATCATATGATGAGCCAAAGCGTCACATAGTTCTTTCAGGGAAAAGAAACATCGTGGGAATCGAGGACAAGACAGACATGTCAGAAGATTATAATAAGTTTGATGAAATTCCGCCCTTCACAGTGAAAACTGACCTAAGCATTCCGTTAAGTAAAGAAGATGCTCCATGGTTACGTCTGAAGCGATCATAAGGAAGGGCATATGCCAAGAAGTTCATGCTCATCTTATGTAACTCTAGTTCATGTTTTTAATATTAATACATGTCTTGAGTGTTAGTCATGTTTTGTGGATGGACCGGGACTATGAGAAGAAGTTGTCCCGATTCGTACTTACCATTAAGATCTGATCTCCAAACGCGCGCGGTCACATATTAGGGAGTGCCTCTATGACCAGTTTCTTGGAGATGCCGGAGGACTAGGCTCCATCGGCATCTCCCTGAAACTGGCCGTAGTGGTGTCCCTGCTCTCGAAAACCATCTTGCAGCTTTGTAACTTCTCTAACTAGATCAATACACCAGGGAGCTAACTAATTTCACATATTAGGGAGTGCCTCTATGACCAGTTTCTCGGAGATGCCGGAGGACTGGGCTCCGTCGGCATCTCCCTGAAACTGGCCGTAGTGGTGTCCCTGCCTCAAACTGGCTGGAGGACTGGACTCACAAGGATGCCTATTTATAGTACAAGCAGCTCGACATAGTGTTGACACTTACAAAATAATGTCGACACTCACCCCTATTATTAGTGTTGACTCGTGTTTTGTGCCGGATGGTGTCTACAACCGGGACTAAAGGTTCATCTTTAGTCCCGGTTGGTGACACCATCCGGGACAAGGTACATGCCGCACGACATAATGTCGACATGCACTCACCCCTATTATTAGTGCTGACTCATGTTTTGTCCCGGTTGGTGTCTCCAACCGGGACTAAAGGTTCATCTTTAGTCCCGGTTGGTGTCTCCAACCGGGACTAAAGGTTCATCCCGCAATTTTTTCTCGCCATTTTTCTTCCCGCCATTTTTCTTCCCGCCAGTTCTTCCCTCCAGTTCTTCCCGCTAGTTCACTATATATATATATGTAGGGGGTTGTCCTCCATTGTCATTGCACATCTCTAGACTCATATCTGCAACCTCATCACTCTTTCCCATGGCTTCCACCGTAGCACTAACCCCCAGGGAGGCGGAGGCTCTTTGCGCCTCGAACTACCCCTGCCCGCCGGGCTACTGTGTCCCCGTCGGCTGGATGCTGAGCGTCGGAGGCGTGCCGGTTCCTCCTGTCCCTCTAGGTGTGGCGCGCCGGATGGCCATCACGAACCACTACTACTTCGAGCTCACGCCGGAGCAGCGGAGGAATCCCAGATGGCATCCCGACTATTTCCCTACTTGGGAAGCCTTCTTCGTGGATCGGCATGAGAGGGCGCTCGCCAGGCACGAGGAGGACGGCCCACCTCCTCCTAACTTCAACGAGGCCGGCCGTCGGCTATGGTGGCGCCGTCGGACTCTCTAGAGCGTCATGGCCTATGACACTGCCGCCGACTCTAACCCCCGTCTGCGCTACCCTCAAGTCCAGCCCACGCGCTACCCTCAAGTCCAGCCCACGCGTACTCTCCAGAGGTTCAATTACGGCGACCCCGACAACGACAGCGATGACGGCGGCGGCGAGTACGACGACTACAGTGGCGAGTATTACAGGTGTAGGCAGGAGCATGACTGAATCACTCCAACATTCCGAAACAAGTTCGGTCGATTGTTACTTAATCTGGCCATGTATCTTAATTTTCAGTTCTTTTATGTATCTTAATTTTCAGTTCTAGTTCGGCCGATTGTTACTTAATCTGTCCATGTATCTTAATTTTCAGTTCTTTTATGTATCTTAATTTTCAGTTCCAGTTCGGCTTTATGTAACTGTCTCAAAATGACCTATCTCATTCGAGGTTTCTTGGCTTTCGGGTCAAATGACCAATGTTATGGCTAGAATCAAGGCATAGTTTGCAAGAGGAGTTTTCCTTTTTATCGCACCAAAAAGGCATTTTCCATTTTCCGAGCATAAAAAACGGACGGTTTTGTGAAGCAACCACCAAATGGCTAATTCAAAAAACCACCAACACATTTTTAGGTTCACAATATGCTATTTTATCAAAAAACAATGCAAGTTGAGCGAGGCTTGGTGAGATTCAAGTGTATATAAAAGATGCGACATTTAAATATCCAATCAATTCAAAAATGTTAACACAAAAGATGCGGCATTAAAATATGATTTGATCTAATAAAAATCATTTTTTAGATGCTTAATATTTCTTATGTTCAAAGTTTTAGGATTTAACAATTTATTTTTGTTTGAATTGAATAATCAAAATTTATATGTAAGTGTTTTAATTATTTTAAAAAAATTCATGTAAAGTAAATATAAAATGATTTACATGAATGGATAGATATTATTTTTCTGAAAATTATGATATATTATTCATATTTTTCTGAGTTGAAATGAAAAAGATATGAATTTTCTAAATTCATATCATATTTTTTGAATTAAAAAAGCCCCTTTAATGCATGAAATAAATGCCCCCCCCCCCCTTTAACACCGGTTCCAGCCACGAACCGGTGTTAAAGGGGGGGTAATAAATACGCGCGCAAACGAATCCCCCCCCTTTAACACCGGTTCCAGCCACGAACCGGTGTTAAAGGGGGGGTATTAAATGCGCCCCTTCGCTCCTTTAATTTCTTCCCCCAGAGCCAGATCGCGCCACCGCCGCCAGAGCCCCGAACCCCTCGCCGTCGTCCTCGCCACCGAAGCCCTCCAGCCCTCGCCGTCGCCGCCCTCGCCACCGCCACCGCGCGCGCGCCACCGAAGCCGACGACCGCCACCGCCACCGTGCGCGCGCCACCGAAGCCGACGACCGCCACCGCGCGCGCGCCACAGCCGACGACGACGCCGGCGCCTACAAGAACCCCGACGCCGTGGTGAGCTAGCAGACCGCGCCTGGTCGTCCCCTCTGTTTCCTCCCCTTCTCTGTTTCGTCGCCGGCGCCCCCCTTTGCAGGCTGCGCTCTGCCACGTCGTCGGCCGCCTCTGTCCGCCGTTGCAGCTGCCCGTCGTCGCCGTGCTCGCCCGTTGCCTCCCAGTGCTCGCCCCCGTGCTCGCCCGTGCCTCCCCGTGCTCGCCCCCGAGCAGTTCCTCGCCGGAGCCGGCCTCCCCACGCGAGCTCTCTCGCGAGCGCGTCCACGGATTGGGGCCCTCCGAACAGATGTACCAATATGAAATCGAACCCCTCCGAACAGATGTACCAAGATGAAATCGAACCCCTCCATTGTACTTATTAGTAGTAGCTAGGATCAAATCGGACACGAGGACAGCTTTGACGTGGTAGCTCGCGTCATCGGGTGTGGCGGGCAGGAGCGGCTATGCGAGCGCGTCCACGGATTGGGGCCAATGACAGGGAAGTGGAGGGGATGGGTCAGGGAGGCGGATTCGTCGGGGAGGCCCAGGGCCCAGGCGCGGTACGGGGACGGCCTCCCCTCTCGGCTGCGGGGGCGGCCTAGGTGGGGTGCAAGCTCCGGTGGTGGCCATGGGGTGCGAGCTCGCGATGCGGCCTAGGTGGGGTGCGAGCTCCGATGTGGCATCCCCCCTCGGTCTGGGGCCTATCTTGGGGACATCCCCTCCACATTGTATCTGTTCTGCCAAGTTGTTTTCCGTCACTATAATGTTTGCCTCGGCCTCCTCTTTCGAACAACGCCCGTTTTAGGTAGGTCGCTCTCCAATGTCGCCAGCCTCCGGTCAGCCACTGTAGCTAGCCCCTCTCATATGCATCCGGGATTTCTCCGAATTAGGGTTTGGACCCCTCGGAACTCGTTTAAAATGATCAAGCATCCTTAGGGTTTTAATTTCATTTGTGTATTTTTGTATGAATAATATGTATATTTGTCTATGAATCCAAGTCCACTTGAATGTTTACACTCTTACTCTAGATAATATTATTGTTTTAGAAACTATGGATCCACTTAGTAGAAACCTTGAAGAAGAAGAAATAATGGAGAACATTATTGATGAGGACACCTCACAATATCTGAACTTGGAGGGACATGATGACGACAGCTCAAGTACTAGTCATGGAGAAGATGAAGACTCCGGTGAACGTAATTTAATGGTTACAAAGTCCGGCGAGGTATATGCATTGATTAAGCCTCTGCTGACTTCCACAAACAATCTTCTTCTACATGTATTAATTAACGCTTCTTTCTTCTTTTAGCCCTCTGGATCGACCAGCCAGCAACCATCTTCTTCTACGAAAAAGAGCAAGCGAGGCGCGAGCCAGTGGTTGAAAGATCGTGCAAAGTTCACGATCGAAGCAGTCCGTGTTGATGGCAGGCCGATGGAGCCCAAGAAGGCCGCAGACAAATTTGTACGTCAGGCTGGAGTTCTTGTTAGGGACCAAATCCCAATCACAATTGAAAATTGGAATAAGCCAAAGAAGGGCGACGGTACCTTTGTCGATGACAGATCCAAAGAAACGCTTTGGAATTCGTTGTTGGTAAATTTCACCCTTCCGCCAGAGGAGGATGAAAACAACCCGGTTATAAAGGAAAAGGTCAAAGAGTGGACTCTAAAGAAGATGGCTGACGCTTTCCGCAACTGGAAGACAAAATTGAACAAATTTGTCAAATCTGGCGAGACTCCAAATTTCGAAGACGCATATTATGCGAAGATAAGACCTCACTGGCCCGAGTTTGAGACATATAAAAAAAGTGCTATAGCTAAAAAGAGGTCAGAAACCAATACGCTTAATGCCCTGAAGAAGGAATATCACCAGAGGACGGGGTCAGGTGGCTACATATCTCAGAGGCCTAAGTGGGAGGAAGCTGAGAAGGCCCTGCGCGAGAGAGGGATCACACCCCAGACAGATGGGTGGGACCTACGTGCAAAGACTTGGTTCTACGGAATCGGGGCAAGGTTGGACCCAGAAACAGGATTGTGTATCTTCCCAACCATCATTGCCAAACCCGTCACTGAACTCATCACGGCATACGAGGAAACATCCGCCAGGACCTTCCATCCCGACAGAGAGAATGACCAGCTCACACGCGCCATCGGTAAAAAAGAACACCCTGGACATGCACGAGGCACAGGGGGTATGACATGGAAGGATGGGTTTGCCGACTGGAGCGACTCTTACAGATGGCGCGGCAGAAAAGAAAAAGAGCGTACAGAGCGGATGACACAGATAGAACATGCACTTGCGGCGCTGCAGGCGCAAGTGAATGCACAACAGAGCCATCAAGCTACCGGCCCATCTCAGCGGCACGAAGAGCCTGCATTGGAAGCTGCCCGCGGCCCAGACTCTGCGCGGAAAAGCAGTGTGGCTTCCACGGAGAACGTGCAGCCCACGCTTGAAATGACGGGTCCTCGATACCCCGTGGATGAGATCACGGAGAGCGAACACGCTGAGCTGCATGTGAGATTAATGGGCTTATCCATTAAGGTGGCTGTCGGCTATGCCTTACCTCCTGTAGCTGGTGGAACTTACCACTGCCGACCGATTCCAGATGGCTATGCTATTGTCGGGGTGGATGAGGTTGTGAAGGAATATGAGGAAGCACATCTTGACCATGCTACAGGTGAAGGGGAAACTCAACTCAAATTTGCAGTGAAAACAACCATTCTTTGGAAGAAGGAACACATTGTGCTTCCAAATTGGAGGTCACTGGCACCCCTGCCGTCTCCGCAGCGTCAGCAGTCTGAGCCGCTTCAGCTATCTCCTGTGCGGCAGCCATCTCCGGCGCGGCAGCCATCTCTGGCCCGTCAGCCATCTCCTGCGCGGCAGCCATCTCCGGCCCGTCAGCCATCTCCTGCGCGGCAGCCATCTCCGGCCCGTCAGCCATCTCCGGTGCTTCATCCATCTCCTCAGCGTAAGCGGAAGAGCACTGCCACGAGGAGCATCAGTAGCACTGCCACAAAGAAATCCGCAGGAAACCGTACGCCAAAGAGTTCAAAAAACTACGTCCCGCAGCCTTCCGCCAAGCCATTGCCGGTTTTACCGTGGAATCGCAGCGACGAGGAGACCAATAGGATCTCGGAAGAACAGGTCAAGAAATTCTTTGCACCTAGACGGGCCGAGCCAAAGGAGAAAATAGATCCGGCGGTGGTGGAGAAGATTTACAATAATCTTTTGAAACCTGAAACCCCACTTGTGCCGGACTACGAGCGCCAGATTTTCAAGGCGGATGCAAGGCGCCGTAGGGAGACTGAAAGTAGCAGTCGTGAGGCACCCCAGAAAACAGTTCCCATGCTCGGAGAGCAGGAAAACCAATCATGTGCCCCGCTCCAAATGTTCGACACACGAGACGCTCCTCCCGTAAATGATTACGAGGCAGAGCTACAAAGAAAGGCCAATGAGATGGGGATGACTTACATTGCATACTTGAACGTCATGGGAGACAACTTGCCCAAATGCGATGCCAACCCCATACAGCCATGGAAGTATGGGAAGAATCTCGTCAAGAAAGAGGAGCTCAAGACTCTACCAACAAAGATGCGAAAATTGCACAAGTGGTACCTTCATTTCTGCAAGACGAGAAAGGTAGAATGGATCACGGCGCATATAAGAGATGATATTTTCTTCTGCGGAGATGACGCGATTGACTTCAACATTCAAGACTTGCATTTTCTATTCAATCAGAAGGAACTCGACAAAGCTGCCATCAGCCTTTATTGTGTGTAAGTACTATTTCTATAATTTATATCTCATCTCATTCACTTTATTAATTGCATGTATATATATGGTCACCATATATGTATATACTATTATGCAGGAAAAAGGTTATGGAATGCAGGAAAGGAGGCCCTTTTGACATTGGGTTCGTTGACCCAAATAGAGTTCATGAAGGAGTGGTAGAAACCAAACCCGGGCAAACAGAAGATTACTTGCTAACGTCTTTACTGAGACAACAAACCAAAAGGGAAATACTATTGCCTTACAACTTCTCGTGAGTACTGTTACCCTCTCTCTTGTACACATTCTATTTCAGCTTACTCGATGTTAAGTGTAACTGATGATGAGTTATGCGTGCGTAGGTTCCACTTTATTCTGCTAGTCATTCAACCCGACTCAGGAAAAGTCCTTGTCATGGACTCGTTACGAAAAGAAAAAGAGATATGGGCAAACTTTAGAGAGATGCTCCAGAGGTAATTTCAATCATATTATCGCACTAGATCGGCAACTTTCGTGACAATAAGTAATTAATTACTCCTTTATCCATTTTCTTTGTCGGACAGGGTTTGGAAAAGGTTCACGGGCAGGGTCGTGGGTGAATGGTCAGAAGAACTAAAATTTGTAGACCAAAATGTAAGTAATACTAGCTAGCTTCCAATTCCATTATATCATGTTTTATTGATTATTATTTTGATTGAACTCTCTATTCTCGTAAAGTGCGCGCATCAGGAACACGGCAATAACTTATGTGGGTACTATTTTTGCGAATTCATTCGCAACACGATATGTGCGACGGGCCAAGCCGCACTAGAACAACTTAGAGTAAGTAAACAAAGTCCACAACATTATTTTATTACCATCAATTGTGTTGAGTTTTATTCTTATATATATATATATTGACGGCCCATTCTTCATATATATTCAGATCGAACGGATGCGGGACCAACTCCTACCATTTGAACGCATACGAGCCATTCAAGAGGAATTGGCGGGGTTCATACTTGATGAGGTTGTCACGCCTGGCGGAGAACTCTTTAGATATCCACCAAAATGAACGATGACGATGTATGTGCCGATGACGATGTTTGTGTATAATAATAGTTGCTTAATTATTCATGTACTCGTATGTACCGATGACGATTTATGTGTATACCGCTCCCGATCGATTCCCCCTCGCTCCCCCCCCCTCCCGCAGAAATACGCCCAGAACGGGGCAGAGGCAGAAGTCTGCCGCGGCAGAGATTTAGGTCGTTTTCCTGCCGCCGCAGAACTCTGCCGCGGCAGGAAAACGGCCTAAATCTCTGCCGCGGCAGAAGAACCTTTAACACCGGTTGCAGATATGAACCGGTGTTAAAGGGGGGGCCTAAGGCCTGCGGCAGCCCCACGTGCGCCACCCTTTAACACCGGTTCGTATAAGAACCGGTGTTAAAGGGGCCCCCTCCTCTAACACCGAACCCTCAACAGCAGTTGGGGAACCGCTGTTAGAGGGCCCTCCCAACCGGAGTTAAAGGGGGGCTCTGCACTAGTGACGTAAACCATCCCTTCCGGCGGCGGAGACCAACGAGCTGAAGAAAGATCAGCCTCATGCCTAGAAGAAGGAGCCGGTTTGAAAAGGTGCAGTTCAATCATCTCCGCATAAGCCTTGATCTGTTCGGCAACAGCATGTGGATTCTTCGTTGATTCACCATTTCTAGTATCATTCCGATTTACCCACAAGTGCCAAAAGACCACAGATAGAATCATCTGTTCTCTATCTGTTGTTCTGGACAAAAAATCATGAAGCCAAGTCTTGGTGCAAGTAAATAATTTTCTCCTCAGCTGCAACCCGTATACTTGCTTAACCTCACGCCATACCTCCCGTGCATACTGGCAGCCTAAGAGAGCATGCTCAATCGTCTCTTCTCTTCTGCAGTAAGTGCAGGACAATTCCGGTGATATGTGTCTACTACACAATTGTACACGCGATGGTAAGCAGTCATGAACGAATCTCCAAAGGTTTATTTTCATTTTCCCTGGGGCCTTGATTGCCCATAGCTTTTTTCAAAGGGTACCATGCCCATAGCTTTTTCCAAAGGGTACCATCTGCTTCTGTGTTGGAATGAGCTCCAACTCCATGTTTGTTGCGGTCAAAAAAAAACTTCTCGGAGCGAGCAAGTTTGTAACCTGACGCAACCGTGTAGTCACAGAAGCAAGTGTGAGGCCAAGAGATAAAATCCTCCCCTACCCTTCGACTGATCGGAATCTGTACAACCTGATTCACAACGTCCTCTGCAAAAATGGAACGTACCACCGGCACATCCCATGAACAATGGTCCTCGGCGAGTAAGAAGTCCACCGTTGCGCCATTAGGAATTGGCTCCATAAGATGGAAAGAACCAGGATTGTGGTTGGGAATCCAACGATCAGTCAGCAGTTTAATCTTCTTGCCATCGCCCACACTCCACCGAGCTCCCTCCTTAATCAGCTTCATACCGTACCAAAGCAAATGTTGCACCAAGTGAACGACGCCGAGCGAGGTTGCGGTGCGTCCCATAGCTCACACTCGGGGTAATAGCGTCCCTTTAGAACCCTCGCACACAGGGAGGAGGGGTCAGTGAGCAGTCTCCGGCATTGGCGGGCTAGCATGGCCCGATTGAAGAGAATGAGGTCCCGAAAGCCCATGCCACCGAGCTCCTTCGGGGTAGTCAGCCATTCCTAGCTCCGCCAATGCATTTTCTTCTTCCCATCTTCGATGCCCCACCAGAAATAAGAGATGGCCCTGCGAAGTAAGTCACACGTTGACACTGGAATTTGAAAGCAGCTCATAATGTATGTTGGAATGGCCTGAATGACTGCCTTCAAGAAAGTCTCTTTCCCAGCCCGAGATAGGGGACGGTCAGATCCTCCATTAATCCTCTTCCATGCTATCGTTACAATGGACTGAAAAAAAACAGTAGGTGAACGCCCAATACCAGTGGGCATGCCCAAATATGTATCCTGGAGAGCCTCATTCAAAACTCCTAGACGGTTCATAACCTCATCTTTTACCTGAGATTCACAATGGAGCCCAAAAAAGATAGAAGATTTCTCCAAATTAACCTTTTGTCCCGAGCCTTGACAGTACAAAGACAGAGTCTCCTTCAAAGCCTCTACACTCTTCCGGTCACTTCGAGCGAAGAAAATGCTATCATCTGCGAAGAGGAGGTGGAAAATAGGAGGGCCTAGACGACCATTGCGGACACCATGTAGCAACCCCACATTCTCCTTCTGAAACAGCAGACTAGACAGACCTTCGGTGCAAAGTAAAAAGAGGTAGGGGCTAATTGGATCCCCTTGTCTGATTCCCCTTGTAGGAACAACCGGCGAGGTGAGTTCCCCATTGACTCGGACTTCATATCGGACATTGGTAACACATCTCATGACAGTGCTGATCCAAACCGGAGAGACACCCAACTTGCAAAGGCAGTCATGCAAGTAGCCCCATTCAACACGATCGTAAGCTTTCATCATATCTATCTTGAGAGCAAAGAAAGGTCGTTTGGCATGTTCCTTACGAATAGTGTGCAGGCACTCATATACAATAAGAGCATTGTCCGTGATTAATCTACCAGGGACAAAAGTGCTTTGATTCTCAGAAATAACTTCAGGTAGAAACAGCTTGAGTCTATTAGCAAGTACCTTTGAAGCAATCTTGTACAGAACATTACAAAGGCTGATGGGTCTGAAATTTTTGAGGTGCTCTGGATTGTTGATCTTCGGGATTAGCACAATGACAGAGTCACAAAAACCTTCACGAATACCATCACCCAGTAAGAAGCCCCTCACAGCAGAGCAAATATTGTCCTTCAGAAGATCCCAGTGAGTTTGATAAAACATAGCGGGGAAGCAGTCAGGACCCGGTGCTTTAGTGGCACCCATCCGAAAAAGAGCTGCCTTGATCTCCTTGTACAAATAAGGTTTAGTAAGTTCAGTATTCATCTCATCCGAGACTTTTGGTTTGATGGAGTCAATAACAACAGTGTCATCAAAGTTCTCTGATGAAAAAAGATCAGCATAGAATCTTTCAGCCATACCTCTGATGCTTGGAAGATCGTCCCGGCGAATGCCCTCCTCGTCAACCAGCGCCTGAATTTTATTTGTGGTCTTCTGGCTGAAGCCCAAGCATGAAAAAAGGCCGTATTCCGGTCTCCCTCTTTGAGCCAATCAACTCTGGAACGTTGTCGTGCAATGACTTCTTCACGCTCGAAAAGTTCACAAAGTCGCCGCGCAACCTTACTCGCAGCAAGGTCGTTGGCAGCTGAACGGGACTGAAGACGAAGTTCCTTCAGTTTACGTTCCAGATGCTTAATCTCTTTCTGCACCGAGCCGAAGCTCTCGAGCCCCCAAACTTTCAGCTTGGCAGCAACTCCTTGTAGACTGTCCCAAGTCTACTGCAGGGAACCCATACCATCATTCACCGCAGCCCACGCAGTTTCAACAGTCTCCTTGTAGTCGGGAGCCCGAATCCATGCAGCCTCATAGCGAAAACCCGACTGGACTGGACGTCGTGAAGCATCAGTGTGTTGAAGCATTGCAGCCGTATCAAGATAGCAAAATGATCGGTGGTGGTCGTGACAATATTTTCCACATTAACATCATCGAACAGCACCTTGAAATTGTCATTTGCAACCGCTCGATCAAGACGTACTCGAACAAGAGCCTCACCCTCATGACGGTTCGACTAAGTAAACCAAGGCCCAGCAAAACCCAAGTCCATAAGGCCACATTCGTCAAGGCAGCTTCTGAACAGGTGCATATGGGATTCAGAACGAATAGAAGGTCCTGCATGCTCCTCCTGGAAAAGGGCTTCATTAAAATCCCCACACACTAACCACGGTCCTTCACGCTGTGATCGGAGACGACGTAACAGACTCCAAAATTCGTGTTGTTTGTCTCTGCATGGCTCCCCATAGACACAAGAGACCCGCCAAGGAGCCGTCTCAGCAGGCGACACCACGACATCGATGCAGTGTTGGTTGAAGCCTTTTAGGTCGACATTGTATTCCTTTAACCAGAAGAGTGCAAGGCCACCACTTAGGCCTTCACAACTAACTGCGAAACTGCCTGCATAGCCAAATGTCCACATGAAATTTAGGGAACGCTTATCCTTCATCTTGGTCTCAAAGAGAAAGAGGAAGGAGGGTCTATACGTGGCGATGAGCCAACGTACTTCTCCCACTGTCGCGTCAGACCCAAGTCCGCGACAGTTTAGACTCAGAATACTCATTGCGCTTGGCGGGGCTGCATCGCAGCCGCCGCTGGATCCGCCGATTGTG
Source organism: Avena sativa (assembly GCA_916181665.1). Taxonomy (NCBI): domain Eukaryota; kingdom Viridiplantae; phylum Streptophyta; class Magnoliopsida; order Poales; family Poaceae; genus Avena; species Avena sativa. The sequence continues at coordinate 53,045,302 of OV702295.1, read as the reverse complement.
ACTCAGTTCTCTGCTTCTTGTGTGACTCGTCGAGAATGGGGTCATTCTCAATGGGGTTCGAGGCATCTGTCAAGCTGGCCTTGCCAGCCGAAACAACCATCGTTCCTGGTACTTCCTGAGCAGAGCAACGACAATAGAGGAAGGTTTTGGCTTGTACACTTGTTTCTGCTTCCTCTTCTGTCTTGCAGTACGTTCCTGATTCTGGCCAGCAGCCGCTGCACTCGGAGCCGCTGCAGTATCAGGCTGGGGATTCTTACGCGCCGTGGGGGTCTTGCGCGCACGGGGATTCTTCTTCACTGGCGAGTTAACTTCACCACTTCCATCAGCTTTCTTAGCTCGACCATCCGGGGTTCCAGTGAACGACCCGGAGCCATGACCAGTGCCACTCCACGAACCGCGGCTGGACTGAGACCGATCCGAAGACCCCCCCTCGTTCCTTCTTCCTACGGTCTGGTACGCACAACCTTTCTCCACTATAGGGAAGCAATCCTTCTGTATCTCTCTCCGCTGGGGTGGGGCACAACAGAGATGAGTGGCCCAGGAGACCACATGAGAAACAGAACACGGGCATATTCTCATACATGACATTGTAGTGCTCCAGCTGATTCCTTTTCTTGGAGAAAACAGAAACATAGCGCATGATCGGTTGCGAGGCATCAATTGTGACCCGGACACAGAGAAAAGAACCCCACGCCCTGCCCTTTTCATCAACATCAACTCTGTCAACCACCGCGAGGCGGGAAGCCAGAGGCTTACCCCACTCAGCGTTCATCAGACCATATTCCAGATTCATAATCCGAGCCCACACAGCCAGCTCATTGAATATCACGTCTTCTGGCTTGACACGAGGATCAAAGGACTTTAGAAGGACAGCATGATTATTACCAAAGTACCACGGTCCCCCTTTTGTAACACGAGATCTGTCCGCCTCCGATCCAAATTCAGCCAAAAACATATTCGGACCCAATGGTCGAAACACCAAGTCCTTAGGGTTCCCCCATGCCTGATGTAGCACAGCCTTGATCGTGTTAACATGCAGGGAATTGGGAGCCAGAACTTTACCAACCAGGGCCCAATCCGGGTAAGGGGGATCATCATCACCCTCGTCTTCTAGGACGAAAGGAGTTGCTTCCTGCTGAGTCAGATTCAGTTTTTGCATCATCTCGGCAACGGAATCACCCGCTGCCGCAGGGATGCCTGTCGAAACCTTCTCCACCGCCTTTCCCTTCTCCCGAGCAGTAGCCTTCGCCGGGGCCAGAGTCGAAACCGACCCGCCGATAGTCTTCCCTTGATCCACCGACACCAGCGAGCCTTTTCCAGCCATCCCCAACGTGGATCCGGGCCGAAAAACCGCACGGACCAAGGGTGGGTAGCAAAAGATAATTCGCCCCTTGTAATCACCCTGAGGCTGTACAGAGATCCAAACCGCGGTTACCAGACGTCGGAGAGCAAAGAGGTTGGTGATAAACCAGGATGATCACGATGGGATTCGGGATCACCAGAAGAGGTCGCGTGAATTTAGGATTGCCAGTTGCCAGAGCTAAGCGGAAACCCTAAAAACACCGACATTTTCATTCCGTACTATCTTGGGAAAACAACGAGCTACCTTCCTTACCTATCGGGGCAAAAGAAAAAAAAAATCGGATGTTGATGAAGAGGATAACAGTCGGATGTTGAATAGAGTAACCCCATTTTGCCTCTTATGTCAATATCATCTTTGCATGCCAAACCAACCTGCGTGCCCTCTACTCTGTCCAAATATATAATCAGGTCGTCACTCCGAGAATTTCTTTTTTGAACAGGGAAAAAATCTAGAAGGGCATAGTGCTGCATTCAATTCAATGTCGGTGGGGATACAATGTATACAATACCTTAGAATAACACAAATTATAGAAATCACAGAGGGCCCTAATAACAAATAAAAAAGGAAAGGAATAAGTCTTTCTTCTCCACCACGAGGGCATCTGGGATTCCACTGTTGTCACCCTCTCCGTCACCGAGGACAGAACCACTTGGAGAGAGAGCACTAGTAGAAAAAAGGGCATCGGTTTGAAATAGATTCTTGCTCTAGTTTCGGGTGGGTCTTGGCTGGGACTAGTGTGAGCACTAGTCCTGGTTCGTTTTAGCTCCAATGGCTAGGAGGTTGGGAAAGCTCTAGTCCCGGATCGTTTCGGGCCTTTAGTTCCGGCTCGTGATACGGTCCGGAACTAAAAGGGTGGAGGCGGGTGCGTGCCCGGGAAACACCCTTTAGTCCCATTTGGTGTTTTCAACCGAGACATCGATCGGGACTAAAAAAACTTGGCAATTTTTTGGCGGGTTCTGTCCAACACACCCTCCTCGAGATTGCCTTTTCTAGTTTTAAAAACATGGAAAAATTTATAGAAAATTTCAAAATAAAATCCTTCAAACTGTAGTTATATTAACTGATTTAGTTGTTACTAAAATTAACAAACATGAATTTCGACACCAAAAAATGTCATGAAAACTTCAAATGGCTATAACTTTTGCGTATGATATTGAAAAAATGTACAATCTATCAAAACATGCATAAAAAAATTCGAGTTTGGTTTCAATGGCCTTAGGCGGTTTTGGATTCTTTTAAATTTTTAAAATTCGAAAAGGAATAAAAGTTATTTTAAAAATTGATTATTTTAGCAAAAAAAAATCCCATATTTGGATTCCTCGCATTTTTCTGATATTAATGGATATGTTATTTGTCGAATTTTCATTTACAGATTTAAAGATATTAGTTATGCCTTATTAAATGAATAAATGTCAAAAATGAATATTTTTTTTAATATTTTTTCATTGGAATAAAATATTATTATTACTAATTTATTGTTGTTTACTTATATAGTTGTTTGTAACTTTGAGAAATAAAGACATGTGACATATTGATATGAGTTAATATGATTGATATGATAGTCTTGACAATAAGGTATAATATTCTTCGCGCAAGGACATCCTGATGGAATAGAGAAGTTAAACGTGCTGGGGTGGAGTAGTGCTAGGATGGATGACCGGCCTAAAAGTTTGACGAGTGCAGTTTGATCTAAGATTAAGTATAATTACTGTTAAAAAAGTTCCAAATGAGAGATTAATGAGTCAAATAATTCAAAAGTTTAAACAAACTTTAAAAAATCATAGATGGACAAAAGACGCAACAACGCATCAAAATTCCACACCAACGGATGACATCGCTTATTAAGGGAACCCGTCCGCAGAACTCCTCCTTTACCTTCCTCCATGGAAGTTTGTTGGAGAAGATCAAGAATGATCATCCAATGTCATGCCAGGCAACCAGAACGGAAGACCTCGAGGCCACGGCCTTATTTTCGAAGATCCGCTGCAACTCCTACCACTAGAGCACGACAGGGATGAAGTATTAGCTCGGGATGCACTAGATCTGGCCAGGAAGATCTGGTATCCTACTCCCAAACAACACAGGGGCAAACCTATACCTAGACCAACTACTATTTACACAGGAGATTCAACCACCTAACCTATCTTTGAGGACACCAGATCAAAAGATCTCAATGCCACAAGCTTATTTTCAAAGCAATGATTCTAGAGTTACGGAATGTTTGTTACTAGAAACAGTTGTGCCTTGTTTTGTGTGAGAAGTTTTTATCGTTTCCTTGGGTTTTATCCCGGCCCAATCCGAATACACCGGAAAAATATTTGCTGGATGTTTTGTAGGCCGGTTTTAGCTGGACTGAGACTCTGGAATCCCCTGAAACCACATAGGGTCGAAGCGTTTTCACAACATGAGTCGCTCCTCGCGTTACTAGCACTGCTCGTGCATCGCACGTCCACCGGCGGTGTAGAATCAACCCTGCCCTCCAAACAGTATATTTTCTCTGTCTAGAAATAACTAACTTGAATTCCTCTCGATACGAATGTATCTATACACTAAAACATTTTTAGATATATTTAAATTTAGATAAACCTAAATCAGTTATTCCTGAACGAAGGGAGTAGTATTTTTAGGAGATCTTAGTGTTTTGGGTGGTAAGAGTGTTTTCATCTAAACCCTTTAGAAAAGTACTCTTAAAAACTTATGACCCACGCTTGCGAAACAAGGCCTTAAGAACTAAAGAGGAACCACCAGGTTGGTACAAAAGTGTTGCCTTCCGTAATAATAGGAACATGATTCCATGTGCTCTCCACATACTCCATCCGTTCGCAAATTAGTGTATTTTTAGCCTTTATCTTAAGTTAAACATAATAAAAATAAAGTTCACTAGCTTTATAGGAAAACATAACAATATTTATAACACCAAATTAGTATTGGTAGGTCAGTTTTGAAACGTAGTTTCAAAATATATGTATTTGATGTCATCCATGTAGCTATATTTGTCTACAAAGTTGGTCAACTTTTTAAAATTTTGATCAAACACAAAAGCTAAACTGTGGACGGTGGGAGTAACATCGTAGCCTTGATTACTTAAGAATTGATCCGTAGATTTGAGTCACGTGTATTCAAAAAATTGATGGTTGTATATTTTTCCTAGACTGCCAAAAGCCAATTTTTTAATATAATAGTAATACTGTATTATTCCTGGCGCAAAGAGCATCTCTAACAGATAATGTATAATAGGTATGGTGATGTAAAATCTAACTTTTATATCACAAGATGCAAAAAAATGCTTCTCCAACCGGTGATGTATCATGTTTTCGTGATGTATAATTTTTAAATCGCGATGTAATATTAGCCCATCATAATCCAAATATACATCACTTGGGCCGGTGATGTAAAATCAAAGCGCATGCATGCGAGCCACCAACTGTCATACTAAAAAATCCCCGCCTACTCCTGTCCGTGTGCCACCTACCCTCGCCCGTCGACGGCGTCAGAAATGCCCCGCTGGCCATCGGAATCGAGCTGCCGACCTCCGCCGCCCCTCTCGTCGTCTATCCGAAGCCCTCTCATGGAGGTTCGTGTCACACTGCCGATTTGAATTGACCGCCGCACCACACGACCGCGGGTTGATTCCGCCGCGGAGAGGCAGGACTCGAGCTGACAAAGCTGATCCGCGTCGGCCCCTCCTTCTCCGCGTCCTAGGACGCTCCCTGAGCCGCCGCCACCTGGTCCCGACCTAGCCGCCGTCTCTCTGTTTTGGTGGCCAACGCCAGCCTATTAGAAGCTGTGGGAAAGCAGGAGCTCCACTTAGATACTGCTTGTGTTGCCTAGCGACCGGAGCGTGGCTTCCCTCCACCGTCCGCCGAAGCACCCGCCAACGCGCAGGCGGTGTTTGTTTGCTCGAAGGTATGTTCTTCGACAATGGATTTGGCATGATTTTTTTGGTATGCATGGGTCTTGCAATGACATGAACGTTCTCTAATGATCACCTCTATTTGCCAAGCTTGCCAACGGTGAGTCTCCTTCGGTTTCTTTTCAACCAAATGGCCACACATATGACATGGGATATTATCTCGCGGATGTAATATATCCGAAGTGGTCTACATTTGTGAAGCCAATTCATTGCCTCCAAGGTAAGAAAAAACTCCAATTTCATAATGCTCAAGCCGGCGGCTAGGAAATATGTGGAACGAGCATTTAGGATATTGCAAGCTCAATTTACAATTGTGAGAGGATCAACGAGATTTTAGAAGCAAAAGATTCTTTGGTACGTCATGCAAGTCGTGCGTGATCATGCATAACATGATCGTTGAGAATGACAGAGGCAAGGATGAGGTGTACGGTGGGTATGACTTGATGGGGCGACCAGTGCAGCCACTTAGAGGTGGTGAAAAAGTGGAGCGCTTCATCGAGGCATATTACAACATTCGAGATGTGGATGTACATGATGATCTACAAAAGGATCTTATGAGGAGTGGTGGAAGTGAAATGGAGAACAAAACCGCTAGATGTGATAAACTCTATGCCATGATGGTGCATTTGAGAACTCTATGTTATTTGTGTGTTGATTTGTGTGCTACTTGATGAATCATTCGATGAACTATTTGAATTGTCATGTAATAATTATGTACTATTTGATTTCAATTTATTTTGATTGGTTTTAGACGAAGTTTCATAGTAACTGTTTCATATACGGCTTTTGATGATCATTATTTTAGTTTAAAAAATTACATCACCTACTGTAGCAAGGTAATCTAAAATACATCATTTGGAAAATGAGAAAATTGACACATGATGTAAAAACACCCATTTTAGTGATGTAAAACTTTTACATCACCTGTTTTGGGTGCCCTATTTTGCATTATTTGTTAGAGATGCTCTAAGATATAGCAAAGGCCAAGACTGATCATAGATTAAATTTACTTGACATATTTAAGTAGCAACACCTGAGATATATAGAGGACAAAAGTTACTGTCAGGGAAGGCCGGAATGGAGGATTGCGAGCACCAGGCAAGAATCCATTGGAGGGAAAGAGGATTCGGGCCAGGCCTTGCATCGCTGGCTCGCAGCAGCGATCGCGAGAACCTAGCTAGAGAACGACAGATCCATATAGGTTGCATGGATGAGGAGGCTAGAGAAGAGGTTCACCACGGCTGCTCCAAATGCGTGTCACATTGGGCGTCATCTAAGCTTCAGGCTAGGCGGGCGTCATCTAAGCTTCAGGCTAGGCGGCAATGAAGGAGCAGCGCGTACGCGATTCGGACTAGCGTCTATGGGGAATTGCGAAATTGGTATGTGCATGAGTCCAGATGAATTAATTGGTTGATGACCCACAAGTATAGAGGGTGTATCATAGTACTTTCGATAAATAGGAGTGTCGATCCCAACAAGGAGAAGAAGGTGTTGACTAATGGTATGGAGCAGGAAATCTCTGTAAATATTTAGCAAACAAATTTTTAGGATTTTTTGATAAAACAAGAAAATAAAGTGCAAGTAAATAAAGAAAGCAAATAATTGTAGCAAGTGGCCCAATCCTTACTTAGCAAAGTACAAGCCAGAGAAAAAACTAATGATGACCAAACGTTCTCGAGGACACATGGGAATACTGTCAAGTGCTTTCGTTTCATATAGCTGATTAATCTTCTTTGGTTTTATAAGTGTTGTATGGGTGAACCTGTGTTAATGTATCGACCTTACTTGGACTAATACATACTCGTGATTAAACCCCTTGCAAGCATCCGCAACTATATAAAACAATTAAGATATAAACCTAACCACAGTCTTAAGCACTGAGATCCTGCACTTCCTTGTGCAATGGTTTCCTAACGGGGGTTCAGGTTTCTGTCACTCCTGCAACCCCACAATTAGTAGCCAAATACACAATGCATTCCCCTAAGCCCATAAAAGGTGAAGTATCATGTAGTTGACGTTCACATGACACCACTAGAAGAATAGCACCGCAACTTAAATATTAAACCATTGAATAATACCTCAACACAATTCCACTACTAACAACATGACTTCTCCCATGTCCTCAAGAACTAAACGAACTACTCATGAGACATCATATGGATCAACATCAGAGATGATATGATAATGGATAACAATTTGAATATAAACAATAATTCAATGGTTCCACTCACAAGCATCAACTACAATAGTAATCAACACCGGAAAAGTTTCCCCTAAGAACTATGCAAGATTCAACACAATTGTTACAGCGGGATGGAGTGGAGATGATGGTGCTGGTGGATATGGTGTGGATGATGATGATGATCCCGATGAAGTCTAGATTAATGACAGTGTTGATGGCGACAATCTCCCCTCCCCGGGAAGGAATTTCTCCGGCAGAAATCTGTCTACCAAAGAGCTCTTTCTCTCTCGGAGTTTTCCGCCCCGTAGAGGCGGCGGAATCTTTTTGTCGTCGCTCCGCGTGTATTAGGGTTTAGAGGAGAAGATATAGGCGAGAGGGAGGATCCAGAGGTGGGCTAGGGTGGCCACACCCCCTGTAGGTGCGGCCCGGGGTGGCCCGCGCCTGGGGGGTGTGGGCCCCCTGTGGCCCAAATTTCGCCTCCCCTTCTGGCTTCCTTCGTCTTCTGGGAAAATATAATTTCCTATAGTTTTTCTGGTAATTTTTTGATATTCGTGAAATTGCATGAAAACACCGCTTTTTCCATCAGCATCCTGACTCCGGCAGTTCATCCTCCAAGAATCATCCAACATGCAAAAATACATGAAAAGACATAAGTAACACCTCTTAATATGAAATATATCAATGAATAGAGGCAAATTATGATATAGAATGGTGATGCAAATTGGACGTATCAACTCCCCCAAGCTTATATCTCGCCTGTCCCCAAGCGAAAACTGAGCTCAGTAAACATGTCCACAAGTTTATCGAGTGAAGTGTCGATAAAAAGAATACGGACAAGAAGCATCACACTAACAATACACAACTCATAGTAGAAATCAACTCACCATTATATAACTTAGCTTGCAACAAGTATAGGAGTCACAATAAAGATGCATAAATATAAAACATAATTGGGATTGTCAAACTTTGTTCTTGGTTAGAGAATAGTTGACAAACAGTTTTTAGGTAAAGCTTTTGTAAAGAAGTTTACATAAGGAGTACTCTTTGCTAAAACATAAAAGGTTTTTCACAATGATGGATTTCAAAGTAATACTCATTTAGATAAGAGTCTTGTGTAAACAAGGAAGATAAAGAACATGATTGAATAAGTCATCATATGAATGCTTGAAACACAACAACTCAAATGCTTGCTGGAGATAGAGAGGAATAGGTTTACTGACTCAACTTAGAAGTAGGAGAAAGGCCCTTCATAGAGGGAAGCAGGGATTTCAAGTTCATAAAGAGTTTCAAAATATTATGGTACTTACTAGCTTTGATCTATCATTTCCCCTATCATAAGCATCTTGAGGTGAAGGTTAAAGTGAACAAAGATGGAGTATATGTTTGACGAAATATAAGTTGGCAATATCATGTCCCTTGAGTGCAAGGGCCGATCCTCATGCTACTCAACTTTAGTTACTGGTAAGTTCTTGTGTAACACCTCAAGAATATTAAACAAGATTATCAAGTTCTAATCACCCAAGTTTAGGGTTAACAAAAACTTTTATTATTAAAATTAATATGAATGCATGTGTGTGTGATTAATGCATGAATGATTGCGATTGCCATGTTGATTTCTATGAATGATAAGGATTGGTTTAAAGATGAAAACAATATCATCTAGGTCAATTCCAAACAAAACAAATCAAAAGGAAATTCAAATAAGAAGGCATAGGATCAAATGGTCATTTTGACCAAAATCGACCACTAGCCCACTTAGGGCATCTATATTAAATGATTTCTAACAAAAACAAATCCAATTCTTTTCACCCCTTGCTAGACCAAGTAACAATGAACCCAAGAAAACTCACAAAATTACAGAAACTATTTTCAAATCCATTTGAGAGGCATTCAAAAATTGAATCCTTAATAGGTACTAAGATAGCCATTTCTCAAAAACCAACCAAACCAATTCCCCTTGGAAAACCTTAGCAACCACAGACTACCAAGCTTATGACAAGAGAACTCACCAAAATTCATCCAAAAATTCAAATTTTGAATTCATGCGGCCATTCCATCAAACACCTGGTGAGCATAGTAACAGCTGCCAAACTATTACTATTTTTGATTAATGCTTTGTTCACCACTTGTCGCCACTACTAGTCCTCACTCACCCCCAGTGCCTATAACTGCATTGAAGCAGCTCCCCCTTCACTGCTTGGACTAGTGCCGCGCCACCCGAGCCGTCCTTGCCGGTCGAGCATGGACAACTCGCTGCAAGCCGCCCCGTGCCCGTCCATGATGTCTAGGAGACACGCCATAGTCCGTCGCCACTCTCTGTCCACCCCTCGATCGCAGCCCAGTCGTGGACCACCCAAGAAACACCGCGCCCATTTCTATGTCTGCCATGCCGAGAGCACGCGAGAACACCGCAGCCGCCTCGTGCGCACATGCCATGCCTCCCTCTCTCCACGCGTACCCACACTCACCACGACACTAGTGACCCCCGGGACATGACCGTTCGCCGCCGCTCGACACGATACCACTGTAGGCCGTATCGAACACCCGTCGTTCCCGCATGGAGCACGGAAAGCTCCCGACCATTTTCAACCGCCCCTTGTCGCACCATCACGCGCATGAAGACTGCCAGGGAGCACTACGTCGACCAGCACCCTTAGCCATGCCCGTAGCCCACTGAAACGACGTCGCCGGAGGGGCCAGACCATGCCACTCTGCCCCTCTCGCCGGTGTATAAATAGAGGCCACCCCCGCCTCTATTCTTCACACCATCTCGCTCCCCACTCCTCACAGAACCTCCCACACCTCTCCCCGGAGAAGGGCGAGCACCAGCCTGCCGGAATATGGCCGGATTTCACCGCTGCAGCGGAGAAGAGGAGTCGTTGATTGGATCCACCCCAGGAGCCACGCGACCACCATTCGAACCACTGTCATTGACACGTTCGTTCGCCCCCATCGCCGACCCTAGATGGAGCCCTGGTAAGACACAACAGACCACCATCGTCGTCGTTAGGGTTTGGTCTCTTCGGAGCTGTGAGATGGAGACGAGGAACCACCGCCGTCGATCTTAATCTAATCGTAGGGTCTCGATTGAAACTTACCGTTTCGGTTCGATAGAACCGCTGACACATGGGACCCCCTGTCAGCAGCCCGCTGCGCCAGCATAGTGCAGGTGGGCCGGCCTAGTATCATTCCCGTGCGAGCCAGCGATTCAAATTTAGGTTTTTCTTTTATTTCAAAACCCTAGTTCTGTTAGTGATTATGAAATTCAATTCAAAGAGATTTACTAAACCAAATTACATGATTCCAATTTTGTTAGAAACGTATTCAAATTACCTATGCAAGCCCGTTGGATTCAAACCATTTGAAATTATGGATCACCTATAGGAAAAATAGCAAGATGAAGACTTTTCCACATTCAAACATTTTGTAAAAATCAACCATAAATGCTTTTGAGTTGATTCCATCTCTTAAAAATCACATTTGACAAGATCTATCTGAATATGTAAAAATATTTAGTTTTACATGCAGTGGTCTTGGACTAGTACTAAAAGAATGCTCTATAGGCATTTCTAGCACTTTAATTGTATAAAATAGTAATTTTAAACTTTATAAAATATGACCACCACTTTAAATCACACTCCCAAGTATTAGAATATGTGGTGATGAAATGTGTCAACATGATCCCATATTTTAATTGTAGAATATTAAATCTTAAGTATTTTCAATGAGTAGAAATTACTTTCCTAAAATAAAATAAAAAGGACTAGGTCTTTATTTCATGTGATGATTGTGATGATGCTAGATCATCTTGTGTGAACCTTTGTGTGCCAAATAGAGGTAGTTAAGTATTGTTTGGTGATTGTGTACCTCGTATTCTTTTATAGACGCTACTACCGACCAAGGCTACGAGGAGGAGGAGGAGTACTACGAGGAATAAGAAGAAGAAGAAAACTTCAACCACTGCACCAATCAAGGCAAGATAGAACTTTGCATTCTACCTATGCAAGCCTAACACTACAAGTTAACTATGCAAGCCATCCTTGCAAGATAATCTAGGCAAGATGCATTAGGCATGCTTTGGTTATGCAACCTTGATTATACCAATTCCAAGTTTTACTTGCAAGATTTATTCTTTATCTTTAACAAATTTCTTTACGTTTACTTAGTGACTTGTGAGTTTTGGAAAAATAGTACAGATAGCTTAAGGAGCATAAAACTAGGCCTAAGTAGTTATACTTAGATACCATCAAGACTATAGAACTAGAGTTAGATAGTTACACCTATTTAGCACCCCTCATTAGTGAATACCCTCAACTTTAGTGTCTAGTGCTAAGCATAAAAGTTGATCACTTTAGATGGGAATACTTGGTGAATATGATTATGAAAACCTTGGAATGAGGATTCATTCTATTGAAATTTTTTGACATGTGTTATGAACACATGATGATTTGATGATTAAAATATTGAGGCATGATCCTTGACCCCTTATAAAAAATGATGGTTGGGTTTGGATGCAATACCATTCCAATTTTACCATACAACCACAATACTTGAATTGGGTAGGGCTTGACTAGAAGTTTATATATCTTAGTATGGGTTCCCTTACGGAAGAGGTTAAGCTGAGGCTACCTCGTGATGAATGTCCACCTATGCAGTACCCAAGATGTCATATGGTCATGGTTGGGAGGCCAAACTCATAGGGGAGCTTCCTATACTAGGGTGTGTAATTGAAAGGTTAGGATTTATTATCCGCATACTAAGTATGATGATTCAGGGTTATCCCTGCCGAATGTATCGAATGTTGTGGTGAAAGTGTACCACCTCTGCAGAGTGTCAAACTATTCGAATAGCCGCGTCCGTGGTCATGGACAGTTGGAGTGGCCACTGTTCAATCGTTAGATGTTTTCAAAATGACTTGTGAAATGAACTATGACTTTGACTTGACCACAACAGGGTTGTGAACATGAAAACTAATTTCCCACTTAGGTGTTGTAGAACATTAAACTAGTTTTATTTACTTCTAAACTCAGTATGAAATAAACCTGGATTTTTGCAAATAAACCTAGAGCTTAGGATTCCTACTCGAACTACTTTACTTGTTAGTGATAGTTTGCGAGTACTTAAAGAGTACTCATGGCTTTGTACCTGGCTATTCCCATGGCCAGACTATGAGGAGGACTATTAGGATGATGGATAGAAGGAGGTCTATGACAACTAGGATCATCTCCCATCGTCAACATTGCCTGTGACCCTGGAAATGAAGCCCCACTATGTTTAATTTCCGTTGCGTTGATTGTACTAAGACTAGATCATGAGATCTTTTATTTGTAAGACCTTTATTATGGTTTATAATGAATGATGTACTGTGGTACCAATTCTGTTATGTCTCGCAAAAATGGTAATCTTGGGATTGCGAGGTATGGTATAACAGGCATCTGGGATTAAAAATCCGGGTGTTGACAAGTTGGTATCAGCGCCATCCTGACCATAGGAGACCCTAGTTAGAATGGACGCTTGAATCAAAAACTTAGTTTCAAAACACGAGAAGTGAGTATTTATGAAAACCTATTCTCATTCTTATCCCTGAGATTCTTTCATGAAAATTCATGTTCCTCAAAAATTCTTGCAATCCTACATAAAATTTGACACACTTAATCACCCCACTAACCTACTCATCCTACATTCTTATAGATGGAAGTCAAGTATAGCAAGTTCTACCAGTTGGGCAACGGAGGAGAACTCATATTCGAGCGAGATTTAAACCAATTCTTAGAACTTCTTGAACGCCCGCGCCCCGAGTTCTTTGGGGCACATCTCAATGATCAGCCCGGAGGAGAACTACAGTGGCTGATAGTTTCAGAGCTCAGAGGCAAAATGGAGGCACCCACCTCAGAGAAGATCCAATTCAGCTTTAGGGAGAAAAACTGCCTAGACGGACTCGCCGGGGCTATGCAGGAGGCTCTTGCCCGTCTGTGTGGGCAAAACATCAACCAGATCAATGACACTCGCTTTGCTTACTATGCAAGGCATGATTCTATGGGACAGCCATTGGAGGTTCCAGGCCATCCGGAGCTGAAGCATCAGGTGGATCATCTTGACTTCATGTTGTATGATAGGCAGAAGGAGTTGGACAATGCTCGCGCCTATGCCAACCACAACCATTCCATTGCAGTCAGGAAGGACCAGTCCCTCGCCATCCTTGCCAAGGAGCGTTATTCACTTTGTCGTCAACGTGACAAGAAGGATCGCACCATCAACCATCTTCGCAAGAGGATGGCCACTCTTAAGAGGACCATCAGTGATCAGGTGACCCAACTTGAAGAGAAGGAGGAGGAAGGTGAAGATATCAGTGGAGATCCCTACTCCTACCTCAGTGATGATGATGACTACCTGGAGGACCTCGACATGGACTTCCACACTGATGATCATGATTCCGCCTTCATTGATGATGAGTAATCACATTAGGGCACTATCGTATGCGTGAGTTGTATCCGGTCCCACTGTATCGTATCTTCACAAAATGGTTCCTAAAACCATCTATTACCCTAGTGTGATTTGTGTTTGTATTGGGTGCTATGAATGAATGAATGAAATAAAAGTTGCTAGTTGGCAAAACCAGAGTCAAACTCAAAGTTTAAAAGCTTTTCAAAAACAAATCCATGAAACTTAGAAACTTCCCTCTTGTCTCACTATCTATCTCAATCTTCAGATGACTCGCGGAAATCCCGGAGGAAGCAGTTCATCTCAGGATCCAATGCTACAAATCCTACAAATGTTGGTTGCTGACCGTGAATATGGAAGAGCTGAACGTCAAGCTAATTTAGCCACCCTTCAACAGATAGCTCAGATGGCCCATAATAATCAAGGTGATGAAAACTAGGATAACCATGGATCCAATCTCAAGAACTTTCAAAACACCAATCCCCCATATTTAGTAAGTCTGAAGAGCCATTAGATGCTGATGACTGGCTGCAGACCATGGAGAATAACTTAGAGGTCGAAGGAGTGGAGGCCAATGAGAAAGTACTATTTGCCACCCATTATCTGGAAGGTGATGCAAGAGCTTGGTGGAATAGCATTCGTACCATGAATGGAGGACAGATGATGGCTTGGGATGAATTCAAACTCAAGTTCAGCCGAACCCATGTGCCATCGGGTTTGATTTTGCGGATGAGGGATGAATTCAAGGAGCTGAAGCAGGGAAGGATGATTGTGGTAGAGTACCGTGACATATTTATTTCTCTATCTAGGTATTCCCCTAATGAGATTGGTACTAAAGCCAAGAAAAAGGAGAAATTACTGAATGGTCTACATGATGAGATGCAGACAGTGCTGGTCAACATTCCCTTCGCTGACCTTGAAGCCTTAGTGGATTCTGCAATCCAGATGGAAGGCAAGATCAACCAAGCCAACGAGAATCGCAAGTGTCAAATGATGCATCAACCAGGATCCCACCATACCCCGAAGTATCGCCCCAACCCGTCTGCAGGATATGCCCCGAGAAACAATAGACCTCCTATGTCCCATCCGAACTATCCCAACCATGGAGGAGGAAACCCAAGGCCCGGAGGAAACCACAACAACAACCCCGACAACTCCAACAATTTGAACCATGCACCTCCCAAGTCCAACAACAACACCAACAACAACAATACTTCCCCAAGGACTGGAAGCAATGTCGTGCCTGTTGCAGGAAAAGACAAGTCTCTGATTACTTGTTTTGAATGCGGAGTCAAGGTTCACTACTCCAACGAGTGCCCCACGAAGCTCGCAGCAGCCACCAATGTGAATGCACCAACTCAGCAGCAATGCCGTGTTCAGCCTAGAAGGATATTTGCCCCAGGAAACTCGCTCAATCGCAACGGTTGTCTGTTTCACATGAATGCTGAAGAAGCTCAGGAAGCGCCAGATGTCGTGCTAGGTATGTTTTCTGTTAACTCGGTACTTGAAAGAGTGTTGTTTGATTCTAGAGCATCGCACTCGTTTGTTATAGAAGAATTTGCATGCACTAGTAAGATTCAACCAACAAAATTGAAGCATGTTATGATAGTTCAAATACCTGGTTCAACCACCAAAGCTAGACAAATTTGCAAGGCCGTACCTATCAGAATCCATGGAATAGATTTTTATGCTAATCTAATAGTACTTGGAACCAAAGGTTTGGAAGTAGTACTAGGAATGGATTGGATATCAAAACATAAAGGATTAATCGACTGTGCCAAGAAATCCATAACCATGACTAGTATCAATGGAGTATCAGTAGAGCATGTATGTGAGAATTTTCCTCATCAATTCAAGTGCAACAAGAGTCTAGCCCAACCAACCATTGACCAAGTCAGAGTAGTCTGTGAATACCCCGACGTATTCCCAGATGAATTGCCCGGTATACCCCCAGATCGAGATATCGAGTTTATCATTGAACTAATCCCTGGAACTGGACCCATAGCTCAGAGACCTTATAGTATGAAACCATATGAATTAGTGGAGCTAAAGAAGCAACTGGATGCTATGCTGGAGAAAGGTTTGATTCAACCAAGTGCGTCGCCATGGAGATCACCTGTTTTGTTTGTGGATAAGAAATATGGAGGTAACCGTTTGTGCACAAATTATCGGAAGCTGAATGATGTCACCATTAAGAACAAGTACCGACTACCGAAGATAGAAGATCTGTTTGACTAGTTGACTGGTGCCAAAGTGTTTTCTAAGATTTATCTTAGAACTGGTTATCATCAACTCAATATTCGCGCAACGTATATTCCAAAGACTGCCTTCACCACCATATATGGATTGTATGAGTACATTGTAACGTATTTTGGATTAACCAATAACCCCGCTTATTTGATGAATCTCATGAATAAGATTTTTATGAACTTCTTGGATAAGTTTCTCGTTGTTTTTATCGACGATATTCTGATCTATTCCAAATCAGAAGAAGACCATGAGCTACGCCTAAGGACTATCCTTGAAACCCTTAGAGAGCATCAGTTGTATGACAAGTTTAGCAAATGTGAGTTCTGGTTAAAGGAAGTAGGATTCTTCGGACATATCGTGTCGGCGGGAGGAATTGCTGTCGATCCCACCAAGATTAAGGATGTTGAAGAATGGAAAGCCCCAACCACTCAAACCAAAGTTCGCGCATTTATCGGATTAGTGAGATATTATCGCAAGTTCATAGAAGGATTCTCGAGCATCGCAAGACCCATGACCTAGTTGTTGAAGAAATATAAGAAGTTTGAATGGACGGAAAAATGTGAAGCAAGTTTTCAAGAGCTCAAGAAGAGATTGATTTCAGCCCCAATCTTGATTATGCCGGATATCAAGAAGCCTTTTGATGTGTATTGTGACGCATCCAAGATTGGTCTTAGATGTGTGTTGATGCAAGAAGGCAAAGTCATATCCTATCTATCCCGACAACTGAAGAAATATGAGCAGAATTACCCTACCCATGACCTCGAACTAGCAGCCATAGCTTTAGCCTTGAAGACATGGCGGCATTACCTCATGGGTAACCGCTGTGAGATTTATTCGGATCACAAGAGTCTGAAGTATATTTTCACCCAGAAGGAGCTAAATATGAGCCAAAGGAGATGGATAGAGTTAATCAAGGACTATGATCTTGACATTCACTATCACCCCTACAAAGCCAATGTGGTAGCAGATGCTCGCACTAGATTGTCATGTCGATTGAACACCGTGATAAAAGAAGCCCAACCAAGTTTGCATGAGGAGATGGAAAATTTCAGAGTGGAGCTAGTTAGTGAAGGATTTTTGGCTAGCATAGAACTTCAACCCACTTTGATCAGTCAGATCAAGGAGGCACAGAAATAAAATGCTAGTATCGACAGAATCAAACGTCATATCAGTACATGGAAGGTACCTAGATTTATGGAAGATGGAGAAGGAGTTATATGGTATATAGGACGAATCTGTGTGCCTGCAGATTCAGAGTTGAAACAATCTATTTTGCAAGAAGACCATGATACTCTTTACTCTATCCACCCTGGAGGAACCAAGATGTATCAGGATTTGAAGGAGCAATTTTGGTGGCATAAGATGAAGCAAGAAGTCGTAAGCTACATAGCCAAATGTGATTTCTGTCAGAGAGTCAAAGCGGAACATCAGAGACCCGCAGGACTTTTGCAACCGTTGTAGATCCCAGAATGGAAATGGGATTCTGTTGGAATGGATTTCATCAGCGGTTTGCCTAGTAGAGTAAATGATTTTATTTCGGTCATAGTGGATAGACTTTCTAAAGTAGCTCATTTCTTACCGGTCAAGACCACTTATCAGAGCTCGTAGCTAGCAGAGTTGTACATTGCTAGGATAGTCAGTTTGCGTGGAATCCCCAAGAACATTGTGTCGGATCGAAGAACCCAGCTTACCTCGAGATTTTGGAAGAAAATCCAAGAAGGATTAGGAACCAAACTGGATTTCAGCACAGCTTATCACCCGTAGACTGATGGACAAACGGAGCGAGTAAACTAGATATTCGAAGATATGTTGAGAGGTTGGAATATAGATCTAAATGGGAGGACTCTCTGCCTTTCGCAGAATTCTCCTACAACAATAGTTATCAAGCCAGTTTGCAAATGGCCCCATTTGAGTTTATGTATGAAAGGAAGTGTCGTACCCCACTGAATTGGTCAGAAGTAGGAGAGAGTCAGATTTTCGGACCTGGCATCCTAAGAAAATCCGAAGAGAAAGTTCATAAGATCCGTGAGCACCTTAAGAACGCCCAATCTAGACCGAAGAGTTATGCCGACAAGAGACGTCGAGATCTAGCCTTCACTATCGGAGATTTTGTGTATGTGAAAGTATCACCCTTGAAAGGAATACAATGTTTCCAACTCAAAGGAAAGCTTTCCCCTAGATATATTGGACCCTTCAAGATTTTGAATCACCGAGGAGAAGTATCATATCAACTAGAACTGCCGGAGGAGATGTCAGCCGTGCATGATGTGTTCCATATCTCATTACTTCGCAAATGCCTTGAAATTCCGGAGAAGACCGAAGTTTTCAAGAATATTGATCACCGAGCCATAGAAATCAACAAGGACCTAACTTATCGTGAAGTACCCGTTTGTATTTTGGAAGAAGCCTTCAGAACCACCAGAACTCGGAGTATCAAGTATCTCAAGATCTAGTGGAGTAACCATACTGAAGAAGAAGCTACTTGGTAGCGAGAAGATTATATTAGGACCGAGTTTCCAGATCTCTTTAGTTCCTAGTTTTCTTTTTCTTAAATCTCGGGACGAGATTATGTTTAAGGAGGGAAGGTTTGTAACACCTCAAAAATATTAAACAAGATTATCAAGTTCTAATCACCCAATTTTAGGGTTAAAAAAACTTTTATTATTAAAATTAATATGAATGCATGTGTGTGTGATTAATGCATGAATGATTCCAATTTCCATGTTGATTGCTATGAATGATAAGGATTGGTTTAATGATGAAAATAATATCATCTAGGTTAATTCCAAACAAAACAAATCCAATGGAAATTCAAATAAGAACGTATAGGATCAAATGGTCATTTTGACCAAAATCAACCACTAGTCCACTTAGGGCATATCTATTAAATGATTTCTAACAGAAACAAATCCAATTCTTTTCACCCCTTGCTAGATCAAGTAACAATGAACACAAGCAAACTCACAAACTTACAGAGACTATTTTCAAAGCCATTTGAGCGGCATTAAAAAATTGAATCCTTAATAGGTACTAAGATATCCATTTCTCAAAAACCAACCAAACCAATTCCCCTTGGCAAACCTTAGCTACCACAGACTACCAAGCTTATGACAAGAGCACTCACCAAAATTCATCCAAAAATTAAAATTTTGAATTCATGCAGCCATTCCATCACACACCCGGTGAGCACAGTAACAACTGCCAAACTATTACTGTTCTTGATCAATGCTTTGTCCACCACTTGTCGCCACTACTAGCCCTCACTCACCCCCAGTGCCTAGCACTGCATTGAAGAAGCTCCCCCTTCATTTCTTGGACTAGTGTCGCGCCACCCGAGCCGTCCTTTCTGGTCGAGCATGGACAACTCGCCACAAGCCGCCCCGCGCCTGTCCATGATGTCTAGGAGACAGTCCACTGTCCACCGCCACTCCATGTCCACCCCTCGATCGCAGCCCAGCCATGGACCACCCGAGAAACGCCTCACCCATTTCTATGTCTGCCATGCAGAGAGCACGCGAGAACACCGTAGCCGCCTCATGCGCACACGCTGCACCTTGCTCTCTCCACATGTACGCACACTCACCACGACACCAGTGACCCCTAATACACGACCATTCGCCGTTGCGCGACACGAGACAACTATACGCCTATCGAACACCCGCCGTTCCAGCACGGAGCATGGACCACTCCCGACCGTTTGCAACTGCCCTTTGTAGCACCATCACGTGCATGAATACCGCTAGGGAGCACTACGTCGACCAGCACCCTCAGCCATGCATGTAGCCCACTGCAACGACGTCGTCGGAGGAGCCAGACAATGCTGCTCTGCCCCTCTCACCGGTGTATAAATAGAGGCCACCCCCGCCTCTATTCTTCACACCATCTCACTCCCCACTCCTCACAGAACCTCCCACACCTCTCCCCGGAGCAAGGCGAGCACCAGCCCACTGGAATTTGGCCGGAGTCCGCTGTTGTAGAGGAGAAGAGGATCCGTCGATTGGAGCCACCCTAGGAGGCGCCGCAACCACCATTCGAACCGCCGTCATCGACACGTTCGTTCGCCCCCATCGTCGACCCTAGCTGGAGCCCTGGTAAGCCGCTATATACCCCCACCATCACCATTAGGGTTCGGTCTTGTCGGATTTGTGCGACAGAGACGACGAACCACCGTCGTCGATCTTAGTCTAATCGTAGGGCCTAGATTGAGACTTACCATTTCGGTTAGATAGAGCCGCTGACGCATGGGACCCCCCTGTCAGCAGCCCGCTGCGCCAGCGCAGTGCAGTTGGGCCGGCCCAGTATCATTCTCGCTCGAGCCAGCGATTCAAATTTAGGTTTTTCTTTAATTTCAAAACCCTAGTTTTGTTATTGATATGAAATTCAATTCAAAGAGATTTACTGAACCAAATTACATGATTCCAATTTTGTTAGAAATGTATTAAAATTACCTATCCAAGCCCATTGGATTCAAACCATTTGAAATTATGGATCACCTATAGTAAAAATAACAAGACAGAGACTTTTCCACATTCAAACATTTTTTACAAATCAACCATAAATGCTTTTGAGTTGATTCCAACTCTCCAAAAACACATTTGACAAGATCTATCTGAATATGTAAAAATATTTAGGTTTACATACAGTGTTCTTGGACTAGTACTAAAAGAATGCTCTATAGGCATTTCTAGTCACTTTAATTGTATAAAATAGTAATTTTAAACTTTATAAAATATGACCACCACTTTAAATCGCATTCCCAAGTATTAGAATATGTGGTGATGACATGTGTCAACATGATCCCATATTTTAATTGGAGAATATTAAATCTTAAGTATTTTCAATGAGTAGAAATTACTTTCCTAAAATAAAATAAAAAGGACTAGGTCTTTATTTCATGTGATGATTGTGATGATGTTATATCATCTAGTGTGAACCTTTGTGTGCCAAATAGAGGTATTTAAGTATTGTTTGGTGATTGTGTACCTCGTATTCTTTTATAGACGCTACTACCGACCAAGGCTACGAGGAGGAGGAGTACTACGAGGAATAAGAAGAATAAGAAAACTTCAACCACTACACCAATCAAGGCAAGCTAGAAATTTTCATGCTACCTATTTAAGCCTAACACTAAAAGTTAACTATGCAAGCCATGCTTGCAAGATAACCTCGCAAGATGCATTAGGCATGCTTTGGTTATGCAACCTTGATTATACCAATTCCATGTTTTACTTGCAAGCTTTATTCTCTATCTTTACCAAATTGCTTTACCTCTACTTAGTGACTTGTGATTTTTGGAAAAATAGTACAGATACCATAAAGAGCATAAAACTAGGACTAAGTAGTTATACTTAGATACCATCTAGAGTATAGAACTAGAGTTAGATAGTTACACCTGATTAGCACCTCTCATTAGTGAATACCCTCAACTTTAGTGGCTAGTGCTAAGCATAAAAGTTGATCACTTTAGATGGGAATACTTGGTGAAAATGATTATGAAAACCTTGGAATGAGGATTCATTCTATTGAAATGTTTTGACATGTGTTATGAACACATGATGATTTGATGATGAAAATATTGAGGCATAAGCCTTGACCCTTTATAAAAACTGATGGTTGGGTTCGGATGCGATACCATTCCAATTTTACCGTACAACCACAATACCTGAATTGGGTAGGGCTTGACTAGAAGTTTATATGTCTTAGTATGGGTTCCCTTGCGGAAGAGGTTGAGCTGAGGCTACCTCGTGATGAATGTTCACCTATGCACTACCCAAGATGACAAATGGTCATGGTTGGGAGGCCAAACTCATAGGGGAGGTGCCTATACTAGGGTGTGTAATTGAAAGGTTATGATTGATTATCCGCATACTAAGTATGATGATTCAGGGTTATCCCTGACGGATGTATCGAATGTTGTGGTGGAAGTGTACCACCTCTACAGAGTGTCAAACTATTCGAATAGCCGCGTCCGCGGTCATGGACAGTTGGAGTGGCCATACTGTTTCGTCATTAGATGTTTTCAATATGACTTGTGAAATGAACTATGACTTTGACTTGACCACACCAGTGTTGTGAACATGAAAACTAAGTTCCCACTTAGAACATTAAACTAGTTTTCTTTACTTCTGAACTCAGTATGAGATAAACCTGGCTTTTTGCAAATAAACCTAGAGCTTAGGATTCCTACTGAAACTACTTTACTTGTTAGTGATAGTTTGCGAGTACTTAAAGAGTACTCATGGCTTTGTCCCTGGCTATTCCCATGGCTAGACTATGAGGAGGACTACCAGGATGATGGACAGTAGGAGGTCTATGACAACTAGGATCATCTCCCATCGACAACATTGCCTGTGACCCTGAAGATGAAGGCCCGCTACGTTTAATTTCTATTGCGTTGATTGTATTAAGACTGGATCATGAGATCTTTTATTTGTAAGACCTTTATTATGGTTTGTAATGGATGATGTACTTTGGTACCAATTCTGTTATGTCTCGCAAAAATGGTAATCCTGGGATTGCGAGGTATGGCATAACAGGCATCTAGGATTAAACATCCGGGTGTTGAAATCATGTCATAGTAAGTACATGTGTATCATAGAGAAACGCCAACGGGGTACCCCTTGCACATTATACAGGAGCTATCCCATAATCAAAATGACAAGGCAAGAAGACAATGAGCAACTCAGCAATCTCTTATTTACCATGGGAAAATAGTACTTTTTCTCTCTTTCCTCTTTTCAATATGTCTCTTTCTTTTTTTATAAGGTGAAAGCTTCATAGATTGCTCATTATGGTGATGTTGCAAGTTTCCACCATGATTAGGCATGGCTTAGGCTAGCAGCCCAGGTGCTTCTCTAACACATATACATAACTCCATGGACTTACAAGCTCCCCTTTTATTTCACACCGACGCCATTCGTAAACAAAAGAGCATGATATCAAATAGGTATGTATTTACAGGTGTTAAAAGCGTTCCTCATGACAGCACGGTTCTGCTAATCCCAAAGTATAGATGCAAGAATATACAACTTCGATGACACAATGGTTCAAGTTTATTAGGGGCAAGAAAATAAGGTGTGCCATCAAGTTAGTGAGAGCTTTACTAACTAGTTTTCACATAACAAAATAATTTTTAATTTGAAAGATAGATGAAGCTTGAGAATTTACATGGAATAGCAATAATGCTAATAGGTAGATATGGTGGACACAAATGGCATAGGTTTTGGTTTCAAGGATTGGATGCATGAGAAGTATGCCCTCTCAATACAGGTTTTTGGCTAGCAAGGCTGGGTAGCAAGCAAAAGAGTTGAAGGAAACAAGCAAACATACAAGTGATAAAGCCAAACATGCAATCTTCCTCGAAGACACAAAATATCTTAAATAAAGAATACTAAGCTTATGAGCTAATCAAGAAAGAAAATAAATGATACAAAATACCTGTAAGCTTTTTCTCTTTTCCTTTAAAATATAAAAAAGTATTGCTACTGACCAGAGATCGGTTTGCCAAAACCAATTTAGATCTACTTGATGCTCCCAAAGTGATACCAATACTGATCAACAAGATCAATCATAAAATGGAGACTGCAAACTAAAATAAGAAGTGCAAAAAGTAAAAGATGAAACTTCTCATTAATATTCCATAAAGGCACTCACACCAAGGGATACATAGATAACCAACTAAAGGAGAGATACTTCCACAATGCAAACCAACCTATAAGATAACTTCTCTACCCAAGATATGAATCTATTAAAAAGGTAAAAAGATAAAAGATAATGATGTGATACCGCGGCACTCCCCCAAGCTTGGAACAAGCCAAGGGGATGCCAAACCTGATGACGAATTACTCCTTCAGTGGTGGTGGTGGTGTTCTCTTGATAAGCTCTTCAATCAGTTCTCTCAAATCCTCAATCCCAAAGGCTGGAGTATGAATCATCTCCGAGTTATGCTCAATACGGTTCATGATCATGTCGGACCGAGAATCCCAGTCCTTATTATTCCTACCCCACTCTTCCTTCTTAGAGTGTTCCTTCCCTGCATGGTTAGAATGAGGAAAATCCCAAACAGAGTGCAACCTCCCTTTGGGCACCTTTTGGAATTGTTGCTCATGTATAAGAGTATGGAAGGGGTTTTTGGTGTGTGAAGGAAGTGAACATGGAGCGAGGATATGACGTGGAGTTTTCCCTCCTGTAGACATCCGTGTTGTCCTCCTAAGATTGCTAGGGTTTGTCACCGCTCCAATGATTGCAACGGTAGCGCGGGTGTCCGGATGCTCGTCCTCCTTCACGTCTTCTTCATTCCCAACCAAGATCTTCCTCCTCCTTGGGGTTTTGAGGATCATCTTCCACGGGCGTCTTGCCTTTGTCGTTGGTGGAGACCATGGTGCTCTAAACTTGAGAAGATTTCCTGAAAGAAATAGATCGAAACCAAAACACGACGAGAACACGATATACGAACCTCGAGGGATCCGGGGGGTTATATATTACGAAGTTTCAATGCATAAGGAAGGTACTGTGTTAAAACGAGGCGGAGACGGACTCCAGGGGGCTCACACCCCCTGGTGGCGCGGCCAGATGGGGCCCGCGCCACTGGTGGGTGTGGCCCACTCGGGCTCCGTTTCCTTCTCTGTTTCGTCTCGTAACCTTCCGTATGTAATAAAAACATCAAAAATATAAAAAGATAAGGTTTTCACGAACCTTCTGTTTTCACCACTTTTACCTATTCAAAGACGGACTCTACGGATTCTGGAGTTTGGTTTCTAATAAATTCTTCCGGAGTTACCATTTGAATAATATGAACGTCTTCATTGTAAGAATCTCCAGAAATATAATGTTTGAGCCTTTGACCATTCACCACCTGTGTAGTCTTGTCCTTCAAATAAGATATTTTGATAGCCCCTGAACGATACACCTCCTCAATAACAAAAGGTCCTTCCCATTTTAAGAGTAGTTTCCCTGCAAAAAATCTAAGACGAGACCTATACAAAAGAACTTTCTCACCAACATGGAACTCCCTTTTGAGAATTCTCCTATCATGCCATATTTTTACTTTTTCCTTAAAAAGTCTAGCATTTTCATAAGCTTCACTTCTCCACTCATCTAAGGTACTCAAGTCAAGCAATCTTTTCTCACCAGCAAGTTTAAAATCTCTATTCAATTCTTTCACTGCCCAATAAGCTTTGTGTTCTAATTCTAGAGGCAAGTGGCAAGCTTTTCCATAAACCATTTTGTAACGAGACATTCCCATAGGATTTTTATAAGCAGTTCTATAAGCCCATAAAGCGTCATTCAACTTTTTAGCCCAATTTTTGCTAGATCTATTAAGAGTCTTTTGCAAGATAGATTTAATTTCTCTATTTGAGAGTTCTACTGGCCCACTGGTTTGGGGGTGATAAGCTGAAGCAATTCTATGGTTAACATCATATTTAGCAAGAGTCTTCCTAAAACCACCATGGATAAAATGAGAACCTCCATCAGTCATGAGATACCTAGGCACACCAAACCTAGGAAAAATAACATCTTTAAGCATTTTTAAAGAGGTCTTACCATCAGCGTTGTTTGTAGGTATGGCTTCTACCCACTTTGTAACATAATCAAAAACAACAAGAATATGAGTATACCCTTTTGAAGGAGGAAAAGGACCCATAAAGTCAAATCCCCAGCAATCAAAAGGTTCAATAACAAGTGAAAAATTCATAGGCATTTCATTGCGTCTAGAAATGTTACCAACTCTTTGACATTCGTCACATGATAAAATAAACTTCCTTGCATCCTTGAAAAGAGTAGGCCAATAAAAACAAGATTGTAAAACTTTTTGTGCAGTCCTATCCCCAGCATGATGTCCTTCATAAGCACTTCCATGACATTTTCTCAATATCTCTTGTTGTTCATATTCTGGGACACATCTTCGCATAATACCATCTACTCCTTTATATAAATATGGGTTATCCCAAAAGTAATTCCTTAGATCATAAAATAATTTCCTTCTTTGCTAAGTTGTAAAGGTTGGAGGAAAATACTTCGAAACAATAAAGTTAGCATAATCAGCATACCAAGGACTCTCATGCGGGCTTACCCTTATTGCGGCCAACTGTTCATTTGGAAAACTATCATTAACAGGCATAGGGTCAAACGAAATGTTTTCCAAACGAGATAAATTATCAGCAACAGGATTTTTAGGTCCTTTCCTATCTACAATATGCAGATCAAACTCTTGTAAAAGTAACACCCATCTAATAAGCCTAGGCTTAGCGTATTTCTTTGTCATAAGGTACTTAATAGCAGCATGATCGTTATGAATAGTAACCTTTGAATCAACAATATAGGGTCTAAACTTATCATAGGCAAAGATTACAGCTAAGAACTCCTTTTCAGTAGT
The DNA here is from genome assembly GCA_916181665.1 of Avena sativa. Lineage (NCBI taxonomy): Eukaryota > Viridiplantae > Streptophyta > Magnoliopsida > Poales > Poaceae > Avena > Avena sativa. Next base: position 53,018,778 of record OV702295.1, on the reverse strand, counting down.
AGCATAATTCTTTTGAGCAGCATCTAGAGTCTTGCTAGCATAATGAATAACATTCAAATTTTTATCAACACGTTGCCCAAGGACAGCACTCACAGCAAAATCACTAGCATCACACATAATTTCAAAAGGTAAATTCCAATCAGGTGGTTGAACAATAGGAGCAGTAGTCAAAGCTTTCTTCAAAGTTTCAAAAGCTTCCTTACAATCATCATCAAAAACAAAAGCTACATCTTTTTTAAGAAGATTAGTAAGGGGCTTTGAAATTTTGGATAAATCTTTAATAAACCTCCTATAGAAACCAGCATGATCAAGGATACTGCGAATACCTTTTATATCCCTAGGGCAAGGCATCTTCTCAATTGCCTCAATTTTGGCTCTGTCTACTTCAATACCTCTTTCAGAAATTTTCTGTCCAAGAACAATCCCTTCATTAACCATGAAGTGGCATTTCTCCCAATTAAGAACAAGGTTAGTTTCTTCACATATCTACAAAAATTTATCAAGGTTGTGCAAACAATTATCAAAAGAAGTTCCATAGACAAAGAAATCGTCAACTTCAACAATTTATTCATAAAAACCATAAAATATAGCAGGCATACATCTCTGAAAGGTAGCAGGAGCATTACATAAACCAAAAGGCATACGCCTATAAGCATAAGTTCCATAGGAACAAGTGAAGGTGGTTTTCTCTTGGTCGTGCGCTCTCACAGTAATTTGAGAGAAACCAGAATAACCATCAAGGAAACAAAAGTGAGTCTTTTTAGATAATCTTTCTAGCATTTGATCAATAAAAGGCAGAGGATAATGATCTCTCTTAGTAACTTTATTAACCTTTCTAAAATCAATGCACGTCCTATACCCAACCACTACTCTTTGAGGTATAAGATCATTATTTTCATTAGGCACAACAGTGATTCCCCCTTTCTTTGGGACACAATGAACATGGCTAACCCATTGACTATCAGCAATAGGGTAAATAATACCTGCATCAAGGAGTTTTAATACCTCATTTCTTACCACATCCTTCATATTAGGATTTAAACGACGCTGGTGTTCAACAACTGGTTTTGCATCAGGTTCTATATTAATAGCATGCTGACATATAGTAGGAGAAATCCCTTTTAAATCATCAAGAGTATACCCCATAGCTCCTCGGTGTTTATTCAATATTTCCAATAACCTTTCCTCTTCCTTACCTGAAAGTTTAGAACTAATAATAACAGGATATATTTTCTTATCATCTAGATAAGCATATTTAAGGTCATTCTGCAGAGACTTTAATTTAAAAATAGGGTCCCCTTTAGGTGGTAATGTGGTACCCAAATCTTCCACAGGTAGGTTATGCTTAAGTAATTCAGGTTGACGAAGGAAAACCTCGTCAATCTCATTTATTTCCTTCATGAAGACTTCACTTTCATGATCTTCCATATACTGCTGCAAGGCATTGTTAGGAGCAAGAGAAATAGTAGAAAGTTGTTCAACCCTGAAATCCTCATTAGGCAATTCATTTTCATAAGGAGTTTTGGCAAATTTGGAAAAATTAAACTCATAAGACTCTCCATCAAACTTAGTCAAAACTTTCTCCTTCTTACAATCTATCATATCCCCATAAGTATTCAAGACATGTCTACGAAAGATAATAGGACAGGTTTTACTAGCTTCTGAACCAAGTACTAGAAAATCAGCAGGATATTTAATATTACCACAAAGAACCTCCACATATCTTACAATGCCGATTGGATAGACTGTCTCTCTATTATCAAGGTGAACAACCACATCTATGTCCTCAAGTTCACAAGGACCAATTTCATGCATAATTTCCCTGTAAAGCTCATAAGGAATTGCACTAGAACTAGCACCAATATCACATAAACCATAGTATAAATGATCACCAATTCTAACAGAAAGCAAAGGAACACTAGTTTTCCTAACTTTTCTAGGATGAGAGACAATATTAGAAGCGTCTTCACAGAAGACAATGTGCTCATCCTCTATATTTTTAGTGACAAGATTTTCACAAGGGCTACTACAGGTTCAATTTTTATTTGCTTATCAGGTTCCACGGTTTTCTTTGCACTTTTGCTAACCACATTAGCTATGATAGAATGTTCCTTGACCTTAGCAGGAAAAGGGATTTTCTCAACATAAGGTTTAGGCAAAACTGGTTCAACAGTACAAACTTCAATGCTAGAAGGAACATGGGTAACAATATCTTTATAAGGAGCATGGTACTTGTCCCACTCGTTTTTGGGAATTTCAATATAAGAGGCAAAGGCCTTAAAACATTTTGCAAGAACTTGAGAATCAAGACCATACTCAGTACTAATATCGGGGAAGTCATCAGTTCCCATAAAAGATTTAATGCATTCATAATCATAATTTATACCTGACTTTCTTCCTTTGTTATTCTCCCATGCTTCAGTGTTCTCTTAAATACGGTCTAGGAGATCCCATTTAGCTTCTTCCTTCATATGTGTGAAAGATCTAGCACAAGAAGCATGTAATAAATCTTTATCATGAAGAGAAATCCTTGCATAAAAGTTATTGATAATAATATTGTTAGGGAGTTCATGAATAGGACATTTAAGAATTAGTAACTTCAATCTTCCCCAAGCTTGAGCTGTACTCTCTCCATCATGAGGGGAAAAGTTATATATCAAATTTATATCCTTATGAATTTCACTGGGATGGTAGAATTTAGAATAAAAGAGAGGTACTATTTCCTCCCATTCTATGGATTGTCCATTCTTCAGCAGCTTATACCATTCTTTAGCTCTCCCTTTCAAGGATATAGAGAGTAACTTCTTATTCACTTGTTCAGTTGTGATACCTGCACACTTAAACAACCCGCATAATTCATGGATAGTTCCATCCCCTAAATAATAATTATCCCCTAAATAATAATTATCCATAACACGGTCAACAATACTTGTAGGTATCTTAAAAGGATCTATCTCAACAGGTGGTGGTTCATCTACTACCCTAACAGTGGTAGTAGTTTTCCCAAACATGAAACCAAGTGTGGGTTATCCATATTGTAAACAAAGTAACAAACAGAAATAAAAAGCAATACTCACAGTAGAAGTTTCCTTTACCAGTTGTACTCTTCAATAGCGCTTCACTCCCGGGCAACGGTGCCAGAAAATAGTCTTGATGACCCACAAGTATAGGGGGTGTATTTTAGTACTTTCGATAAATAGGAGTGTCGATCCCAACAAGGAGAAGAAGGTGTTGACTAGTGGTATGGAGCAGGAAATCTCTGTAAATACTTAGCAAACAGATTTTTAGGGGGTTTTGACAAAGCAAGGAAATAAAGTGCAAGTAAATAAAGACATCAAACAATTGCAGCAAGTGGCTCAATCCTTTCTTAGCAAACGACAGGCCGGAGGAAATACTAATGTGGACCAAACATTCTCGAGGACACATGGGAATACTGTCAAGTGCTTTCGTTTCATATAGCTAAATTAATCTTCTTTGGTTTTATAAGTGTTATGTGGGTGAACCTGTGCTAATGTACCGACCTTACTTGGACTAATACATACTTGTGATTAAACCCCTTGGAAGCATCCACAACTAGAAGAAAGCAATTAAGATATAAACCTAACCACAGCCTTAAACTCTGAGATCCTACACTCCCGTGTGCAATGGTTTCCTAACGGGGGTTTAGGTTTCTGTCACTCCGGCAACCCCACAATTAGTAGCCAAATACACAATACATTCCCCTAGGCCCATAAATGGTGAAGTATCATGTAGTCAACCTTCACATGACACCACTAGAAGAATAGCACCACAACTTAAATATTAAACCATTGAATAATACCTCAACACAATTCCACTACTAAATACATGACTTCTCCCATGTCCTCAAGAACTAAACGAACTACTCATGAGACATCATATTGAAGATCAGAGATGATATGATAATGGATAACAATCTGAACATAAACAATAATTCAATGGTTCCACTCACAAGCATCAACTACAATAGTAATCAACATCGGGAAAGATTCCCCTAAGAACTATGCAAGATTCAACACAATTGTTATAGCGGGATGGAGTGGAGATGATGGTGCTGGTGGAGATGATGGTCTGGATGATGATGATGATCCCGATGAAGTCTAGCTTGATGATGGTGTTGATGGCGATGATCTCCCCTCTCCGGGAAGGAATATCCCCAGCAAAAATCTGTCTACGGGAGAGCTCTTTCTCTCTCGGTGTTTTCCGCCCCGCAAAGGAGGCGGAATATTTCTGTGGTTGCTCCGCGTGTAATAGGGTTTCGAGGATAAGATATAGGTGAGAGGACAGAGACAGAGGTGGGCCAGGGTGGCCACACCCCCTATAGGCGTGACCTAGGGTGGACCGCGCCAGGGGTTCTGGGCCCCCTGTGGCCCAACTCTACCTCCCCTTCTGGATTCCTTCGTCTTCTGGGAAAATATAATTTCCTGTAGTTTTTCTGGTATTTTTTTGATCTTCGCAAAATTGCATCAAAACACCGCTTTTTCCATCAGAATCCTGACTACGACAGTTCATCGCTCCAAGAATCACCCAACATGCAAAAATAGATGAAAAGACATAAGTAACACCTCTTAATATGAAACATATCAATGAATAGAGGCAAATTATGATATGGAATGGTGATGCAAATTGAACGTATCATTGGTCCATTTGAAGGAGGGATTCGAGGCACAGGAAAATGGGCTTCTTTGCCTCTTGGGGTGAACACCTTGCGATCCAACCTTACTTTCATTTTTTCCAAATACAAATCTACCATATACAAGTTATACCATGTTCTTTGTCGAAATTTTGGGTATACATTTGAATACCTTTAAAATGAGATGTGCCCTCCGCCTTCCCACCTACCGCAACTCCCGCAACTAGAGCACACCAATGATGAAGGGGTGGCTTAGGATGCACTAGATACGGGCGGAAAGATCTGGTATACTCCAAGGCGCCACAGGGACAAACCAAGGCATAGACCAACTACTATTTACAGAGAAGATTTAACCACCTAACCAATCTTCATGCCAGGAGGCCGAGCCGTCAGAGAGAAAGAGGGAGAGGGGCGGAGACGGAGATCTCGATGAAAGATTGCGGAATATAGATTGTATTGATATTAGGTGATTACATTGAGAGGTCTTGGGCTGTTTATATAGTACTAAAAGATTTGGGGGGCAAGAAGACTAATATAGATAGAATCTGATTACAAACTTAAACTACAAAATATGCCTAGCCGTGATATACTCTAACACCCCTGTAGTCGGATCGGTAGTGACACAAATAGCAAGAGCGTCGAGCATAATCCGAGGGCAGAGATTGAAGAGGATGCCGATGTCGATGTAGATAGAGTGGGGCGTTGTAGTCCTGGTCAATGGTGTCGTTGGTTATGTAGTCTCCATTGATGAAGTCGATGAGGTTGATGTTGTCGTGCTGCTGTGGTCGATGTCATTGTTGAGCCTGGAGAAGTCGCTATAGCAATTTTTGATGTAGATGTAGCTGGAGTCGGAGTAGTTGAGCTAGGAGGCACACCTTGCCGAGCTTGCAAAACTCGGGAACACGTCGAGAATGAAGACACGCATCGATGTTTCCAATACCGGACATGCGAAGATAGGAACCATCACGAACCATGCGAGCTAGAGCCGGATTTTAAGAAGCGGAGAAGGTCTCGTTGAACGGTCGATGCGTAGAAGTTCTTCATGATGATTGTATTATAGCGGTAGTAGATTTCGGGGATTGGACCCGTATTTTCCGCTTGTATTCGCGCAATGACGCTAGTGGAGGAGAAGTAGATTTTGTTGGCGTTGATGTTGACCATGATTGGTGGTGGCGGAAAGGATGTGACGATGTTGTTGGTGTAGATGGTTGTTGGCAATGATGACTACGGGTGATGAAGGTGCAACCCTTTATTGACGACGAGACGCGTACTCGGGGACTTGCGTCCTATTGATGTTGGTGAGATGGGCCGACATGGTAATGACGTGAGGACGGAGCAGCCGACGCAGCTCATGAAGGCGTCCCTTGGGGCGTCGCGTGGAGCCTCCTTGGCACGATCGTTGACGATGATTTTCCGAAGTTGAGTCGATGTCGAGGTTGAAGTAGAGGCGCGTGACGACATGCGACTGTGAATGACGCAATCTGATCTATGATCAGCGAAAGAAGAAGAAGCGTCTGTCAAGCGGATAACAAGAAATTTTTGGCGCGGTAAGATCTAATCTACTATTGCATGGCCCTCGGCGGAGAATAATCTCCCCTGGGGCGGCATGGGAGAATCAGTGGTGGCTAAATCCTAAGGCGAGGAACGAGATGCTCTCTACCATAATGAATTGCATGCACTAGCTAACGCAAACAAGAGTCTAAATTAATGAAAAAGGGTAGACAATTTATTTCTACACTCATTCTAGGTCTTTCGCCTTTTGGTCTATTGTGACGCATTTTTGGGTAGTCGCAATATTTTTTAAAATTTATGTTAGCCAGGATTTGATCCTAGGACCTCTAGCTTGGTACCATATCAAATTGCATGCACTAGCCAACGCAGCCAAAAGCCTAAATTAAAAGAAAAAACTAGGCAATTTATTTCAGCCTGCACCTTACGTCTTTATCCTATGTCCTATTGCGAGACATGTTTGGGAAGCCACAATATTTGTTTTTAATTTTTGTGTTGGCCAGGATTTGATACTAAGACCTCCTTCTCTAAAATCATATTGAATTATATACACTGTAATGCAACCAATTGTCTGAACTAATGAAAATGGCTAGATAATTTATTTTACGGGAATTCTAAATTCAGACCCGTAGGAGGCCAAATCCGCGGGAATTTCCCACCTCTGCGTGCGGTGGTCTATCTCTCCTTCCTAATTCTCTACCACCATGCATGCATGCACTAGAAACCAAACCTGCAGACATCATCAACATTTAATGCAATACTCCGAATATTCAAAAAGCTTTATACATCAAACCGTTTATCCGATTTAAAATCTGTTTTCACCATTATACTAGTCGTTTCGAGATCTTCAAAACTAGATCTCATGTTGATATGTTTCGGCAAAAGAAAATTCGGACAAAAAGTTACCTACCCCTAATATATGAGTTATCCATGACATAATATATAAGTTATCCACCATATAACACATAAGTTATCCATCATATAAACGTGTTGGATAGAGACGTTCTCGCATACATGTTGAGTAAGTTTAATTAAAACACTGTAGTCTAAGTGTTAGGATACCGAGAGTTTATTGTTATCGATGCTAAGACTTGGTACCCTAACACTTTTTGAGGCTTCATCACCGGCACGCCCGCGGTACTGGCGATGGGCGATAAAGCTGGGTCACTAAACTACTAGATGCGCTCATTACGACTTAGGGTGGTGGGTGGTAGGACATAAGACCTTATTTATTATATCATATGCAAAAGAAGATTAGATTTAATTTATTACTCTCTCCGGTCCAAATTAATTGACTTCGATTTGGTGAGATTCAGATGTATCTAGCACTAAAACATATCTAGATATATTTGAATCTAGACAAATCTGAGTCAAGTAATTTTGATCGGAGGGGTAAAAAAATTATACTTGACCAAGTAATTGCCTTTCGAGGTTGAGTCGTGCATACGCCGCTAGAGCGGCGACGGGCGACAAAGCCAAGACGCTAGAATAACTTTTATATTTTTTCTATAGATAAATTTTTATAGTGGTGGATAACTTACTTATTATTTGATGGATAACTTATATGCTGAAGTCTAGATAACTCTTGTATTACTGGTGGGTTATTTTGTGGGCAAATAAAGTCGTGTTACCCACCCTCTAACATGTGAGTTATCCGTGTCATAGTAGTTTAGTTATCCATCCTAAATCATATAAGTTACCCACCATATAAATGGATTGGGTGTATATGTTCTCACATTTCTCGTATGGGTAACTTTGTATTTATTCTGGCTCATAAAATTTCGGTTGCTCCATGTATTTTAGTTTAGTTAATTAAATATGAGCTATAAACTAGTTTAATTTAGACGCATAAGATTACATGTTAGAATAATGAGACTTAGCATCGACGAACGATGAAGTCTAAGTACCCTAACACCCCCTGAGGCTTCATCACCTGTACGCCGTGGTAGCGACGACGGACGATGAAGCCGTGTTGCTAGACTACTGGTTGCGCGTTATGTTTGTTCATTACGACTTAGGGTGGTGATTGGGTGGGGTATGAGACCCCATTTATTATATCGTATGCAAAAGAAACTTAGATTTAGCTTGTTGAAAGAAATTATGCTTAATGTTTGATGTAGTATCCTTTCAAGGTTGAGTAGCCCGTATGCCGCGAGACCAACGATGGACGACAGAGCCGAACCGCTAGAATAACTTTTATGTTCTATCTATAGGTAAATTTTTTATAATGGTGGATAAATTATATGTTATTGGCTGTGTAACTTAGATCCTGAAGTCTGGATAACTCTTGTGTTATTGGTTGGTAACTTTTGGAGCAAAAAATGTGATGTTATTTATCCAGAGTATGCACTCGAGGTATCACTAGTATAGGTTGTTGGAAAGCCCGCCAAATTATATAATTCTTAGAACGGTTTTCAGTTATTTTTTCTGCAGACATAAAAATAGTGCTCACACAACATATTTTATCATGTGGATAACTTATATATTATGGCCTGGATAACTCACGTGTTACGGGTGAATAACTTTGCTTCGAAAAAAAGTTATCAAAACATACCAACATGGGATATAGTTTCGAAGATCCTTCATCTCAACGAGCTACACCAATATCTGAGGCTACTCCGACACCTCAAGCTGCTACTCCAACATCTCAAACTACATCTAGTAGAGCTGGTTCTAAGAGGAAGAGGACATCTGCAGTATGGGATGAGATGACAGATAAATTGGTAAAAGGAGAATCAAAAGCCGAGTGCAATTACTGTAAGAGAACATTTTGTGCAGGATCTAGAGCTGGTACTACTCACTTGCGTGCACATTTGGATTCTTGTCCTGCTAGGCATGCACCCATTGGCCCAAAGCAACAAAAGTTAAGGTTGACAAAAGGTGAAGGCGGCAAAGTGAGTATGGAGAATGTTATTTTTGACCAAGAGAAGGCTAGGAGAGATCTTGGATTGATGATATGTGAACATGAGTATCCTTTATCTATTGTGCAACATACTGGTTTTCGTAGATTTTGTTCTACTCTGTAGCCGTTGTTTAAGATGGTGTCAAGAAATACTATTAGGAATGATATTCTAGCTATGCATTCTGCTCAAAAGGATAAGATAGTCAATTTTTTCGCAACATTCAAACACCGAGTGGCTGTCACTACAGATTTGTGGACAGCAGGCTATCAAAAGAGGGGTTACATGGCTGTTACCGCGCACTATATAGATGATTCTTGGAATCTAAAGAGTTTTCTTATGAGATAAAAATCTGTAAATAGCACAATACTAAATATTACCAATTACCATACTATGCTGATGCAATAATCCTGACTTTTTTTCTGTTTTATTGTGTTTAATAGGTTTGTGTATGTGCCATGTCCACATTCAGCTGAGGTTATATGTGAAGCCTTGTATGAGTGTCTTGTTGAGTGGCACCTTGAGAGGAAGATCTCCACCATCACTTTGGACAACTGCACATCAAATGACAAGGCTATGACTATATTGTCAGATAAGTTGGATACAAGCTCTCTCATGTTGAATGGTATGTTAATGCATATGCGTTGTACCGGTCATGTATTAAACTTAATTGTGAAAGATGGAATGAGTGTCTTAGAGCCAGGTACAGAGAGGGTACGTGATAGTGTTGCATTTTGGTCAGCTACACCTAAAAGGCATGAGAAGTTTGAAAAGATGGCAAAAACTTTGAACATTGAGTATAACAAAAGGTTAACTCTTGATTGTAAGACTAGATGGAATTCAACTTATATCATGATTAGCATTGCATTACAATACATAGAAGTATTTGAGAAATTGAAGCCACGTGAAAAGAAATTTAAGTGTTGCCCAACCAAAGATGATTGGAAGTTTGCAAAAGATATATGTGATAGGTTGAAGCTCTTCTTTGATATCACCGAGTTATTCTCGGGCACCAAGTATGTCACAGCAAATCTTTTTTTCCCTAAAGTGATCTCAATTCGCTTAGCTATAAGGAAATGGGGGAAGAGTGACATCGATGTTATACAAAAAATGTCCGAGGAAATGAAGGATAAGTTTGAGAAGTATTGGAAAGATATTCATGGTCTTATGTCTGTTGCAACAGTTCTTGATCCAAGGTATAAACTTCATATTCTCAATGCTCTTTATGGTCCCCTTTATGGAAGACAACATGCAGCAAATGAAATTGAGAAGGTGAGAAAGTTATTGATTGAGCTAGTCAAGCAATATAAAGATGAAGCTGAAGGTGAGGATACATGGGATGCTTCTGTTGATGGGTCAGTTGGAGAAGAAGATGAAGCTATGAAACTTTATGATCTATATATGTCAAATCGCCCTACTGTACCTTCTGCATCAATACATACAGAACTGGACTTGTATTTGGAAGAAGCTTGTCTACCTAGAACACAAGAATTGGATATCATCAATTGGTGGAAGGTTAGTGGCTCGAGGTTTCCTACCTTGCAAAAACTTGCTCGCGATATATTGCCTATTCCCATAACATTTGTGGCCTCCGAATGTGCATTCAGCACAAGTGGGAGAGTACTTAGTGCACATCGAAGTAGACTTACTCCTAATGTGGCTGAAGCTCTCATGTGCATGCAAGCTTGGTCTCGTGCTGATCTGTTAGGTAATTTGTTTTTGCACTTGCATTTGTATATTTACTTTGCAAATAACTTTCCATTTATGTACTATTGTTGGTTACTTCATCAGGTGGATGGAATTCTACTCTCTTTGCTAACTTTCAGAGTGTTCTTGACGATGATGAAGAAGAGATGGTAAATTACTAATATGTTTTATCTTATACTCTCGGGATCATCGCTGCATAGTGTACTCATGTTTGTTATGACCTGGTTCATTTGTAGGACGAGTCTACTTCTATTATCACTCAGGAGTGAACAAGCGGTTGTTGCTTGTGCTGGGTGGTGGCTAATCTGATACATGCTAGTTCGTGGTGGCTGATCTGCTGGGTGCTGGCTGCTAGCTTATAGCTGATGTTTGTGTATGATCTGCTGATAACTGTTGCTACCGCATGTGTTGGCTGATGGGTGCTCGTATTGGCTTTTGGCAGAGACTAGGCAATTACCTTTTGGTTATTATTTGTCAGTTGTTTACTATGTCTTGAACTTGTGAAGTGTAGTCATATGTCAATTTATCGTCTGACTTCTGTAACCTCTGTCTCTGCCTTATTTATATGAGTATGAGATTATGATTTCCATATTTTGATAAGTGACATGTTACTGAGTTGAGATATAATTGTTTATTTCGTCAAATATCTTATAAATAAATGTAAAATTGTGAATGACTTGTGTACCATTCGATCTACCCGATGGGTACCCGGCGGGTATGGGTATGGGTAAGGTTTCATACCCGTGGGCATGGGTACGAGTAGAATTTTGTACCCATCAGCTATATGGGTATGAGTATGGTATTACTCTACCCGCCCTATACCCTGCCCAATGCCATCCTTAGTTGTGACTAAGCCAATAGTGAAAACGGATCTAAAATCGGATTTATGGTTTGGTCTATAAAATATTTTAAAATTTCAAAGTTTCATATTTAATTTGCTAACGTAAGATCTTTTGTCCTTTTATGTTTAACCATGAGAGGTAGCTGTGTTTGGGCTGTATCGTACCTATGGTGCCTGTCCGAAAGATCCGCCGGATCCGCCAGTATTAGACATTTGTAGGGCGTTCGCCAGATAGCAACGTCTTTATTTTAACACTCACCCTACGTTCTTTGCCGCTGGCCTATTATTACATATATTTAGAAAGTCACAATATTTGTTTTTAATTCTTGTGTTGGTTATGATTTAATACTAGATACCATATTAGCATGCACTAGCCAAGACAATTAAAAATCCGAACTAATAAAAGAATTAAACAATTTATTTCAACACTCGACAAGACTCTCATAGGGGCTTTTTGGCGTGCACAAAGACATGATGTTGGACTAGCTAGGATAGGAAACGGAATCTATTCCAAGTTTCAAGCGAGTGCGATTTCCATCCGTTTCGGTTGTCTATCGATGGAAGAGTTACCAGGGACTCCGGCTCGATGGATCGGAGATTCCTACATATATACACACAGGGAGAGGCACCTGGACCATACATAACATATACTCCTACCTACCTACTCGTCGCGTCGGAGAGCTGGATTTCTCGTCTCATCTGTTGGTCAATGTCAATGGGTGCCATCACCAGCCGCTCGTGCAAGACGACGACGTGCGTGGTGAGGATCTCCGACTACTCCAAGTTGGTGCGGGTTCCTGTCTTGGACGACGATCCGCAGACTTTCAGCAACATCTTCTTCAACGGTCTCTGGTGGGACGTCATAGTGAAACCAGTGTGTTTCGACGAGGGCCTAGCGGACTACATCTACGTTACGGTCGCCGTCGGCTCCCAGTGGATGTACAGACCAGACTTGGTCCTCGAAGGCATCCATATCTCCATAGAAGTCATCGACGAGACCGGCGAGAACACCGTCTTCCACGAGGAGAGCAATACGACCCTACAGGACAGTAGGCGCCTGAATCTGGTCCTGATAAGGAGAGAGCTGGAGGCATCGTCGTGTGTCCGCAATGACATTGACAGCTTCACCGTCAGGTGCACTCTTTCCAAGCAGAAGCGAGAAGCAAAGTGGTGGCGGTGGTTCCTCTCCTTCTTCTCCGAACCTGCTAACAAGAAGCCGCAGCAGGTCGCCATGGTGGCCGGGTCGCACATGCTCACCGTCGGCAGCTTCTCCGAGCTCAAGGCCGCGCTCCGGAGCGGGGAGTGCACCTACTCCACGCACTTCGCTCTGGCAGGGAGCAGATGGTACTTCCAGTTCAGCCCCGCTGGGGTAATTGGCCTCGTCCGCGCCAGCTATGGCAAGACGCCAACAACAACAGCGGAGTTCAGTTTTCAGCTCGAGGGGGTGGTAAATTTTGATTCTGGCAAGATAACTCACACCTTCAATCGTATCAACTCCAGATACTTGTACAGATTTAGGCTAGAGACAAGCACGTCGGCCATGCACGACCGTCTCATTGTTCGCTGTTACCTCGCTGTTCCTGTTATGATGGTGGTGGAGGAACAAACAAGCTTCCCCCCTGCTGCTGCGATTCGGACCGCCACCACCCCGTGCACCCAATCCGAATCAATGCTAACTCCTCTACTGACGCCAAGTCTGATTGAGAAAAGAGATCTGTTTGGCTTACTACAGGCCAATGCAAAACTAGTTCATCGATAGGTGGAAGTAGCAGTAATTTTTTTTTGTTCTTATTTCCGGGTTGCATATATATATATATACTATACTATTCCCTCCGTTCTAAAATAGATGTTTCTGATTTTTAAAAATTTAGATAAATCTATATACTAAATAGTGTCTAGATTTATTTAAATTTTAACAAATCTGAGACATATCTATTTTAAGACGAAGGGAATATTATATACTACTTGGTTTCCACGTTATCAATCACTACTCGCTACTGGAAATCGAGATTTTGTTGGGTATTTTTTATTTCCCAAATGCTAAAAAGTGCTCGGGGCTGGTTAGCTCTATCGAGCCCTCGATTCTCGTCCGTACGATGCAACCTGATTGAGCGCGCTACGACAGCCTCTCGCTCGCGCACACACATCTCACATCGATCCCCTTTCTCTTCGCCGCTAGCCTGCGCCGGTGGCTGGCGCTCCCTTTCTCTCGGACCGCCGGGGCTCTCCCTGCGGATGATTCCCTCATTGACGCCGCATCACCGCAGCCCCAATCACGCTAACCCGAGCTGCCCGCGTCGCCTGCTAGACGGACGATTCACCAGCCGTCCCTGGTCAGATCCAAGGCCACTATGGACGGCTTCTACCGGTCAAGGGAGCTGCTGCACGCCGAGGGGGGGCCATACATGGGGCGCAAAGAGCGGAGAGGCTGTGCCACATGCGCGTGGTGGAGGTCGGAGCACGGCGGCGGAGACAGGTAGGACGCAGTTCTCGTTGGCGCAGAGTTCGGTGGCAGATTGTGCGCGCCTCGCCATGTCTCCGGTGTCCTCTCGTGGGAAGCAGCATATGGATATGGTCGGCGTGTAGAAGCAGGAAGGGCGCCGGAGTGGACCCTTGCTTTGGCTCCCGCATCTTTCCTGCATCCAGCACATCTACTTCAATCTGGTACCACACTGAATCGCTGGTCCCTTTCTTAGTACAACTATAGCTATGAGTAATAGGAGTATCGAATTAAGTGCGTTGCTTTGCCTTTTGCACTATGAGAATTTGGAAAATGTTAGAAATCAGACCTCCGTGCATTTCCCCAATTTTTTCTAATGCTAATTTGGGGCGTGTCTACTTCTTGTTTTGATGCACATGCATAGTCGTCAAGCAGCGGCACCCGTGAACCCGTTTCTGCATGAGTTTTTACAGCAGCTCAAGTAATTTAGGTCCATGTCGTGGTACATACAGAATGCTAATGCATGCCTATTTTTTCCCTTTTGTAGTGTCGATTTTATCTCCACATCAGATTCCGTCAAAATTTTGTTTGTGAAGCACGCTTAGTAGGACCACGGCAAAATCAGACGGGGGTAGAGCATAGACACTCCAGATGCCTGTAGATCCAGACGACGTTAGGTTTCTAGGTACCTCAGGCACTCATTTTTCATCGTGTGATTTGTTTGCCGGTTAAGCTTAGTTGCAGCAATTACCCAATTAAGTTAGGGGGGAGGTTTACTGTCCCTTTGTTCCCAATTAAGTTAGGGATGTGAGCTGTTAGTCCGGCAAACAAGATGGACGTCCGTTAATAACTTGATATATACCTAACTGAAAAGCAGATTAATCTTGGCTGCATGGTTTACGGTACGATTTTAGGCTTTGGTGGACAGGCCTAGGTGTCTATACGGAGGTCCGTCTACATGCCTAAATTAAGTTGTTTTGTCATCTTAGTTAAGTTGATTTTTAGCATAGAACTAAGTTGATGGGATAGCCTTGCCTAAGTTGCATTCTAATTTTTTTGATGGAATTATTTTACTTAGGTTCAGCGCCCCTTTTTCCAGCTAAGTTATCTTGTCACAATATTTAAGTTGCTTTCATTATAGAACTAAATTGTTTGGCCAGATTATCCTAAGTTGCATTCTAATATTTGCTAGGTTGTATATCTACTGATAATAAGTTGTATAACCACCGATTCTAAGTTGTATATCTACTGATACTAAGTTGTATAGCCACCGATTCTAAGTTGTATATATAATAACGCTAAGTTTCACACGCATACTATTGTTAATATGTATACCCACTATTGCTAATTTGCATACCAGCTATTTTTTCTAGAATGTGTGGAGGGTTGGGCACTGCCAGTCTCAAAACTGCATCCCCTTTGGCTTCTTTCTAGAATGTGTTGTGCCTTGGGTTGTGACCGGCGGCACCGGCCACATCTATGTTGATGGAGGCAGATGTTGTCGTTTTTAGTGTTAATTGTATAATCCACTGGCGATAAGTTTGTATACATGTCAGTGCTAAGTTGTATACCCATCGGTGCTAAGTTGTATACTTACAAGTGCTAAGTTGCACACACACCGTTGTTAGGTTGTATATGCAATGCTAATTTATATTTTTCGATTAGTGCTAAGTTGCATACCCACTATTTGCTAAGTTGTATACCAATTAGGGTTAAGTCGCATCCATTGTCCAATATACCCACTTAGTAAATTGTTGCTTCAGCTGCCCCTTCATTTAGGCATCGCCTGTCTCAAAGCAGCATCCTCTTTGTCTTTTTGCACCTCGTGTTGCGTCTTGTGTCGTGTTTGTGGTGCCGAAATGAACTTAGTTGCAGCAACAGGGAGCTGTCCAGCGCCTCTTCCACAAACTGATCAGTGGTACATGCATAAGGATGAGCGTCAATATTTGGGAAATCATAACTGTTGGATCTTGTAACAACCTTTGTTCTAAATGGTTTCTTTTCCCTTTAATCAACTGCATAAGTTAGATACTAGTTTAATAATTAAGTTGCATTTAGAAGCATGTCTAAGTTGGCTACTGAAAGTTATTAAGTTGCTTTTGGAACATCATGTTTTCAGTTTGTACTACACATCCTACCTAGGTTTTCTTTTCCCTTTGAACAACCTACATAAGTTGGATAATGGTTAAATTAAATTGCATTTAGATGCTTTAGTTGGGTAGTGAAAGTTATTAAGTTGTTTTCTTCTGTTCATCATGCTTTTAGTTTGTACTACACAACCTACCTAGGTGTTATTTTTCCTTCAACATTATGCATGTTGTGTACTTGTGTAATTAAGTTGCTTTTGACAAGCGCCTCAAGTTGGGTACTTAATGTAATTAAGTTTTATTCCAGATTTCAACATGAGAAGCCAAGAAGCAGTGGCATCCGCATAATCAACAAAGAAAATGTTGACTCCTATATTAAGTTACTTACTATTCCTTCATTAGGTTGTTTTCTACATATGCATAGTCTACTTTTATGTTTTTTGACAAGGCAATCATCCAACTAGATAAGTTGCTTCTACCATCAACTAAGTTACTCCGTGTCCCCTTATTAAGTTGATTTTTGTATGTATATGGGGGACAAGGTTTCTTAAGTGCTGGTTGTATTACCATGCAATCATCCATAAGATTAAGTTGATGAGACATTTTAATTAGGTTGCCTACTGTTCTATAATTAGTTGGGTTGGATGGGCGTCTAGTTTTTGTTTTGTTTTTTACACCTTGACCCAAAGTTTTTATATACATATTAAGTTACTTTTTTGCAAGAACTTAAGTTCATTGCGTGTTCATACTAAGTTGTTGCATATTTGTTAGGGGAGTAGGTCTTGAGGGTTTTGGTCTCCTCCTCTTAGACATATTCATCATCTAATTGAGTTGTTTTTTATACTATGGTTTTGTATATCCTTATTTAGTTGTAGATCTACCTTTTTCTCATGGTGAAATTCTTTTTCAGACATACGACATTGCAAACAAGTGGAGATCAAGGACAAAATGCACGAACACTCAATTTGCACCAAACCAGCAGCGACGGCCTTTTCTTATGCCTTGTTCTTATCACTTGGAACAAAACCAGAAAAGAGATCACCCCATGATGACCACAAAACCTAAGTTGCGACACACTAGTTATAGTATTTTGGATATATGCTCAACTCAAGCAAGACACTTCATGTATATTTTGTGTTTACATGCCACTGTATATTCCTTAATTTCACGTAGTTGCGGCAGTTTTATTGGTAAGTTGAGCACCTGATGCTTTTCGGGTTGAGTAAGTTGCTGGTGTGCTTCCACTATTGTTGCAAGAAACTAGTGAGTGTTTTAAGATCACCCTGTTGTACATAGGTGTTGTTTGTTGTTTGTGTGTTTGAAGGTTACTAGGTTTGTGGGTTTAACTAAGTTGTAATTATTAGATTACAATAGTTGCTTTTCGGGTGCAGGTAAGTTGCAGTTACTTGGTTGTATTGCTATTGCCCTTAAGATAGCAGCGTTTGGTTTTTTCTATTCCATTCAAATACTGCTGGATTTTGGATGTATGATTTTTTCTACTAGTATTATGTAAAGGTGAACGATTGGAAATCATGTTCTTTTATGCTGCAAGCAGTCAAGCAGGTGATGGGGATCGTGTAGGAGAGTACACCCTGTGGTGCTCCTGCGTACGAGCTGGTTGGAATGCCAGCCACCGTGATCAGGACAGACTTTTTTTACTAAACATAGAATCAGGCGGTAGTGAGGCGTGTGTACTTTCCTTTTTGGACCGAGGGCCGGATCGGACTAACCAGCCACTGAGGGCTAGCTAAGGCTAGATAAATCTATATATTAAATAGTGTCTAAATTTATTCAAATTTTAACAAATCTGAGACATATCTATTTTAAGACGGAGGGAATATTATATACTACTTGGTTTCCACATTATCAATCACTACTCGCTACTGGAAATCGAGATTTTGTTGGGTATTTTTTACTTTTCGAGTGTTTAAATCCTGGACACTCGGGAAATATCTCTTTGCCGTGTAACGTACATATGAAAACCGGTAAACAGGTCATTCACAGCAAAATTATCTCTTTGCCGTGTATGCACCACTACTAGAAAAGGCTATAGGAGACATGCTTATGTGAGGCACATTCCATATGCACCTCCTATAAAATAGGCGAGGCACACTCCTTCTCCATGCGCATCTAGTATAAAAATAGACGAGGCGCATATGATTAGAATGCGCCTCCTATAATCCCTGTACGGACAAAAT
This sequence comes from Avena sativa, assembly GCA_916181665.1. Lineage (NCBI taxonomy): Eukaryota > Viridiplantae > Streptophyta > Magnoliopsida > Poales > Poaceae > Avena > Avena sativa. Next base: position 53,000,445 of record OV702295.1, on the reverse strand, counting down.
CTAGCAGCCCCATATTATGCGAGGCGCATTCCAGTCATATGCGCCTCCTATATATTAGATAGGCGAGGCGCATATGGGCAGAATGCGCCTCGCATAATCTGTGTGGGCCCGCGTGTTGATAGGTGCACGAATATGCGCAACCATATGCGCCTCCTATATTTGATAATATGCGAGACACATATGGTCATATGTGCCTCAAGTAACTCCTGCGGGCCCGGACGGAGGTAGGTGGCCGCATATGCGAGGCGCATATTGCTATATGCGCCTCCTATAGTTTGAATTATAGGCCTCCTATAACCTGACACCACTTTTTTCCAGCTTTTTGCACATAGAGTCAACTACCACCCCACTCACTTGTGTCACTTCTTCCTCCTCCACCGAGACAAATCTGGTCGCCCCCTTCTCTATCCGGCACCGGAACATCGTGCGCGCTGGCCTTCTGCACCAACGACCGGGAGGCGAACGTGCTGGTGTACGAGTACATGGGCAACGGGTCCCCTGGGGTCGGTGCTCCACGGCAAGGGCGGCGCGTTCCTGGCGTGGGAGCGGCGGTACCGGATCGCGCTGGAGGCGGCGCGCGGCCTCTGCTACCTCCACCACGACTGCACGCCCATGATCGTGCACCGCTCCGTTTCTCCAACCAGCTCGTCTCCCTTTAAGCAAGCCCACCAGCTAGCTCGTCACTTATATCCCACTCTCTTTCCATGCTCACTTGCACACACGAAGAACTTGAGGCTGTAGTGTGCTGGTGCGCTGTGCTTGACCAGGCCGGTCGAGGCACCGGCTGCTAGAGCCATGGGGGCCAGCCTCAGCCTGGTGCCGCTCATCGACCACTTCGCCCGTCGCGAGTTCCTCGCCGCCGGGCTCCTCCCCAACTCCGTCACGCTCCCCTGACAGAGCTGAGTCGCTCAGCTCTCTGCTACCTCTCTCTGCTACTTCACGTGGCTCTCGTGGAAGATACAGAGACAAAGAATTTTGTGGCTTCGGCTGTTTCACACAGCCCTTACCTTTTCCTCTTAATCTCACTGTTAAACATGATGACTTACATGACTTTAAATAGTCACACGCACACTCGGCATGGCCACTAACTCACCCACTAACTACATGCAGCGCTAACCCAGGCCACTAACGGCCACTAACACGACCTGGCCAACATACACTGATGACTAGCTAACAACATCAGCATGCACAACTGATTATCTAGCTGGACTACCGATTCTCTCGGCTAAACTTGAGAATGCAGGCCATCACACTCCTTCACGCGCCTTGCCGCTTCCCACGGCTGTCCTGTATCGCACAGAACACAGCATCACGCCTTGCTCCATCTCAGCTTGGCATCTCACCATTGACGCGTGCACTAGCTTCACCGGCCGGCAAGCTCCCTAGATAACTAAACTACATGCAGAATATAATAAATATGCAGATACAATTAGAATCAAGATTAAAAAGCTAACATCCCCTACCCCGAAGACGGCGGCGACGACGGCAAGTCGTCCTCGACCTGCACCGTGCACTACTGGGCCCAGCCGGGCGAGCCGAGCCTCCCGCCACTGCTGCTCATCCACGGCTTCGGCCCACGGGCCACCTGGCCGCTGCCAGGTGGGTCCGCTGTCCCGGCACTTCCACATCATCGTCCCGGACCTGCTCGGCTTCGGCGGCAGCTCGTGGGACTCTCCCTCAGCTTCGCCGCCGACGGAGGCCACGCAGGCGGCGGCACTCGCGGCGCTGCTGGACTCCCTCGAAGGGATGAAGGGCAAGCGGGTGGCCGTGGCGGGGACGAGCTACGGCGGGTTCGTGGCGTACTGGCTGGTGGCGCGCGCGGCGGGGCCCGGGAGGGTCGGCCCCATGGTGATCGCCAGCTCGGACCTGCTCAAGACGGCGGCCGACGACCGCGGGTTCCTGAAGAGGGGGGGCGAAGGGTGGGGCGGCGTGCACGAGCTGCTCCTGCCGGTCAAGCCCGCCGCCATGAGGAGGCTGATGGAGATGGCCGTGTACCGCCCGCCGCCGCCGATGATGACGCCGGACTTCGTCCTCCGGGACTTCATCCAGGTGCGTACTGTATTGTATATACCGATTCCACGCTCGACTTCGTCCTAGAGTTAACAAGAGGTCAAATCACTACGGGAAAATTGGGCGCTGCCGTGCCTTTAGTCTTTGCCGTGTGTCGATGCACGGCAAAGACCTCTTTGCCGTGTGACCCCACAACAAAACGCACGGCAAAAATGAATCGCACGGCGGCATCCTAGACGATACACGGCATCCGACAACCTCACGGCAAACCTCAGCGTAGACGCACGGCAAAGAATAAATTCACGGCAAAGCCCAAATATCGCGCACGGCAAAGAAATCACACGGCACATTGTCTTTGTTGGGCCCACCATGCAGCGAACTTCACGGCCCGGTGTGACGGCAGGGCTTTGCCGTGTGCCTCACCGTCAGACACAGCAAAGTTTTGAATTGCAAATTCCTATTTCTACGCGAAATATTCCCGCTATTTATTTTGTTCAACGCGCGAAACATTCGCGCCATTTATTTTATTCAAAGCGCGAAATATTTCCGCGAGTTTTGTTCAACGAGCGAGGCTCTTTACCGTGTACTCTACACGACAAAGGGTTCTTTGCCGTGCACTCTACACGACAAAGGTGGATTTGCCGTGCACCTTCCACGGCAAAGAGCTGTTTATTGCCATTTCCATCCCTTCTTTGCCTTCGTTTTCTTCTAGCGCATATTTTATCTCAAATATAACCCATATTGCATCTATGGACACTTTAATTATAAGGTTTGGTCGGATTTCGGAGCTCCAGCGGCTGTCTCCCATCGAAACCCTAGTGTCTTCGGGGCAACCGGGGATCTACCCCTAGCTCTCTCTTCGTACGAGGGTTATGCAATGTAATTTTTTGTTTGTTTAGACAATATCTACATAGAATACCAAGGTTGGGCCCAATATTCCACCGATTTCCCCCCGTTGGACCCGTAGAGGGAGTTTCCAACAACAAGTCCACCACTTCTCTAAGAATTATCGCATGCGGGGGTCATTCTCCATCGAAAACAACCATGTGCGAGCCCCGGGAAGGTCTACACCCTAGCTTTCTCCGCACGAGGTTCCACCAATGTACTTTTTTGTTGGTAAAGGTTTGTTTAGGACATAGATACAAGGAAAACCAACTTTGGTACCCTGTGGCATATTCTAGCCCCCGGTATACCCGCAGCGGGACATTCCCCCTATAGGTCGAGGAATCTACTAAGTGTTATCGCCTGAATGTGAAGAACCTCACACCGGGGAGATATGTCTTGCATATATGGGACTTCTACAACACTTTTACATGTATCCTAGGTATACATGCATGTTTCCTAGCACCACATGATAGTTTGGGTGGGTTCCCGGGGCTCCGACGGTCATTCTCCATCGAAAACAGCCATCTGCGAGCCCCGGGAAGGTCTACACCCTAGCTTTCTCTGCACGAGGTTCCACCAATGTACTTTTTGTTGGTTAAGGGTTTTTTAGGCCATAGATACAAGGAAAACCAACTTTGGTATCCTGTGGCACATTCTAGCCCTCGGTATACCCGCAGCGGGACATTTTCCCCTATAGGTCGAGGAATCTACTAAGTGTTATTGCCTGAATGTGAAGAACATCACACCGGGGAGATATGTCTTGCATATATGTGAGTTATACAACACTTTTACATGTATCCTAGGTCTACATGTATGTTTCCTAGCACCACATGAAAGTTTGGGTGGGCTCCGAGGGTCATTCTCCATCAAAAATAGCCATCTGCGAGCCCCGGGAAGGTCTACCCCTAGCTTTCTCTGCACGAGGTTCCACCAATGTACTTTTTTGTTGGTTAAGGTTTGTTTAGGACATACATACAAGAAAAACCAACTTTGGTACCCTGTGGCACATTCTAGCCCTCGGTATACCCGCAGCGGGACATTTCCCCTATAGGTCGAGGAATCTACTAAGTATTATCGCCTGAATGTGAAGAACCTCACACCGGGGAGATATGTCTTGCATATATGGGACTTATACAACACTTTTACATGTATCCTAGGTCTACATGCATTTTCCTAGCACTACATGAAAGTTTGGGTGGGCTCCGGGGGTCATTCTCCATCGAAAACACCCGTCTGCGGGCCCTGGGAAGGTCTACCCCTAGCTTTCTCCACACGAGGTTCCACCAATGTACTTTTTTGTTGGTTAAGGTTTGTTTAGTCCATAGATACAAGGAAAACCAACTTTGGTACCCTGTGGCGCATTCTAGGCCTCGGTATACCCGCAACGGGATATTCCCCCTATAAGTCGAGGAATCTGCTAAGTGTTATCGCCTGAATGTGAAGAACCTCACACCGGGGAGATATGTCTTGCATATATGGGACTTCTACAACACTTTTACATGTATCCTAGGTCTACATGCATGTTTCCTAGCACCACATGAAAGTTTGGGTGGGTTCCCGGGGTTCCGGGGGTCATTCTCCATCGAAAACAGCCATGTGCGGGCCCCGGGAAGGTCTACCCCTAGCTTTCTCCGCACGAGGTTCCACCAATGTAATTTTTGGTTGGTTAAGGGTTTTTTAGGCCATAGATACAAGGAAAACCAACTTTGGTAATCTGTGGCACATTCTAGCCCTCGGTATACCCGCAACGGGACATTTCCCCCTATAGGTCGAGGACATTACCCCCTAGCTTTCTCCGCACGAGGTTCCACCAATGTACTTTTTTGTTGGTTAAGGTTTGTTTAGGACATAGATACAAGTAAAACCAACTTTGGTACCCTATGGCACATTCTAGCCCCCGGTATACCCGCAGCGGGACATTTCCCCCTATAGGTCGAGGAATCTACTAAGTGTTATCGCCTGAATGTGAAGAACCTCACACCGGGGAGATATGTCTTGCATATATGGGACTTCTACAACACATTTACATGTATCCGAGGTCTACATGCATGTTTACTAGCACCACATGAAAGTTTGGGTGGGTTCCCGGGGTTCCGAGGTCATTCTCCATCGAAAACAACCATGTGCGGGCCCCGGGAAGGTCTACCCCCTAGCTTTCTCCGCACGAGGTTCCACCAATGTACTTTTTTGTTGGTTAAGGTTTGTTTAGGACATAGATACAAGGAAAACCAACTTGGGTACCCTATGGCACATTCTAGCCCCCGGTATACCCGCAGCGGGATATTCCCCCTATAGGTCGAGGAATCTACTAAGTGTTATCGCCTGAATGTGAAGAACCTCACACCGGGGAGATATGTCTTGCATATATGTGAGTTATACAACACTTTTACATGTTTCCTAGGGCTAATGCATGTTTCCTAGCACCACATGAAAGTTTGGGTGGGCTCCGGGGGTCATTCTCCATCAAAAACAGCCATGTGCGGGCCCCGGGAAGGTCTACCCCTAGCTTTCTCCGCACGAGGTTCCACCAATGTACTTTTTTGTTGGTTAAGGTTTGTTTAGGACATAGATACAAGGAAAACCAACTTTGGTATCCTGTGGCACATTCTAGCCCCCGGTATACCCGCAGCGGGACATTTCCCCCTATAGGTCGAGGAATCTGCTAAGTGTTATCACCTGAATGTGAAGAACCTCACACCGGGGAGATATGTCTTGCATATATGGGACTTCTACAACACATTTACATGTATCCGAGGTCTACATGCATGTTTACTAGCACCACATGAAAGTTTGGGTGGGTTCCCGGGGTTCCGGGGTCATTCTCCATCGAAAACAACCATGTGTGGGCACCGGGAAGGTCTACCCCCTAGCTTTCTCCGCACGAGGTTCCACCAATGTAATTTTTTGTTGGTTAAGGTTTGTTTAGGACATAGATACAAGGAAAACCAACTTTGGTACCCTATGGCACATTCTAGCCCCCGGTATACCCGCAGCGGGACATTTCCCCCTATAGGTCGAGGAATCTACTAAGTGTTATCGCCTGAATGTGAAGAACCTCACACCGGGGAGATATGTCTTGCATATATAGGACTTCTACAACACATTTACATGTATCCGAGGTCTACATGCATGTTTACTAGCACCACATGAAAGTTTGGGTGGGTTCCCGGGGTTCCGGGGTCATTCTCCATCGAAAACAACCATGTGCGGGGTTACTACGAGGGTTGACTAATATTTTTGTTTATTTGTTAATAAAAAAATAGTTTATTATACTCCCTGCGACCCATATTATTTGACTTGGATTTGACTTAATTCGGATATAACATACATTTGCATCTGGACAAATCCAAGTCAACTAATTTCTCCGACCTATATTAGTTGACTTCGATTTGTCAAAATTTGGATGAACCTATATACTAAATAGTGTCTAGATTTATCTAAATCTAGACAAATGCATGTCAATTAATATGGGTCGGAAGGAGTAATATTAATAGAAATAAATAATCTAAAATTAAAAATTAAAACTGATTTTGCATGGATGTACATAGAGGTCAAAATTTTGTGCCGTGTGGTGTGCACGGTAAAGCTTTTTTTGCCTTGTGAGGCTCACGGCGAAGGTCTCCTTTGCTGTGCATGTTATGAAATGCTGCCGCACGGCAAAGAACTATTTGGAGGTGTAAAAAACAAAAAGAAAACCTTATCCTCTCCCTGACCAAACGATCCACACACACGCGCGCGTCTCGTCTTCGTCTTCTCACGCGCCGCCGCCGCTTGTCCAGCTCGCCGCTCCGCCTGGCCGCTCCGGCTCGCCGCTCCGCCTGGCCGCTCCGGCTCGCCGCTCCGCCTGGCCGCTCCGGCTCCCGACGACCCACGACGCACGTGCCGCCTCCCCGGCCACCTGCGCCTCGCCCTCCCCTCCCTCCGACCGCCCTCCCCTCCCTCTGGCCGCCCTCCCCTACCTCCGCCCGCCCGCCCCTCGCCCTCTGGCCGCCTGCGCCTGCGCGGGCGGCCTCGCCCTCCCCTCTGCGCCTCGCCGTCCCTCCCCTCTGCGCCTCGCCGTCCGTCCGTCCGTCCAGGTAATCCTTCGACCCCGTCCCTTCTCTGTATGGTAAGTTGTTGTTTGGTTTGTATCCATTGTACCAACCAAAAGTTTGTCAAATTAGACCTTCTTTTGGTTTGCACTTAAATATTTAAACATTTAATGCTGTCTCCAACTGATAGCATATATGGATCAAATTAAGATGTGGTTTTGAAGATAAATACTGATGCACTTGACAAGGAAAATAATATCACTATATAAGAAAAATAGGGAGTGATTGCTGCAATAGAAAGCATCTAACCAATCGTTCCTGCTCATCTGCATGCATCGTTGTTCAGCTGAGGGCTAATCGATTAGATATTACAAAGATAAAGATGAAGGAATAACTACTGCGTGCATGCAAACAGCAAAACAGCATATCTTATGGGCTAGCCAATATTTTGGTACGGTTGGTTTTGGTTGTGATCCAAACATACCCCTAATTCATATGCTACGCTGCATTGGAGATGTGAAGCTGTTGCTCTACAGATCTAGTCAAATTTCTCACATGTGCAGGCTATGTTTGGAGGTGGACACCGGGGACCGTCGTCGTAGGGCTTCTTGAAGTAGTGTCCCAGATCTTGCATCTCCCTCGAGAGGCGTTACTGGGGGCCAATGTTATGACCCGTTGGCAGTATCCACCCGAGAGAGAAACAAAGAAGCTTCGTGAGGACTGTGGCAATAAATGCAAGATCGAAGCATCCATAGCCGAGGCAACCCTTAACAAGGAGGTGTCAAACTTTACGACAAAGTACTATGATGAAAACATTCCCACTCGCCACAATCCAATCCTTCGTTACAATGCCGCCAACCATGAAGATGTACCCAAGCTTGGCATCTTCGTAGGGTTAGGTGGCAAATCAAGCGGCATGAAGAGGCACAAGATAACGAATCCCGTATGGGGCTTAATCCACTCGTATGTCTTGAAAAGCATGAATGAAGTGAAACCGTACATCGAGTAAGTGCTCACCACTTAGTTTTTTCACAAACATTCACTCGTTAGTTTGTGGCTAACATTCCCTTTTTTTCATTGCCACAGACGATTCAATAAAAAATATTGGAAGCTAAGCAGGAGTCGTACGGCCCAAGAAGATCATGATCTCTTTGAAAAGGGTGGTGATTACGGTTTCATTAACTGGTTCTCAAATTTGGTACCTTTCTATATAACTTTTCTCGTGGTGCATACATTATTCGACCACTTCTCCTACTAAACTTCTCCTACCGAACATGTAGGCACGAACTGACAGCGAGATGAATCCTGACTTGAGAAAAATCGCCAAGGGCTTTAGCTCACCTGTCAATGCATTCGATGCTTATGACGTAAATGGGTATCGCTTCCATACCCATGAGTACACACAACGCCGGGCCAACCGGAAGACAACAAACAGCGGGGTCGTGTGTGAAGGCTCAGATAAGCTCCAGTACTATGGTAGAGTCGAGGCGATATACGAGTTGCCTTATGGTTTTGGCAAAGGGCTGGATCCTGTTGTATTCCAGTGTCATTGGTTTGACCCGCATCGGGTTAGACAGAAACCTGAAATTGGCTTGGTCGAAGTTGAGAGAAGCTCCGTTTACTCGGGGGATGATGTATATATTTTGGCTACTCAGGCCTTTCAAGTATTCTATCTCCCATACCCATGCAAGAACCCCAAGAAACATCTGCAGGGCTGGGATGTTGTGATCACGGTGCCGACGCACAACAGGCCGCCTAAGCCAGACGAAGAAGATTATCGTCGCCTTGACCCCTCGACATATGATGGCGACTTTTTCCAGGAAGAAGGGTTGCCAGGGAATTTCACTATCAACTTGCCGACTGATGATGATATGGTCATACAGGAAGAAGATAGTGCGCAGGATGTTGAGGATGAAGACGATGCACATGATGTAGTCGAGGAGGTTGAGAACGCACAAGACTTGACTTTGCTTGACCGGTTCCAAGCAGGCCTTAACACCGATGAGTCAACGGAACCGCCTCTAGGTTACATACCTGATTATTGGGGGGAGCGGGATAGCGATGATGAAGCTTCTGGCCCATTGATTGTTCGCGATGATCAAGAAACAGGCTTCTAAAATTCATAGTCCTCTATGTAACAGTGATATGTAAAACTAGCCTATTCTAAGAACTCTATGTATTTTAATTAGTTGCATTGTAAGAACTCTATGCTATGGTCTTGGAAGAACTCTATGTATTTTAGTTATTTGCCGTGTAATTTCTTCTTTCATCTATATCATTACTTTCTAATATATTACTTTCTACTTTACTACTCTATGCTATGTTGTATTCTAATTATTCTAAGAACTCTATCTTATAGATACTTTTTGTTGTGAATGCAGGTGATTCAAACATGCCAGGAGGAGGAGGGGGACGAGGAGTAGCAAGCTTAGCAAAGAAGGCTGCGAAGAAAGTTAGGGCTGTGTCGAGCCTTCTCTCGAAGCCTAGTCCTCCACCCACTATGAGGAGGAAGGGTAGACGGGCACCTAGTCCTCCACCCATTATGAGGAGGAAGGGTAGACGAGCACCTAGTCCTTCTCCCCCACCTGCTGACGAGGCGGAGGATGAGGATGAGGAGGAGGAGGAGGAGGACTGTGAGGAGGACTGTGAGGAGGAGGAGGAGGAGGACTGTGAGAGGGAGTACGAGGAGGGGGAGTACGAGGAGGGTGAGGACTCTGAGGAGGGAGAGGAGGAGGAGGAGGAGTTGCCTGTTTTTGACTTGGAGGACAAGGAGGGGGAGGCGAGGGTGTGGGAGGAACCAGACGAGTACGTTGAGCCAGAGTACACAGGGATGCCTCAGGAGCCTGGGACGAGGGAGCCGTACATGCGAGGACAGGCGGAACTACCTAGTATGGAAACTTGGGTGAAAAAAGGTGGGATTGTTGAGCTCACACCGAGAGGAAAAAGGTGAGCACTCAACTTTTTTTACAACTTTTTTTAGATTTTGATATTGTAGTAATGAACTTTTATCACCTTTTGCTAATACCCTTTTTGGCTTCTCTCTATGCAGTTCGTTTGTGTATAAGGGTGGGAGGTATGTGCGCACATACTCGAGCATCCTTGGATGCATCATCAAGAAGTACTACCCTGGAGCTGTAAAAATGTCCAATGGTCGTTGGGTGATAGTTTCGTCTTGGAGGCAATACAAGCGAGCAAAAGATCCCTTGGGCACGAAGCACAAGTTCCTCGCGAACTGCCAAGCGAGGGTCCTCACGGAGTTCTGGGTAAGTTTCTTCGACTACTAACCATTCGATAACCTTGAGGTTGAAAATAGTTGAACTAACGCCTTTCTGCCACTTTTAATCTATGTCTATCCTGCTTGTAGACTTACTTTCAGATGGACCCGGATTGTAACCGCGATGAGTGCATTGCCCAGTCTCGCAGGGCGGCTGTAAAGCAAGTTACTGACACTATGCACGAGGCACGTGTGGGTTGCGTTCGAAGATGGTATGCCGAGAAGCGTAAACTCCCAATGCAGAACAAGTCTCAATCCCGAAATATCTTTATGGAGCCATGGCAGTACTTGCAGGTAATATATGTATTTTGTCTATGCGGTGCCCTACTCCGTACGGCTTTTACTAATATGTGTATTTTGTGTATGCAGGTACCTCCTCCGTTCATAGGTCACGCCAGACCAGGAGTCTACCGGGCTATTGTCCATTGGTGGACAAGCGCCGAGTTCAAGAGGAGGAACGAAGAAGGAAAGCTAAAGAGAGCCGAGATGGGAGGTGGATCACACACGCAAGGCAGCTTACCCATGGCCGTCTGCATACAGAACGCGGTGAGAAAAATCTTTCTCTTAACCTTGCTCATCATGTTTTTTCTTATGCCGCAAATGCGTCCCTCTTGATGTATCTTCGTGGTCACTCTTGTAGGCAAAAGAGCTAGGCGCGGAGCCCTCGATATTCACGGTATGGAGTAAGTTTCATAAGAAGAAGAACAAGGAGGATGGGACGCTTACATGGGTGAGCCCGAACGCCGAGCTCAAGGACACGGAGTACCGGAAGTTCTTTGCCACAACACATCCCGGCACGAACCCCGATACCGAGCCCTTCGACCCTGAGGTTGCCATGTGTGCGGGAGGCGGCCGGAAGAATGGCCGCTTGTGGATGTGTGACAGCGCCGTCGATCCTAAGACCGTCCGGTCTATGAGAGAGATTAGGCGTGACAACTCAATCTCTTCGTCTTCCATACAGTCCCGCCCGACAGCGTCGTCTAGAGCCATCGATAAGATTCGGGTATTCACTTCTTCTTTGGTCATCCACATTTCATTCCATGTTTTCCATTTGTAATATCCATGACCTTCCAATGACACAACGTAGGAGGACTTGGAGAACGAGAGGAGACAGAGGGAGCAGGCTCAGGCTATCATTGCTCAGCAGAGTCAGATGATGGCGTGGTTTGCACAGAAGATGGCAGCCTGCGAGTCCCAGATAGCGGTAAGTTCTTGCTCATAGGACCTAAGACGAATTCTAGTTCCATACACCTTACCCGCACATGCTTGATTTGTAGACGTTGCTGCCGAGTGGCGCCACTCTTCCTACGGTTGATCCACCTCCTTTTGACATCAACACATGGGTAAGTTGTCTTGTGTATTAGGTGTCAATCTCAAAATACCACATATGTAGTGCATATTGACTATGGCTCATATTTTCTATCTTGTAGCTACATGCCTCAGGTGGATCCAACAATATGGAGTTTGGGCGACAACCGTCTCAGGAGGAGACCATGCAGACGTCTCCTACAGGGGGACAACGACATGACAACCCGCTCCATCGCTCACTCTTTTAGGTTTGTACTCTCGTTCTAGTGACTAGTAGAATTTCACATCGTAGAATCACTCCCGACATAGGACATAGGACTTGTAGAAAATATGACTTGTCAAAATTGTAAAATTCTTACAATATGACTTGTAGAATCACTCCCAACATAGGACTTGTGTGAATCTCATGTCATTATTCTTGCTATATGAATTGTGATTATTCTTACCATATGACTTGTAAAATCACTCCCAACATAGGACTTGTGTGAATCTCATGTCATTATTCTTGCTATATGAATTGTGATTATTCTTACCAAATGACTTGTCAAAATTTACTTGTTATGTTTTATCCTATGTCAAAATTTACTTGTGAATCACTTGTAGGATGTCCATGAAGGATGAACTTGTCGATCTCCGATGATGTGTTGACATGTGGAGTTGTATTATGAAATCGTATGCACTTGTTATGCACTATTTGTGGTCATGGAGCTTGTGTATGATCTTATTTCTAGTGTTGGAGCTTGTATGTGACTATTATGGACATATTTGTGGTCATGGAGCTTATGTCACTATTATGGATATATTTGTGGTCATGGATCTTCTATTTAACTATTATGAACATATTTGTGGTTATGGACCTTGTTTTCGACTATTATGGACATATTTGTGGTTATGGAGCTTGTATGTGACTATTATAGACATATTTGTGGTTATGGAGCTTGTATGTGACTATTATGGACACACTTGTGGTCATTGAGCTTGTATATGATTATTATGGACATATCTGTGATCTATCTGTGATTATTATGGCTATATTTTATATTTGAATTGAAGGAATAAAATGAAAAAAAAATTATTAGACCTTTGCCGTGTACAAACGCACGGCAAATTAGCTAATTGTCCTTTGCCGTGCAAAAGCGCACGGCAAAGATGCCACGTGTCGCCATACTGTGCACTTGAAGTATTTGGGACAAATAGGGTCACTTTGCCATGCAACAACGCACGGCAAATATTCCGCCCAAACGCACACGGCACAGAGAAGCACGGCAAAGGCAGGCAGACGGGCTGGTCAAGGTGGTATTTGCCGTGCAACACACACGGCAAAGACTTTGCCATAAAACACACGGCAAAGGTAGAAACACGGCAGAGTAAGAGCGCACGGCAAAAGTGAAATCACGGCAAAATGTTTGCCGTGCGCGGTGCACGGCAAAGATATGACCACGGCAGATAAGATACTCACGGCAAAGAAACAAGCACGGCAAAACTTACAGGTGGGGTCCATCGCTGGAAGCGCACGGCAAAGGTTCACGGGACCCACCATCACGGCGTCGTCGGCGGTGGCGTCGTTAAGTACCTTTTGTGTGCCGTCCGTGGGTGGCGAGCACACGGCAAAGGGTTTGCCGTGTAAGGTGCACGGCAAAGAACTCTTTGCCGGCCTTATCTTTGCCGTGCGGTCTTTGCCGTGCAACTTCTCACGGCAAAGCCTTTGCCGTGCCTTTTTAGGCCTTTGCCGTGCATTATATGTTACACGGCAAAGAACAAATTTCCTGTAGTGAATCGACGAGCGAGGCCGATGCACCTATCACTATCACTTGGCGACACGCCGCCGCTCCGTTTCTCATTCTCACCCCAACCTGCATTCTTTTCTCGGTCGAATCAACTTAAGCTGCTCAAGTTGAGCAACGCCGAAACTGTTGTTTTCGTGAAAGTGAACTGTTCCTTTCCTTCTAATCTAGGAGAATAACTCATGTTACCTGTAGATGAGCTTTCATGTTGATCTAGACATAAGAGCATCTTGTTTGGTACTTCTACTAGCTAGACAACAACGACATCAGCTTCGCCTCGCAGCAAAGTTTCCAGCCACAAATCACAACACCACCTATCAAACAAAATCTTTCCCAGTAGCATTTGCTTCCATGGTTCTCAGATTTAGCAAGCATTTATTTCCGATCGAAGCAACCGCAGTAATGCCCGAACTGCTTATCTATCCTGACCCAGTAGTCAGCATGATCTGTCCCTTCCCTTGCTGACACTCTAAAGTGTCAGTGTGATTTGTCCTTTGTTGATACGGTTGCACGCCCATGAGCAACAATTCAACACTGCTGCCCATCTAACAAAACAAAAAAATGTTACCATATTCTTCAGTCTACTATCCATGCTTCAGCCTGAAACATATTTGCCTTTTCTCAGAAGAGTTATATTTCAGCTGTCAGCAGGATCTAGTACTCCCTTCTTGTATAGTAATATTACCTAATTTGTAGTAGCAGATATATAAACCTTTTTATTTGAACTGGCAGATAGATAAACGTTAATAGTGGGAAAACATGTTTGTGCCTTGTCGATCCCCTTTCCTTGATGTTGCAGTAGAATATGAGATATTCCAGGCTATTCAGATTATTGCAATCTTTCAGTTCTGGTTCCCGCATGGCCTGCCACTTATGAAATTGACGGCTATCAGTCCTCTAGTTCCGTATATATAACCAGTCCCCTGAACTAGCTACAAGAGCACTTCAGCAAAAATACTTGGCCGGATGGCGCCGCCTGCCCAAGACATCCGGTTGCATTGTTCATTGTAATTGTTGTCGTAGTAGGCAACTTAGCATAATGTGCCCTGGATCCCAGTTTTTTCAAAATCCTAGAAACTTGGTAATCTTGTGTCACCTGAATCTGTGCTCCCGGCTTGGTAACTGCTGTGCTACTTAACTGGCAATGGTCGCAGCTCGTTTTTTTCTCATAGTTGTAATAGTGGATGTCATCTTTGTTATTGTTTGTTATGTTGTGTAAGCAGAGATGTTTTTTACATGTATGAATTTCAAAGGTATATACATTCAATCTCCATGTAAACTCAGTATTGCTGATACCTAAATCTCATCCTGATTTCAAGCCTACACTATAGGTACTTGATCGGCACCCTCGGTGAGCACATGAATCATATATGTGGTGTATGTTGTCCAGATTTCTTGTATTCTGCTGGCAGCAAGTGGAGGAGGCACGAGAGGAAGAAGTGGAAGAGCTTGCTCGTGATCACCACTTTGTTGCTCTTTATGGTAGGTTATGTGTTCTACTTCATCTAGCTAGAGCTCTGTCGTCGGAGTTGTAATGTGATTGTGAACTTGTACTCAGAGGTGTGAACTTGTGGCACAAACACTTGGTGTTGTGTGAAAACTTGGCACTTGTTGATTCTAGTTGATGTATAAACTTGTATGCCATGATTGACGTGTAATGTACTTGTATTCATGTTGGTTCTATTATGCTTTGGCCAATTGCAAGTATCTGGAAAATTTTATGTTGTTTATACTGTATTCTGGACTATATTGTATATTGGAATATCTGTATACTGTTATGTATAGTGGTCTGTAAAACTTGAATTTCGAAAATATTACCGGAGGCGCATATAGGACACTATAGGTGGCGCATATACTATAAATATACGAGGCACATTGTAAAACATATGCGAGGCACATATCGATATGCGTCTCGCATAATAATATAGGAGGCGCATATCGATATGCGCCTCGCATATGTGAAGTATAGGAGGCGCATATCATATGTGTCTCGCATAAAATATAGCCGAGGCTTGAAGCTAGAGGCGCATATGATATGCGCCTCGCATAAGCTTTTAGGTGCGCCTCGCATAAGCTTTTCTCTAGTAGTGCACCGGGAAAACACTCGGTAAACACACACACATACACGGTGATGTCCTTAAAAACACTCGGCAAAAGAAGGATACATGGCAAACCGTCCTGCCACACGTCCTCTCTGCCCGCGGTTGACGGCGCAGCTTACGGTGTTACGGTTTACCGAGTGTCCTCAAAAGTACACATAGTAATAGTTCGCGTCAAATTTCTTCTCCCGCGTGCGCCAAAAAATTTAGTGTTTAAAACACCCCTATGTTGTGTATGTTAAAACTTTATTGTGTGTTAGTCTAAAACACTCGGTGAAGAGGTAATTTGCTATGTGTCTTAGTTTTTACCGAGTGTTTACGTCATACACGCTAAATTAGTAGGAAAATAGGATTAGGGCTGAGGTGGGTCTATGTTGAAATTAGCTAGGCTCAAGTCTCACTAAACTTGAAGGTTTCACATGGTTTTATATTTTTCCTTTGCAACTATGTCACATAAAATGACTCAACACAAGTTTTCATATTGTTCGGACCGTTTTTGAATTTCTTATGCCCGTTTCAAACTAGGCCCGCAGATGAGGGTTCCGCAGCAAACTGCGTTACGGGGCATCGGAATACCTCAAGGACCTGCATGTGGCCCTAGCACATGCATGAAACTGTGGTGCTATGTTGAAACATACAAAACCTACTACCCCGGGTGCTTGCATGTGTCCCCCCTCGCATGGATGTGCTCTAACCTAGAAGCGAAGGTTCTAAACTTGTATAAGGGGGAACTCCCCGTTCCAGTGAAACCGGGTAGTATACTGCCCCGCCTTTTGAACCAACATGGTTTTACATCATCCTATTGAAGGGAATATGCCCGAGAGGCAATAATAAAGTGGTTATTATCGTATTCCTTATTTATGATAAATGTTTATTTTGCATGCTATAATTGTATTAATACGGAAACGTTAATACATGTGTGTTTAATAAACAAAAAGGAAGTTCCTAGTTATGCCTCTCTTATAAACTAGCTCGTTGATTAACTAGATGATCAAAGTTTCCTGATCATGTACATTGGATGTTGTTAATAACGAGGTCACAACATTAATGTAATGATGTGATGAACATTCATCCGAAGTATAGCATTACGATCAAAGTCATTGAGTTTATATTGCTATAACAACTTACGAAGTGATCCTAATCCTTAGACCATGAGATCATGTCAATCACTAACACCGGAAGAGTTTCTTGTTGACATCAAACGTCACACCGTAATTGGGTGATTATAAAGATGGCTTCAAAACTACTAAAATGTTATGTTGAGACTCATGGATCAAGAGTGGAATTTGTTCATCCCGATGACGGATAGATATACTCTGGGCCCTCTCGGTGATATCACATTGATTAGCTTGCAAGCAAGTGATTTGATCACTAGAATGTTATATCACGGGAACGAGAAAAGAGTGCATGTCGGTAACGAGATCAAACTAGGTATGGAGATACCGATGATCGAATCTCGGACATGTAATATATCGTGAAACAAAGGGATTAAGATACTAGCGTAAAAGGTTCACACGATCACAGAAGTCATCGTTGAATGTGTGGGAGTCAGTATGGATCTCCAGGTCCCGCTACTGATTATTGATCGGAGAAGGGTCTCGATCATGTCCGCATTATTCGCGAACCGTAGGGTGACACACTTAAGGGATGCCGACACCATTCGGAGCAAATGATATGCCAGAAAAAGAAAAGGAAAGCGCGGGAATTTATTTCACTAGACACCGGAACTGTTTCGGTTGAAATTGCTGAAACTGGTTATGCATGTGAAATGGAATACTAGCAAGGGGTTTTATGTGAATGTTTGTTAATTAAAGTAATTAACAAAATTCTGAATAAATAAATAAAATAGTTTTATTTAAATGAGAGCTTGCATTAATTTTGGTGGAAAATTAATGCATGTGAGTGGAATTGTGAGTGGAGAGGTTTTTATGTGAGTGGAGCTTCCACCACATGAATGAGGGAGAGGTGGGGGCACCCTCCATGGCCGGCGGCCATGCCCCCTTGGGCTGCCCCCTCCCCTATAAAAGGACCCCCTCCTCTCACTTGTCTCACACACCTCCTTGCGAAGGATCTCTCTCCACCCTTTAGAATTTCCCTATGGTCTCGGATCAGCGAGATACATGTTCCCGGTAGCTTTTTCTGGAAGGATTTGTTGCTTCCGCTGCTTCGCTGGAGCGAGGGCGCGGAGGTTGTCGGGTTACCCGTAGGTGTGTGCGATCACGGATGCACCACTGCTTTGACGTGCTGGACTTGATCGTGCTGGACCGGCTGGACCAGATGGACTTCATCACGATCTTAAGATCGACAAGCGTTCGTCTACATCATCCATGAGTACAACCTCGTTAACGGTATTCGGTCTTCGAGGGTATGTATTGTATGGATGTATATCCACCCATTTATTGTATCTAGTAGATAGATCTTGGTACATAGATGTTCCCATCGTAGGAATTTTTTTTGTTTTCTATGCTGCGAACCCTACAGTGGGATCAGAGCCGGATCTATGCGTAGATGCTTTGCACGGGTAGTACACATATGAGTATGTGGGCGATGATGATCATTTTATTGCTTCTTAGTTATACTTTGGATATTGGTAGCATAGTGGGATGAAGCGGCCCGGACAAACTTTACATGTCCTCGCACATGAGACCTGTTCCACACTTGACATGCAACTAGTTTTGCATAAGTGGCTATCGGGTGTCTGTCTCTCCTACTTTAGTCAATATCTAATTTTCAACGAGTTGTCAACAATTTGGTTATCCTCGTTGTGGTTTATGTTCGTAGGTAAGAACGGTTCTATCTTCGAAAGCCCTAAACCACGTAAAATTTGCAATGGATAAATTAGAGGCGTCTAGTTTAGATTGTTGCTGGGCTAGTATTATGATATGGTGATGTTGTAAGTAGAAGTATGAGATGATACTCTTACAACATACATAACGTGTAAACTCAATAGACCTTGGATTTACACATAAAGGTATGATAGAGATCATATGCGGGAACCATATCATTCCACTAATAAACATGTGATGTTTGATAGCATCTTATATTGCTTGTTTGGCGTTTTATTAGCATAATAAGATGATCCCTCATTTAGATATCAAGATAAAAAATGTGTTCTTCCTTAAGTATGCACCGAAAATATTTCGTCGCTTCAAGGCATCACGTGATGATCGGGTGTACTTGAATCCACGAGCATATCTCGGGTGTAAGACAGTTACACACGCGAATACTAAGGTTCTTACTTGGCGAGCCTAGCATGTACAGACATGGACTCGGAACACGGACCGAAAGGTTAAGCATGAGTCATATAGTAGATATGATGCCCATTTGATGCTCGCCTTTGAAGCTACACCGACTCACGTGATGATCGGACTTGGTGTAGTGGATTTGGTTCATGTAATCACCAAAAAGACACGAGGGATGTCGTTTTTGAGTGGGAGTTCATTTATAATTTGGATTAGTAGAAGTCAATTTATCATAAATTAAATCAAAGTGAATTTGCATAATTTGCTGCAGTCATTGGCATTTGTTCACCATCTTATGCATAGTTGTAATTGAGATAATAGAACTATAAAATTCTGGATTTATACTTTACGAACTGGATCGTATTGTGTTGAGTGTCAATCTAAAGTTTAAAGTCCTATTGCAAACTTTCAGCAAAATTCTATTTACTCCGTGAAATTTAATAATTGGTATTAAATCGAGAGTAACAATTCCTGTGTTAGTATCTTAAGTATCATGTTTGCCTCTATGATTCTTGATTGTTTTAATATCAAGTTTATCTAGGAGCTGAAAGAATTGTTTCAGAAACCATCATGTGTGACAGAAATAACGATATCTGAAACAATGTTTTGGTTGCAATATGATAGAGTATAATATATGTTCTCATATTGGATGAGAATTTACAAAGGTTGGAGATGCTAGACATCCTAATCATCCAAAAGGGTTTTGGAAAGTAATGTTATACTCACGATTCACCTTTATAAGCTACAGTAGCTTGATCATAAAAGTCGTCATGATAAGGATGAATAGAAGATGTATGTAAAGTGTTTACTATACTAAAAGATTACTAAAGAATGGATTTTGAAAGAACGCCGATCATTTGATGATGGTGATCTACTTCAAAGTGCAAGTCCAAAGGTACTATTATTTGAATATACACGCTTTGGACTATGTTTCATGTATATGGCGGCACTTTTGATGTTGATAGATTCTTTTAAAAAGTAAAAGGAAATGCTGAAAGAGAACCTATAAAAATATATTTGGCAGAAAAGAAAAGATTGGAAATATCCAATTTAGGTATATATATGATATACATGTTATGGTTGTATTCTTTGCTTGTTAAACAATGTGGTTCTTGGGTATTGGATACCGAATTGGTTGGTATGAAATTACATACGGAGCGATGCAATTCATGAACCACAATGTCCGAAGTAACTAGCAAGAGAATATGTGATGATGTTCATCGAAAACAAACAAACCGTTGTTTGTATTTCTCGTTGATATTAAAGCTTGACTTCAAGATTTGTTTTAATAATTGTTATTTAAATCAGGTATTATGAGAACAAAGGTTGTTCAAATAATTACCATATTCCATATTAGATGGATGATTTACAAATCTTGTTGGAGAAATCACATCCATAAAGCTAATGCTAAAATGTCGCAAGACAAATGATTGGAAGATCACTTACGAAGTGACATCGCTGTTTAAATTATATTGAAAATAAAACATGAAGAAACTCCATTTTCATGGATTTTTGGAGTCTTTGATTTGATCAAGTGACGCTTGTGAGACTTTCCTCGGGATAATTAAAACTTCGTTCAAAGGCCAAAGAAGAACGATCGACTAAAAATATTGGAATTTATACATATCGATGTATGTAGTCCATTATATGTAGTCGTAAGCGATGAATTTCAACTTCATATGCTTTTTCCGGAAATTTGAGTGAATATTCACTTAATGAGAAAGAACTATGAAATATTTGAAAACATTCAAAGACTTTCAAGATGAAGTGAAAATCATTGTAACAAGAAAATAAATGGTTTATGATTTTATCATAAGGGATTTATTTGAGTTACAAGTGTAACAAGAAAAATAAATGGATTATGATTTATAATAAAGGGATTTATTTGAGTTGCAAGTTTAGCAAAACACCTAGATTTACATTTCCCGAAACACCAAAATGGTTGGATCAAAGGTGTTATTTATAAAACTGCCATTATGTTTTAAAAAGATTAAAGCTTTAGAGACCGCTTTTACACTGAAAAGAGCTCCATCTTGATCCGTTGAAATGACACCATATGATTTATGGTTTGGAGTAAAACCCAAGTTGTCATTTCTTAAATTTTGGTATGCTAAACATAAGTAAGATGTTTACAACCGAAGTCAGATAAGCATGTCTTTGTAGGTTATTTCGAATAACAATTGGGTATTCCTCCATAACACCAAGGACAAAAGGGTTTGTCGCTTGAAATGTGAAGTTTCTTGAAAAAGTAATTTTTCGCAAAAGTTAAGTGGGAGGACAATAGAACTTTGATAAGGTTAACGAACCTTAGCTAAATGTGCTGAGTTGCGCAGCGCCGGAAATCATTCCGGAGGCAGCCATAATGCTCATGGTTTATGTGCGTCAAAGGTTGTGGTCATGGAGATCTAAGTTCCTATTGAACCAAGTAGGTCGGATAAACAATCAAATACTAAGATTTGAGAGTAAATCATTATTGTTTGACAATGATGAACCGACTGTATGCAAAAAAGCGATGATGGGCCCTGACTCCGTCAAATGGCTTGAAGCCATAAAATCCGTGATAGTTCCATACACGAGAAATCAAGTTTTGAACTTGGAAGACCCTCCGGAAAGGTGTAAAAACCTATCAGTCGTATTTGGATCTATAAAGAAACAGACATGGATGTTTCACATCTGTGAAATAGTCGACATGCCATAAAGTATTTTATGACAATGTTCAAGGAGTTTACTATGACAAGATTTGATCTTTCATAGCGATGCTTAGTCTGGACGGATTAAAATAGCAACCACTACATATAATTTGGTATATGGTAGATGAATAAACAAAACAAAGTTCTTTTAATAGAATGGTTACCTAGGACGTGTACATGACACAATCCAAAGGGTTTTGTTAATTCAAAGGATGCTAAAAAGGGCATGCAAACTTCAATGGTTGAAGTAAGCATCGCAGAGTTGGAATCTTCACCATGATGAAAAAGGAGTTTTTCATCAGGAGACGATGAAGATGCTTGCATTTGCAAGAAATTAAGTGGGAACGCTGAGACATATTTCTAATACATTATGTGGAGGACATCTTGTTGATTATATATGATGTATCTTTTATTGACAAAGGTTAATAATTTCATTTCGATGAAAGACTTAGGCAAAACCCGAATATTTAGCATGAATGTCTATAGTGGATAGACTGTGACGCTAATATGGTTGTGCCAAACTTACATATATGAGATATTGAAGGAGTTCAATATAGAAACGACTAGAAACGGTTCTTGTCGCATGGAAAAGGAATTGAATCAAGATTCAAGTGTATCGACACTTGATAAGTGAAACAAGATTCAAGTGCTTTGACACTTGATGAGTGAAATCACGAGAATGTTTTGATCAATCATACCATGATATGTACACATCCAGATATGTCCTATGCTCTAAGTGTTATGAGCATATACCAGAATGAATCATAAAATGATCATTGGACGATAGTAAGGATATTCTTATGATCTTTTGGAAGAACTAAGAATATATTTGTGTAGAGGTGACAAACAATTACAAATAGTTCATTGTAAAGCGTTACATTGATACTAGTTTTGTCACAAGATAAAAACTAAGTTTATCTCAATTTAAACTATGAGTGGCACAATGAAATGGAAAGAAAGTTTCCATGATGGGTTTGGATGAAATCCATAGTTAAGACATTGTGACGAATACTACAACAAAAGGGCTAAGTATATGACTGCTATAGTAGCAGCAAAGGAGGGAACTTGTGTCAAGTAGTTTGTTATCAAACTAAGGTGTGGTTCGCAACGGGCTAACACTAAAGATATATTGTATGACAATAGTATCGATGTGTTTTAAACCCCAAGGAACTAAAGGTCTCACCGAAAGAACAAATTTATACAATGCCATCTCATTGGAGAATGAGTGATGCGTGAAGACGCAAAGACATGCAAATACACACGGACCTGAAAGTGTCAGATCCGTAGATTATGTTAACCACTTGCAATTGCGTATTCGGAACACCAAAAATCCATAGGTGTTCAATACACAAAGTTTTCAAACTAGATTATTGTCTCTAGTGCAAGTGGGAGACTGAAGGGAATATGCCCGAGAGGCAATAATAAAGTGGTTATTATCATATTCCTTATTTATGATAAATGTTTATTTTGCATGCTATAATTGTATTAATACGGAAACGTTAATACATGTGTGTTTAATAAACAAAAAGGAAGTTCCTAGTTATGCCTCTCTTATAAACTAGCTCGTTGATTAACTAGATGATCAAAGTTTCCTGATCATGGACATTGGATGTTGTTAATAACGAGGTCACAACATTAGTGTAATGATGTGATAAACATTCATCCGAAGTATAGCATTACGATCAAAGTCATTGAGTTTATGTTGCTATAACAACTTACGAAGTGATCCTAATCCTTAGACCATGAGATCATGTCAATCACTAACACCGAAAGAGTTTCTTGGTGACATCAAACGTCACACCGTAATTGGGTGATTATAAAGATGGCTTCAAAACTACTAAAGTGTTATGTTGAGACTCATGGATCAAGAGTGGAATTTGTTCATCCCGATGACGGATAGATATACTCTGGGCCCTCTCGGTGATATCACATTAATTAGCTTGCAAGCAAGTGATTTGATCACTAGAATGTTATATCACGGGAACGAGAAAAGAGTGCATGTCGGTAACGAGATCAAACTAGGTATGGAGATACCGATGATCGAATCTCGGACATGTAATATATCGTGAAACAAAGGGATTAAGATACTAGCGTAAAAGGTTCACACGATCACAGAAGTCATCGTTGAATGTGTGGGAGTCAGTATGGATCTCTAGGTCCCGCTACTGATTATTGATCGGAGAAGGGTCTCGATCATGTCCGCATTATTCGCGAACCGTAGGGTGACACACTTAAGGGATGCCGACACCATTCGGAGCAAATAATATGCTAGAAAAAGAAAAGGAAAGCGCAGGAATTTATTTCACTAGACACCAGAACTGTTTCGGTTGAAATTGTTGAAACTGGTTCTGCATGTGAAATGGAATACTAGCAAGGGGTTTTATGTGAATGTTTGTTAATTAAAGTAATTAACAAAATTCTGAATAAATAATTAAAAGAGTTTTATTTAAATGAGAGCTTGCATTAATTTTGGTGGAAAATTAATGCATGTGATTGGAATTGTGAGTGGAGAGGTTTTTATGTGAGTGGAGCTTCCACCACATGAATGAGGGAGAGGTGGGGGCACCCTCCATGGCCGGCGGCCATGTCCCCTTGGGATGCCCCCTCCCCTATAAAAGTACCCCCTCCTCTCACTTGTCTCACACACCTCCTCGCGAAGGATCTCTCTCCCCCCTTTAGAATTTCCCCATGGTCTCGGATCAGCGAGATACATGTTCCCGGTGGCTTTTTCTGGAAGGATTTGTTGCTTCCGCTGCTTCGCTGGAGCGAGGGCGCGGAGGTTGTCGGGGTACCCGTACGTGTGTGCGATCACGAATGCACCACTGCTTTGAGGTGCTAGACTTGATCGTGCTGGACCGGCTGGACCAGATGGACTTCATCACGATCTTGAGATCGACAAGCGTTCGTCTACATCATCCACCAGTACAACCTCGTTAATGCTATTCGGTCTTCGAGGGTATGTATTCTATGGATGTATATCCACCCGTTGCTTGTATCTAGTAGATAGATCTTGGTACATAGATGTTTCCATCGTAGGAAATTTCTTTGTTTTCTCTGCTGCGAACCCTACACCTATGACCTAAACAAACACAAAACAAGAGAGATCTATGCCGGGCTACCCCCATCAGAAGAATGTCTAGGGGGTAGACGATCTGAGGCCCGCACATCAGTGTTCCGTAGCAAACCGCGCTCCGGGGCATCGGAATACCTCAAGGACCTGCATGTGGCCCTAGCACATGCATGAAAGTGTGGTGTTATGTTGAAACATACAAAACCTACTAGTCTTCGGGTGCTTGCATGTGTCCCCCTCGCATACATGCGCTCTAACCTAGAAACGAAGGTTCTAGACTTGTATAAAGGGGAAACTCCCTGTTCCGGTGAAACCATGTAGGATACTGCCCCACCTTGTGAACCAACATGGTTTTACATCATCCTATGACCTAAACAAACACAAAACAAGAGAGAGCTATGCCGGTCTACCCCCATCAGAAGAATGTCTAGTAGGGTAGACGATCTGAGGACCGCATATCAGGGTTCCGTAGCAAACCGTGCTCCAGGGCATCGGAATACCTCAAGTACCTACATGTGGCCCTAGCACATGCATGAAAGTGTGGTGTTATGTTGAAACATACAAAACCTACTAGTCTCCGGGTGCTTGCATGTGTCCCCCTCTCATACATGCGCTCTAACCTAGAAGCGAAGGTTCTAGACTTGTATAAAGGGGAAACTCCCCGTTCTGGTGAAACCGGGTAGGATACTGCCCCACCTTGTGGACCAACATGGTTTTACATTATCCTATGACCTAAACAAACACAAAACAAGAGAGAGCTATTCCAGGCTACCCCCATCAGAATAATGTCTAGGGGGTAGACGATCCGAGGCCCGCACATCAGGGTTCCGCAGCAAACCGCGCTCCGGGGCATCGGAATACCTCAAGGACCTACATGTAGCCCTAGAAACATACAAAACCTACTAGTCTCCGGGTGCTTGCATGTGTCCCCCTCGCATGCATGCGCTCTAACCTAGAAGCGAAGGTTCTAGACTTGTATAAAGGGGAAACTCCCTGTTCCGGTGAAACCGGGTAGGATACTGCCCCACCTTGTGAACCAACATGGTTTTACATCATCCTATGACCTAAACAAACACAAAACAAGAGAGAGCTATGCCAGGCTACCCCCATCAGAAGAATGTCTAGGGGGGTAGACGATCTGAGGCCCGCACATCAGGGTTTCGTAGAAAACCGCGTTCCGGGGCATCGGAATACCTCAAGGACCTACATGTGGCCCTAGCACATGCATGAAAGTGTGGTGCTATGTTGAAACATACAAAACCTACTAGTCCGCGGGTGCTTGCATGTGTCCCCCCTCGCATGCATGCGCTCTAACCTAGAAGCGAAGGTTCTAGACTTGTATAAAGGGGAAACTCCCTGTTCCAATGAAACCGGATAGGATACTGCCCCACCTTGTGAACCAACATGGTTTCACATCATCCTATGACCTAAATAAACACAAAACAAGAGGGAGCTATGCCAGGCTACCCCCATCAGAAGAATGTCTAGGGGGGTAGACGATCCGAGGCCCGCACATCAGGGTTCCGCAGTAAACCGCGTTCCGGGGCATCGGAATACCTCAAGGACCTATATGTGGCCCTATCACATGCATGAAAGTGTGGTGCTATGTTGAAACATACAAAACCTACTAGTCTCCGGGTGCTTGCATGTGTCCCCCCTCGCAAGCATGCGCTCTAACCTGGAAAAGAAGGTTCTAAACTTGTATAAGGGGAAAACTCCCTGTTCTGGTGAAACCGTGTAGGATAGTGCGCCACCTTGTGTACCAACATGGTTTTACATCATCCTATGACCTAAACAAACACAAAACAAGAGAGAGCTATGTCGGGCTAGCCCCATCAGAAGAATGTCTAGGGGGGTAGACGATCCGAGGCCCGCACATCAGTGACATGGTTATACCTTACGGGTACATGATCTCAGCATATCTGGTCCAGCCCAAGGAAGGCCCACAGCAACTATACGCCGGCCCATGAAGATTTTCGGGTGGCCAAGGCCCATGATGCTTTTCGGATCCTTCGAGAGCAAGACTAGAGTAGATAGGAAATTCAAAGGGGTAAAACCCTAGAACCTGTAACCGACTAGGTCTATGCCCGGGACCTGCCTGAGTCTATATAAAGGCTAGGAGGGCACGACCTAGATCTTCTCCTCATACTTTCGCATACACACCTCCACGCCAGATTGCATCTACGCACCCCTGTAACCTTCGGTTCCGCCGTAATCAAGAGCAGACAAGCAGGAGTAGGGTTTTCCCTCCGGGGGCCTGAACCTGGGTAAACCTCGTGTCCCCGTGTTGCTTGTTTGCTAACAGTTCCGCGATCTCCAGCATCCCCATCTTCTCCAAAACCCAAGTCCATAACAATGGGCATTGATGAGATCAAACCTCGTCAATTGGTGCCGTCTGTGGGAACTGGGGACGCTGACTATGCGATCGTGACGGTCCCAACCCGATCGATCTACAACTCTGCGGCGACGGAGAGTCACCTCCTCTTTGGTGCTTTCGACTTCACCGCCCACTCACCGGCCACCATGAAGGACTTCGAGCCCGTAGGCGACGGACTCGAAATCCTGTTCGGGAGCTTATGCTTCCAGGTGGGGCAAACTGGCACCCTCCGCCTCCCTGAGCGGGTGCCCCTACCATCAATCAGGCCCGCTTCAGGGACCCCACACCCTGTGCTACGCACAACATCATCAAAAGATGATTCCTACGACAGCAGCAGCTGCAACTCCGATCTGTGCGATCCGCCATCGGATGAAGGGACCTACGGTTTCGGATCTGAAAGCTGCGGCAGCAGCGGACCAATCTACGAGCGCTACCAATGCGCCGTAGTCATCCAGGGCGACGTGGATCAACAAACACCCAACCCGCCGCCCAACCCGACATCTAACCCGCCAGATCGAAACAACAGGAACAGAAGAAGCCAATCCCCCCCACCCGAAGGGGACAACAACAGCCATGTCATCCGCCTTAGCAAAGAAGGATGGGCCCAGGCACGCAACGCCGTGGCGGGCAACATAGTCCTGCCTGCAGACTCCTCCCGGGATCTGCTGATGGCCTACCATATGCTCCTGATCGAGGAGCAGAAGAAGCAGGTCAAAATGCAGGAGGTGCTTGACAAACGCAAGCAAGCAGGCTCAGAGTCCAGCGCGCGACGAGTCGCGCTCTCTGCCATGGGCATCGGATCCAGCTCGAACGGCAACCAAGGCAACAAGCACCGCTCTCGGATGGAGAACATGGATCCCAAGGAGCGCCGTGAGGTGACCCAAACCCTCCACACATCCTTCATGGAGATGGACGCCGACGACAACGTCATCCCGAAAACGCTGCAGGCTGCGATCATGGCAGCCACTGCGTACCTCGCGGCCCACCCACCTCCAGAGGGGGACCCGAAAAGAGCCATGCACAAGTACGCACTTACCGGACTCGGACTCGTCGGAGCCGCGCTCCACCAGGAAGCTCCTACGGAGCCGAAGAAGAAAGCTCCGGTCAGGTTCGACCGCAGCCCCACCCCTTCATCTGAAGAAGAAGACCATGACCTTCCTCGAAGGAAGAAGAGTTCGTGCCATCACAACCGCGACTACAACGCCAGAGACGCACTCACACAGCGCAAAATCGACAAAGCGTGAGCCAAGCGCGCATGCTCGTCTGAATCCGAGATGGACGAAGATGAAGGAGAACTCTGCGGGCCCCGATGCTTTAGCAGATCTGTTCGACGAACAAAGATGCCGCGAAATTTCAAACTTCCTTTGGATACTCCGAAGTTCGATGGCACACATGACCCAAAGGCATGGCTCAGCGACCACTTGTCATCCGTCAAACTGCACGGTGGAAACAAAGAGACCGCCATGCAATGCCTTCAGCTGCAGCTGACAGGCGCAGCCCGGATCTGGCTTAGCGGCCTATCTTCAGGGTCCATCCGAAGTTGGGAGGAGCTAGCTTACAGCTTCATCAGAAACTTCAAAGGCACCAGCAAGAGGCCCGCCTCAATCGAGGAGTTGCGGGCCTGCACCCAACAAACGGGCGAATCCATTCGCTCGTACATACTACGCTGGTCCAACACCAAGAACTCCACAGCGCACATCTCCGAAGAAAGGGCCATCGACGCCTTCAGGGACGGCGTCAAGCACCAAGACTTCAAGGAGGAACTCGGGCGCGTCAAGCCCAAAACACTCGACCACCTCATGGACATCGCCAACAGGTGGGCTGACAGCGAAGATTCCATCCACCGAGCACAATCGGAAGAAGAGGACGACTACGGCCGACGACGAGACCGCTGTAGCAAGAGAAGATCACGCGTCTACGACGATCGCGATGGACCCGACATGGTCGCGGCCGGCTACGCCGATCGCCGCAACGACGCCACCCGCAACAGCGGAGGATACCGCGGAGGAAACTTCCGCGATGGAGGGCGCCCAGCACAGTCGTGGCAGCGCCGCGACCGCGATAACGGACCCTCAGCATACGAAAAACTTTCGGGTCCATGCACCATCCACTTCTACATCGACAAGCAGGATGGCAAGAAGAAGGCAAGCCACATGCTCAAGGACTGCCGCGAGTTCTAGAAACTCAGCGAAAGCATGGTCCAGATGAGGCAGCAAGCTCCACTTCCTGGATTCGGGAACGCACCCGCACCAGGTGAGATAGCGCATGGAGCTCCTCCACCACCACCTATAGGAGGCCCGAACCAACCAGTCACACCAGCACAGAACAACGCTGGGAACGGGTATCCCCCGCCGAAAGGAGCACTGATGATCCAGAAGGGGCGCCCCACGAATAGAGTGCAGAAGAAAATCACCCGTCAGATCAACCTGGCCGTGGCAACTCCACCCGCCATCCCTGAGTACCTCAGCGGATCGGAGTCCTACATCACGTTCAGTCGTTCGGATCACCCTTGCCAGATCCCTCGCCCAGGTCATGCTGCCCTGGTGCTGGAGGCGCAGATCGGAGGTTTCGAGATGAGCCACATCTTCATGGACGGCGGCAGCGGCATCAACCTGATGTTCGCAAGTACTCTAGCAGTAATGCGGATCCCGCAGTGCAGCCTGGAACAGTCAGACACAACGTTCCACGACATCGTCCCAAGAAAGGGCATATTCCCCCGTGAGCTGAATATGGCTCGACGTCATCTTCGGCAAGCCGAACAACTTCCGACTCGAGAGGCTCGAGTTCGAAGTGGTGGACTGGCCATCACAGTACCACGCCATCCTCGGGCGTGTAGCATTCGCAAGATTCTTGGTTGTCCCACATTACGCATACTTGCTACTCAAGATGCCAGGACCAAAGGGCGTCATCATAGTCCACGGGAGCTTCACCCGATCGGACCAATGTGACAGGGACTTCAACAGAATCTCCCAATCATTCGGCATGCAGGAGGAGCTCGTAAGGCTCCATGAGGTGACGTACAATGGGGCACCCCCAGTCGCATGACAAAAAGCACCTGACATGTCCTTCGACTCCACCGTCAACACAAAGAAGGTGCAGGTCCATCCGACGGATGCCTCCAAGACAGCGTTGATCGCCAACGACCTCAGCCCCGTATAGGAAGGCGCGCTCGTCGAATTCGTCCGTGAGCGCTGGGAAATCTTCGCCTGGTGTCCTGCGGACATGCCAGGAGTTCCCAGGGAATTCGCCGAGCACACACTCAACGTCTTTCCAGACACCAAACCCGTCAAGCAGTCCGTCCGGAGACTGTCCGAGCCACGGGCCAAAGCCATCGGGAAGGAAATAAATAGGCTACTCGCTGCAGACTTCATCAGGGTGATCAAAGAAAGCGAATGGCTCATAAATACAGTGATGGTTCCCAAGAAGGACACAGATATCCTGCGGATGTGCGTGGACTTCACGTCGCTGAACAAGCACTGCCCAAAGGACCACTTCCCTCTTCCTCGGATCGACCAGATCATCGATTCGACTGCAGGATGCGAGAAACTCTCCTTCCTCGACGCCTATTCAGGCTACAACCAGATTCGACTCAAGGTCGAAGATCAAGAGAAAACGGCGTTTATCACACCGTTCGGAGTGTTCTGCTACAACACAATGCCCTTCGGGCTAAAGAACACAGGTGCCACGTACCAGCGATGCATGCAGGCATGCCTGAAGGACCAGATCGGTCGCAACGTCCAAGTCTATGTCGACGACATAGTCATCAAAACCAGGGAGGCGAAAACGCTCATCGACGATCTCCGCGAGACGTTCGATAATCTCGACCGCTACAGGATCAAGCTCAACCCCAAAAAGTGCGCCTTTGGCGTCCCATCAGGACAGCTCCTTGGTTACTTCATCTCCCAGCGAGGGATCGAGACGAACCCGAAGAAAATCCGGGCCATCATGGCGATGGAAAAGCCGAAAAACCTCAAGGTTGTCCAGCAGCTCGCTAGACGAATAGCGGCATTGAGCAGATTCATCAGCCGCATGGGAGAGAAGGCCCTGCCATTCTACCAGCTGCTACGCAAGGCAGATAAATTCAAGTGGACGCCCGAAGCCGATGATGCATTCAAAAGTCTCAAACAGCTACTCTCCACCTCGCCCGTTTTGGTCACGCCAAAGGAACGCGAGCCTCTGCTGCTGTACATAGCAACCACACACCAGGTGGTCAGCACCGTGCTAGTGGTCGAACGACCCGAAGAAGGCAAGACCCATGGGGTCCAACGCCCAATCTACTACCTCAGCGAGGTATTGACGCCAACAAAACAAAGGTACCCTCACTACCAAAAACTCGCCTACGGTGTGTTCATGACGGCTCGTCGGTTGAGCCATTACTTCCAGTGGCACCAGGTGATGATCGTCAACGAAGCACCCCTGAACAGCATCCTGAATAACCCAGAGGCCACTGGACGCGTGGCCCTATGGGGCATCGAGTTGTCACCCCTGGACATCGTCTACGAGAAGCGACTCGCAATCAAGTCTCAAGTCCTCCCGGACTTCCTTGTACACTGGATGGAGCTGCAGCTGCCAGACACCCCAGACATGTCGCAATCATGGACGATGCACTTCGACGGCTCCAAGCGTGAAGCCGGAGCAGGAGCCGGGGTCATACTGACCTCCCCGCAAGGCGACAAGATGAAGTACGTCCTTCGGATGAAATTTCGAACTTCCAACAATGAGGCCAAATACGAAGCCCTCATCCACGGCATGAGGATGGCAAAGATCTGCGGCGCAACGCGCCTGGTCATCTACGGTGACTCCAACCTAGTCGTCCAACAAACGATGAACGAGTGCGACGCACATGCCGAAAACATGATCGCGTACCGCGCGCTCTACAACGCACTCGAAGGAGAATTTGACGGCTGCGAGCTTCAGCACGTTGGAAGAGAAAGCAACGAGGAGGCCGATAGACTCGCCAACATCGGCTCCACTTGCACAAAGGTGGCACCAGGTGTGTTCCTCGAATAGATCTGCGTGCCATCCATCAAGCGGAAATTCCCAAAGGGATCACCCGAAGAAGCAGAACACTCGGGGGCTACGCTACCCGAAGGACATGAAGGACCCGAGAAACTGGACACAGAGGTCGCTATGGTCAACCTGATGCAGGTCATGGCAGTCGAAGAAACCTGGACGCGACCGTACCTCCAGTTCTTGATAAACGGAGAACTGCCTGATAGCCCGACGGATGCCCGGCGCATATCTCGTCGGTCAAAAGACTTCACCATCATCAATGGCGAGCTATACAAGCGCAGTATTACGGGTGTACTACAAAGGTGCGTCACCATCAGTGATGGGAAAACCATCCTCCAAGACATCCACAAGGGCATCTGCGGCCATCTCGCAAGCAGCCGCTCCCTTGTTGCCAAAGCTCTACGAGCTGGATTCTACTGGCCAACGGCCATGAGCGATGCAGAGGACATCGTCTGAAGATGCAAGGGGTGCCAAAGGTTCGCCGACAAACCACACACACCCGGGTCAGAGCTCAGACCCATACCTATAGCTTGGCCCTTTGCTAAATGGGGCCTCGACATGATCGGCAAACTGCCAAAGTCCTCGAAAGGGGGGCACGTCTACCTCCTGGTCGCAGTCGACAAATTCACCAAGTGGGTCGAAGCCATGCCGGTCACCAACCAAAAGGGCAAGAACGCCGTCAAGTTCTTTGAATCCATTGTCTACAGGTTCGGCATACCGCACAACATCATCACCGATAATGGATCGAACTTCATCTCCAAAGAATTCCAAGACTTCTGCGAAGGCCTCGGGATCAACATCACATACGCCTCAGTGGCTCATCCACAAACGAATGGGCAGGTAGAAAAGGCCAACGGCCTAATCGGCGCTGGCATCAAGAAGCGTCTCATGAGCCCACTCGAGCGAAAGGCCGGAGCCTGGACGGAAGAGCTACCATCCGTCCTATGGAGCTTGCGCACCACGCCAAACAGCTCCACCGGCTACACACCGTTCTTCATGGTGCATGGATCCGAAGCCGTGCTACCAGACGAAGTACGCCACCAGGCCCCCCGGGTCGTCGCTTACAGCAAAGCCGAATCCACGGCTGCACTCGAAGATGCCGTCGACACACTCGACGAGGCAAGAGACGTAGCAGCAGCTCGATCAGCGGTGTACCAGCAGAGTCTCCGCAACTACCACAGCCGCCGGCTGCGCCCAAGGTCCTTCGTCGAAGGAGACCTTGTCTTGCGACTCAAGCAAGAGCGACCGAAGAAATTCGAGTCACCATGGGAAGGACCCTACATCATCACCGAAGTCATCCCAGGTGGCGCCTATCGCCACAAGCACGTGGAGTCTGGAGTCGCATACTCCAACCCATGGAACATCGCACACTTGCGACGATTCTACCCCTAGCTACCTACCCTTTACTTTCAATAAGGCTTTTTCAGCCAAGGCTACTCAGCCGAACAATGTACTTCCTCCATTACGATATAAATAAAGCTAAGTGTCTCGCCCCAAAATTTCGTTCGCTATTCATGCTACAAACGCACTCGGGGGCTCCCCCCACCTCACGATTTCATCGACTGAGGATAACACGTGTATACCTGAGTAGCTGATAACGTCAGGCTAACGAAAAGGACACGTACTCAAACAAAGCACTGCGTGCTCAAACAACAACAAAACCTTTATAACAAAGGGCACAACATGCCCAGTCGAAATATACAAATTTTACATCTATCTCTTTTTCAGGTACTACCTATTCTGAAGAATAACTTGAGCACGCTGCTCAAACAAATCTACGACCTGTTCGGCATACTGCCTTACAGCCGCATAATGCGTACGCATATCCCACTCGCCACCATCCGTCCGAAGAGGTGGCCCAGCCGCTACAACAGATAGATCTACATCTGGGCGATGCAGCCTCACAAGGGACATCGCAGCCTTCACCCCTGCAACGAGCTGCTGCCTCACCAATTCCTGGACACGAGTCAAGCTCCGAAATCTAGATAGAAGACCAGACAGGGTTGTTGGTGCAGCATCCAGGGGAAACATCACATGCAGAATCGACGAGAGTGAAGTCTGCACTTGACGAAGCACCCGCGACACTTGGTGAACGCGATCCTGCACCGTTGCCAGAGCCATGGCACGGTCACGATCCATCCAGAAGAACCCGCCGGCTTCCATGTCCTGTTGAGTCAAACAATTGACCCGAACAGCAACACGCTCTTTGTCCTCCCTTGGAGCAAGGTTAGCACCTGCGATACTCGCACAAAAGTAAGATGCAAGGCCAGAAAGCGCATCCGAAGAAATGAGCAGCAGCTCGAAAAAACATACACTGAATCTGCTCAGACAGTCGAAGCAATTCCGCAATCAAGTACTCCTCTCTGGCCGAACCGCTATCCGCCTTGGACTTCCAAACGTCGGCATGGCCACGCACCCCAAGCAACTCCTTCTCAAGACTACGAACACGGTCTCGAAGGAAAGCAAGCTCCGACGAATCATCCAAGGATGGCCGCAGCCGCGCGGCAGGCGAGGTGTCAACGGGATCAACACCCGAAGGACCCTAGAGCAGCAGAAAGGCAAAATACATGAACACTCAGACGGAGGAGAACACAACTCAACAAATTCATTAAGTGCATAAAAGGCCACTACATGGCACAGGGATTTGTTCATCAACATAATTACAACAAAAGAAGACTACAGCTATCCTACAGCTACAACACCTAAGATGCGGCACCCTGAGTAGCCTCGGAGCCGGACTGCCTCGCCTTGGCTTCCCCCTGCTGCCGTAGCGCGTACTCGGCAAGCAGATCAATCAGCTTTGGCCCATATCGCTTACAGCGGGCAGAATAAGTAGCGAAGGCTACCTCGGATCCATCCGCAGCCGTCGGCATCCGGGAGGTGATCTGGGGAAGGTCCAGCTCCGCTCCAGCCGCCAAAGCTATCGCTAGCCCGACAAATGCGCCGATGCCCTTCTGCTTGCGCTTGTACGCCGCAGGTGCTTCGGCTGACAGTGCCTCCACCAAGGCGTCAACATCATCAAGGGCCGCGCCCTTGGGGACAAGCTCCTTGTAGAAGCGGCCAAGGACCTCCTTGGCCTTGGCGAGTGAGTTGACGACGGTGCTGCAGCGATCTTCGACCGCTGCAGTAGCATCATCTAGAGCACTCCCGTGCTCCAGAGCACCGCGGTCAAACTCTATGCCCGCGGCATCTGAGACAAAAAAAAGAAGGAATGAACAAATCATCAAAGAAGAAAGGCAAGAAAACCAAAAAAGATGCAAGTGAAGATACTCACCCGAAACAGCCTTGGCAGCCGCCATGAGCTTGCCAGCCACCTCTCTTTCACGCGCAGTCGCAGCAGTGGCAAGCTGCTCCTCGCGGTCTATGGCCTCCCGCTGCAGGCGCTCCTTAGCCTCGGCCGTAGTAGCCAGCTCCAGCTCGAGGCGCTCCTTCGCACCAACGGCGACCTCGTCTTTCTTCTCTGCTTGACCGAGGCTCCTTTTGAGAGCATCAATCTCACGAAGGGAGGTGTTATGCTCCTCTGCATTCAGAATATACAAGCATCAGATAGCAGGACACGAGTACACGAAGAAGCAAACGTAAAAGGCATAACAGCACCTTGCAGCTGTCTGAGGCTGGCCTCCAGCACCAGGTGCTCCTGCACCAGTCGCTTGGCATCCTGCACAAAAGGCTGTAGGAAGAAGACCTACTAGTCAGGAAAAGGACTCGGGGGCTACACCCAACAGAAAAGAACAGAAGCAAAATACACACACGAAAACGCTCGGGGGCTCCCCCCGAGACTCGAAAGAAGAACAAAACAAGAAAAATCTTTTACAGATGCTCGGGGGCTCCCCTGTGGCAGGAGACGGAAATACTTACATGATCCGAGGGCGACGTCGAAGGTCCGCTAGCAAAATTCTAAGGCGCAACCACCTAAACCTGCTGCGGAGAAGGGACCGGCGCAGCACCCTCAGAGGTAGCCACCATCCGAGGAGGAGGGGACACAACTTTCGACTCCCCATCATCTCCCGAGCACCATCACGGAGGAATCGTTGGAAGTGTGCCTGCACAAGGACAAATTAGCACAAGTACAAAGTCAACAGCGAAGAAAAAGCAGTACAGAGGAAACTTATGAGTCCAGCGAGCTCAGGTTGAAGACAGGAGGGGTCCTTCTCTCTTCTCCTCTTTCTTCTCTTCCTTCTTTTCTTCCTTCTTCCGCTTCGCTGGCGGGTGCGGCGCTACAGCCCGCACGGGAAGAGCAGGAATAGGAGAGGAAGAGCCTCCATGCCCGTCACTATGACGCTCAAGACACGAAGGGTTCCTAGGAGTCGAAGGAGTCGAAGCATCAGAAGACTCGCTGGAGATCCGCGATCGTTTGCGAGTGTGGTCCTCGCTTGACTTGTTGGACTCTTCAGCCGGAGAACGCGCCGATGGTAGCTCGGACATGGAATCCACCACTTCATTATCTGGAGCATCCGGATATACTTTGGGTAGTGGAGGCGACATACCCGGCACTTTGAAGCTCTGCACAAGAGAAGAACAATTTGTTAGCAAACAAACACAAAACAATGCAGTCTAAAAATAGCGCTACACGCACGGATCTACACCTGTGGAACAGGAAGCGAAGAAGAAAACGGAGGAGTCAGCGACTTCCCCGGGATATCCTCTCCAGCCTTGAACTTCAGCAGCGAACGAAGGGCCCTGTCGAGATCTCCCTGGGAGAATTTCTCAGTCGAAACCCTCGTTGGATCACGCCGGCCAGCATAAAGGAACATTGGCTGCGCCCTAGCCTGGAGTGGTTGCACCCGACGCTCGAGAAAAGTGCGGATGATATCCACACCGTTCACTTCCCTGTCCGGAATCAACTAGAGATCCTCCACCCGACGATAGAGAGCCTCTATCTCCGCCACCTCGCCATCCAAGATCTTGTTTTTCCAAGACCTTTTCGGTTCGATCTTTTGGAAGGGGTCGAAAGGAACAAGACCAAAATCCTACCCAGGCACTACGGAGTCGCGGATATAAAACCATCGCCTCCGCCAGTACTGGACAGATTCGGACATGGAAAAAGAAAAGAAAAGCAGATTGGGCTTGATGGAGATGATGAAACCCCCAATGCGATAAACACCATCCGAACCGGATTGCCTCTTCACGGAATAAAGTTTCCGGAAGAGGCCAAAGTGCGGCTGAATACCGAGCCAGCACTCGCAGAAAGTGATAAAAGAAGTAATGTGAAGAAGAGAATTGGGGGAAAGATGGTGCAATTGGACACCGTACAGAAAAAGCAGTCCACGAAGGAAGTCGTGGACTGGGAAGGAAAATCCGCGAATGACAAAGGCAAGGAACATAACCCGATCCCCAAACGGGGGGACGGGGGATTACCTCATTGCCTGGGAGTTTGACGGCCTCCCTATCCTGCGGGATTAGGCCCCGCTCGCGAAGCTTGTGGAGATCACTCTCCCGCGTCTCCGATCGCCGCCAGCCACCGTCGGTGACACGGGTAGCGGCGTCACTTTTCTTTCCTCCAACGGCGAGAGCGCAGGAAGGAAGAAGGAAATGTGAAGGGATATTCCAGCGCGCAGCAAGAGCTCTCAGAACACAGGGAAGCAGTGAAAGCAAGAATAGATGCGGTGAAAACAAACTGAAGTTTTCCCCAAGGATTATAACGACGAAGATGACGCATGGCAACCGCCCATCAAGAAGACCTAACGCCAATGGCAGGATATGGCCATACACGTGTCAGCATCGCAAGGAACCGTCGCTAACACGCCGTCCACTACGCGCGGAAATCGAGGCGACGCCGTAATTATCTCCACGCCGCGCGTGACCGGTCAATTCAAGGTCAGACAGTGGGACCCATGTTCGTCCAATCAAGTCATCTCTGGCGCCACCTTGTGTACCAACATGGTTTTACATCATCCTATGACCTAAACAAACACAAAACAAGAGAGAGCTATGTCGGGCTAGCCCCATCAGAAGAATGTCTAGGGGGGTAGACGATCCGAGGCCCGCACATCAGTGACATGGTTATACCCCACGGGTACATGATCTCAGCATACCTGGTCCAGCCCAAGGAAGGCCCACGGCAACTATACACCGGCCCATGAAGATTTTCGGGTGGCCAAGGCCCATGACGCTTTTCGGATCCTTGGAGAGCAAGACAAGAGTAGATAGGAAATTCAAAGGGGTAAAACCCTAGAATCTGTAACCGACTAGGTCTATGCCCGGGACCTGCCTGAGTCTATATAAAGGCTAGGAGGGCACGACCTAGATCTTCTCCTCATACTTTCGCATACACACCTCCACGCCAGATTGCATCTGCGCACCCCTGTAACCTTCGGTTCCGCCGTAATCAAGAGCAGACAAGCAGGAGTAGGGTTTTCCCTCCGGGGGACTAAACCTGGGTAAACCTCGTGTCCCTGTGTTGCTTGTTTGCTAACCGTTCCGCGATCTCCAGCATCCCCATCTTCTCCAAAACCCAAGTCCATAACAATGGGCATTGATGAGATCAAACCTCGTCAATCAGGGTTCCGCAGCAAACCGCGCTCCGGGGCATCGAAATACCTCAAGGACCTGCATGTGGCCCTAGCACATGCATGAAAGTGTGGTGCTATGTTGAAACATACAAAACCTACTAGTCTTCGGGTGCTTGCATGTGTCCCCCATCGCTGCTCGGGACCGCCGCCGTCGTGCTGCTCCGGATCGCCGCTGCCAATGCCTTTCCTCCCCTGACTCGACCTCCACTGCCCGATGGCTCCCGGGTAAGCACCCGCCGCCGCCCTGCTCGGCCCACCACCCCGTATCTAGGGACGCCCACTCTGGCCTCTACTCCGGCTGGCCGTGGCCCTGCTCCTGCGTCGACCTCTCCTCTCCCTGCCGCGTCGACCACTCTGCCCGTGCCGCAAACTCCCCGCTGGACCAGGAGCTACACCACCAAGGGCCACCACTAGGAAGAGAACCAGGAGCTCCACGATGGTGATTTGCTAGATTTTTTCTATTGGATTAATTCATGCAGATTTGCTTGAACTAGAAACATCAGATGTGCATGTATTTATTTGCTTGAACTAGCTGTTTATTTGAAAGCAAATCTATGGAGTATATTTGAAAGCCAATGACATGAGATTTTGTCCCCTACCAATCTTCTATATTTGAAAGAAAATCTTTGGAGTATCCTACCAATGACATGAGAGTTTAAGTACTGATTATTTGAAAGAAATGTCAGATGTGCATGCGTTTATTTGCTTGAACTAGCTGTACCTATTGTATTAACATATGTACAATAGCATTGCATTTACCTTGACAAAAAAATCATTGGTGTTCAAATTTCTTATTTCAAAATGCAGCTCTGCTTTGTCGAGGCAATGCTTTGAGTTTGACACTAGGACCGGTGTCGCAGGGCTTCTTGAAGGAGCATCTCAGATATTTCTCGACGATTAGATCACGCTTCAAGGGTAAAATTCATTCACGTCTCTTGTAATGAATGTGGGTAGGTTTATTTCTGGTCTAGATAACCAAGTCAGTCACATTACCGAGGCGTCTCCTGTTCGGAAGGGTTACACAAATAAATATGCATTAAATTGCATATTTATAGCCGTAACTCTTTCGGATTGTCCATGTTTTTGGAAAACCCGAGGATGTGTAGATTGGGTATGTTTTCCATGCTTTGCTCTGCTCCGAGACCGGATTTCGGTGGCGCCTCCCCGTTGTTCTCCGGAAACACATCCTCTCGGCTTTTTTGCCGAAAAGTGTATCCGGAGAACAGTGGGGAGGTGCTTCCGAAATTCTGTCTCGGCTCACGGTATAGCATGGAGAACATAACCAATCTACACATCTTCGGGTGGGATTAGGTCCTTTACCTATTAGATATATATATATATATATATGGATGCATGCCGTAAAACATGATTTTGCTCGAATTAAATGGACTAGAAATTTGTAAATTAAATACATTATATGATTGTTTTGGTACTTCTTAGAGGATGGAGAATCGTCGTGCCTGGATGTACAATGGCCGACTCAGTCAAGCGAAAATGACCACATAACTCTGTCATAACAAGAATCGATTGACAAAGACACAAGTGGGTGAACACCTTTGCAAAACTGGGTTCATGCCAATGTACACCACTTGGGATTTCCATGGCGAGTAAAAATCAAAATGTGCGAGAAATGATGTTGATGAGGCAGAGCACACAAAGTCATGGCATGGGAGAATTTGATACTGGGATTGGCCGATGCATGGATGACTTCCGCAATGCGGTTGCGCCTGAAGATCCAGATGTAGGGGATACATAGGAGGAGGCGGAGCAAAGCACAAATAAGTACTATGATACTTTGTTTTCCAACCAGAAACCCTTCATGCTAACACTAAGGTGACCCGACTTGATGCCACTGCACGTCTAATGACCTTCAAGAGCGACCGAAACTTGAGTAGAGATGGTTTTGATGATCTCTTGGTCATTGTTGGGAGTCTTATGCCGCAAGGTCAGTTGTTGCCGAAG
Source organism: Avena sativa (assembly GCA_916181665.1). NCBI lineage: Eukaryota > Viridiplantae > Streptophyta > Magnoliopsida > Poales > Poaceae > Avena > Avena sativa. The sequence goes on along the minus strand of OV702295.1, from coordinate 52,960,188 downwards.
ACCATGTACGAGGTGAAAAAATCCTCTCTGGACTTAAGATGACATATGAGCAGATAGACGCTTGTCCAAAGCGATGCATGTTATTTAGGAAAGAACATGAGAAAGCAAAATATTGTGTCAAGTGCAAATCATCTAGGTATATGGAGGTTAACACTGGTGATGGTCAGAAGCGCCAGACTGGGGTTGCCCAAAAGATCCTTCGGTATCTTCCATTCATACCAAGGATCCAATGGCTCTTTATGAACGTGGAAACTGCCCAACAGATGAGATGGCCCACACTAGGCAAAAGAAGTAATCCACAAAAGATGATACATCCATCAGATGGTTCAGCATGGAAGAACTTCGCTAAAAAGTACCCCAAGGAAGCGGGCAATGAGAGGAGTGTAGAAATTGGGATATCAACTAATGGGTTCAATCCCTTTGGTATGATGGCTGCAACATATAGTTGTTGGACCGTGTTTGTTATTCCCATGAATCTCCCCCCGGTATCTGCATGCAAAGACAAGACATGTTCGTGTCAATGATCATCCCAGGGCCAAAATACCCAGGGTAGAATAGGAGCGTGTACATGGAACCCCTGGTGGATGATCTGTTTGATGCGTGGAAGGATGGGGTGCAGACATACGATGCCGTAAAAAAAGCACTTTGATATGTATGTTTGGTACCACACATCCCTGCATGGCCTACCAGCACGTGCTTTGTTCTGCGGCTGGAGTACACATGGGAAGTGGCCTTGTCCACAGTGCAGACAAGCAGTGACTTTCTAGTGGCTCGACAAGGGTGGCAAGTACTGTTGCTTTGACAAACATCGACCCTTCCGTGAACCAGATCATGAATTAAGGGGAGACATAGTTAGTTTCAAAAAAGGCGTTGTTGTCCATGCTCCGAAACCACATTTGATGACTGCTGTACAAATCAAGGCCGAGTTAGATGCTCTCATTCCCAATGCCAATGGGACTGGTTTTGAGGGGTATGGGGAGACACACCAGTGGACGCACATTCCATCATTATGGAAACTCCCTTACTTTCAGGATCTTGAACTTCCGCATAACATTGATGTCATGCACACTGAAAAGAATATCTCTGAGGCCCTCTAGAGCACAATAATGGAGACTGAGAAGACGAAGGATAACATCAAGGATAGAATTGATCAAGAACGTTGGTGCCAAAGGACAGATTTAAATATGAAGTCTCTAGGAGTCAGATCCAAAGGATGGCATAAGCCACAGGCCCCGTTCAGCCCTACAAGGCCCCAGAGGAGAGAAATATTCCAGTGGATACTAGATATCTTGTTCTTCACTGATGGGTACGCAGCTAGCTGGCAAAGGGGAGTGAATATGGATACATTGCGAGTAGGGGGCTGAAGAGTCATGACTATCATGTATGGATTGAGCGAATAATTCCGGTGATGATTCGAGGTTATGTCGAAGAAAAAATTTGGCGAGTGCTCGCTGAGTTGAGCTATTTCTTCCGCTAGCTTTGTGCTAAAGAATTAGACCGTGAAGTGGTTGACAAGCTACATGAACAAGCACCCGAGTTGATTTGCAAACTTGAGAAGATATTTTCGCCTGGTTTCTTTAATCCGATGCAACCTATGATCTTGCATCTCGCTGAAGAGGCTAAAAAGGGGGGCCCTGTGCAGTTTCTTTGTCAGTATCCACCCGAGAGAGAGAGACAAAGCATCTTCGTGCCAAGTGTGGCAATAAATGCAAGATCGAAGCATCGATAGCCGAGGCATACCTCAACGAGGAGGAGTCAAACTTCACGACAAAATACTATGATGAAAATATTCGCACCTTGCATAATCCACTCGTTCATTACAATGCCGCCAACCCCCAATATTTACTTGAACTTAGCATCTACACATCCTCTGGTGGCAAAGCTAGTGGCTGATAGCACAAGTCGCTAAAGTATGGCGAATGGTCGACTATTCACTTGTATATCTTGACCAACACGCCTGAAGTGAAGACATACATCGTGTAAGTGCTCACTTAATTGTTTTAGCTATATGTTGGTAGCTTGTGTCTAACTCTTCCCCTTCTCATTGCCATAGAGAATTCACTTGGCTATATTGGAAGTGGACAAGTCCTCCTACCGATGCCGAAGCTTTACAGCTTTTCCGTAATGGATGTGATGGCGGATTCGTTGGCTGGTTTGGGGAAAAGGTAGTTTTTGCATCTAACCTGGCTTCTAGTGCTGACATTATAAGAAGTAGAACTTGTACTACAACCAATACATCAAACTTCTCCTAATTCTTCCAATATAGGGACGAACATATGTTGGAATGAGGCCTGATTTGAAACCAATCGCCAAAGGTTTTAGGTATTCTGTCAAGACATTACATGTTTATGACGTGAATGGGTACCGCTTCCATACCCATTCACACACCATGAATCGGGCCAACCGGAAGACAATAAATAGTGGAGTCATGGTTGAAGGGGAGGATAAACTTCATTACTATGGAAGGGTCGAGAAAATATACCAGCTTGATAACGGATCTAGTTACAAGCATCAACCAGTTATATTCAAATACCATTGGTTTGAACCTGCCAAAGTGAGACGAAAACCTGATATTGGGTGGGTCGAAGTTGCACGAGACTCGGTTTATGCGGGAGATGATGTCTATATTTTGGCTTGTCAAGCCACACAAGTTTTTTTATCTCCCGTACCCGTGCAAAAACCCGAAGAAACGTCTACAAGCATGGGATTTTGTCTTCACAACACCGAAGCATGGTAAAATACACCCCCCCAAACAAAGATGATTACCACCGCATATATCCCAAGACTTATGAGGGAGAGTTTTACCAAGAAGAAGGCCTCCCAGGGGAATTCACTATTGAAATGTCGATTGATGAGGATATGGACACCGCCGTAGAGGAAGAAGATGAGGGCATGTCAGTAGACAATTCACAAGATGAAATTGAGGTGGTGGAGAACCCACAAGACCTGGAATTACTTGAGAGGTTCCGCAAAGGGCTTGACCTTACTGATCCGAAAGGTCCACCTGCAGGCTTCACAAATCAATGGTGGCAACTACGTGATTGCGATGATGACGATGATCCAACATATGATCCCAATGTTGAAGACATAGGCTACGAAACTTAGTCTATTTGTAGCAACAACTCTATGTACTCGTTATTGTAAACTTAGCTTATTTTTAGCAACAACTCTATGTCTCCGTGATTGTAAAATTAGCCTATTTTGTAATAACTCTTGTTGTACAATTAGCAACCTATGTACTCGTGGTTGTACAATTAGCCTATTTTTTAATAACTCTATGATGCATATGCTTACAAATATTTTATGCTTTACTCATTGTCTTTTAATATGGTTCATCTCATTGTATCATGTGTACTAATCAAGATTTTTTTTGTCAATGCAGGTGATTGAATCATGCCAGGTGGGAAAGGTGTGAGAGGTGGAGGAGGCGGGAGAGGTGGGAGAACCATGCTGAAATTGAGCACATTGTACGGGTCCACTAAGCCCGGCGTCAAGAATGTACCCACTAGAGGATGAGAGGGGCGGGAGGCGCGACGTAGGGGCCGTGGTGCACGTTTTGTGGCCCTTTCTAGACACATCCCCGAGGCTGATTCTGATGAGGGGGAGGATCTGGATATGACCAACTTTGTTCGTGCCCCCAATCACGATGGGGTCGGCTCCTCAGGTGGCTTGGTTGAGGAGGATTAGGAGGAGGAGGAGGAGCAGGAGGAGGAGGAGCAACAACATGAGGATGAGGATGGGCAGGAGGTGGAGGAGGTGGAGGGTGAGGAGGATAATGAGGAGTAAGAGGAGAGTGGGGATGATATTCTGAAGGAGGGGTTTGTGGGGAAGTCAGAACTTGCTTCCGTTCCACCGCCGAAGGAGAAAGTGTTATTGTGTGGGGTGTCAAAGCTCCCCGATAGGCCATATGTGAAGGGTTTCGCAGCATAGTAAATCAAAAAAATTCTACGGATGCGAACAAGAAATCCAAGATCTAATCTAGGATATGCAATCAACAAGAGAGATAGATGAGATCTTCATACCCTTGAAGAAATCGCACAGCGGAAACATTCAACATAACGTGGTTGGTGTAGTCGTACTAGCCGTCTCCTCCTCGCGATCCGATCCGATCCTACGCCGCAAGTGGCGGCGCCTCCGAGAGATGCACACGTACGGTGCCGCGATGTCTCCTCCTTCCTCGGTCCAGCAAGTGGGGTGGAGAGATAGATTGGATCTGCAGCACGACGGCGTGGTGCTATGGTGGAGAGTTTCTGCGGCAGGGCTTCGCGTACGCGCAGTCGGGAGAGAGAGAGAGGTGGAGGGCAGCAGGACGGCGGCTAGGGTTGGAGGAGTGGGGGGAGGAGGGTGCGCCCCTGCCCTCTTTATATAGGGGGCTGGCCGGCCCCCTTGGCCCCTCCTCCAAGACCTAGGGCGGCGGCCCCAAGGGTTGGAGTGGGGGGCAAGTTTCCCCCCTCCTTCTAGAAGGGTTCCCTAGGGTTTCCCCTAGGGTTTGGCCGGCTGGGCCTATGGGGCTTTGTGCCCCTGGCCCAAAGCGGCAAGGACACACATAGCCCTCCGACAAGTGGGGACACGTTGGTCCCACTCTGGAAGCTTCTAGAACCTTCCGGTACAATACCGAATACTCTAAAACGATTCCGAAATCCAAAAACTGCTTTCCTTTATATCAATCTTATTCTCCGGACCATTCCGGAACCTCTCGTGATGTCCTGGATCTCATCCAAGACTCTGAACAAAAACTCATAAACCAATTATCTATTCTATCCTAGCGTCGAGGCATGTTAAGTGTGTGACCCTACGGGTTCGAGAATATGCAGACATGATCTTTTATCAATAATCAACTGCGGGATCTGGAAACCCATATTGACTCCCACATATTCATCAATGATCATATCGAATGAACCACGATGCCAGGATTCAATTAATCCCATATATGTATTCCCTTCGTCACGCGATATTTTACTTGCCCGAGATTCGATCGTTGGTATCAGCATACCTAGTTCAATCTCGTTCATGGCAAGTACTTTACTCATTCCGTAATCCGATATCACTTTGTGATTAACTCCTTAACCACGTGCTTGCAAGCGGTGTTGATATCGATTACCGAGTGGGCCCGAAGTATATCTCTCCGACTCGGGAGGGACAAATTCCATCTCGATAAATACAACCCAACAAGTACTTTCCGATCACCTGAGAGAAGTCCTTTATGATCACCCTCACATAGGATGACGTTTGATGACCTCAAAGCTTTCTTCCGATACCAGGGAGTTGCATTATCTCATGGTCCAAGGAATACAATATTTGACATAGGAAAAAGCTTCGCAAATATAAACACGATGACACGATCTAATTGCTCTGCTTAATTTGAGTCTGTCCATCATATCATTCTCCTAATGACATGATCTCATTATTAATCGACAACTCATGTCTATGGTTAGGAAGCCTTAACCATCATTAATCAATGAGCTAGTCCATAGAGGCGTACTAGGGACACGGTGTTTGTTCATAAACCACACAAGTATCAAAGTTTCCGCTTAATACAATTCTAGCATGGAATATAAACTTTATCATAACAAGAATTATAACAATAACATCTTTATTATTGCCTCTAGGGCATAATTCCAACAGTCTCCCACTTGCACTAGAGTCAATAATCTAGTTTACATCTGGCAACAATCTAACACCCATGGCATTAAGGTGCTGATCATGTTTTTCTCGTGGAAGAGGTTTAGTCAACGGATCCGCGACATTCAGATCCGTATGTACTTTGCTAATCTTCAGATCTCCATCTGTTATATAATCTTGAATTATATGAAAATGGCGGTTGATGTGCTTGGTCTTTGGATGATATCTTGGTTCCTTAGCCAGTGCTATGGCACCAGTGTTGTCGCGCAATATCTCCAATGGGTCCAAGGCACTTGGAACCACACCAAGCTCAGTGATGAAGTTCCTGATCCAAACTCCTTCACTTAACGCTTGTGAAGAAGCCATGTATTCCGCTTCTACTGTAGATCCCGCGATCACGCTTTACTTGCAGCTTCTCCAGCTCACAGCTCCTCCATTCAAAATATAAACGTATCCTGTCTGAGATTTAGACTCATCCGGGTCTATTTCGAAACTAGCGTCGACGTAACCTTTTACGACGAGCTGCTCATCACCTCCATAGACCAAGAACATTTCTTTAGTCCTATTTAAATACTTTAGGATGTTCTTTACGGCTGTCCAGTGTTCCACTCCTGGATCACTTTGGTATCTCCTCGTCAAACTAAGAGCATTAGACACATCCGGTCTAGTACACAACATGGCATACATGGTAGAACCTATGGCCGAGGAATATGGCACCTTTCTCATAGTCTCTCTATCGTTTACCATAGCTGGACACTGAGCCTTGCTCAATATCTTACCTGACAACATGGGAAATGAACCTTTCTTTGCTTTATCCATTCTAAACCTTTTCAGAACTTTGTCTAGGTATGTACTTTGGCTTAAAGCTATTAGGCGTCTTTGTCTATCTCTATAGATTTTGATGCCTAATATATAAGCAGCTTCTCCTAGGTCTTTCATTGAAAAACATTTGTTCAAATAACTCTTCACATCGTTAATCATATCAATGTCATTTCCAATAATCAATATGTCATCCACATATAGTACTAAAAATGTCACCGAGCTCCCACTCACTTTCTTGTAGATACAAGCTTCGTAGCAATTTGGAACAAATTCAAAGCTCTTGATCACTTGATCAAAACGAAGGTTCCAACTCCGAGATGCTTGCTTTAGTCCATAAATGGGACGCTGAAGTTTGCACACCTTATCAGCATCCTTAGGATCGACAAAACATTCAGGTTGCATCATATACAACTCTTCATCAATGTTTGCCATTGAGGAATGCAGTCTTGACATCCATCTGCCATATTTCATAATCATGAAATGCAGCAACTGCTAATAAAATCCGAATGGACTTAAACATCACTACGAGAGAGAAAGTCTCATCGTAGTCAACACCTTGAACTTGCCGAAACCCTTTTGCGACAAGCCGAGCTTTATAGACAGTAACATTACCATCCACGTCCGTTTTCTTCTTGAAAATCCATTTGCACTCAACGGCCTTACGGTCGCTAGGAGGTTCCACCAAAGTCCATACTTGGTTTTCGCTCATGGATCCCAATTCGGATTTCATGGCCTCTAGCCATTTCTCAGAGTCTGGGCTCATCATTGCTTCCTCATAGTTCGCAGGTTCACTGTTGTCTACCAACAAGACGGTTAAGACAGGGTTGCCGTACCATTTAGGAGTGGCACACGACCTTGTCGACCTGCGAAGTTCAGTAGTAGCATCGTTTGAAGTTTCATGATCCTCGTCATTAGCTTCCTCTCTTGTTGGTGCAGACGGCACTGGAACAATTTCAGGTGCTGCGCTACTCTCCAACTCGAGAGAAAGTTCAATAACCTCGTCTAGCTCTACCTTCCTCCCACTCACTTCTTTCGAGAGAAACTCCTTCTCAAGAAAGGATCCGTTCTTTGCAACAAACACTTTGCCTTCGGATCTGTGGTAGAAGGTATACCCAATCGTTTCCTTAGGGTATCCTATGAAGACGCATTTCTCCGCTTTGGGTTCGAGCTTGTCCGGCATCAACTTCTTGACGTAAGCTTCGCATCCCCAAACTTTAAGAAACGACAACTTAGGTTTAGCACCAAACCACAGTTCATACGGTGTCGTCTCAACGGATTTAGATGGTGCCCTATTTAAAGTGAATGCAACGGTTTCTAATGCATAACCCCAAAATGATAACGGCAAATCTGTAAGAGACATCATTGATCGCACCATATCTAATAGAGTTCAATTCCGGCATTCAGACACACCATTGCGCTGTGGTGTTCCGGGTGGCGTGAGTTGCGAAACGATTCCTCTTGCTTTAAGATGCGTGAGAAAATCATAACTCAAATATTCACCTCCACGATCGGATCGTAGAAATTTAATTTTCCTCTTACGATGGTTTTCCACTTCTTTCTGAAATTCTTTGAACTTTTCAAACATTTCAGATTTATGTTTCATTAAATAGATATACCCATATCTACTTAAGTCATCAGTAAAAGTGAGAAAATAGCGATATCCACCGCGCGTCGAAACACTCATTGGTCCGCATACATCGGTATGTATGATTTCGAACAAGTCCGTTGCTCTCTCCATTATTCCGGAGAACGGGGTTTTGATCATCTTGCCCATGAGGCACGGCTCGCACGTGTCAAATGATTCAAAAACAAGAGACTCCAAAAGTCCATCAGAATGGAGTTTCTTCATGCGTTTTACACCAATATGACCTAGACGGCAGTGCCACAAATAATTTGAATTATCACTATCTACTTTGCATCTCTTAGCCTCAATGTTATGGATGTGCGTTTCATTGCTTTCGAGATTCAAAAGAAATAAACCATCCACAATAGGTGCATGACCATAAAAGATGTTATTCATTTAAATAGAACAACCATTATTCTCCAATTTAAATGAATAACCATCTTGTAATAAACACGATCCAGATATAATGTTCATGCTCAACGCAGGCACATAATAACACTTATTATGGTTTAAAACTAATCCCGAAGGTAAAACTAAGGAGAGCGTGCCGATGGCCATCACATCAACTCTTGATCCATTGCCAACGCGCATCGTCACCTCATCCCTTGCTAGCCGCCGTCTATTCCGTAGCTCCTGTTTTGAGTTACAAATATTAGCAACTGAACCAGTATCAAATACCCAGGCACTACAACGAGCACTAGTAAGGTAAACATCAATAACATGTATATCAAATATACCTTTAATGGTGCCAGCCTTCTTGTCCACTAAGTACTTCGGAAAGCTGCGCTTCCAGTGACCCTTGTCCTTGCAATAGAAGCACTCAGTGTCCGGCTTAGGTCCAGACTTGAGCTTCTTCTCAGCAGGGGCAACACTCTTGCCGCTGCCTTTCTTGAAGGATTTCTTTGCACCCTTACCTTTCTTAAAACTAGGGGTCTTGTTGACCATCAACACATGATTATCTTTCTTGATGTCCACCTCCGCAGCTTTCAGCTTAGCAAAGAGCTCAGTGATCGTATCAGTGGAACCAATTTGATTGTGAGTAACTACAAAACCTTTGTAGCTAGGAGGGAGTGATTGCAGAACTCTGTCAATCTTGAGCTCTTCTGGAATCTTGTAGTACAGTTGCTCAAGACGTTGAGTGTAGCCCGACATCTTAATGGCGTGCTCACTAACGGAACTCCCTTCCTCCATATTGCAGTTAAATAACTTCTCAGAGATCTCATATCTCTCAGAATGGGCCTAAGTCTGAAACATGGTTTTCAGTTCCTCAAGTATATCAAAGGGCCCGGCGAACTCCTCAAAACGATCTTGAAGGTCCGATTCCATATCAAACATGGTACTCTTAATCACTCCATAATCATCTTTGCGTGACTGATAAACAGCTTTTTCATCAGCCGACACATCAATGGCAGGGGCGTCACCTAGCGCTTTCTCTAGTACATAGTCCTTTTGTCCGCCAGCGAGAATGATTCTCAGATTGCAGAACCAGTTGGTGAAGTTAGACCCATTGTTCTTAAGCTTTTCTATCTCAGCAAAAAGGTTGAAGTTGAAGTTGGACTTATCCATTTGATCTACAAAATTTGCAAATGCAATTTAGACTATGTTCATGATAACTAGTTCAACTTAATCAAATTACTAGATGAACTCCCACTAAATTCAACATCCCTCAAGTTGTTTAGTGAACATGATCCAAATTCACCACACCTAATCCGATCTTCACGAGAAGAGATGTGGTTTCAATGGTGGACAACAAAGTGTCGATCATATCATTCATATGACTCATGCTTAACCTTTCGGTTCGTGTGTTCCGAGGCCATGTCTGTACATGCTAGGCTCGTCAAGTCAAACCCAAGTATTTCCGCGTGTGCAAAACTGGCTTGCACCCGTTGTATGTGAACGTAGAGTTTATAGCACCCGATCATCACGAGGTGCTTGAACACGACAAACTTTCGCAACGGTGCATACATGGGGAGAACACAATTTTATCTTGATCTTTAAGTGAGGAATCATCTTATAATGCTACCATCGTGATTTAAGCATAATAAGATACATAAAAGGATAAACATCACATGCATATAATTTTATGTGACATGGTATAGCCAATCTCCGCGCAATGGTCTCCATCTTGTGCGCACCAGCATGATCTCCATCACTCCACCATGATTTCCTCCACCACGAATAGCAACTACAACTATTGCTAACTACTTAGCGATAAAGTAAAGCTATTACATAGCGTATAAGAAGTTGGCACACAGGTCATACACAATTATAAAGACAACCATATGGCTCCTGCCGGTTGTGTACTCATCAACATGCAAGTCGTGAAATATTACAAAACATGATCATTGCATACAACATACAAATCATATCTTGGGCCATACCATATCACAAAACACTCCCTGCAAAAACAAGTTAGACGCCTCTACTTTGTTGTTGCATGTTTTACGTGGCTTATGGGAGTAACAAGCTAAGAATGATTATTACCTACGGAAAGCCACAACGGTGATATTATGGTTGCTAACATCCGGTGTAAATCCCATGACTACTATAGTGAGAGAAACTGGCATCCACCAGCCGCATGTGTGGAACAAGCCACACGTCAAGTGCGGAGTCGGTCTCGCGAACGAGGTCACGTAAAGTTGGCCTGGACCGCTTCGATCTCACTATGCCACGCCATAAGAAGTACACAACAAGAGGCTTGCAATAGAAAACATCAACGCCCGCAACAAGCATGTTGCGTTCTACTCGTGAAACACATCTACGCATAGATCTAGCTCTGATACCACTGAAGGGTTTCGCAGCATGGTAAATCAAAAAAATTCTACGGATGTGAACAAGAAAGCCAATATCTAATCTAGGAGATGCAATCAACGAGAGAGATAGATGAGATCTTCATACCCTTGAAGAAATCGCACAGCGGAAACGTTCAACAGAAAGTGGTTGGTGTAGTCGTACTCGCCGTCTCCTCCTCGCGATCCGATCCGATCCGATCCTACGCCGCAAGTGGCGGCGCCTCCGAGAGATGCACACGTACGGTGCCGCGACGTCTCCTCCTTCCTCGGTCTAGCAAGTGGGGTGGAGAGATAGATTGGATCTGCAGCACGACGACGTGGTGCTATGGTGGAGAGTTTCTGCGGCAGGGCTTCGCCTACGCGTAGTCGGGAGAGAGAGAGGTGGAGGGCAGCAGGACGGCGGCTAGAGTTGGAGGAGTGGGGGGAGGAGGGTGCGCCCCTGCCCTCTTTATATATTGGGCTGGCCGGCCCCCTTGGCCCCTCCTCCAAGCCCTAGGGCGGCGGCCCCAAGGGTTGGAGTGGGGGGCAAGTTTCCCCCCTCCTTCTAGAAGGGTTCCCTAGGGTTTCCCCTAGGGTTTGGCCGGCTGGGCCTATGGGCCCTTGTGCCCCTGGCCCAAAGCGGCCAAGACACTCCCTCTTAGGACCATGCAGCCCTTCGACAAGTGGGGCCACGTTGGTCCCACTCCAGAAGCTTCTAGAACCTTCCGGTACAATACCGAGTACTCCGAAACGATTCCGAAATCCAAAAACTGCTTTCCTTTATATGAATCTTATTCTCCAGACCATTCCGGAACCTCTCGTGATGTCCTGGATCTCAACCGAGACTCCGAACAAAAACACATAAACCAATTATCCATTCTATCCTAGCGTCGAGGCACGTTAAGTGTGTGACCCTACGGGTTCGAGAATATGCAGACATGATCTTTTATCAATAATCAACAGCGGGATCTGGAAACCCATATTGACTCCCACATATTCATCGATGATCATATCAGATGAATGACGATGCCAGGATTCAATTAATCCCATATATGTATTCCCTTCGTCACGCGATATTTTACTTGCCCAAGATTCGATCGTTGGTATCGGCATACCTACTTCAATCTCGTTCATGGCAGGTACTTTACTCGTTCCGTAATCCGATATCACTTTGTGATTAACTCCTTAACCATGTGCTTGCAAGCGGTGTTGATATCGATTAATGAGTGGGCCCGAAGTATATCTCTCCGACTCGGGAGGGACAAATTCCATCTCGATACATACAACCCAACAAGTACTTTCCGATCACCTGAGAGACACCTTTATGATCACCCTCACATAGGATGACGTTTGATGACCTCAAAGCTTTCTTACGATACCAGGGAGTTGCATTATCTCATGGTCTAAGTAATACAATATTTGACATAGGAAAAAGCTTCGCAAAGATGAACATGATGACACGATCTAATTGCTCTGCTTAATTTGGATCTGTCCATCATATCATTCTCCTAATGACATGATCTCATTATTAATCGACAACTCATGTCTATGGTTAGGAAACATTAACCATCATTAATCAATGAGCTAGTCCATAGAGGCGTACTAGTGACACGGTGTTTGTTCATAAACCACACAAGTATCAAAGTTTCCGCTTAATACAATTCTAGCATGGAATATAAACTTTATCATAAACAAGAATTATAACAATAACATCTTTATTATTGCCTCTAGGGCATAATTCCAACAATATGCACTTAAGTACATCCAGCTTAAACCTACTGGAAAGACGTAAGTGGTTCTAAATTGTGCAACATATTGATATTGTCTTGCCATTGTTCAACATTTTGATCTTATCTTTCTACTTTTCAACATATTGACCTTGTCTTTTCATTTTTTAACATATTAATCTTGTCTTATCATTTTTCAACATATTGATCTAGCCTTTCCATTTTCAACATATTGATCTTGTATTTCTATTTTGCAGGAGCTTCGAGTGGTTTGGACCCCAGAAGCCCAAACGCGCCTATGGTGGCATCATTGGATGTCTTATTCGGGAACATTTTCCTCGGTTGGTAAAGATGTCGGATGGTTCCCCGGAGCCTGCTTGGACATGGGATCATTACAAACGCGCGGAGGATTCCGAGTACGGCTTAGCCGCTGGCCGTGTGGTCAACGAGTTTTGGGTAAGTTTCGTTCACACTATTAGTCAACAATATACTCCGATCGAGCAACACAATTTGACTTCTCTTGGTTTGCTTCATTGCAGGATTTTTTACCCCAGCTGAGGGTACATTTGAAGAAGGATGTAAGGTGATGGTCGATAAAGCCAAGAAGCTAATCCCTGAGATGCACTACGACGCGCGCGTGAACTGCGTGACCAATTGGTATGGGCACGAGAAGAAGATTGCATTGCCGAAGAAGCGTGTCTAAAAAAGGCTTCTAACACGTGAGCAATACTTGAAGGTAGGCATATTTACTTCTTTTGACTTCACACATGACTACAGTTTACTTTCATTCCTCTATTAATTTATTTCATGTGTATGTAGGTGCCTCCTCAGTATGCCGCGTCCAAGGGCGAATGGTTTCAGTTGATGGTTGTCAGGTGGGTATCCAAGGACTATGTGGAAGTTCACATGGATGCGATGCATCGGCGTGAGATGTTGGGTGAAGGAACACACCATCAAGGAAACCTCACCATCACTGGCGTCATCCATAAAAGGGTGAGCAAATCTGTAATTTATTTATTCCCATCACTTTATTCTATGTGTGATTGTCTATTTTATTTATCTTAATTCTTTCTCTTGCAGAAACTTGACACAGGCGAGGACATCACTCAGTTTCAGGCTTTCTGTTCTACCCGGGAGGTGAAGAAACCCGTGGAGGGGAAGTCGGAGTGGATGACCCTAGGATCTTAGCTGATGGTTGGAAAATACGAGACGAAGTACAATGAGTCGCATGGCGAGAACTCAAACCCGCTCACGGATCCATTCGACCCTGAGGTTGCTCTGCTTGCAGGAGACGGCAAGAAGAATGGTCGATTATATGTTGCCGACAGTTGCGTCCCTGAGATCTCCATTCCATCTAAGAGGCAACTCTACGGTAGTGGGAAGGACTCGCGTATAGAGACGCGCCCACAACCTTCACAGGTCATGTATAGCAGGATGCAGGTATGGTCCTCTTCATTGACCATACAATAATTGACTATATGTTTGCATTGTAACGATGATGATGAAATTGTGATAACACGATGTAGGCTCAACTAGAGGAGGATCGGCGAAAGCGAGAGGAGGCTGAGCAAAAGGTTCTCCAAATGCAGGAGAAGTGGGTTGAGCAACAATGAGCAATGCATGCTAGGTTCGCAGCCTATGATGTGCAATTTCATGTGAGTTCTTTCCCATAAGATCAGATGGCTAACTCCATTCAACTTGTAAAACTTACCTTCTCAAATTGGATTTACAGCTCTTAGCTTCTGCGAATGGCATAGCTCCTCCTGTTCTTCCTCATTTGCCTCCGATGAACTTCCAATTCGTAAGTTGTGTTGCATCTATTCAATACTCCATCTTATTGTGACATGTTTACCGTCTCATAACCGTTTACCATGTTTTGTAGGGAATGCCTTCGGCTGGATCCAACAACAAACCGACCCCTCCGGAGGATGAAAGCCCTGTGACGCCTGCCACTACGAGCGTGCCCATGCCGAATCTGGACAACCCGAACATTAGGAGGCAACTTTGTGAGTTCCCACACTCTTTGTCAATTTCTTGTTTGTATACATCTTGTGTCAAATTATACCAAGTTCTTACCATATAGATACATAGATACCAAATTTTATGGTTTTTCCAAATATACCCTTGTTAGAATAAAATGTCAATATTCTTTGGAGAATCATCTTACCATATACATACCAAGTCCACATAGCTACATAGATAAGAAATTTGAATTTTCTTGTGAAAAACTATACCTTGTTAGAATCATGTCAATATTCTTACCATATAGATACATAGATAATAAATTACAATTATGCTAGTGCCAAATTTACCTTATTAGTATCATGTAAATATGTTTGTTAGAATCATCTTACCATATAGCTATATATATACCGAGTTTGAACTTTTTAAGATTGCATCATTTTTACTCATGCTTGTGTGTTTTGCACTTTGTAGGATTACATCAAGGAAGCCTATGTTGTGGTGGAACATGGTCGTCGTTGATGGAGCTATGTACCACATGCTAGAGGACTTGTGTGCCACTTGGTTGTGTTGATGGATATGTGAACTTGAATTCAAGTGTTTGTTGAACTTATGAACTTTGTATGCATGTTTGATGTACTAGTGCACTAGTGAACCTATTATGTGAGTTCTTGCTGTGATATATGTGTATTGTGAGCCTACATATGATTATGTATGTCTAGATTTGTTTTGAAATGCAGGGTATAATGAAAAATAGCATGAACCTGCCAATTTTTCATGAACTTTGTCGTGTATCCCAGGAAAAACACTCGGCAAAGAGAATATCTTTGCCGTGTATGCCAGGTAAAACACTCGGCAAACAGAACATCTTTGCCGTGTATCCCAGGTAAAACACTCGGCAAAGAGAACATCTTTGCCGTGTATGGCAGGCAATACACTTGGCAAAGAGTACGGCTGTGACGTGTATTACCCTAAGAAACACTTGGCAAAAATTACGTCTTTACCGTGTATTGCATCAGAAATACTCGGAAAATATTATAAGTCGACGTGTCTCAATCCAGTGAATGTGGTGACGTGGAGAAATCCTAGCCGTTAATCTTTGTTGTGTGTTTGTCGAAAACACTTGGCAAACTTTTGACGCCGTCTTCAGATGCCGTGCCGTGAACGCATTATTTTACCGAGTGCGCGGCTGATAGACACTCAGGCAAAATTTGCCGAGTAACCGGGAGTTAAACACTCGGCAAAGTCGAGTTTGCCGGCGGGGTGTACGCTGTGAACTCTTTGCCGAGTGTATTTCGGCCTTTGTTGTGTATTTTAAATACCCAGTAAAAATAGTTTTTCTATAGTGACTACTAAGGTTCGTAACCCGATGTTTCTCGTATCATTCATAGGTGACACTCTTTATCTCCTGCAGCCACAACCGACTGGTGGCGGCTCGCGCATCTCTAGATAAAAATCACAGAATTGACCTAATTAACGAATGATCTCACGAATTGACCTATTTTTTTGAAGAAATTCCGATCTGACATGTTTCCTTGGCGCTTTACCAGAGAGCGCCATGGTCAGTAGCACGGCTCCCTACAAAAGCGTCGTGCATCCATGGCGCCCCTTCCAAAAACATCATGACCCCGTCGGACGTGGCAGCCATCATGGCCCACGCGGGCCCATTTTAATGTTTGGCGCTTTACAGGGGCACCATGCTACTAGGTATGGCGCTTTTGCGGCGGGCGCCATGCCCCTTAACCTAGAAACGACGTGGGCTCCCTCCCCGACCCCTCCTAGCGCCATACCTCTTCGTCCTCCCCCCAAACACAGAGACATGGTGGCGGCTCCCCTCCAAGCTCCCCTCACATCCACATGCTAAATCGGTCAGATGTGAAGTGATTTTTTGGTGGAATTTCTTCCTCTCCCCCCACTTGAGGTATTCTCCTTCGATTTTCCTTGTTGCATTGGTTGAAATCATCACATGGTCCTCTTCCTCTTAACCCTAGTTCTTTGTCAATGAGGCATGTATATGGTATAATGTCGAATTTCTTTGTATTCATAAGTGTGGTGGAAATGATAGTTTGTTAAAGTTAGTTAGTAAATCAGTGAAATTGCTTAGTTAGGGTAAGTAGAATAGATTTGACATATATGGGAATATTGGGCGTAGTTGAATGTGATGACCCACAAGTATAGGGGGTGTATCATAGAACTTTCGATAAATAGGAGTGTTGATCCCAACGAGGAGCAGAAGGTGTTGACTAGTGGTATGGAGCAGGAAATCTCTGTAATTACTTAGCAAACAGATTTTTAGGTTTTTTTATAAAGCAAAGAAACAAAGTGCAAGTAATAAAGAAAACAAACAACTGCAGCAAGTGGCCCAATCCTTTCTTAGCAAAGGACAAGCCGGTGGAAATACTTATAAGGACCAAACGTTCTCGAGGACACATGGGAATTCTATCAAGTGCTTTCGCTTCATATAGCTAAGTACCCTTCTTTGGTGTTGTAAGTGTTGTGTGGGTGAACCTGTGCTAATGTACCGACCTTACTTGGACTAATACATACTTGTGATTAAACCCCCTACAAGAATCCGCAACTATAGGAAAGTAATTAAGATATAAACCTAACCATAGCCTTAAACTCTGAGATCCTACGCTCCCTGGTGCAATAGTGTCCTAACGGGGGTTCAGGTTTCTGTCACTCCGGCAACCCCACAATTAGTATCCAAATACACAATGCATTCCCCTAGGCCCATAGATGGTGAAGTATCATGTAGTCGACGTTCACATGACACCACTAGAAGAATAGCCCCACAACTTAAATACTAAACCATTGAATAATATCTCAACACAAATCCACTACTAACAACATGACTTTTCCCATGTCCTCAAGAACTAAACGAACTACTCACAAGACATCATATGGATCAAGATCAAAGATGATATGGCAATGGGAACAATCTGAACATAAACAATAATCCAATGGTTCCACTCACAAGCATCAACTACAATAGTAATCAACACCGGGAAAGTTTCCCCTAAGATCTATGCAAGTATTCAACACGATTGTTACAGCGGGACGGAGTGGTGATGATGGTGCTGGTGGAGATGATGGTGTGGATGATGATGATGATGATGATCCCGATGAAGTCTAGCTCGATGACGGTGTTGATGGCGACAATCTCCCCTCTCCGGGAAGGAATTTCTCCGACAGAAATCTGTCTGCTGGAGAGCTCTTTCTCTCTCGGTGTTTTCCGCCCCGCAGAGGCGGCTGAATCTTTCTATGGTCGCTCCCCGTGTCTTAGGGTTTCGAGGAGAATATATAGGCGAGAGGGCGGAGTCGGAGGCCGGCCAGGTGGGCCACACCCCCTGTAGGCGCGGGGCAGGGTGGCCCATGCCAGGGGGGTGTGGGCCCCCTGTGGCCCATCTCCACCTCCCCTTCTAGCTTCCTTCGTCTTCTAGGAAAATATTATTTTCCAATATTTTTTTTGGTATTTTTCTGATCTTCGCAAAATTGCATCAAAACACCTCTTTTTTCCATCAGAATCCTGACTCTGGCAGTTCATCCTCCAAGAATCATCCAACATGCAAAAACATATGAAAAGACATAAGTATCACATCTTCATATGAAATATATCAATAAATAGAGGCAAATTATGATATAGAATGGTGATGCAAATTGGACGTATCAACTCCCCCCAAGCTTAGACCTTCGCTTGTCCCCAAGCGAAAACTGAGCTCAGTAAACATGTCCACATGTTTATGGAGTGAAGTGTCGATAAAAGAATACGGACAAGAAGCATCACACTTACCATTACACAACTCATAGAAGAAGGCAACTCACCATTATATAACGTATCTTGCAACAAGTACAGGAGTCACACTAGAGATGCATAAAGATAAATCATAATTGGAATTGGCAAACTTTTGTTCTTGGTCAGAGAACAGTTGGCAAACAGTTTCAGAAAAAGCTTTTGAAGAAGTCTTCACAACAAGAGTACTCTTTCCTCAAACATAAAAGATTTTTCACAATGATGGCTTTCAAAGTGATACTCAATAGATAAGAGTCTTGTGCAAACAATGAGGATAAATAACATGATTGAATAAATCATCATATGAATGCTTGAAACACAACAACTCAAATGCTTCCTGGAGATAGAGAGGAAAAAGGTTTACTGAATCAACTTAGAAATAGGAGAAAGGTCCCTTCATAGAGGGAAGCAGGTATTTCAAGTTCATAAAGGGCTTTCAAAAGATTATGGTACTTGATGGTGCTGATGTGGAGCACTTCGTTGGAAACCCCAAGAGCAAGGTGTGATGAGCACAGCAGCAAGTCTTCCCTCAGTAGAGACTGAGGTTATCGAACCAGAAGGAGGAATGAAACTTCACATAGGTGTTGCAAGCAACGCGAAGACCTGCACAACACAAACTCAAGACTTTGCCCCAACGAATCAGTGAGGTTGTCAAGCTCACCGGTTTGCTGCAACAAAGGATTAAACGTACCGTGTGGAAGGTAATGGTTTGCATAAAGTAAAACAAGTAACAGTGGAAGATGTATCGATGGTAAAGATTGGACCGGGGTCCATAGTTCACTAGAGGTGCTCTCCTTAGATAACAACATGGCATGAAGGGTAAACAAATTATAGCAGGGCAATTGACAGGAACTGAGCAAGGCATAACAATGCAATTACCAGCCAGAAAGAGCTTATGAGATTCGTTTGGGAAATACAACAAGATACATAGACCGCCATCCAACTGCATCTATGACTAGAAGTCCACCTTCAGGTTATCATCTGAACCCCCTCCAGTATTAAGTTGCAAGCAATAGACAACTGATTTAAGCAAAGTGTGTAAGGTAAACAGTCCACATGTTCCATGAACAAGAGACCGTTGTTTTCTCCCTAGTAGCAACATCACATCTACAACCGAAGAGATTATTGTCACTTCCCTTGGAAACTAGAGGCATGAACCCACTATCGAGCATAAATACCCCCTCTTGGAGTCACTAGCAACTACTTGGCCAAGATAGCTACTAACAACGGAGAGCATGCAAGATCACAAACAATACAGACATGATAGAATCATCAAGACAAAACCATTAATCAAACCAACACAATAATCTCAATATCCATCGTATCCCCGCAAACACAACATGCATGATTACAAATAGATTAGATCTTGATCATGAACAGACCTCACAAGATCTATACATGAAAGCACAAAGGAGGAGATACAACCATCTAGCTACTACATGGAACCATAGTCCAAGGTGGAACTACTCACGCATCATACCGAAGAGAAGGCCTCCAGGATGATCTCCCCTCCGGTAGGGTGCCGGGAAGAACTTCAGATCCCCCCGATCCAGGGACGATGGTGGCGACGGCTACAGACGTTTTCATGGAGATTTGATCGGGTACTTAGGGTTTCTACATCGGGGGCTTCTTATAGGCGAAGGGGGAGGCCGAGGAGGCGGCCAGGGGGGCCAAACCCGAGCCAGGCGCGGGCCCACCCCTGTCCGCTCCTGGGGGGGGGGGTCTGGCTGCCCTGGCCCGCTTCCTCGTCTCCCCTCTGGACTTCTTGTTTCCCATGGAAAGTAATTGACATTAACGTTTGTCCCGTCCAATTTCGAGAATATTTCTTTACTAACTTTTCTGAAACCAAAAACAGCAGAAAACAGGCATCTGGCACTATTGCAACTTGTTAGTAGGTTAGTACCAGAAAACATGTAAAAAGCACCTCAAAGTGTAGACAAGTAAAGCAAAGTAGATACTAAACAAGCATGGAGCATAAAAAATTATAGATATGTTTCCGATGTATCAACATCCCCAAGCTTAACTCCTGCTCGTCCTCGAGTAGGTAAGTGATAAAAGAATAATTTTTGAGGTGACATGCACCCTCACAATAAAGATCCAACCATTTGCAAGCATTGAAAGCTAGGATCAAAGAACTCTAAACATGTGCATGAAAGATGGAGTTCTAACGATAGGACATAGTAACTATGCATGCAACATGGCAAGTTACATACAAAGATCATGAATAACATGCATTGAAAAATGTTTGTTTGTTTCACATACAAAAAACATAGCATAGTGGCAATAAGCTTGTCCCTCATAGAGTAGCAATATAGATGCATAGGACACCTTCAAAGTTCACAAGGGTGACTAGAAACAAATAGCACAAGAACAAGTAATATCACAATATGCATCAATTAATAAGTTTTGGAACACTGAACACAGAATGACAACTATGCTCTCTTAATGTTGCCTAAAGGTAGAAGGTGGAGACTCAATAATGGTGGAAGAAAGACCTTTTTTGTAAAGGAAGCAGGGATTACAAGTTTCAAAAAGAGCTTCCAAAAATTATGTTACTTGTTAGCTTTCAGCCCTCATTGCCCCTATCATAATAAGCATCTTGAAATGGTTAAAGTTAAAGCGGCAACGATGGAGTATATGCTTGACGAAGTATAAGTTGCCAATCTAAAGTCCCTTGAATACGAGGGCCACACCTCATGCATACTCAACTTTGGGTCCAGGTAAGTTCTTGTCATTGTAAGTATTTGCATATCATTGAGAACCGCCAACGGGGTACCCCTTGCACATGGTACAGGAGCTTTCCCATAACCAAAATGACAAGGCAAGAAGACAATGAGCATCTCAGCAATCTTTTTATTTACCATATACATAGTTTTTTTATTGAGGATGCTTCATAGATAGCTTACTATGGTGATGCTGCAAGTTTCCACCATGATTAGGCATGGCTTAGGCTAGCGGCCCAGGCGTTTCTCTAACACAGGATACAAACTCCATGGACTTACAAGTTCCCTCTTTATTTCACACCGGTGACATCCATAGACAAAATAAAATGATATCAACTGAGTACAAAGTACAAGTGCAATGTTAAAAACGTTCCTCGTGACAGCACGGTTCTGCTAATTCCAACTTATAAGTGCAATCATATACAACAAAGTTGTCACAATGGTTCAAGTTTATTAGGGGCAAAGAATATAAAGTGTGCCATCAAGTTCGTGAGGGCTTTAATCACTAAGTTTTCACATAACAAAATAGTTTTTAATTGGAAGATAGTTGAAAACAAGAATATAGTTGGAATGGTGTAACACACCATGCATATGAGTTTATAGTGGACACTTTGGAAAAACTTGGTTTCTTGGGAGTTGGAAGCATGAGTAGAACTTACTCATACAAGTGGAGGATAGCAAAAGACTGGGAGCAACCAACTAAGAGATTAATAATGGTCATAATTATGCAGTGTAACAAAGCATACTAATCAAAGCAAAGAGTGGTACTACAAGTCAAGGAATAAATGATTATAGAGGATAATGGTGACTTGTCATAGTCATAACATGGTGTGAGCATGTGCCAAGTCAACCCAAGCAAAATATCAAAGGAGAATACCACAATACTATGCTTTTGCATGCTAAAACAACGCATAATTTATTCAAGGGACACTAAGCAATCCCAATTGTTTGGAACAAGATGTACTACAGCAATAATCACTAAGCATATGGTCAAAACAACACCTAGCGTGTCATGCTAAAGTCTAAGTCACAGTCAATGCAAGCTCCTCTTGCACTTCAAGCAAGAACTTACTACTCCTTTCCAACACCAAGCAACTTATTTGCAAAATAACACAGTGAGAACGGGGGTCTAAACTACTTAAGAAAACTAAACAAATTAAGCAAAGCAAATTAAAACTAAGACGTTCCAAGAACAACACAACTGTGCATGAAACAATAAAAACGAAGTGTCTAAACAGACCTAAACTTTTTATTGATGAAGAGAGGGATGCCTTGGGAATCCCCAAGCTTTGACGCTTGTACCTCTTGGATATTTCTTGGGGTGACACCATGGTGGCATCCCCAAGCTTGAGCTTTTGTCCATTCTTCATCTTATTGCATCATTCTCTCTATACACCTGAAATTTTTCTTTCATACAAAACTTCACACAATCTTCATTAGCAACATTAGTGTATTCAAAAGATATTAGAACCCTGGCAAAGCTTTGGAACAGAAAGGATTTTCACTAAAAACACAAGCTACTGTAGCAACTCCTTCAAAAAGCTCAATTCACCTAAAGAGAACTCAAAAAGGAATCAATAAGAAGCAAATGCAAATAATGGCAGAAATTTGTCAAAACAGACCAGCAGGTAGAAACCGATTTTTTCGAACATCTTCTGTTGCTGAAATTAAAACGTGTTGATCTAACGAAAGTTATCTAACATACTGGGGGTTTTATTCATAAATTGTCTGCTCAATCCAAGTTACAGAGACTCCTCACGAATTTTTTTGGTGGAGGACAGAAATCTGTTTCGGGACAGCAACTCCCCAAATCTTACTTCCCTCTCATTAGAGGTCATTCTTGGCACAAAAGGCAAACAAAAAGGATAAGGAGAGGTCATTACTAAAGTAATAACTTCCAAGACTCAACGAAACTCTTGGGTTATCTCCCAATAAGTACTTTTCTTTAACGTCTTTAAGTTAGGCATGATAGCTTGAGAAGATGCTCACATAAGAAATATGAATTAAAGTCAAAGAGAGCATCAACAAGCAAATTCAAAACACATTTAAGCCTAACCCTCTTCCTATGCATCGGAATCTTGTACACAAAAAAATTCACAAAGAAAAAATTGGCAAGCATAGGAAGATAAAACAAGAGTAACTTCAAAACTTTCAGCACAAAGAGAGGTGTTTCAGTACCATGAAAATTTCTACAACCATACTTTCCTCTCTCATAATAATTTTCAGTATCATCATGAATAAACTCAACAATATAGCTATCACATAAAGTATGATTTTCATGATCTACAAACACATAATTTCTATCAAGCTCAAAAATAGTGGGATTAAAACCTTCACAGGTTTTACCCAAAGTAGATATTTCAAAAGGATCCACGGGAACATAACATTCATCCTCCTTTGATAAGCATGGGGGACAATCAAATAATGTAAGGGATAAAAAGTTACTCTCATTAGAAGGTAGGCATGGGTAGATCCATTCTTCCTCCTTTTGTTCATCACTCTCCCCCTCTTTTTCATCTAATGAGCTTCCAGTTTCAACAATTTCTTCTTCCATATGATCCTGCAAGGCATTAGTCTCTTCCATTTGTGGAAAACGCCTATTAAAATATTCAAGAATATAGCCATTTTCTTCCTTGTAATTATCAAAGCAAAATTTAAGTATCTCATAAACCTCACATTCATAAGGTGCATCATCAGTATTTTAAAGCAAACTAGCAAGTTCAAATGCACCCTTGAAGGCAATAAATTCTTCAATTTGTTCCACATCATAAAATTCATAATTTCCCTTAACATAAGAAGATATGGTAACATTATCATTATACTCACATTGAAAAGGCAGGTGTTTATATAGGGATGGACAGAAAGCTTGAGGCTCGAGGCTCGACTCGGGCTCGACA
This sequence comes from Avena sativa, assembly GCA_916181665.1. Taxonomy (NCBI): domain Eukaryota; kingdom Viridiplantae; phylum Streptophyta; class Magnoliopsida; order Poales; family Poaceae; genus Avena; species Avena sativa. The sequence goes on along the minus strand of OV702295.1, from coordinate 52,936,247 downwards.
AGGCTTGGCTCGGGCTTGACTCGGCTCGGAGGTCAGACAAGCCAAGCCTCAACCTTGTTAGTCAGGCTCGAGGCTCGACAAGCCAGCTCGGTGAAGCTCGCAAGCCGGCACGAAGGCTCGATGAAATTTAAAATTTTGCCATGACCTTCATTAATTGTGACAATTTATGATCATAATTGATTAATGTTCACGGCAGGCTCTAGGGATTTAACAAGCAATCTTCAAATACACTTATTTTCAGCATGCCACCGACAATGGTACATATTGTAATATAGTAATGACCAAGCCTCTATATGTGTATTGATGTACATTGTACAACCACCTGGACTGAAAAAAGGTATACAGAAACTTGACAGCTCTGCATTCTGTTAATGTACTCGATCAAATTACTCATACACTAAACACATAATCAACTTGTGCATCACGGCGTCTGCAGCAGAACTTCGGCGCAGCGCTGCTGTCCCTTCCTAGCACACAGTATAGATACATAAATACACATAAACAATGCCAATCAGATGCACAAGAACGACGGATCTACAGGAAAGCTAGCACATCGGGGGGGCGGGGGAAGCCTTTGCTGTAGAGAAGCACACACGCAAACTTAGAAACACAGGATGGCACCGGCGGCCTCCACGCAGCGATGCACATGCGCGGTAGGAGCACCATGCTTTTGATCCCCCGCCTAGTTCCAAGAAGCTTTAGGCCGTGAGCACCATGCTGCACACGAAAGGCGAGCAGCGGAGGGCTGCAGCCCAGTGCCAAATCTCAATGGAGCGGGAGGAGCATACGGGGACGGGTGATGGGGGATTGCAGGTGGCCGCCGGCATCGGCGGTGTCCGGCGCTGAACGAGGCAGAGGAGATTGCAAGGAGTCGTGACTAGAGGGGATCGATAGGTCCACTTTGGGCTAGGATTAATGGAGACAGAAGCGACAGATGGGAATCGCGGGGAGGCGGGATGCTGGGCTCGACGAGCTAACGAGCCGAGCTCCGAGCCCGACCGAGCGAGCCACGAGCTCATTTTTTTAGAAACTTTTGAGTACCAAGCCGAGCCTGGCTTGGCTCGATTTTTTCCGAGCCTGTCCGAGCCAAGCCACGAGCCGGCTCGGCTCGGCTCGATTCCACCCCTATGTTTATACCTCCTACAGCAACAGGACTTATCAAATAAATAAGTAACATTATAAGTAGAGAACACGTCTCTAGCAATAGTATTCAACTTATCAATTTGTTCCCATAAGTGTTTCCCTTTTTGTGACAAACGGTGTTCCTTATAATAATAGTTTTGTTCTTCCATGAACCCACCTTGCCAATAAGAACTAGTTTCAAAGAAACCATCCATTGATAGAACGACTGACCAAGAAAGGCAATAACAGACCACCAACTAGAGTAAGAACTATTTTTTTGTGTTTTTGAATAAAGCAAGCAAACCAAACTAGACTAATTGTTTTGGGTTTTCTGGAAAGAGTCAAACAAAACCAAGCAAAAGAAACAAATCAAACTAAAAACAAAGTAAAGATAAAGGAAGTGAAGGACTCCCCTTGTGAAGACGTCCTTAGCCTCCCCGGCAACGGCGCCAGAAAACTTGTTGATGGTGCTGACGTGGAGCACTTTGTTGGAAACCCCAAGTGATGAGCACAGTAGCAAGTCTTTCCTCAGTAGAGACCGAGGTTATCGAACTAGAAGGAGGAAGGAAACGTCACATATGTGTTGCAAACAACGCGGAGACCTGCACAACACAAACTCAAGACTTTGCCCCAACGAATCAGTGAGGTTGTCAAGCTCACCGGATTGCTGTAACAAAGGATTAAACGTACCGTGTGGAAGGTAATGGTTTGCAGCAAGTAAACAAGTAACAGTGGAAGATGCATTGATGGTAAAGATTGTACCGGGGTCCATAGTTCACTAGAGGTGCTTTCCTTAGATAAACAACATGGTATGAAGGGCAAACAAATTACAGCAGGGCAATTGACAGGAACTGAGCAAGGCATAACAATGCAATTACCAGTCAGAAAGATCCTATGAGATTCTATTGGGCAATACAATAAGATACATAGACCTCCATCCAACTACATCTATGACTAGAAGTCCACCTTCAGGTTATCATCCGAACCCCCTCCAGTATTAAGTTGCAAGCAACAGGCAACTGCTTTAAGCAACATGTGTAAGGTAAACAGTCCACATGTTCCATAAACAAGAGACCGTTGTTTTCTCCCTAGTATCAACATCACATCTACAACCGAAGAGATTATTGTCACTTCCCTTGGAAACTAGAGGCATGAACCTACTATCGAGCATAAATACCCCCTCTTGGAGTCACTAGCAACTACTTGGCCAAGATAGCTACTAACAATGGAGAGCATGCAAAATCACAACCAACACAGACATGATAGAATCATAAAGACAAAACCATTAATCAAACCAACATAATAATCTCAATATCCATCATATCCCCGCAAATACAACATGCATGATTACAAATAGATTAGATCTTGATCACGAACAGAGCTCACAAGATCTATACATGAAAGCACAAAGGAGGATATACAACCATCTAGCTACTACATGGACCCATAGTCCAAGGTGGAACTACTCACGCATCATACCGGAGATAAGGCCTCCGGGATTATCTCCCCTCCAGCAGGGAGCCGGGAAGAACTTCAGATCCCCTGATCTAGGGACGATGGTGGCGGCTACAGACGGTTTCGTGGATATTTGATCGTGTACTTAGGGTTTCTGCATCGAGGGCTTCTTATAGGCGAAGGGGGAGGCCGAGCCGGCATCCAGGGGGCCCACACCCCTCCTAGGTGCGGGGTAGGTCCCACCCGTTCCTAGGGTGGGTCTGGGCCCCCTGGCCGGCCTCTCCGGCTCCCCTCTGGACTTCTTGTTCCCCACTAAAAGTAATTGACTTTGACGTTTGTCCTGTCCAATTCCGAGAATATTTCTTTACTAACTTTTCTGAAACCAAAAACAACAGAAAACAGGCATCTAGCACTGTTGCAACTTGTTAGTAGGTTAGTACCAGAAAACATGTAAAAAGCACCTCAAAGTGTAGACAAGTAAATCAAAATAGATACTAAACAAGCATGGAGCATCAAAAATTATAGATACGTTTCCGAGGTATAAAGGGTGTTGTCATCGAGGGGCTTTTATAGGCGAAGAGGCGAGGCTAGGAGGCGTCCAGGGGGCCCACACCCTGCCCAGGCGCAGGCCCACCCTAGGTCGCGCTTGGGAGGGGTGGCCACCCTGTGGAGCCCCTCCGTCTCTCCTCTGGACTCCATGTTCTCCTCGGTGAAATATTGACTTTGTCTTTTGTCCCGTCAAATTCCGAGAATATTTCCTTACTAGCTTTCTGGAACTAAAAACAGCAGAAAACATGCAACTGACATTGTGGCAACTTGTTAATAGGTTAGTTCTAGAAAACATATGAAAATCACCTCAAAGTGTGGACAAGTCAAAGCAAAGAAGATACTAAACAAGCATGGAACATAAAAAATTATAGATACGTTTCCGACGTATCAAAGTGCATATAAGGAGATGGTGGCGGAATATGAAGGTAAGTCACTCGAGATATTTGCCACAAGAAAGGTTGGGGCTCGGTTGCACATTGACTTGAACCATCATGCTTCCATGAGCCCGGCTCGAGGTGAGCCACATGTGTATGACACAACAATGAGCCAACCTCCATTGAGCCCGGTCCGCGTAGAGCCAACCTACGATGACACAACAATAAGGCAACCTTCCATGAGCCCTGTTTGCAATGACAGCTATGAAGCACCTCAAATGGAGGATGATGACTTTGAGGGTGATGAGGTAGAGTATGGGCATCGTGACAATGAAGTAGGAGATGTGGAGGAAAATTTTGATGAGGAGGACATGGACCATGATCTCCCTTATTTGAGGTGTCATGCATCGGACTCCGAGGATGATGGACCAGATGAAGATGTGGATGAGGATGGTCTAATGATTAAATTCACCAAAGCTCATAAAAAAGTAGTAGGTCGGGATCATCGACCTTCATTGTTTCGTGATGTTAGCCTTGCGGATGAGGCCCAAGTTGATGGTGGAATTAGTCGAGTGCTCGAGCAACGAGCACCTTCTAAAAAGGACTTGAAGCCAAAAAAAAGTACGGGATAAATCCTGGGGTAAAGTTTGATACCTTGTTGGAATTTCAGATGTGTATCAAGGACTACGCGGTGAAGTACCACCGACCTTACAAGGTGGATCACTCGGACACTAAGGTGCGTTACACAGTCAAGTGTGAGAAGCAAGGATGTCCATGGCTTGTTCGTGTACAACCATTGAGTGGCGGGCCACAATGGACCATTGTAAGTTGCCAGTCCAATCATATGTGTGATGACAAGTTTATCAAGGATGGCAAAGTTGTCAAGGATGACCATTGTCAGCTGACCTTCGATTTCATCACTTATAGAGTTGCAAATAGCATAAGGTCTCTTCCAACATATACTATTAAGGGTGTCATAGATTTGGTTAAAGAAGTATTCGGTTATAATGTCATATGTGAATACATTCATTCCATATCATCTACACAAATCACAATATGAATACACCATTGATATGTCCAATTTGCATCACCATTCTATATCATAATTTTCCTCTATTCATTGATATATTTCATATTAAGAGGTGATACTTATATCTTTTCATCTGTTTTTGCATGTTGGATGATTCTTGGAGGATGAACTGCGGAGTCAGGATTCTGATGGAAAAAGAGGTGTTTTGATGCAATTTCGCGAAGAACAGAAAAATACCATAAAAATATTGGAAAATAATATTTTCCCAGAAGACGAAGGAAGCCAGAAGGGGAGGTGGAGATAGGCCACAGGGGGCCACACCCCCCAGGCGCGGGCCACCCCTGCCCCGCGCCTTCAGGGGGTGTGGCCCACCTGGTCGGCCTCCAACTCCGCCCTCTCGCCTATATCTTCTCCTCAAAACCCTAAGACACGGGGAGAGACCACAGAAAGATTTCGTTGCCTCTACAGGGCGGAAAACACCGAGATAGAGAAAGAGCTCCCCGGCAGACAGATTTCTACCGGGGAAATTCCTTCTCGGAAATAGGAGATCATCGCCATCAACACCGTCACCAAGCTAGACTTCATCGGGATCATCATCATCCACACCATCATCTCCACCAGCACCATCATCACCACTCCGTCCTGTTGTAACAATCGTGTTGAATACTTGCATAGATCTTAGGGGAAACTTTCCCAGTGTTGATTACTATTGTAGTTGATGCTTCTGAGTGGAACCATTGGATTATTGTTTATGTTAAGATTGTTACCCATTGTCATATCATATTTGACCTTGATCCATATGATGTCTTGTGAGTAGTTCGTTTAGTTCTTGAGGACATGGGAAAATTCATGTTGTTAGTAGTCGATTTGTGTTGATATATTATTCAATGGTTTAGTATTTAAGTTGTGGTGCTATTCTTATAGTGGTGTCATGTGAACGTTGACTACATGATACTTCACCATTTATGGGCCTAGGGGAATGCATTGTGTATTTGGCTACTAATTGTGGGGTTGCCGGAGTGACAGAAACCTGAACCCCCGTTATATAGGACACCATTGCACCAGGGAGCGTAGGATCTCAGAGTTTAAGGCTGTGGTTAGGTTTATATCTTAATTACTTTCTTGTAGTTGCGGATGCTTGCAGGGGGTTTAATCACAAGTATGTATTAGTCCAAGTAAGGTCGGTACATTAGCACAGGTTCACCCACACAACACTTACAACACCAAAGAAGACTACTCAGCTATTTGAAGCGAAAGCACTTGACAGAATTTCCATGGGTCCTCGAGAACGTTTGGTCCTTATAAGTATTTCCATCGGCTTGTCCTTTGCTAAGAAAAAATTGGGCCACTTGCTGCAATTGTTCGTTGTCTTTATTACTTGCACTTTGTTTCTTTGCTTTATCAGAAAACCCCTAAAAATCCGTTTGCTAAGTATTTACAGAGATTTCTGCTCCATACCACTAGTCAACACCTTCTGCTCCTCGTTGGGATCGACACTCCTATTTATCGAAAGTACTACGATACACCCCCTAAACTTGTGGGTCATCAAGACTATTTTCTGGTGCCGTTGCCGGGGAGTGAAGCGCTATTGAAGAGTGGAACTGGTAAATGAAACTTCTACTGTGAGTATTGCTTTTTATTTCTATTTGTTACTTTGTTTCCAATATGGATAACCCACTTGGTTTTCTTTTTGAGAAAATTACTATCACTGTTAGGGTATTATATGAATCACCACCTGTTGAGATAGATCCTTTTAAGATACCTACTAGTATTGTTGATCGTGTTATGGATAATTATTATTTAGGGGATGGAACTGTCCATCCTGGTGATCACTTGCTTTTTATCCATGAATTATGCAGGTTGTTTAAGTGTGCAGGTATCACAACTGAGTATGTGAAGAAGAAGTTACTCTCTATATCCTTGAAAGGGAGAGCTGAAGAACGATATAAGCTGCTGAAGAATGGACAATCCATGGAATGGGAGGAAATGCCTCTCTTTTATTCTAAATTCTATCCTCCCAGTGAAATTCATAAGGATAGTAATCTGATATATAACTTTTGGCCTCGTGATGGAGAGAGTACAACTCAAGCTTGGGGGAGATTGAAGTTACTAATGCTTAAATGTCCTATTCATGAACTCCCTAACAATATTATTGTCAATAACTTTTATTCTAGGCTTTCTCTTCATGATAAAGATTTACTATATTCTTCATGTGCTGGATCGTTCACACGTATGAAGGAAGAAGCTAAATGGGATCTACTAGACTGTATTCAAGAAAACAATGAAGCTTGGGAGAATGACATATGGAGAAAGACATGTATAAATTATGATTATGAATGCATTAAATATTTTATGGGAACTAATGACTTCCGTGATATTAGTAATGAGTTTGGTCTTGACTCCCAAAGTATTGCCAATTGTTTTAAGGTATTTGCCTCTTACATAGAAATTCCAAAAAAGAAGTGGAATAAGTACCATGCACCTTATAAAAATGTTGTTAGTCATGCTCCTGTTAGAAGAACCGAAGTTTGTACTAATAATCATATTGTGCCTGGACCTTATGTTGAGAAAACAACTTTCCCAACTAAGGTAAAGGAGTACCCTATGATAATCAGTGCGAATAACAAAGGTACAAAGAAAATTGTGGAACCTGATGAGCAAATTAATATTGAGCCTGTGGTAGCTATTGTGAAAGACCTTGTCACTAGAAATATAGAGGATGAGCATATTGTCTTCTGTGAAGACGCTTCTAATATTATCTCTCATCCTAGTAAAGCTAGAAAAGCTAGTGTCCCTGTGCTTTCTGTTAAAATTGGTGGTCATTGCTACTATGGTTTATGTGATATTGGTGCTAATTCTAGTGCTATTCCTTATGAGCTTTACAGGGAAGTTATGCATGAAATTGGTCCTTGTGAGATTGAGGTTATTGATGTGGTTATTCACCTTTCTAATAAGGAAACCATTTTCCCTATTGGTATTGTAAGAGATGTGGAGGTTCTTTGTGGTAAGATTAAGTATCCTGCTGATTTTCTAGTGCTTAATTCAACAGCTAGCAAAACTTGCCCTATCATCTTTGGTAGACCTTTCTTGAACACTTGTGGAGATATTATAGATTGTAAGAAGGAGAAAGTTTTAACTAAGTTTGATGCAGATTCTTATGATTTTAACTTTTCCAAATTTGCTAAAGCTCCTTGTGAAAACTACTTGCCTAATAAAGATTTTAGGATGGAACAACTTGCTTCTATTGATCCGGTTTATGACCTTGGACCTCTTTTTGGTGATTGTAAGTGTGCTCATTCTGATTATAAAGTTGTTTCCTATGACATTTATTTTTTAACTTTATTCAAGGTGCTACTGAAATTTATTATGAGAGAGGGAAACATGGTTTTATGCATCTCAATAATGTTAAGTTTCCCTGTTTTATGTTGAAAGCTTTGAAGTTGCATTTGTTTTGTCTTCATATGCTGGTGGCTTTTTGTTTTCTCATGATACCCCCATGCATAGGAAGTGGGTTAGACTCAAATGTGTTAGTTATTTGTTTCTTGATGCTCTCTTTCACTTCATATATTTATCTCCTATGTGAGCATCTTTGAAACTATCAAGCCTAACTTAAAGGCATTAAAGAAAAGTACTTCTTGGGATATAACCCAATAGTTTTGTCGAGTCTTGGAAGTTATTACCTCAGTAATAACCGTTCCTTATCCTTTTTTTGGTTTTTGAGTCAAGTTCAACTACTTTTGGGAAGTAGAGGAGTTGTGAAAAGTGGTTGTCCTAGGACAGATTTTTGTGCTGCATTGTAAAAATTCGTGAGGGAGCTCAGTACTTCGGATGGAGCTGTATTTTCTGTTCTTGTTCTCCAAGTTGTTACCCAACTTTCCTTAGTTTTGCACTTTTTTATTTGAGCAACAGAAGGTTTTCGAAAAAATCAATCTTTACCTGCTGGTCTGTTTTGACAGATTTCTGCCATCATTTGCATTTGGCTCTTTTATTGATTCCCTTCCAGATTCTTTTGGGTTTTTCAAAAGGAGTTGCTACAGTAGCTTTTGTTTTGATGGATTTCAGTTGAAGTGTGAACCTTAAGGTTTATTGTTTTTGCTTACACTAATGTTGCCATTGAAGTTTGTGTATTGCCTTGTGAGAAAAGGAATTTCCAGGAGAAGGAGAAAAGGAGTCTGCAGAGTTCATCTTTGAATAGGTAAAAGTGACGAAAACAGAAGGTTCGTGAAAGCTTAATATTTTTATATTTTTGATGTTTTTAATGCGTACGGAAAGTTACGAAACAAAACGGAGGAGGAAACGAAGCCCGGGGTGGCCACATCCACCCCAGGCGCAGGCCCTAGCTGGTCGCGCCTAGAGGGGGTGTGAGCCCCCGAGCTCCGTTTCCGCCTTGTTTTCGTGCCAGTACCTTCCTTATGCATTGAAACTTCGTAATATATAACCCCCTGGATCCCCCGAGGTTCGTATATCGTGTTCTCGTCGTGTTTTTGTTTCGATCTGTTTCTGTCAGGAAATCTTCTCAAGTTTAGAGCATCATGGTCTCCGCCAATGACAAAGGCAAGAAGCCCGAGGAATATGATCCTCACAATCCCAAGGAGGAGGAGATTTTGGTAGGGGATGAAGAAGACATGGAGGAGGACGAGCATCCGGACACCCGCGCTACCGTCGCAAGCATTGGAGTGGTGAAACCTACCAAGCTTAAGAGGACAACATGGATGTCTACAGGAGGGAAACCTCCACGTCTTGTCTTTGTTCCACGGTCACCTCCTCCACGTACCAAGAATCCCTTCCATACTCTTATACATGAGCAACAATACCAACATGTGCCCAAAGGGAACTTGCCCTCGGTTTGGGACCTGCCTTGCTCTAACCATGCAGGGAAGGAACACACTAACAAGGAAGTGTGGGGAAAGAATAGCAAGGACTGGGACTCTCAGTTCGATATGATCATGAACCGCATTGAGCAAAATTCGGAGTTGATTCGTACTCTAAACTTTGAGATTGAAGATTTGAGGAAACTGATTGAGGAGCTTATCAAGAGAACACCACCACCACAAAAGGAATAATTCGTCGTTAGGTTTGACATCCCCTTGGCTTGTTCCAAGCTTGGGGGAGTGCTACGGTATCACATCATCATCTTTTATCTTTTACCTTTTTAGTGGATTCATATGTTTGGTATATAAGTTATCTTATAGGTTGGTTTGCATTGTGGAAGTATCTCTCCTTTAGTTTATTATCTATGTATCCCTTGGTGTGAGTGCCTTTATGCAGTATTAATGAGAAGTTTCATCTTTTACTTTTTGCACTTCTTGTTTTAGTTTGCAATCTCTATTATATGATTGATCTTGTTGATCAGTATTGGTACCACTTTGGGAGCATCAAGTAGATCTAAATTGGTTTTGGCAAACCAAACTCTGGTCAGTAGCAACACTTTTTGAGGTTTGAAAGGAAAAGAGAAAAAGCTTATAGGTATTTTGTATCATTTATTTTCTTCCTTGATTGGCTCATAAGCTTAGTATTCTTTATTTAAGATCTTTTGTGTCTTCAAGGAAGATTGCATGTTTGGCTTTATCACTTATAGGTTTGCTTGTTTCTTTCAACTCTTTTTCTTGCTACCCAGCCTTGCTAGCCAAAAACCTGTTTTGAGAAGGCATACTTCGCATGCTTCCAACTCACTTGAACCAAACCTGTGCCATTTGTGTCCACTATATCTACCTATTAGCATTATTGCTATTCCAAGCAGATTTCTCAAGCCTCATCAATCTTTCGAATTAAAAACTATTTTGTTATGAGAAAACTAGTTAGTAAAGCTATCACGAACTTGATGGCACACCTTATTCCTTGCCCCTAATAAACTTGAACCATTGTGTCATCGAAGTTGTATATGCTTGCATCTATACGTTGGGATTAGCAGAACTGTGCTGTCACGGGGAACACTTTCAACACTTATGGATACATATCCAGTTGATATCATGCTCTTTTTTTTGCGGATGTCGACGGTGTGAAATAAAAGGGGAGCTTGTAAGTCAATGGAGTTATGTATGTGTGTTACAGAAACTCTTGGGCCGCTAGCCTAAGCCATGCCTAATCATGGTGGAAACTTGCAGCATCACCATAGTGAGCAAACTGTGAAGCATCCTCAAAAAAACCTATGCAAATAGAAAATAAAAAGATCGCTGAGATGCTCACTGTCTGCTTGCCTTGTCATTTTGATTATGGGATAGCTCCTGTATCATGTGCAAGGGGTACCCCGTTGGCGGTTCTTTATGATACACATGTACTTACAATGACAAGAACTTACCGGTAACTAAAGTTGAGTATCATGAGGAGCGGCCCTCGTACTCAAGGGACATGAGATTGCCAACTTATATTTCGTCAAGCATATACTCCATCTTTGTTCAGTTTAACCTTAATCACCTCAAGATGCCTACGATAGGGGCAATGACGGCTCAAAGCTAGTAAGTACTGATACGTCGAAAACGTATCTATAATTTTTGATGCTCCATGCTTGTTTAGTATCTACTTTGCTTTACTTGTCTACACTTTGAGGTGCTTTTTACATGTTTTCTGGTACTAACCTACTATCAAGTTGCAATAGTGCCAGATGCCTGTTTTCTGTTGTTTTTAGTTTCAGAAAAGTCAGTACAGAAATATCCTCGAAATTGGACGAGACAAACGTCAAAGTCAATTACTTTCTGTGGGGAACAATAAGTCCAGAGGGGAGACGAGGAAGCGGGCCAGGGATGCCAGACCCCCCCCCCCGGGCGTGGCCAGGGGTGGGCCCGCGCCTGGCTAGGGTTTGGCCCCCCTGGTCGCCTCCTCGGCCTTCCCCTTTGCCTATAAGAAGCCCCCTGTGCAGAAACCCTAATAACCCGATCAAATCTCCATGAAACCGTCTGTAGCCTCCGCCATCATCGTCCCAAGATCGGGGGGATCTGAAGTTCTTCCTGGAACCCTGCCGGAGGGGAGATCATCCCGGAGGCCTTCTCTCCGGTATGATGCGTGAGTAGTTCCACCTTGGACTATGGGTCCATGTAGTAGCTAGATGGTTGTACCTCCTCCTTTGTGCTTTCATGTATAGATCTTGTGAGATCCGTTCATGATCAACATCTAATCTATTTGTAATCATGCATGTTGTGTTTGCGGGGATCCGATGGATATTGAGATTATTATGTTGGTTTGATTAATGGTTTTGTCTTTATGATTCTATCATGTATGTGTTGTTTGTGATCTTGCATGTTCTTCGTTGTTAGTAGCAATCTTGGCCAATTATTTGCTAGTGACTCCAAGAGGGGGTATGTATGCTCGATAGTGGGTTCATGCCTCTAGTTTCCAAGGGAAGTGACAATAATCTCTTCGGTTGTATATGTGATGTTGCTACTAGGAGAAAACAACGGTCTCTTGTTCATGGAACATGTGGACTTTTTATCTTACACACTTTGCTTAAAGCAGTTGTCTGTTGCTTGCAACTTAATACTGGAGGGGGTTCGGATGATAACCTAAAGGTGGACTTCTAGTCATAGATGCAGTTGGATGGCGGTCTATGTATCTTGTTGTATTGCCCAAACGAATCTCATAGGATCTTTCTGACTGGTAATTGCATTGTTATGTCTTGCTCAGTTCCTGTCAATTGCCCTGCTGTAATTTGTTTACCCTTCATGCCATGTTGTTTATCTAAGGAGAGCACCTCTAGTGAACTATGGACCCCGGTCCAATCTTTACCATCGATACATCTTCCACTTTTACTTGTTTTACTTGCTACAAACCATTACCTTCCACACGGCATGTTTAATCCTTTGTTACAGCAAACCGGTGAGCTTGACAACCTCACTGATTCGTTGGGGCAAAGTCTTAAGTTTGTGTTGTGCATGTCTCTGCGTTGCTTGCAACACCTGTGTGACGTTTCCTTCCTCCTTTTGGTTCGATAACCTCGGTCTCTACTGAGGAAGACTTGCTACTGTGCTCATCACTTGGGGTTTCCAACAAAGTGCTCCATGTCAGCACCATTAACAAGTTTTCTGGCGCCGTTGTCGGGGAGGCTAAGGACGTCTTCACAAGGGGAGTCCTTCACTTCCTTTCTTTTTACTTTGTTTTTAGTTTGCTTTGTTTATTTTGCTTGGTTTTGTTTGCCTCTTTCTATAAAACTCAAAAAAATTAGTCTAGTTTGGTTTGCTTGCTTTATTCAAAAACACAAAAAAATTAGTTCTTACTCTAGTTGGTGGTATGTTATTGCCTTGCTTGGTCATGCTTTCTATCAATGGATGGTTTCTTTGAAACTAGTTCTTATTGGCAAGGTGGGTTCACAAAAGAACAAAAGTATTATTATAAGGAACACCGTTTGTCACAAAAAGGGAAACACTTATGGGAACAAACTGATAAGTTGAATACTATTGCTAGAGACATGTGCTCTACTTATAATGTTACTTATTGCTTTGATAAGTCCTGCTGCTGTAGGAGGTATAAACACCTGCCTTTTCAATGTGAGTATAATGATAAGGTTACCATATATTCTTATGTTAAGGGAAATTATGACTTTTATGATGTGGAACAAATGGAAGAATTTATTGCCTTCAAGGGTGCATTTGAACTTGCTAGTTTGCTTGAAAATACTGATGATGCACCTTATGAATGTGAGGTTTATGAGATACTTAAATTTTGCTTTGATAATTACAAGGAAGAAAATGGCTATATTCTTGAATATTTTAATAGGCGTTTTCCACAAATGGAAGAGACTAATGCCTTGCAGGATCATATGGAAGAAGAAATTGTTAAAACTGGAAGCTCATTAGATGAAAAAGAGGGAGAGAGTGATGAACAAAAGGAGGAAGAATGGATCTACCCATGCCTACCTTCTAATGAGAGTAACTCTTTATCCCTTACATTATTTGATTGTCCCCCATGCTTACCAAAGGAGGATGAATGTTATGTTCCCATGGATCCTTCTGAAATATCTACTTTGTGTAAAACCTATGAAGGTTTTAATCCCACTATTTTTGAGCTTGATAGAAATTATGTGTTTGTAGATCATAAAAAGCATACTTTATGTGATAGCTATATTTTTGAGTTTATTCATGATGCTACTGAAAATTATAATGAGAGAGGAAAGTATGGTTGTAGAAATTTTCATGGTATTGAAACACCTCTCTTTGTGCTGAAAGTTTTGAAGTTACTCTTGTTTATCTTCCTATGCTTGCCACTTTTTTCTTTGTGAATTTATTTGTGTACAAGATTCCGATGCATATGAAGAGGGTTAGGCTTAAATGTGTTTTGAATTTGCTTCTTGATGGTCTCTTTGACTTCAATTCATATTTCTTATGTGGGCATCTTCTCAAGCTATCATGTTTAACTTAAAGGCGTTAAAGAAAAGTACTTGTTGGGAGATAACCCAGGAGTTTACTTGAGTCTTGGAAGTTATTACTTCAGTAATAATCTCTCCTTATCATTTTTGTTTGCTTTTTGTGCCAACAATGACCTCTAATGAGAGGGAAGTAAGATTTTGGGAGTTGCTGTCCCGAAACAGATTTCTGTCCTCCACCATAAACATTCGTGAGGAGTCTCTGCAACTCGGATTAAGCTCAAAATTTACGAATAAATCCCCCAGTATGTTAGCTAACTTTCGTTAGTGCAACACTTTTTGATTTGAGCAACAGAAGATGTTCGAAAAAATTGGTTTCTACCTGTTGGTCTATTTTAATAGATTTCTGCCATTATTTGTATTTGCTTCTTATTGATTCTTTTTTGAGTTCTCTTTAGGTGAATTGAGCTTTTTGAAGGAGTTACTACAGTAGCTTGTGTTTTTAGTGAAAAGCTTTGTTGTTCCAAAGCTTTTCCAGGGGTCTAATATCTTTTGAATACACTAATATTGCTAATGAAGATTGTGTGAAGTTTTGTATGAAAGAAAAATTTCAGGTGTAGAGAGAGAATGATGCAATGAGATGAATAATGGACAAAAGCTCAAGCTTGGGGATGCCACCATGGTGTCACCCCAAGAAATATCCAAGAGGTACAAGCGTCAAAGCTTGGGGATGCCCAAGACATCCCCCTCTTCATCAATAAAAAGCTCAGGTCTGTCTAGACACTTCGTTTTTATTGTTTCATGCACAGTTATGTTGTTCTTGGAGCATCTTAGTTTTCGTTTGCTTTGCTTAGTTTGTTTAGTTTTCTTAAGTAGTTTGGACCCCCGTTCTCGTTGTGTTGTTTTACAAATAAGTTGCTTGGTGTTGGAAAGGAGTAGTAAGTTCTTGCTTGAAGTGCAAGAGAAGCTTGCATTGACTGTGACTTAGACTTTAGCATGACACGCTAGGTGTTGTTTTGACCATATGCTTAGTGATTATTGCTGTAGCATGTCTTGTTCCAAACAATTGGGATTGCTTAGTGTCCCTTGAATAAATTATGCGTTGTTTTAGCATGCAAAAGCATAGTATTGTGGTATTCTCCTTTGATATTTTGCTTGGGTTCACTTGGCACATGCTCACACCATGTTATGACTATGACAAGTCACCATTAGCCTCTATAATCATTTATTCCTTGACTTGTAGTACCACTATTTGCTTTGATTAGTATGCTTTGTTACACTGCATAATTATGATCATTATTAATCTCTTAGTTGGTTGCTCCTAGTCTTTTGCTAGCCTCCACTTGTATGAGTAAGCTCTAATCGTGCTTCCAACTCCCAAGAAACCAAGTTATTCCAAAGTGTCCACTATAAATTCCTGTGCATGGTGTGTTACACCATTCTAAGTATATTCTTGTTTTCAGCTATCTTCCAATTAAAGAGTATTTTGTTATGTGAAAACTTAGTAATTAAAGCTCTCACAAACTTGATGGCACACTTTATATTCCTTGCCCCTAATAAACTTGAACCATTGGGTCATCTATGTTATATATGCTTGCACTTATACGTTCGAATTAGCAGAACCATGTTTTCATGGGTAACGTTTTCAACATTGCACTTGTACTTTGTACATAGTTGATATCATGATCTTTTGTATATGGATGTCAACGGTGTGAAATAAAATGGGAGCTTGTAAGTCCATGGAGTTATGTATTTTGTGTTAGAGAAACGCCTGGGCCGCTAGCCTAAGTCATGCCTAATCATGGTGGAAACTTGCAGCATCACCATAATGAGCAATCTATGAACCATCCTCAATAAAAACCTATGCAGATAGCAAATAAAAAGATCGCTGAGATGCTCATTGTTAGCTTTCCTTGTCATTTTGGTTATGGGAAAGCTCCTGTACCATGTCCAAGGGGTACCCCGTTGGCGGTTCTCTATGATACACATGTACTTACTATGATAAGAACTTACAGGTGACCAAAGTTGAGTAGCATGAGGTGCGACCCTCGTATTCAAGGGACATGAGATTGCCAACTTATACTTTGTCAAGCATATACTCCATAGTTTGTTCACTTTTACCTTAATCACTTCAAGATGCTTATGATAGGGGCAATGAGAGATGAAAGCTAACAAGTACCATAATTTTTGGAAGCTCTTTTTGAGACTTGAAACCCCTGCTTCCCTCTATGAAGGGCCTTTCTTCCACTATTATATTAAGTCTCCACCTTCTACCTTTAGGCACCAGTTAAGAAATCATAGTTGTCATTCTTAGTTCTATGTGTAGTGTCCCAAAACTTATTGATTGATGCATATTGTTGATATTGCTTGTTCTTGTGCTATTTGTATCTAGTCACTCTTATGAACTTTGAAGGTGTCGTATGCATCTATTTCCTACTCCACGAGGGACAAGCTGAATGCCACTATGCCATGTTTTCTGTCTGTGAAACAAACAAACATTTTTCAATGCATGTTATTCATGATCTTTGTTTATAGCCTTTCATGTTGCATGCATAGTTACTATGTCTTACTGCTAGAACTCCATCTTGCATGCACATGTTTCGAGTTCTTTGATCCCAGCTTTCAATGCTTGCAAATGGTTTGATCTTGGTTTTGATGGTACATGTCACCTCAAAAATTATTCTTTTATCACTTACCTACTCGAGGACGAGCAGGAGTTAAGCTTGGGGATGCTTGATATGTCGGAAACGTATCTATAATTTTTGATGTTTAATGCTTGTTTAGTATCTACTTTTCTTTGCGTTGTCCACACTTTGAGATTCTTTTCATATGTTTTCTGGTACTAACCTATTAACAAGTTGCCACAGTGATAGTTGCCTGTTTTTTGCTGTTTGGTTCCAGAGAAGCTAGTAAGGAAATATTCTCGGAATTGGACGGGACAAAAGACAAAGTCAATATTTCACCAAGGAGAACACGGAGTCCAGAGGAGAGACGGAGGATGGCCACATGGTGGTCACACCCCCCTAGGCGCGGCCTAGGGTAGGCCCACGCCTGGGCAGGGTGTGAGCCCCCTGGCCGCCTCTCAGCCTCGCCTCTTCGCCTATAAAAGCCACCGATGCCAAAACCCTAAGTACCCGATCAATATTCCATGAAACTGTCTGTAGCCGCCGCCATCATCGTCCCTAGATCGGGGGGAGCTAAAGCTCTTCCCATCACCCTTCCGGAGGGGAGATCATCCCGGAGGCCTTCTTCTTCATCATGCCAGCCTCCGGTATGCAGCGTGAGTAGTTCCACCTTGGACTATGGGTCCATCTAGTAGCTAGATAGTTGTATCTCCTCCTTGTGCTTTGATGTCTAAATCTTGTGAGCTCCGTTTATGATCAATATCTAATCTTTTGTAATCATGCATGTTGTGTTTGCGGGGATCCGGTGGATATTGAGATTACTATGTCAGATTGATTAATGGTTTTGTCTATTTGATTCTATCATGTCTGTGTTGTTTGAGATCTTGCATGCTCTCCGTTGTTAGTAGCTATCTTGGCCAAGTAGTTGCTAGTGACTCCAAGAGGGGGTATTTATGCTCGATAGTGGGTTCATGCCTCTACTTAATCAAGGGATGTGACAGAAATCTCTACGGTTGTAGATGTGCTGTTGCTACTAGGGAGAAAACAAAGGTATCTTGTTCATGGAACAAGTGGATTGTTTACCTTACACACTTTGCTTAAAGCAGTTGTCTATTGCTTGCAACTTAATACTGGAGGGGGTTCGGATGATAAACTAGAGGTGGACTTCTAGTCATAAATGCAGTTGGATGGCGGTTTATGTATCTTGTTGTATTGCCCAATCGAATCTCATAGGATCTTTATGTCTATTATTGCATCGCTATGCCTTGCTTAGTCCTATCAATTGCCCTGCTGTAATTTGTTTACCCAGCATGCCATGTTTGTTTATCTAAGGAGAACACCTCTAGTGAACTATGGACTCCTGTCCAATCTTTACCATTGATACATCCTCCACTATTACTATTTACTTGCTGCAAACTATCATCACCTTCCACACCATACAGTTAATCCTTTGTTACATCAACCGGTGAGATTTAAAACCTCACTGTTCGTTGGGACAAAGTCTTGAGTTTGTGTTGTGCAGGTTTCCATGTTGCTTGCAACACCTTTGAGACGTTTCCTTTCTCCTACTGGTTCGATTACCTCGGTTTCTTACTGAGGGAAGACTTGCTGCTGCATCACACCTTGCTCTTGGGATTTCCCGACGAAGCACTTCTAGGCGTCATGACACTCCAATTCAACTTGGAGTTGATAGGCATTATCTTCAATCTATTGTGATGGCCAAACCCCGCGTTATACCTTCCAACCAACTCATACACATCACTAGGGTCCATCCATTTCAAATAATTCCTCACTCTTTCCACAACCTCGGCATATGTAGGACTTGTGCCAAACACCACGACTACCTCCTTCAGGTCACACTCGGCATTTCCTTTCAAGAATGCGGCCTTGGCCACATGATGAACATTAACGATTCTTGCCATCTAAAAACCAATGACAACAACCATTACGCATCAAAGACAACTATATAACCACCACCAACCATAGCTACCAACTAAAACAAGTCATGCAACTTTGCTAATTCTAACATATAAATCCTAGCCATAAGCTACAAATCTAATATCTAGAAGCAACAATATCAACCCTAGATTTCACTCCAAAGCCAAGATATAGGTAGGGTTAGGGTTAGGGTTCTAGATTCTTTGCCAAAATAGAACCAAATTGCAAAAATCTATTTGGACAAAACCAAGGGGATCGGGGGAGATTACCTCTTGAAGCGAGGGGAAGTCCAAATCCACAGAGAAAAGCAACCGATTTGAAGGGATTCGAGTTGGGGAAGAGCTGGGGGCGAGAGAGAGAGAGAGAGAGAGAGAGAGAGAGAGAGAGAGAGAGAGAGAGAGAGAGAGAGAGAGAGAGAGAGAGAGGCGCTCGGGACGAAGAGGTATGGCTGGGTTGGGTCGGGGGAGGGCGCCCGCGTCATTTCTAGGTTAAGGGGCATGCCCCGTCGCAAAAGCGCCATACCTAGTAGCATGGCGCCCCCTGAAAAGCGCCAAACATTAAAACAGGCCCGCGTGGGCCACGTCGACTGACACGTCGGACGGGGTCATGGCGTTTTTGAAAGGGGCGCCATGGATGCATGGCGTTTTCCGAGGGAGCTTTCGTGCTACTGACCATGGCGTTCTCCGGTAAATCGCCAAGGAAACAAGTCAGATCGGAATTTCTTTAAAAAAGTAGGTCAATTCGTGAAATCATTTGTTAATTAGATCAATTCTATGATTTTTGCCACGTCTCTACATGTTCTTGTTTCAATAGTAATTCTTTTTTTTCCAAACAGTACAGCCGACGAGAGCAGCGATGTCACGCAACATAGCGCCCTGCGGCTTGTCGGCTCTTGGAGCTGGGGCAATATGGTGGTTGCTGGCCTCCGCTTTTGGTAAAACTTGGGATTTTGGTTAAAATTTGACGATTCTAAATAACCTCCAAAAGGAAAAGTTATTTATAAGTTCTATCTTCTGAACATAAAGTACAGTTTGATAACTGAAAGTGCATCGCTGTGCAACTAATATACTACAAACTGATATACTCTCTTCTTTAGGAGTAGACTTGCTCAACAAAATCTAAGTTTGTAATACTAAGTGTTCATAAATATATGGCTAATCTTGAAGTTATTTGTAAACTGACTTGACTAACTTCGGTACTACGCTAATACCGATGCAAAACTCAAAACTGCACTTTAACTAAATCTATGTGTACGCCTAAGAGCATCATTAGAAGGGTTGAATCTATACTCGTCCTTCATTCCACAATCTATCTAGACTACTAATTTCGGCAAAAAAGAATTAACAAATAATTAATCCATCAACTTGAACGCCATGTTAGTTAGTTACACGCAGCCACTAGTAAAAAACAGGTCATCCGTTCGCGCCCCCTCAGAGTATTAGTCCCGGTTGCGCCACGAACCGGGACTAATGCTGACACGTGTCCCGGTTCGAGCGGGCACGGGGCCCGGAGGCATGCATCCCGGTTGGTAAGGGAGCATACGTCCCGGTTTGTAACACAAACCGGGACTAAAGGTTGGGCGTCAGCCACTATAAATGCAACGCCCCAGCCCTCTGCCTCCACTCTGTTTTTTCTTGGTAGAAGGTGTGAGGGGCGTGCTAGTTTTTTTTCCTATGCATGAATTCAAGGTGTTTGATAAAATGTTTGAGTGAATGATCCCGTTCAATTTCTCATAGAACACAAATATAGAAGGTGTCGAGACGCACTTGAGCTTTCTCCTCTTTATTTCCCTCGATCGAGGTTAGCAATCTTATCTTTTCTCTGTCATTGATACAATGCATGTGTCGATGTGAATTGGTCATTTCACTATTTATGATGTCCTGTTTTTGATAAACTTACTTATATGATGCAGATGAACGATCGGGAATGGATGTACGGTGACCGGCGTGTACCCGGGTATATGAAAGGCGTGGATAAATTTATCGATGTGGCTACGGCAAACAAAGAGAATGGTTTTATACGTTGTCCATGTGTTCAATGTCGGAACAACAAGGAGTACTCTTCCTCGAAAATCATTCGCGGCCACCTGATTATGAAAGGTTTCATGCCCAACTATAATTGCTGGACCAAGCACGGGGAAAGAGGGGATATGATGGAAGATAGTGAAGAAGAAGATGATGATAACAACTATCATCATATGTTTCATGAATACAGTGATACTGCAATGGAAGACAATGGAAATGAAGGAGGTGAAGAACGGGCATCAGATGAGCCGGCTGATGAACTTGGTAGGGTCATTTCTGATGCAAAGCGAGACTGTGAAATAGAAAATTAGAAGTTGAAGTTAGAGGGCATGTTAGAAGATCACAAGAAATTGTTGTACCCAAATTGTGAAGATGGCAGCACAAAGCTCGATACCACACTGGAATTGTTGCGATGGAAGGCAGAGTGTGGTCTAACTGACTCCTCATTTGAAAAGATGCTGAAAATAATGAAGCCGAAGTTTCCAAAACATAATGAAGCAAAGAAGACTCTCTGTCCTCTAGGATTAGATGTGCAAAAGATACATGCATGCATCAATGACTGCATCCTCTACCGCGGTAAGGAGTATGAGAATTTAGATAAATGCCCGGTATGCAATGCATTGCGGTATAAAATCAGACAAGATGACCCTGGTGATGTTGAGGGAGAGCCCCTCCGGAAGAGGGTTCCTGCTAAGGTTATGTGGTATGCTCCTATAATACCAAGGTTGAAACGCATGTTCAGAAACAAAGAGCATGCCAGGTTGTTGCGATGGCACAAAGAAGACCGTAAGAAAAACGGGAAGTTGAGACACCCTGCTGATGGGTCACAGTGGAGAAAAATCGAGAGAGACTTCCCATACTTTGCAGGTGAAGCAAGGAACTTATGGTTTGGTCGAAGTACGGATGGCATGAATCCTTTTGGGGAGCAGAGCTGCAGTCACAACACCTGGCCCGTGACTCTATGTATCTACAACCTGCCTCCTTGGTTGTGCATGAAGCGTAAGTTCATTATGATGTCAGTGCTCATCCAAGGCCCAAAGCAACCGGGCAACGACATTGATGTGTACCTTAGGCCATTAGTTGAAGAACTCTTATAGTTGTGGGGCAAACCAGGTGTACGTGTGTGGGATGAGAACAAACATGAGCCATTTGATCTACGAGGGTTGTTATTCGTAACCATCAATGATTGTCCTGCTCTTAGTAACCTTTCAGGACAGACAAACAAGGGATATAAGGCATGCACACACTGTTTAGATAAGACTGAAGGTACATATTTGCATAAATGCAAGAAGGTTGTGTACCTGGAGAATCGACGATTTCTTCCGACTAATCATCCCGTAAGAAAGAAAGGCAAGCATTTCAAAGGTGAGGCAGATCACCGGAAGAAGCCTGAACTCCCTGCTGGTGATGATGTATTTGGTATGGTCAAGGACATAGAAGTAATCTTTGGAAAGGGTCCCGGCGGTCAATCAGTTCCGAACGACGTCGCTACAGGACACACACCCATGTGGAAGAAGAAATCTATATTTTGGGAGCTGCCATATTGGAAAGTCCTGCGTGTCCGCTCTTCAATCGACGTGATGCACGTGACGAAGAATCTTTGCGTGAACCTGCTAGGATTCTTAGGCGTGTATGGGAAGACAAAAGATACACCAGAAGCACGGGAGGACCAACAAATTATGAAAGACCCAAAGAACATGCATACACAGAACAAGACGGATAAAGGGCGTCACTTAAGTCGTGCCACCTATGCTCTTACCAAAGCAGAGAAGGAAATCTTTTTTAAAGTCCTTTATAATATCAAGGTGTCGTCGGGCTTCTCATCTAATATAAAGGGGATAATAGATATGGGAGAGAAAAAGTTCCAAAACCTGAAGTCTCATGACTGTCACGTGATTATGACGCAGTTGCTTCCGATTGCATTGAGGGGGCTTCTACCAGAAAATGTTCGAGTACCCATTGTGAAGCTGTGTGCATTCCTCAATGCAATATCTCAGAAGGTAATCAATCCAGATATTCTGCCAAGGTTACAGAAGGATGTGGTACAATGTCTTGTTAGTTTTGAATTGGTGTTCCCACCATCCTTCTTCAATATTATGACGCATCTCCTGGTTCACCTAGTGGAAGAGATTGTCATTCTCGGTCCGGTATTTCTACACAATATGTTCCCCTTTGAGAGGTTCATGGGAGTCTTAAAGAAATATGTTCATAACCGTGCTAGACCAGAAGGAATCATCTCCAAGGGATATGGAACAGAGGAGGTCATTGAGTTTTGTGTTGACTTTATTCCTGACCTTAAGCCGATTGGTGTTTCTGACTCGCGGCATGAGGGAAGACTAAGTGGAAAAAGCACGCTGGGAAAGAAAGCAATGATATGTAGGGACGGGGATTCTTTCACTAAAGCACACTACACAGTTCTACATAATTCCACCTTGGCAGCTCCGTATATCGAGGAACACAAGAATATTCTACGCTCCAAAAACCCGGGGAAGCCTGAATCACTGATTACAATGAACACATGAAGTCTTTCGGTGGTTGGATGCGGACACATCTCTTGAATGACACCACTGTTGGAGATCAGCTATACTTGTTGGCCGCGTCACCATCTTCTACTGTATTGAATTTCCAAGGGTACACAATAAATGGGAATACATTCTACACGATCGCCCAAGATAAAAAGAGCACCAACCAAAATAGTGGTGTCCACTTTGATGCAATAGACGAGAATGGACAAAAGGACACATACTATGGTTACATAGAGGAGATATGGGAATAGACTATGGAGTCTCTTTTAAGGTCCCTTTGTTTCGCTGCAAATGGGTCAACCTGAATGGAGAAGGGGTAAAGATAGACCAGTTGTACGGAATGACAACAGTGGATCTCAACAATCTTAGTTATAGAGATGAACCATTCATCCTAGCCAATGATGTGTCTCAGGTTTTCTATGTGAAGGACATGTTCTCCAGACCAAAAAAAGAAAAAATATGCAAACGAATACATCATATGATGAGCCAAAGCGTCACATAGTTCTTTCAGGGAAAAGAAACACCGTGGGAATCGAGGACAAGATAGACATATCAGAAGATTATAATAAGTTTGATGAAATTCCGCCCTTCACAGTGAAAACTGACCCAAGCATTCTGTTAAGTAAAGAAGATGCTCCATGGTTACGTCTGAAACGATCATAAGGAAGGACATATGCCAAGAAGTTCATGCTCATATTATGTAACTCTAGTTCATGTCTTTCGTGGTTAGTGGCTTCATCGAAGGATATCTTTCGTGGTTTGTGGCTTGACCGGGACTATATATAGGGGGGCCTTTAGTCCCGGTTTTGTAGTCTCAGTTTTTAATATTAATAAATATCTTGAGTGTTAGTCCTGTTTTGTGGCTGGACCGGGACTATGAAGAAGTTGTCCTGATTCGTACTTACCATTAAGATCTGATCTCCAAAAATATAAGTTAATTCAAATCCAAATTAAAACACAGAAAATGGTTTTGAATTATTTATTCAAATTTAGACACTTTTTATGTTTAAAGTTTTTCTAAATTCCAAATTAATATTCAAAAAATATAAGTTAATTCATTTTTAATTTTAAATGGTTTATAGTTTAAATGGTTACATTAATTATTTTATAAAAAAGAAAATGGTTTTGAAATAGTTATTCAAATTCAAACACTTTTTATGTTTAAAGTTTTTCTAAATTCCAAATTAATATTCAAAAAATATAACTTAATTCATTTTTAACTTTTAATGGTTCATAGTTTAAATAGTTACATTAATTATTTTTTAAAAATATAAAATGGTTTTGAATTATTTATTCAAATCTAGACACTTTTTATGTTTAAAGTTTTTCTAAATTCCAAATTAATATTCAAAAAATATAAGTTAATTCATTTTTTATTTTCAATGGTTCATAGTTTAAATGGTTACATTAATTATTTTTAAAAACAGAAAATGGTTTTTAATTAGTTATTCAAATTCAAACACTTTTTATGTTTAAAGTTTTTCTAAATTCCAAATTAATATTCAAAAAATATAAGTTAATTCATTTTTAATTTTAAATGGTTACATTAATTATTTTTTAAAAATAGAAAATGGTTTTGAATTAGTTATTCAAATTCAAACACTTTTTATGTTTAAAGTTTTTCTAAATTCCAAATTAATATTCAAAAAATATAAGTTAATTCATTTTTAATTTTAAATGGTTCATAGTTTAAATGGTTACATTGATTATTTTTAAAAAAATAGTAAATTGTTTTGAATTAGTTATTCAAATTCAAACACTTTTTATGTTTAAAGTTTTTCTAAATTCCAAAGTAATTATCATTTAAAAAACATTACAAATTTAAACCCCAAAATAAAAAATAAGGCGAGAACAGAGAGAAAATTCCTGAATTTTTTTGAAAACAGGGTCATATGTCCCGATTGGAGCCACCAACCGGGAGTAAAGACCCCCAGCGTGCGCCCCTTGGTCTGCTGAAAAAATTGGAGTATACGTTCCGGTTGGTGGCTCCAACCGGGACGTATGACCCTTTAGTCCCGGTTGGAGCTACCAACCGGGACAAAAGGCCCTTTGTTTAATAACTGGGTGTCCCTCCTCCTCTTCTTCCCCATCTCACAATCTTCTCACGCACAGGGACTGAAGCGACGCCGTCAGGCTGCCCCGCCGCCCTGCACGCCCTACCGGTTGCCGCCGCTGCTCCGCCTCCTCGCCAGGAACCTCCTCACCGAAGCTCGCTTGTAGTCTTGCTCTCTCCCGCCGGAATCGACCACGTCCTCTCCGTCACCAACGCCGGCCACCGTCGCCATTCATGCCATTCAGGACCTCCCCGCGCATCCCCGTCACTACCTTGAGCACCAGGGTGAGCACGCGGATCTCGCCGACCTTTTTTCCCTCTCTCCCTTGCTCTGTAGTCACCGCTCGTCGACGACCTGCAAGCGCCGCCGCCGCTTCTCGCCGTGCGCCATGCTCCGGTGACCAATCCGAAGCGGCACCGCTGCCTTTTGGCTCAACGTAACCGCGTGAGTCCAGCGCGCTAGCCCATGTAGCCCCGCTTGCCTCGTAGCGCTGACCCGCGCCGTCGTCTGGCCCGTTGGCCGGCGAGACGACGTGGCGTCCGTGTGGCGTCCACGTGTTGCCTGCGTGGCCCAGGCCCACTCGTCAGCCTCTCTGGCTAGATACTTCCTCGGTGAGAAATAACCATCCAGCCCCCCAGTCCCTCTTGCTTGCGAATCTGCTGAGGTGGCCATGGGGTCCCTCTGTCAGTCACTCTGGCTAGGTATGCCTGCGGTGTAAAAAGTTTAACCAGCTT
This sequence comes from Avena sativa, assembly GCA_916181665.1. NCBI lineage: Eukaryota > Viridiplantae > Streptophyta > Magnoliopsida > Poales > Poaceae > Avena > Avena sativa. The sequence continues at coordinate 52,910,526 of OV702295.1, read as the reverse complement.
TTAATAATTTTAGAAATAATTATAATCTTATAAATTCAATAACTTTTAATCTATAAGTCAGAAAAATATGAATAATATATCAAAATGTTCAGAAAAATGAAACCTAGCTATCTAAGCTATAATCATGCATTGTTCAACAACTTAAATGACAAGTTTAATTAGAAGAACAAATCCACCCCTCTCATGTGTTCCGGAGTTTCTCCGAGTTAGGGTTTTCACCCCTCAGAACCCCGATTAATTGTAGATCATGCTTTAGGGTTACATTTCAATGCAATTCAACTTGTCATATCATCATACTTGCTTGAGCATTGCATCGATGCCATGTGTTGATTGTTTCCCTTTCTTTCCGGTGTTTGGTTCTTCCCGGTAGAATACGATATCGAGATCGAAGACAGAGATCAACACCGTCGAAGCTCGAAGACAAATACTTGACCAACTGTAATCAAGTCAAGTACAAGGATCCTGAAGCTCTGCTTTCGGCTATCAACAGGCAAAGGCAAGCATAGCCCTACCATGATATAATCCTATGATTTCGAAAGCATTTCAATTCTTGCCATGATGCATACAATTCTACTGTGGTCTTTTATCGATAGATAGAGTATCCTATATATTATCATTTTTTGTATATGTATATGTATTTGTATATGTATATGTATATTATCATATTTTGTATTTGTATATGATATTAGTTGTCATAGACCCTATTTGAATCGATCTTGCACCTAGGGTTAGCCGGTGTGTCCTCGCCAGGGCATCCCGAACCTGAGGGTTGATTGATTGCCGCCTTTATTTCCGGTATTGGTTCTTCGCTTTATACACGACGCGCATGATGTAATAAATTATTTTATAATTCCATAAAATGATTAAATATTGTAAAATTCATATCTTATTATTTATAAGTCAGAAAAATACAAATAATATATCAAAATGTTCAGAAAAATGAGTTCTACCTTTTTAAGCTATAATCATGCATTGCTAATCAACTTTAATGACAAGTTTAATTATAGAACTAAATCAACCCCTCTCATGTGTTTCCGGAGTTTCCCGAGTTAGGGTTTTCAACCCTCGAAACCCCGTTTAAATTGCCGAGCAAGTTTTAGGGTTTCATTTCAATACAATTCAACTTGTCATATCATCATCCTTGTTTGAGCATTCAGCCTATCCCTCCTCCCCGACCGCCACAGCGCCTCCGTCTCCATCCATCGCCACACGCTCCAGCCGCCCCTTCCCTTTTAGTGTTTTATTATATATTGTGTATGTATATATAGTGTGTATGTATATATTTTTATTATTGTGTATGTATATATTAGGGTTTCTCTGAATTAGGGTTTTTCCATTTTGACTTATCCGTTTTTCCACCTATGCAGAAAATATGGACCCACACGTCAGAGACGAAGAAAAGGAAGAGTTGATCCAAGGTGTGATCCGCGGGGAAGAAAATTTAGATGTATCGACGTTTCTAAACAACTCCGGTGAGGGTGATCCTCTTTTTGCTGGAATAGACGAGTTTTTTGAGGTTGAAGGTGTTGCCTTCCGCGAGGGAGAAGGCGATGCCTTGTGTAATCGAGAAGACGACCGCTCTGGCGAGGTGCATGTAATATAATTAATTCATTAATTAATCATCTGTTATCTATATATAAATACTAACGACGATCTTTCTTCTTTTAGCCCTCCGGATTGAAGAAATCTACTGAAAAGAGCAGCCGAGGCCCAACCAAAAAGTTGGGAGACCATGAGAGGTTCAGGATCGAAGATGTCGCTGAAGACGACAAACCGACGGCTCCCGAAGTTGTCACAAACAAATTTGTGGCACAATGCGGAGTAATCGTTAGGGACGTAATCCCGATCACCATTCTAAATTGGAATAGGCCTGCCGATGCGGAAGAAGAGGGAACATGTTTATTTGTCCCTAACCACGCCAAATATTTACTGTGGAAGAGGCTCATGGTTAATTTCAAACTACCGAAGATAGAGCTGGATCCAAATGCAGAGGATCCAGTTGAGGACGCCTTAGAACATGGGAGAGCCATGGAGGCTAAGGTCAGGGAGTGGGGTTTGAAGAAGATGGCCCAGTGTTTCAGCAACTGGAAGAAAAGATTGCACCTTGACAATGTCGTGAAAGAGAAGACTCCCGATTTCAAGAATATTCAGTTTCAGAAGATAAAACCATTCTGGGCTGAGTTTGTGAAATACAAGACATCAGAAAAATCTAAGAAAATGTCAGCAACGAATAAGCTGAATGCTGCTAACAAGAAGTATCACCATACTATGGGGCAAGGTGGCTACAGGGCTGGCATTCCTAAGTGGGAGAAACTTGAGAATGAACTGCGTGCCAAAAAGATCACCCCAGAGACAGACGATTGGGTAGAACATGCAAGGAATTGGTTTTACGGGCATGGGGGCACGTTGGACTCGGAAGGGAAGTGTATATATAACATACGATATAAAGAAGACCCCTTGCCAATCGAGAAGATGAGAAAAGCAGTAAAGGCTGTCAAAGATGGGGACTTCATTCCCGATAGAGAGAATGATGAGCTCACACTCGCCCTTGGAAATAAGGAACATGATGGACGAACACGAGGCACAAGCGGCTCCAAACCATGGAGGACTGGGTTTCCCGAAGAGAGGAAGAAATATCCTGATAGAAGCCGTCAGAGGAGAAAGGACAGGGTGGAAGTTGAAACAGATATTCAGAAAGAGCGAATGCGTATAATTGAATGTAGCATCCCATTTGTTTAACAACTGTAATGCTACTTGGTTTAATAAAAATAATGGTTACTCCCTACATAAAAGTGTTGCATCATCATCCTATCATGCTCATGTCATCATGCCATCTTGCATTTTGTGCATCATACAAAACACTTGTTGTTTTGGGTCTTATCTCATATGCATTATTATTTGCATTTGCTTCTTGATATTGTATTTGGTTCTTGATATATTGTTGAATGCCCAAGTTGAGTTGGGGGCATATCTTTTATTGACTCCACCACCTTTTCTTTCACCACCTTATAATTCCACCATCCAATTAATATGAGCTTGGCATTTTTATTGAGTTTTACCTCTAGCTCATGTGGGTTGGGATGGATCACATTCTAGATCCACATGCTCCCATGTATGCACCATGTTGTTTTCACAATATTGGTATATGAGAGCCACATGGCCACCTTTGCATGTCTTGTGAGTGGAACCTTTCCTTAGTCTCCATATGGGTTGTTTTGGGGGTTATTATCATGTTGGGATATTTGGGACTATAAAATATCTAGTGGCACATACACCCTAGCATGTCCCCTTTTAATTCAAACATGGTTTCCCCCATTCACTCCACATGGATCTTTCCTTCTTTCTGTTGCTTGGGCCTACTCCATCTTGTGAGGATGCAAATACATAGTGCCATGCTTATTATTTTTATTTACACAAGTATGATACATGGCATTTCATGTTTTTGCATGGCCCATGCAATTGCCACCTTTTGCATGTCTTTTGGTTTTCTTTGTTTTGTGTGGCTCATCCCTCTCTCCTTACCCTCTCTCTAAACCCCCCTCTTAATCCAAAACCCTACCCTTATCACCATCCACTATCCTCACTCTAACCTCACCCCTCTCCTCTCACCTCTCTCTAATCTAACTAAAACCTCTACCCTAACCCCACCTAATTCTAACCCGAGCCCCCTCTAGCTAACCCTAGCTTTTCCCCTCTCTTCATCGGCCTCTCTCCTCTCTACCATGCAGGCCCCACCCCAGCAACCTCCTACCCCATCTAGCCCATGCCACACCGAGCCCCCCAAACCTAACCCTAGACCGAGCCCATGCCCTCTCCCTCTCTCTTCTCTCTCTGCCGGCATGCCCCACCCGAGCTCCCTCCTCCCTGGCCCTACCGAGCAGCCTCTCCCCCCAGCTCTCCCCACCTAGCTACCCCTGACCTGGCCGGTCACGTGAGGGAGGAGAAAAGGTGGCACCGAGGCCCCCCTTTCCCATCTTCCCCTCCCCCACGCAACCTCCCCTACCTCTCGTTCTTATCCTCCCCCCTCGCCCTCTAGCCTCCCTCAGATCCCCCAGGAAGCCCCAGGCCTCCCCATCCTCCTTCCTCTCCCCCTCTCCACCATGATCGCCCCTCGCCCATCTAAACCCTAGCTGCGACCCCCCTCTGCTCCCAAGCACGCCAAGGCAAGCCAGAGCACCAGGGTCCCCCGTCGGCTTCCTCTTCGACGTCCAGGACGCGTGGAAGCCGCCGAACCCCGTCGGAGTAGCCCCGCCACCGCCGCGCCCGCGAGTACCCGAAGCTCCAGCGCGCCAGCCCCACCGTCGATCAACAGCACCTACGGCCAAGCTCTCACCGCCGTCGGGTCTCTGGTGAGCCCTTCTACCTCCTAGACACGCCCCCTTCCCCTCTCGTGTCCCGTGGCGCCGGCGCCGCCCGCCGAACAGCCTGCGTGCGTCAACGCGCGCCGCGCTCTGGCGACGGCAACGGCAGCTGCAGCTCTGGCCGCCTGTTCGACGCCCCGCCCCGCGCGCTGTAGTTTTTCCCCGCGCTAGCCCCCTGAACCAAAGATGTAGCCCGATCTGCCCCCGTCCCTTTTTGTTTTACCGTCTTCGTCTAGTTCGCGCTAGAGGCGTCGCCATCGTCGTCTGAACGCCGGCAGATCGCCGACGCCTGCAGAGCGGCGCGCCGCTGCCGTTCCGACAGACATCACCGTTTTGCGCTTAAGTCCCTGTAGTTTCTCCCGCCTAAACCCGCCGTCCCCGTAACCCCACCAGTCAGTGTTGGTGATGTTTTATAAAAAGGCTCCCCATCTTTTCTCAAACCAACCCGTGGTCCCATGCCCCCCACCTGCCAGTCCCTGGCCGCGCGCCTCTGTCTCGTGGACCATGTGGCCCTGTGACCCCACCTGTCGGCCTCTGCGGCTGGGTCATCCCGCGGTAACAGAAGCTTCTACGCGCGTGTGGCCCAGTCAGCCCTGTGACCCCACCTGTCTGCGACTAGGGCTAGGTTTAGCTGAGTGTTAAAATGTTTTCTGTTTCTGTTTTAATTTAAATCTGTTTCTAAATTAATTCAAATTCAAATATAAATCTGTTTTCAAATAACTTTCAAAATATAAATCCAAATTTGACAAATAATATATGTTTTTGATTCAGAAAAATGTGAGGATTTCAAATATGCTATTCAAATTCCCTTTTGCACATTTAAAATTCCAAGTTGAGTAAAATTACAACCAAATGCCACTGGAACTTAATAAATTAATAACTTTTGATTCATAACTCCGAATTTAGCAAATGATATGTCTAAAATGATCAGCTCGACGAGACCTTTCTGTTTATGCTATCCATGACTTCAATTGCAGCATGCATCATATAAATATATAGTATACAGCAACTAATATGACAATAAAATGTGGCCAAACCTTAATAAAATGATTTATTCTTGTATTCCACACCTCACCCATGCCATGCTCCTTTATTGCCATGGAACTTGTGCATCATTCATCATGGCATGATTGTTTGCTTGACGCATTTTATTCCTATGCTTGTGCACTTTATTTATGTTGGCCCTTGTTTGTTTGGTTCTTCTTCGGATAGACTCTGAGCAGGGGATATATCAAGAGAACCAGGAGCACTACCCAGATCCGTCTCTCGCTTCAACTGAGTTGCCAGGCAAGCACTACCACATGCTTGCATACATACAGTACCTATTGCCTCTATCTTATTCTTGCATCATTGAGTCGCGATTGCATTAAATTGAATCCCAAGTATTGCATAGCCTTTACTTTTAAACCCCACCAAGCTTGTTCCTCCATCCCATGAGCCTTTACTACAGGAGTTGTTTGAGCCATGCGAGTCGTAGAACAGCATGTGTAGGGTATGTGAGAGTCTGATGGATAACGAGGTACCTAAACAACTTAACCTGAGTAGTAATGGGATAACTAATGAAAGTGGCACCGGTGAGCAACATCTGCTATTTGGTTTTTCCTGCTCACTTGTGTCCCGTAAGACCCCGAGTACTTGATTCCTGTTCCAAGATTATTCGCGCTATTCACATCCGGGAGGCTTATGGGACCCCCCCTGAGCCAGAGCTTGATTCAGTCTTATTTCTTGGGGCCACAAACTAGTTTGAGGTTTTATTTAGTATCCTGTACTTATGCCATGCTTTGCTGCTTTATTTAAATTGTGCGACAGATAGCACCTGTACTGTTTAGGATCGGGACACGATTCCGCGGTGTCGACAAGCCCAGTTTTGGGTTCCCAGTCGTTCACAGCCGTATACCCAAACCTTGAGTCCGTTTCGGAGTCAGCTAACTTCGTGGCGGGTAGCTTAATGGGGTGGCCCCCTGAAATATTTCTGAATCCTGTGATTGCTTTGTCGTGAAAGCCTCGTTGGGTTTTGTTTTGGTTTTCCGAGGCTGATCGAGTGTGTGTTGCTATTTGTGCACCCCGGCCGGGTTAAAACTTTCTGAAAGCCGTGTCCGCGGTTATGGACGACTTGGAGCACAGTTTCTCTATCATAGACAAACATAACTAAAGTACCGCTTTAATGTGACTAAGTAAATGACTAGTAAATAGTGCAATACTCATGGAATGGTTAATAAAATTGCCAACGGATGGGGGTTGTTCGTCCGCTTCCTTGTTGGTAAGCGAGGAGGAGGATGGATCTGATGAAATTACTGTTATAACTGTTGTCATTAATTCACGGACATCCGTCTATCTTTGGTTAGGCGGATGGTTAGCGAGTATCTATAGAACTGCTAGGGTTTATCTTTTGCTGCAATTGCGTCACCCCAGGTTGTGTCCCCTTAGAGGCATTAAGACTTGCTGAGTACCCTTAGGGTCTCACACGATAAATTATTGGTTCAGATGAACAGGTACCCTCGCAGGACGGATACTGGGTGGAAGAGGCTGATGATGTGGGCAATGATCGTTCGGTGTAGAGATTCCGGGAACGGGGATCCGTGAGATCTGTGAGCGGGATGTGCTTTTTCTATGGCATCTTATGCCGATTTGCTTCTTATCCGTACTCGGACTTTGTTTTGCCGCTTCCGCTTGATACTCTGATGTGTGATGTATGAGGAATTATCCTAAAATATTATATCTATCTAGGTCATTTGAATCTTGCCGTATGGCGTTGCTATATTTTCCTTTCTTTTTAGATGGTATGGCTCTGATGTACTCTTGCATGGTGTCTTGCATACATACTCATTTGTGTATGTAGTTGATCCCTTCGCCTGCCGATTACGCCGCCCGTACAGGTCCCGATGAGTTGGAAGTGGTTGGGACGGCCAAAAGGTCTACCCGTGAGTGGCTTTTGGGGCCCCACCATACTATTTCAACCACTACCGCTCATCCAGGCTTGTATCTAGGAGCGTAATTCACCGAGGTAGTTACAATTGGTATCAGAGCCATCCCGACCTTCAGGGTCTCAGCCAAACGGTCGTTGTCAGTCTAGCAAATATTTTGGTAGTTATGTATATTAGGGAAAAACAAAACGCGAGAGTAGGACTGCTTCCACTTTTCTTCTTAACCACCCACCCACCCTTTTCTGGTAAGGAAGTGCAACGTTTTCAATCCTCTTCTTAAAAGTTCAAACTAGGATTCACGTGTTCTGGGTTTCCGTAGTACCATAGGTTGTGTGTGTGTGTGTATGTGTAATCCCTTGTCTATCTGTTGCATCCAAGTTGTTGTCTAATCAGCCTTTTGGTTATCAACTGTTGATACTTTCCATACCAACAGGCTTTTGCAAACCGACGCGATCTGTCTTACTCTTTGTTATCCGACGTTATCTTGTTTGGGGTGTTCGTTTCCGTAGTGCTAATCTTTAGGTTCAACGTGAGAAGAAGGGGTTAGGATATGTGTTCCACTTGTTCATGTGCGGAGTAATGATTTGAGTGCGGGATGGAGTCGCGACCATACCACTACTCTTATCATTCGCTTTTGTATATTGAATTGGTAGAGTCACTAATCTTGATTCATTAAGTAATTTTGCGCATCTATTGGTATTTTAATGCCGAAATTTGTGGAAAAATTTTCTTTGATATATTTGTGTACCACACTCCTTTTCAGTCGTGTGCGATATGCTTAATATCTTTTAGGTGCTTTGAACTTTGTTGATATTTTAATATCATATTAGTAAATTGTATCCTTTAATCTTGGTTAATTCCATCTTGGTACTATTTTGGATTATTATTATTCTCCATTATAGTACTGACTTGTGTTTTATATCAATCACAGGATGGCTCCACCACGCCGTTCTGATGAGGACATACCACCGGAGTTGGGGGCCGCGTTGTCAAACATAGCCAATGCCTTGGCAGCAATGCAGCAGAACCAACAGCGTTTGGAAGAAAGCGTTAGAAGGAATGAGTTTGCTCCACTCCCTCCACCTCCCAAGCGGGGCGACATCAAAAGCTTCCTGAAGTTCAACCCTCGCCAATTTGATGTTTCTGATCGACCACTTGATGCGGATGATTGGTTACGTGAGACGTCAAGGCTACTGGAGACTGCTGATGTTCCTGAGCAGGAGTGGGTAAAGTGTGCTACTCACCTTCTAAAGGGAGATGCAGCTCTCTGGTGGGAGAATTACTTGAAGGCAAGCTGCACTGGTTTTCAGCCCACTTGGGAACAGTTCTCTGGAGCTTTCAAAGAGCAATTCCTGTCAGAGATTGTCATGGAAAGGATGAAGGAAGCTTTTCTCAACCTCAAGTAGGGAAATGATAATGTCAACACCTACATCAGGAACTTCATGAATCTTTCCCGTTATGGTGGCGATGAGGTATCTGATGACAAGAAGAAGCAGAAGAGGTTCAGGCAAGGGCTCAATGCATCGATCAAATATGCAATCACACATGCAAGGCCGGCATCTTTCCTGGAACTACAGCACACAGCTCTGCAAGAGGAAGCAAGCAGGCAAGTGTTCGAGGAGTCAAAGAAACACAACCGTGATGCATCAAGCTCTGCAGCTATGTCAGCTCCTTCTAAGCGTCGTGTCTGGGTTCCTAACACCCCACCGTCGCTCCCGGCTTCACCAAGACCTGCAAGCTACGCGTCAAGGCCATTAAACTCCATCACTGCTGCTCCCAGGGGCTACAACAACCATTACCCTGGAGCGCCTGGCGGAGTCCCTGGCTACGTTGCTCCACGTCCACCTGGTGCTTGTTACACGTGTGGAGACCCTGGGCATCTGAACTGGAACTGTCCGATGAAAAACAAAGCTCTTCCTCCACCCCCGCCAAGATCTGCAGCAAGCTCTCCTATGGTTCGTGCACCACCACCTCGGGCTCTCAACATCAACACCAAGCCCGGGTCTGCGGTTGTTCGTGCCAACTGTGTCAACGCCACTCAAGCCGAGCATGCACCTGGAGTTGTGATGGGTATGCTTTCCGTTAACTCAGTCCCTGCACGAGTTTTGTTTGATTCTGGTGCATCGCATTCTTTTGTTTCTCACAAGTTTGCAAATGAGAATGAGTTAGCAATGGATCCTATTCTTAAGCGGTTAATGGTTCTTTCTCCTGGAGCAAATATGATAGCATCTAAGATCAGTCATGGCAATCAAGTTGAGATTGGTGGCTCTTCGTTCTCGGCTTCTTTAATTGTTCTGGGCAATTCTGACATTGATGTCATCTTGGGCATGGATTGGTTAATGGCAAATGCAGCTGTGATTGATTGTGCTGAACGCTCAGTTTCTCTGAAGATTCCTGAAGGCCATATAGTCTTTTCTCCAAGTCTGACTCCTGCTGTCCAGCTTTTCTCTTTGGCGGCTCTGAATGATGATGCTATGGAAGCTATTCAGAGAGTCCTAGTGGTCTGTGAGTTTCCGGATGTTTTTCCTGAAGAGTTGCCGGGTATGCCTCCGGATCGTGAGGTTGAGTTTGTAATTGAGCTTGAACCTGGAACGGCTCCTATCTCCAAGCGGCCTTATAAAATGGGTCCTGCTGAGTTGGCTGAACTCAAACGACAGCTTGATGAACAAGAGAAGTTGGGTTTCATTCAACACAGTACTTCCTCTTGGGGTAGCCCAACAATCTTTGTGAAGAAGCGTGACAGGACTGATAGACTTTGTGTTGACTATAGGGCTCTCAATGCTAAAACCATCAAGAACAAATATCCCCTTCCGCGGATTAATGATCTCTTTGACCAGCTAGCTGGAGCTGTGGTATTCTCTAAGATGGACTTGAGGAGTGGTTATCACCAAATCAAAATTCGCAAGGAAGATGTGCCCAAAACAGCTTTCACCACCCGCTATGGCCTGTATGAGTACACAGTCATGTCTTTCGGTCTCACCAACGCACCTGCTACCTTCTCGAGGCTTATGAACTCGGTCTTCATGGAGTACCTGGATAAGTTCGTTGTGGTCTATCTGGATGATATCCTAGTCTATTCCAAGTCAAAGGAAGAGCATGAAGAACACCTTTGTTGTGTCCTAAACAAGCTTCGCGAGAACCGCTTGTATGCAAAGTTCTCAAAGTGTGAGTTTTGGCTGCCTGAAGTAACCTATCTTGGTCATGTCATCTCTGCCAAGGGCATTGCAGTAAACCCGGAAACTGTGAAGACAATTGTTGAATGGCTTCCTCCTGTTAATGTCAAAGAAGTGCGGAGTTTTCTTGGTTTGGCTAGTTATTGCCGTCGCTTCGTTTAGAACTTTTCGAAGATAGCGAAGCCTCTTACCGATCTCCTCAAGAAAGGCAAGAAATACCTGTGGACCCCTGCATGTCAAGCAAGTTTTGAGACACTCAAAGAGAAGCTCACTTCCACGCCAGTCTTGGTCCCTCCGGATACATCTAAGCCTTTCCAGATATTCTGTGACGCCTCTTTGCAAGGATTGGGTGCGGTCCTTATGCAAGAGAAACAAGTGGTTGCTTATGCCTCTCGACAGTTGAAGACGCATGAGATCAAGTATCCCACACATGACCTCGAGCTAGCAGCAGTTGTCTTTGCTTTGAAGCTATGGAGGCACTACTTGCTTGGAAACCGTTGTGAGATCTTTTCTGACCACAAAAGTTTGAAGTATATCTTCACTCAGCCTGATCTCAACCTTCGGCAGAGGAGATGGATTGATTGCTCTCGGTGAATTACGCTCCTAGATACAAGCCTGGATGAGCGGTAGTGGTTGAAATAGTACGGTGGGGCCCCAAAAGCCACTCACGGGTAGACCTTTCGGCCGTCCCAACCACTTCCAACTCATCGGGACCTGTACGGGCGGCGTAATCGGCAGGCGAAGGGATCAACTACATACACAAATGAGTATGTATGCAAGCCACCATACAAGAGTACATCAGAGCCATACCATCTAAAAAGAAAGGAAAATATAGCAACGCCATACGGCAAGATTCAAATGACCTAGATAGATATAATATTTTAGGATAATTCCTCATACATCACACATCAGAGTATCAAGCGGAAGCGGCAAAACAAAGTCCGAGTACGGATAAGAAGCAAATCGGCATAAGATGCCATAGAAAAAGCACATCCCGCTCACAGATCTCACGGATCCCCGTTCCCGGAATCTCTACACCGAACGATCGTTGACCACATCATCAGCCTCTTCCACCCAGTATCCGTCCTGCGAGGGTACCTGTTCATCTGAACCAATAATTTATCGTGTGAGACCCTAAGGGTACTCAGCAAGTCTTAATGCCTCTAAGGGGACACAACCTGGGGTGACGCAATTGCAGCAAAAGATAAACCCTAGCAGTTCTATAGATACTCGCTAACCATCCGCCTAACCAAAGATAGACGGATGTCCGTGAATTAATGACAACAGTTATAACAGTAATTTCATCAGATCCATCCTCCTCCTCGCTTACCAACGAGGAAGCGGACGAACAACCCCCATCCGTTGGCAATTTTATTAACCATTCCATGAGTATTGCACTATTTACTAGTCATTTACTTAGTCACATTAAAGCGGTACTTTAGTTATGTTTGTCTATGATCGAGAAACTGTGCTCCAAGTCGTCCATAACCGCGGACACGGCTTTCAGAAAGTTTTAACCCGGCCGGGGTGCACAAATAGCAACACACACTCGATCAGCCTCGGAAAACCAAAACAAAACCCAACGAGGCTTTCACGACAAAGCAATCACAGGATTCAGAAATATTTCAGGGGGCCACCCCATTAAGCTACCCGCCACGAAGTTAGCTGACTCCGAAACGGACTCAAGGTTTGGGTATACGGCTGTGAACGACTGGGAACCCAAAACTGGGCTTGTCGACACCGCGGAATCGTGTCCCGATCCTAAACAGTACAGGTGCTATCTGTCACACAATTTAAATAAAGCAGTAAAGCATGGCATAAGTACAGGATACTAAATAAAACCTCAAACTAGTTTGTGGCCCCAAGAAATAAGACTGAATCAAGCTCTGGCTCAGGGGGGTCCCATAAGCCTCCCGGATGTGGATAGCGCGAATAATCTTGGAACAGGAATCAAGTACTCGGGGTCTTACGGGACACAAGTGAGCAGGAAAAACCAAATAGCAGATGTTGCTCACCGGTTCCACTTTCATTAGTTATCCCATTACTACTCAGGTTAAGTTGTTTAGGTACCTCGTTATCCATCAGACTCTCACATACCCTACGCATGCTGTTCTACGACTCGCATGACTCAAACAACTCCTGTAGTAAAGGCTCATGGGATGGAGGAACAAGCTTGGTGGGGTTTAAAAGTAAAGGCTATGCAATACTTGGGATTCAATTTAATGCAATCGCGACTCAATGATGCAAGAATAAGATAGAGGCAATAGGTACTGTATGTATGCAAGCATGTGGTAGTGCTTGCCTGGAAACTCAGTTGAAGCGAGAGACGGATCTGGGTAGTGCTCCTGGTTCTCTTGATATATCCCCTGCTCAGAGTCTATCCGAAGAAGAACCAAACAAACAAAGGCCAACATAAATAAAGTGCACAAGCATAGGAATAAAATGCGTCAAGCAAACAATCATGCCATGATGAATGATGCACAAGTTGCATGGCAATAAAGTAGCATGGCATGGGTGAGGTGTGGAATACAAGAATAAATCATTTTATTAAGGTTTGGCCACATTTTATTGTCATATTAGTTGCTGTATACTATATATTTATATGATGCATGCTGCAATTGAAGTCATGGATAGCATAAACAGAAAGGTCTCGTCGAGCTGATCATTTTAGACATATCATTTGCTAAATTCGGAGTTATGAATCAAAAGTTATTAATTTATTAAGTTCCAGTGGCATTTGGTTGTAATTTTACTCAACTTGGAATTTTAAATGTGCAAAAGGGAATTTGAATAGCATATTTGAAATACTCACATTTTTCTGAATCAAAAACATATATTATTTGTCAAATTTGGATTTATATTTTGAAAGTTATTTGAAAACAGATTTATATTTGAATTTCAATTAATTTGGAAACAGATTTAAATTAAAACAGAAACAGAAAACATTTTAACACTCAGCTAAACCTAGCCCTAGTCGCAGACAGGTGGGGTCACAGGGCTGACTGGGCCACACGCGCGTAGAAGCTTCTGTTACCGCGGGATGACCCAGCCGCAGAGGCCGACAGGTGGGGTCACAGGGCCACATGGTCCACGAGACAGAGGCGCGCGGCCAGGGACTGGCAGGTGGGGGGCATGGGACCGCGGGTTGGTTTGAGAAAAGATGGGGAGCCTTTTTATAAAACATCACCGACGCTGACTGGTGGGGTTACGGGGACGGCGGGTTTAGGCGGGAGAAACTACAGGGACTTAAGCGCAAAACGGCGATGTCTGTCGGAACGGCAGCGGCGCGCCGCTCTGCAGGCGTCGGCGATCTGCCGGCGTTCAGACGACGATGGCGACGCCTCTAGCGCGAACTAGACGAAGATGGTAAAACAAAAAGGGACGGGGGCAGATCGGGCTACATCTTTGGTTCAGGGGGCTAGCGCGGGGAAAAACTACAGCGCGCGGGGCGGGGCGTCGAACAGGCGGCCAGAGCTGCAGCTGCCGTTGCCGTCGCCAGAGCGCGGCGCGCGTTGACGCACGCAGGCTGTTCGGCAGGCGGCGCCGGCGCCACGGGACACGAGAGGGGAAGGGGGCGTGTCTAGGAGGTAGAAGGGCTCACCAGAGACCCGACGGCGGTGAGAGCTTAGCCGTAGGTGCTGCTGATCGACGGTGGGGCTGGCGCGCTGGAGCTTCGGGTACTCGCGGGCGCGGCGGTGGCGGGGCTACTCCGGCGGGGTTCGGCGGCTTCCACGCGTCCTGGACGTCGAAGAGGAAGCCGACGGGGGACCCTGGTGCTCTGGCTTGCCTTGGCGTTCTTGGGAGCAGAGGGGGGTCGCAGCTAGGGTTTAGATGGGCGAGGGGCGATCATGGTGGAGAGGGGGAGAGGAAGGAGGATGGGGAGGCCTGGGGCTTCCTGGGGGATCTGAGGGAGGCTAGAGGGCGAGGGGGAGGATAAGAACGAGAGGTAGGGGAGGTTGCGTGGGGGAGGGGAAGATGGGAAAGGGGGGCCTCGGTGCCACCTTTTCTCCTCCCTCACGTGACCGGCCAGGTCAGGGGTAGCTAGGTGGGGAGAGCTGGGGGGAGAGGCTGCTCGGTAGGGCCAGGGAGGAGGGAGCTCGGGTGGGGCATGCCGGCAGAGAGAGAAGAGAGAGGGAGAGGGCATGGGCTCGATCTAGGGTTAGGTTTGGGGGGCTCGGTGTGGCATGGGCTAGATGGGGTAGGAGGTTGCTGGGGTGGGGCCTGCATGGTAGAGAGGAGAGAGGCCGATGAAGAGAGGGGAAAAGCTAGGGTTAGCTAGAGGGGGCTCGGGTTAGAATTAGGTGGGGTTAGGGTAGAGGTTTTAGTTAGATTAGAGAGAGGTGAGAGGAGAGGGGTGAGGTTAGAGTGAGGATAGTGGATGGTGATAAGGGTAGGGTTTTGGATTAAGAGGGGGGTTTAGAGAGAGGGTAAGGAGAGAGGGATGAGCCACACAAAACAAAGAAAACCAAAAGACATGCAAAAGGTGGCAATTGCATGGGCCATGCAAAAACATGAAATGCCATGTATCATACTTGTGTAAATAAAAATAATAAGCATGGCACTATGTATTTGCATCCTCACAAGATGGAGTAGGCCCAAGCAACAGAAAGAAGGAAAGATCCATGTGGAGTGAATGGGGGAAACCATGTTTGCATTAAAAGGGGACATGCTAGGGTGTATGTGCCACTAGATATTTTATAGTCCCAAATATCCCAACATGATAATAACCCCCAAAACAACCCATATGGAGACTAAGGAAAGGTTCCACTCACAAGGCATGCAAAGGTGGCCATGTGGCTCTCATATACCAATATTGTGAAAACAACATGGTGCATACATGGGAGCATGTGGATCTAGAATGTGATCCATCCCAACCCACATGAGCTAGAGGTAAAACTCAATAAAAATGCCAAGCTCATATTAATTGGATGGTGGAATTATAAGGTGGTGAAAGAAAAGGTGGTGGAGTCAATAAAAGATATGCCCCCAACTCAACTTGGGCATTCAACAATATATCAAGAACCAAATACAATATCAAGAAGCAAATGCAAATAATAATGCATATGAGATAAGACCCAAAACAACAAGTGTTTTGTATGATGCACAAAATGCAATATGGCATGATGACATGAGCATGATAGGATGATGATGCAACACTTTTATGTAGGGAGTAACCATTATTTTTATTAAACCAAGTAGCATTACAGTTGTTAGACAAATGGGATGCTACATTGAAGAACGAATAAAGCAACAACAAGATGAAATTAACGCACTTAAAGAGCAAAGTACTACCGGCCCATCTCAGCAGCACACTGCATTCGATGCTACCGGCCTATCGAATAATCAAAAAAGCAGTGTGGCTTCCACCGAGGTCCCGGGTGACGACAATGGCAATGACGATGGTGCACCGACGATGGCTCCTGTTGGCTACCTAGTGGATGATATCACACAGATGACACACTGCGAGCTACATGTCAAAGTTGTGAACATATCAATGAAGGTGGCGGTCGGCTATGCCTTACCAATTGGACCCACACCAACTTACCACTATCGTCCGGTTCCACAGGGCTACGCTGTTGTCGGGGTGGATGAAATCATGCCCACCTTTGAATTTTGGAAGCTTGACTACCCTGTAGGTGAAGGGGATGTGACTGAACTGGGAGACGCAACAAACGTCACCATTATATGGCCAAAGGAATGTATCGTGCTTCGAAATCACATGCCAAGGCCATGTTCGCCGCCGCCTCACCCGTCTCTAGCGAGGTCGTCGCCGCCACGGCAGCCGTCTTCGTCGCCTCACCTGGATCCATCGCCTCACCCGTCTCCGGCGCAGCCATCGTCGTGGGAGCCATCGCCAGCGCCTCACAATAAAAAGCGTAAGCGTACCGCTACTCTGCGTCGTGGTAAGCGATCGCCGAAATGTAAACAAGAGCCTCTTCTAAAAGTACCAAAGGTTCCTCCTAAGAGAGCTTATGACTGTACTGAAGAGGAGACTGCGGCGATCGTTGATGCGGAAACGACAGCGTTTTTCGCTAAGCTGAGGCGGCCGAAAGAGCCAGAGTTCCCCAGCACCAAAGAAGAAAAAGCCAGAGTGTTGAAAATGCTAAAGACTCTTCATCAACCCGAGCCAAAGCTGTCATTAGACTATGAGCGTTCTATTCTCAAGTCACATGCGACACAACAAGCCTCGAAGAGCAGTACTGATGCAAGCGAGAAATCTGTTGCCCAGCTCGGAGAACAAGCAAAACAGTCTTGCGCCCCTCTCAAGGTGATTTCCCATACCAATGTGGGGTCGAGCAAATATGGGGCCGAAGAGCAGTATGATCCAGAGGTAGTTGCACAATACGGAGAAGCTGCCGCTGCTCAAGATATGAGTATTGCCCAGTATTTATCCCAGTTAGAGTACTTCCCCGTGAGTGAAGTAGCATACAAATACCAGTACGGCAAACCTCTTGTCAAACCTGAGGAGGCAAAGAATCTTTCAACAAAAATGCAAAGATTGCATAACTAGTACATGCATGCCACAAAGGCCGGAGCTAACTGGATAGTGCTGAAGGTTACAAAAAAGCATTATGGGAAAGATATAGATGACATGATATCCATTGAATTTGATGAACTATTTTAATTATTCAATCAAGACGCCTTGGACAAATCGATCATCAGCGCCTATTGTCTGTAAGTACTAATTCTGTAATTAATTTAGTCTCCAGCTATCTCACCTTGTTTATTGCATGTATATAATCATATTGTAATATGCAAAATGAAGATTCTCGAATGCAGCAGAGGACAAATCTATGACATTGGCTTCATTGACCCATATTGGGTTCATCAAGCTAATCTCAAAACAAACCCCCAGGATACGGAGGATAATATAGTACACGCGTTAAGGTTTCAAGAAACCAGAAGGGAAATATTTTTTCCTTACAACTTCGAGTGAGTGTTATTGTCTTGTATACACTTTCTATTTCGCTTACTCGATGTTAAGTATATAATTGATTAGTTATGCATTCACAGCTACCACTATATTCTGTTAATCATTCAACTTGACAAAGGGCGTGTACTAGTCATGGACTCGAAACATAAACCCCTTGAGCAGTGAAAGGACATGCAGATGCTTCTCCAGCGGTAATTCTAATCATTACGACACTATATCGGCAACGTTCGTGAATTTTATGATATCAAGTAATTAATAACTTATTTTATTCGTTTTCTTCGTCGGGCAGCGCTTGGAAACGGTTCACCAACAAGGCTAGGGGTGTTTGGAAAGCGGACCTTACATTTGAAGCACTAGATGTAAGCACCACTAGCTATATCTGCGTATCTCTTTGATTCTAGTTTTGATACAGTTATTATCATGCTTGATTATTATTTTGATTGAACTATGTTCTCGTAAAGTGCCTGACGCAGGGGCCAGGTAACAATCTATGTGGATACTATGTTTGCGAGTTCATCGGGCAGACGTGCGATGAGAAGGGCAGAAATTTAGAGCAACTCCTTTTTTAAATCAAATTGTGTTTAGTTTTATTCATATAGGCTGACTCCTTTTTTAAATCAGATCGAACGTCTATGGGACGGTCTTCTGCCAAAGGATCGCGTACGAGCAATTCAGGAGGAATTGGCGGGATTCTTGGATGCAGAAGTCCTAAACCCAAAAGGAAAATACTATTCGGCTGTGTATAGACAATAGAGATTGTAAAAAGAGCAACTTTTGTATGTAGTGCATGAACTCGATCCGTGTATCGAGTGTAATATAATGGTTCCTTCATTGATGAGTGCAAAACACTAAATAAACAATAAAACAACCTAAATGAATTCTCTGCCGCGGCACAAAAAGTGACCAAAATGCTGTCGCGGCAACAAAAGTTGCCAAAATGAATTCTCTGTCGCGGCACAAAAAGTGGCCAAAATGCTGCCGCGGCAACAAAAGTTGCCAAAATAAATTCTCTGCCGCGGCAGAGAAATGTGTCAAATCTCTACCAGGCAGAAGGTTATTTGTCCCGGTTCGTATTACGAACCGGGACGGTTGCTCCACCCCCCTCGCCCTCTGCCGCGGCCACGTGTACCCCCATTTGTCCCGGTTGGTGGGGCAACCGGGACTAAAGGTTGGGACTTTAGTCCCAATTGTCCCGTCCCAGTTGGCTAACCGGGACTAATGCCCCTTACTAACCGGGACCAATAGGGCGTATCCCACTAGTGAGGGACAAGAGCATACCCAGTGTAGCGTGTCCTCGGAATTCGAAAGAAAAAAAAAGGAAAAGTCCATTCTGAACCTCGTACTCGTAGAGGTTAGATAAATCAAACCTTCAACTTGAAATCTCGGTCGTTAGCACCCTGAAATCCCGGTCTAAATTAAACCATCGGCTTAACTTCCTCACTATAAAAAAAATTCCAAACAGAATAAATCCTCTCGCTCTCGCTGACTAAGTTGGCCCATGTGTAATATGCGTCTTCTTCCTGTTGTCCAATCTTTCTATTTTTCTCCCGTGGTCTGGTCTCCATCCACGTCGTCCCTCCATGACTCTCCTGTGTAGCAGGTAGGTAGCAGAGTAAGACGAGTTAGTGGAAATGGATGAGCCGGTCCGCGGCGACTCGACACCGGAGACAGAAATTTGATGCCAAGGCGATGGATCGGCAGATTCTCATGTTCCCATTGCACACAAACATATGGGCGTTAAACTGCCGCTACTCGGGCGCATGAAAGATCCCCTTCAGCTCCAGCTCGTCGGTGAGCAGAACCTTTTTTTTCTAGTTCTTGAATTGGTCACCGGCTGATTTAAAATAGAAATAATAAATCAATAGAGCTAGCTTGTCAATACCAACCAACAGCATATCAAATACTCCCATCTTGCACCGAGTTGCACTTACATCTTGCTAGCTTTGCTGGGATTGCACCGATCGAGTTGCACTTCCATGTAGAGTTCCCTCCGTAGTCCGTAGCACCTCAGACTGCATGCAAGCTATGCCTAACATCGGCCACCATAGGAGCACCCCGATGAGCTCTAGCTCCATGCACAGCAACCGAGAGCATGGGCCGCCGTCTAGATGTATGCATCATGGAGGAGCCTACCGTACGTCATACACGCCACGCCGACGTCCTGGGACACGCCTCGCATGACAAAGCAGTATGGACTGAAAAAGAAGAAATTGGGGAAAAGGATATATATCACACGTCGGTCCTAGTGTCGGTGAGAGTTGCAGGCAATCCTGGTTAGGTTATTATTTTCCCAGTCTACCAAACATGTCTAGGGTTTGATTTAGACGGGGAATCGCAAGTTTAGGGTGCCAACGACCGGGATTTCGAGTTAAATGTTTGATTTGTCTAACCTCTACGAGTTTAATGTTTAGAATGGACTTTTTTCAAAAAAAAAAAAACGGCCAGCAATTTGTCACATGTGCGTACACATCACGAGAAGCACGCTAGTCTAGACTCGCCGCTCGGTGTTCCGTGCATCCCGACTGTTGGCAGACGCATGCGCATCTTCCAGCACGTCGCGCTCGCACTGCTGTCGTTTCTCAGGGCCATGCCTCCGATACTTGTTCTCTGCAGCCTTGGCTCATGATAGCCAGCGCCGTCCTCTTCCAGCGCCAAGACGCAAGGCGACTGTCCACCTCCATATGCTCCCGATGTCGCCTGACTCTTGGTCGTCAGTGACGTGCGGGGTGGTCACGGCAACATCCGACTTGAGTTTTCGGAAAAGAGGAGTACGTTGGTGACTTCGTCCACTAACAACCAAGCGGGAGACACGATTTACCTAGGTTTAGGCCTTAAAAGATAATACACTAATTCATGTTTATCTATGTTTATCTGTTCTTGATTGATGGTGATAAAGATTACAAGTCGCTGAGATGGCAATGGTTGCAAAGCTTTGATCTAGCATAAGCTATATATGGGCATTGTTATTATGTCCTCCTTAACGCTAGACTTTATTTATAGGAAAGCTAGGTCTCAGATACCATCTGAATTGGCTACAAGTTTAGATTTGATCTCTAAAGTTTCCTAATCAGGAACTGTCTTCTTGTCATACATGCTAGGAGTCCGTATCTTTATCGACCTGTAGCAGCTGATGATTCCTAAGTTTCGCGGATCTTAGCAGATCGTCATGTGGACCCGCTGAGTCATTCTTATGTCGGTAGCAGCCGATGTTTCCTAGGTTTCGCGGATCTTAGCAGATCGTCATGTGGACCCGCTGAGTCATTCTTATGTCAGTAGCACCGAGTGTCCAGTTGAATTATAGATTCGGGTGAAGCCTTTAAAGTTGTGAGTCTTGTTTTGCATGATCGGAGTCGACAATCATATAAGGAGAAGGTACTGAGCCAGAAGTGCATCTGATCAGTATTCTGTATATATTGGTGACTTCGTTGACTAATAAACAAGCGGAAGATACGATTTACCTAGGTTCAGGTCTTGAAAGATAATACACTAATTTCTGTTTATCTGTTTTCGATTGATGGTGATAAAGATTACAAGTCGTTGAGATGGCAAGGGTTGCAAAGCTCTGATCTAGCGTAAGCTATGGGTGTTGTTATTATGTCCTCCTCAACGCTAGACTTTATATATAGAAAGACTAGGTCTCGGATACCATCCGAGTTGGTTATAAGTTTAGATTCGATCTCTAAAGTTTCCTAATTAGGAACGTCTTCTTGTCATACATGCTAGGAGTCTATATCTTTATGGGCCCATAGCAGCCGATGTTTCATAGGTTTCACGGATCTTAGCAGATCATGTGGACCTCCTATAAGGCCAAATCAGATAGACTAGAAGCAGGTACCCGCTGAGTCATTCCTACGTCAATAGCCCTCAGTGTCTAGTTGAATCATAGATTCGGGTGAAGCCTTTAAAGTTGTGAGTTTTGTTTTGCATGATGGGAGTCGACAATCATATAAGGAGAAGGTACTGAGCCAGAAGCGCATCGGATCAGAATATTCTGTATATATTTTACATGTTGTGTAGCCATAGGAATCTTGGTAAACATGTGTAATGCCCAACAAACATTTCGTATTAGAAATTGCATATTTATTTTTGTTTTGTGTATTATCATGACATTATGCATATTTTTGTCTAAAATAATTTTGCTAAAACCCTATTTTTACCAAGGCTACTTATCCTCTTTTATTTTTCTAAAAACTATTTTCAAAAGTCTTTAAAAACAAACAAATAAATAAATAAAATGTTTTAGGGGGTGGGGAGGCGGCCACCCGCAAGCCCAAAAGGCTAGAGGGAGCCAACCTACTACCCCCTAGGCGTTGCAAACCTCCAACCGGCCTAGCAAGATGCCCAAGCCGAGCCATCCACCTCCTCCCAGCAAAACCCCAACCGTCTCCCACCTTCTCTTGGCACTTTTGCAATCCCACCCCACCACCAACATTATTCCTCTCAGCCTCTTGTTGTCCTCCTTTTTCTCTTATGTTCCTTGGCCACCAACCCCTCCTCTCACCTCTCTCGGTCGCACGCGGGCGCCCCTAACCCGAGCTCCTCTCTTCCCCGCACACATCAAGCTCGCCCGCTTGTCTCTGTTTTTCAAATGTCGCTTCACCGTTAGAGTTTGGTTGAGTTTGAAGGATTGGCTAGGCCTTCCCGATCTTGAGCCAAGGGCGTGGAATAACTTCACAAGTGTCAAGGAGTGGTGGAGCCTTGCCATCAATAAGAAAGGTGATGCTAGAAGGGTGTTGGCGTCTCTAGCCATGATGGTCGCTTGGGAGGTTTGGAAAGAGAAAAATGGTCAGGTTTTTTTGAAACCAATTCTTCACCGTCAACATGCTCGTCTCAACATGATCCCCCCTCCTCCCCCCTCGTCGCCCCCGCGTAGCACAGGGGGGGAACCCTAGATCTTGGGCGCCGCCTCCGCCACCTCCCCCTTCCTCCCCCTCCCTCGCCGCCGCCAGGAGGGCGCGGCTGGGCCTCCTCGTCTCCTTCCCTAGGGGTTGCTCGCGCAGGGTGGGACCTCTGGGCTTGGACGTGGCTCTGGTGCTGGGAGATTTGGCGACGGCGCAGGGCTTGCCCTGCTGTGGGTCGCGGCGGGTAGTGCAAGGCAAGGGGATGGCACACCGAGCTTCGGTGACGACGGACGACGGCGGCAAGCGGCCTAGGTGGTCGGTGGTGGGAGGTCGTAGGCAGGGGCGACGCTGTCCTCCTGGCCTCAGCCTCCGGATGGTGATGGCAGGAGCGTGTCGAGCCCGATCTCGACCGTTTCCTGTTGGATCTATTGTAGCCAGCAGCGGAATGGCTTCTGGGTTCGTCCGGCTTCACGAGGTCACCTAGGGCTGCGAGCCCGGGCATGGTGGTGGTGGCCTTTCTCCCCCGTCGGAGTTGGTCGGCTGGTCGAATAAAGGTGGATCGGCCTAGGGTCCCTCTTGTGTGGAGATGATCACCTTCCTGAGGATGGTTCTTGATTTGGCCGGAGTGGGGAGTTCCGAAAGGCTCCGCCGGCGAATGTACCAGCGCTTCTATGCCCGCAGTTCGCTGGATCGCATGGTATTCAGTCGTGTGCATCCATGTTTTATTCCGACCGTTTGGTTCAGGAGGGAGCGCCGCGAAGCTCTGTCCTTTGTTGCCACCAGGCGACCATCGATCCATGGTGAAGTCAGAGGTGGAGAATTCATGAACGCCAGGTTTGGAGATCTATCTATGGAGTTTTGAGTTGCCGTGCAGTTGAGGGACTTGCTTGGTGTTCTGGTATAAACAACAGCCGTATGTAAGTGGGGGCGGCAACATAGGTGAATTTCAGAATCTTATCTTTCAGGGTGAAAACCCAAGGTTTGGCCTTAGCTGGTTGTGCCTGGCAATGGCCTTGCTGAAGGCATTGTTTTGAGAGTGAGGATTATCTTTAGGGTGAAAATCTAGATCTTTGATCGGGCGACGACGGCACTTGTGCACTGTTCCCTTCTTGGAGGCGTCGCTTTTGAAGAGCCTGGAGTTCAGGTGTTGTATTGGTGGTGGTTGTACTGTTGCTGCTAAGACCGGAACACTGTAGCAGGTCTTTTATTTTCTTAGTTTTCTTTATCTTTTGTTAGCTGAGTGCACCCGTAATGCCAATAGGGTATTGTGTTGTTGGAGAGACCGGATGTAATTGGTATCTCTTGATATTAATATATGCTCCTTTCCAAAAAAAATGCTCATCTCAAAGATTAAACAGGAGGCAAATCTTTAGAGCCTTGCGGGTGTTATAAAGCGCTTTGTAATTTGATGCCACGAGGGTAGTTTTTTCTGTGTTGGTTTTTTGCTTTCGGCCTTTGTAAGACATCTATTTGAACTCCTTCTCTATTAATAAAAATGGCAAGTTTTTTGTCTTGTTTTAAAAAAACCTTCACCTACAGCCACTTAGTCGCTTTCCTCTCCCGTTAGTCGGTCATCGTCCTTCACAGGACACGTTTGTGAGTCCTGATGTCAAAGCTTCTTGCCATTCTTGGTGACAGCTCTGACTGCCTAATAGCTCACGCTCAATTTGGTGAAGGACGACGTATAGCATATCATGAGACCAAAGCTACATATTTTGTTTCCATTCCTTTCTGGCACCCAACAGTAGTATCCTAACACTCTTCTTACTTTTCCAGAAAATAGCAACTCTCAAAAGGAACCACGCATATGTATGTACGACAGGAAATACTGGTGTATGTGTGTATTAGTGGGCATAATGGTATGTATGTACGACAGGAAATACTGGTGTATGTGTGTATTAGTGGGCATAATGGTATCTATGAAATGTATAGATAACTGAAGTGGCATTTTTAAAAAGATGAAAGTTGTGATAGGGTTTTCCAAATAGCCAAAAATTATAGTGTCATCTCTTCAATTAACCCAATCTAAAATCCTTTAATCCGTGCTATAACCTATAGACTACCTCCCAGCAACCACCTCGCATTGGGCTGGCCCAACCAAGTGTAAGGTTTCGTAGCATGGAAAACAAAAATTTTCTATCGCATACAAACAAACAAGCCAAGATCTATCTACTAGATTGTAGCAACGAGTCGATGGAATAACTTACCCTCGAAGATTCTAAAGCGTTTAACGAGAGCGGATTCTCGTGGGTGATGTAGTCGTACTCTTCCTGATCTCAAGATCGTGTAGACGATCCTTCCGGCGCTGCGTTCCGGCAGCGCTCCCGCGGTCGGTCACACGTTTGGTACTCGACGAAGACCTTCCTCTCCCTTGTTCCAGCAGGCACCGGAGGTTGTAGCACTCTCCTCGCGATTCCGGCAGCACAACGGCGTGGTACCGGAAGTAGAGGGGAGATCCCGCAGGGCTTCGCCTTAAGCCGGAGCGAGTATGGTGGAGTATGAGAGAGGGCTATTAGTGGTCTAGGGATTAGACACACCAATTAGAAGGCTCTAAACCGAAGGCTAGGGCAATTAGAAGCTCTAAACCAAAACGGCTCTAAACCGGAGATTAGAGGATAGGAACTTGTGTGTCTAGAGGAGGAGGCCCTGCCCCTCCTCTTATAGGTGGGAGGTGCGGCCAAGGGGAGGGGAGTCCCTCCCCAAGTCGGCCTTGGGTGGCGCGCCGGCTTGGAGAGGAGACTCCTCCCCCAAGTCGGTTTCAACCACCTCTTGCTTGTTTCCCACAGTTTCTTGTTTTAGCCGTTTGACTTTCAAATTGGCCATTTGACTTTTCTGTTTTAGGATTCAATTTAATCCTTTATTTGGAACAGCAAGAACACTTAGTACATGATGCAATCATTCCAATATGTAATGACACATTCATGTACCCCTCCCCCTCCCGGAGTACCGGACATTCCGGAACCTTCTAGAACATTCACCAGAATCATTTCCGAACTCCGAAACGGGACTTTCCTTATATGAATCTTATTCTCCGGACCATTCCGGATCACCTCGTGATATCCCGGATCCCATCCGAGACTCCGAACAACATTCGGTCTCTTTCTCATAATACCATAACTACTCAAAACAACGTCGAATCCTTAAGTGTGTCTCCCTACGGTTCGTGAATTATGCGGACATGATCGAGACACTTCTCCGAACAATAACCAATAGAGGAATCTGGAAATTCATATGGCTCCCACATATTTCTACGATTACTTTGCGATCGAATGAACCACTTACATATGATACCAATTTCCCTTTGTCTCACGATAGTTTACTTATCCGAGGTTATGATCGTCGGTATCTCTGCATACCTAGTTCAACCTCGTTTACTGATAAGTACTCTTTTCTCGTTCCCGTGATATGTGATCCCTTGTGATCCAGTCACATGCTTGCAAGCTAATTGGATGACATTCCACCGAGAGGGCCCAGAGTATATCTATCTGTCATATGGATGGACAAATCCCACTCTTGATCCATGTGTCTCAACCAATACTTTCCGAACACTCAATGCCACCTTTATAGCCACCCAGTTACGGTGTGGTGTTTGATGTCATCAAAGCATCCATCCGGTAAAGGTGATATGCATGATCTCATGGTCGAAGGAATTAGGTTACTATGTATCAGAAAGCATATAGCAATTGAACTATTGAAATGACTTGATCTTTATGCTACGCTTATCTATAGGAGTATGTCCACCATATTATTCTCCTAACGATATGATCTTGTTGTTGATAACATCTCAATGTTCATGATAGGGAAACCACAATCATTAATCAACCAACAAGCTAGTGAAGTATAGAGGCTATACTAGGGACTTCAAATTAAGTTTACAAATCACACAAGTATTAATGTTTCCTTGTTAATACTATTATAGCATGAATGTAAACATTTATCATAAACACAAATATATAATAATAACTATATTTATTATTGCCTCTAGGGCATATCTCCAACAGTCTCCCACTTGCACTAGAGTCATCTAATCTAGATTACATGGTAATATACCGAACACCCATGGCAGTTTGGTGTTGGTCATGTTTTGCCCTCGGGAGAGGTTTAGTCAACGGATCCGCCACATTTAGATTTGTGTGTACTTTGCAAATCTTTATATCCCCATCCTGGATATGTTCTCGAATAGCGTGAAAACGTAGCTTTATATGCTTCAGCTTCTTGTGTGACCTTGGTTCTTGCGCATTGGCTATGGCACCCATGTTATCACAGTAGATAGACATTGGGTCCAGCGCACTAGGAACCACACCCAGCTCTGTAATGAACTCTTTCATCCATATCGCTTCTTGTGAAGCCTCCGAAGCAGCCATGTATTCCGATTCAGTTGAAGATCTCGCCACAACGCTTTTCTTTGCACTCCTCCAGCTAATTGCTGCACCATTCAAAATAAATACGTATCCGGATTGTGATTTAGAATCATCCGGATCGGTGTTCCAACTAGCATCGGTGTAACCATTAACAACGAGCTGTTCATCACCTCCATAAGAAAGAACCATATCCTTAGTTCTTCTCAAGTACTTAAGGATGTTTTTGACCGCTGTCCAATGATCCACTCCTGGATCACTTTGATATCTGCTAGTTAAACTAACAGCATATGCAATGTCGGGTCTAGTACATAGCATGGCATACATGAGAGATCCTATGGCTGAGGCATAGGGAGTCTTACTCATCCTTTCTCTATCTTCTGCCGATGTCGGACTTTGAGTTTTACTCAAGGTCGTATTGGGCAACATGGGCAAGAACCCTTTCTTGCTTTCTTCCATTCCAAACCTCTTTAGAACTTTGTCCAAATATGTACTCTGTGACAATGATATTTGGCGTTTCGATCTATCTCTGTAAATCTTTATGCCCAATATGTAAGCTGCTTCGCCAAGATCCTTCATTGAAAAACTATCATTCAAATATTCTTTGACACTATTAAGAAGGTCTACATCATTCCCAATCAACAATATGTCATCCACATATAGTATTAAGAATGCTACAGAGCTCCCACTCACTTTCTTGTAAATACAAGCTTCTCCATAAGTTTGTATAAAACCAAAACTTTTGATTACCTTATCAAAACGTTGATTCCAACTTCGGGATGCTTGCTTCAATCCATAAATGGACCGTTGAAGTTTGCATACCTTGTTAGCATCTTTAGGATCGACAAAACCTTTGGGTTGCATCATATACAATTCTTCATCAATATCTCCATTGAGGAATGCTGTTTTGACATCCATCTGCCATATCTCATAATCATAATATGCAGCGATTGCTAACATAATCCTCACAGACTTTAGCTTCGCTACCGGTGAGAAAGTCTCATCATAGTCAACTCCTTGAATTTGTCGAAACCCTTTTGCGACAAGTCGAGCTTTATAGACAGTAACATTACCATCAGCATATGTTTTCTTCTTGAAAATCCATTTGTTCTCGACAGCCTTCCGGCCATCCGGTAAGTCCACCAAAGTCCATACTTGGTTTTCGTACATGGATCCAATCTCGGATTTCATGGCTTCTTGCCATTTATTGGAATCTGGGCTCATCATCGGTTCCTCATATGTCTCGGGGTCATCGGTGTTATCCACCAACATGACACTCATAACGGGATCATACCAATCTGGAGTGGTACGAGTTCTCGTTGACCTCCGAGGCTCTGTAGCAACTTCAACCGAAGTTTCATGATCACCATCATTAGCTCCCTCTCTTATTGGTGCAGGCACCACAGGAACTTCTTCCGGTGCTGTGCTACTCGCAATTTCGAGAGAAGGTTCGACAACCTCGCCGAGTTCTACTTTCCTTCCAGTCACTTCTTTCGAGAGAAATTTCTTCTCTAGAAAGGATCCATTCTTGGCAACGAAGATTTTGCCTTCGGATCTATGATAGAAGGTATACCCAATAGTTTCCTTCGGGTATCCTATGAAGACGCATTTTTCCGCTTTGGGTTCAAGCTTGTCCGGCTGTAACTTCTTTACATAGGCTTCGCATCCCCAAACTTTAAGGAACGACAATTTAGGTTTCTTCCCAAACCATAATTCATACGGTGTCGTTTCAACGGATTTAGATGGTGCCCTATTTAAAGTGAATGCGGCTGTTTCTAATGCATAACCCCAAAATGATAGCGGTAAATCTGTAAGTGACATCATAGAACGAACCATATCTAAGAGAGTTCGATTACGACGTTCGGACACACCATTACGCTGTGGTGTTCCCGGCGGTGTCAATTGTGAAAGTATTCCGCATTTCTTCAAATGCTCGCCAAACTCGTAACTTAGATATTCACCTCCATGATCAGAACGTAGAAATTTAATCTTCTTGTTACGTTGATTCTCTACCTCACTTTGAAACTCCTTAAACTTCTCGAAAGTTTTGGACTTATGTTTCATGAAATAGATATACCCATATCTACTCAAGTCATCCGTGAAGGTAAGAACATAACGATAACCACCGCGCGATGCTACACTCATTGGACCACACACATCGGTATGTATGATTTCCAATAAGTCCGTAGCTCGCTCCATCATACCAGAAAATGGAGTCTTAGTCATTTTTCCCATCAGACATGCTTCGCATCTTTCAAGTGATTCAAAATCAAGTGATTCAAGAAGTCCATCGGAATGGAGTTTCTTCATATGTTTCACTCCAATGTGACCAAGACGACAGTGCCACATATAGGTCGAATTATCGCTTGATTTCAAACGTTTAGCCTCAATATTGTTGATATGTGTATTTCCACTATCGAGATTCAATAAGAATAGACCATCTATCAAAGGTGCATGTGCATAAAACATATTACTCATATAAATCGAACAACCATTATTCTCTGACTTAAACAAGTAACCGTCTCGCAATAAACAAGATCCCGATATAATTTTCATGCTCAACGCAGGCACCAAATAACAATTATTTAAGTATAAAACTAATCCCGATGGTAGATGAAGGGGTAGCGTGCCGACCGCGATCACATCAACCTTTGATCCGTTTCCCACACGCATCGTCACCTCGTTCTTCGCTAGCTTCCGTTTATTCTACAGCACCTGTTTCGAGTTACAAATATGAGCAACCGAACCAGTATCAAATACCCAGGCACTACTACGAGTACTAGTGAGATACACATCAATAACATGTATATCAGATATACCTTTCTTCTTGATGTTGCCGTTCTTCAAATCCGCCAAGTACTTTGGGCAATTCCGCTTCCAGTGACCTTCTCCCTTGCAGTAAAAGCACTCAGTATCAGGCTTGGGTCCAGCCTTGGTCTTCTTCGCCGGCGTGGTAACTTTCTTACCACCCTTCTTGAAGTGTCCCTTTTGCTTAGACTTGCCTTTCTTGAATTTGGTGGTCTTATTGACCAACAACACTTGGTGCTCTTTCTTGATCTCCACTTCTGCAGATTTCAACATGGCAAAGAGTTCTGGCAACGTCTTGTTCATGTTCTGCATGTTGTAGTTCATCACAAAGTTCTTGTAACTTGGTGGTAGTGATTGGAGGACACGGTAAATCCCCAAAGCATTAGGAATCACAATACCCAAGCTTTGAAGTTTGTTTGCGTGCCCAGACATCTTAAGCACATGCTCACTAACGGAGCTGCCCTCTTCCATCTTGCAGTTAAAGAACTTTTCAGAAGCCTCATAGCTTTCAATTGCCGCATGAGTCTCAAAAATCAATTTGAGATCCTCGACAATATCATATGGGTCTGAATCCTCAAACCTTTTCTGAAGCTCCGATTCCAAACCATACAAGATAGCACACTGAACTATGGAGTACTGATTCTTCCGAGCGAGGTAAACATTCTTTACTTCATCGGGAGCATCATCTGCAGGTGGGTCACCCAGCGGTGCATCCAGCACATAGGTCAAATTACCAGCTGTGAGGACAATCCTCAAATTGCGGAACCAATCCGCGAAGTTTCTTCCATTGTTTTTCAACTTTTCTTTCTCCAGGAACGCATTAAAATTGATGGTAGGGGCTGCCATTGATCTACAACATATTTGCAATAGTTTAGACTAAGTTTATGACAAATTGAGTTCAAATTAATTAATTATACTAGGTGAACTCCCACTCAAAACAACATCCCTCACATTGTTTTAGTGATCACACGAACCAAATCCACCATATCAACACCGATCATCACGAGAGTTGATATAGTTTCAATGGCGAACAATTGACATGTTCATCATATCTACTATATGATTCATGCTTTACCTTTCGGTGATCCGTGTTCCGAGACCATGTCTGTACATGCTAGGCTCGTCAAGATCAAACCTTAGTTTCCGCATGAGCAAATCTGGCTTGCTCACGTTGTATACACTTGCAGAATCTAACACACCCGATCATCACGTGGTGCTTCGAAACAACAAGCTTTAGCAACGGTGCTAACTAAGGGTGAACACTTTATGACTTGAAAT
Source organism: Avena sativa (assembly GCA_916181665.1). Classification (NCBI taxonomy): domain Eukaryota; kingdom Viridiplantae; phylum Streptophyta; class Magnoliopsida; order Poales; family Poaceae; genus Avena; species Avena sativa. Next base: position 52,879,849 of record OV702295.1, on the reverse strand, counting down.
TCATGTGCATGAGGGATCATCTTATAATGCTACCGTCGTCTACTAAGAAATACAAGATGCATAAAGGATTAACATCACATGCAATTCAATATATATGTGATATGATATGGCCTTTCTTCTTCGTGCTTTCGATCTCTATCTTCAACCACGAACATGATCTCCATCATCACCGGCATTGCATCAAGGTCAATGACGCTTCTCCATGGTTGTCGTCCACCAGCTTCAACTATTACAACTACTTTGAATAGACACGCGGGTCTTAACATAAATTAAAAACAACTATATGGCTCCTGCCGGTTGCCAACTTACAATAAGGAACATTGCATACATCAAATATAATCACAATCATGGCCATATCACATCACTGCACACCCCTGCAAAACAAAGTTAGACGCCTCTACTTTCTTTGCATATTTTACGTGGTTTGGGGCTTTCAAAAAGTGTCATTCTAACTTACGAACATGAACCACAACATTGATACTAGTATTGTTAATCACCCGTTGTAAATTGGATCTTAACTATGCTAGGAGAAACAGGCACCCGCAAAGCCACTTATGCAATACAAGTTGCATGTCAAGCGTGGAGCAAGTCTCATGAACGATGTCATGTAAGGTTAGCCCGGGCCGCTTCATCCCAACATACCGCAAGATGCAAAGTACACAAGAAGCAATCGACAATAAAAGCATCAACGCCCACAATGACCATTGTGTTCTACTCGTGCAACAGATCTACATATAGACACGGCTCTGATACCACTGTAGGGTTTCGTAGCATGGAAAACAAAAATTTTCTATCGCATACAAACAAACAAGCCAAGATCTATCTACTAGATTGTAGCAACGAGTCGATGGAATAACTTACCCTCGAAGATTCCAAAGCGTTTAACGAGAGCGGATTCTCGTGGGTGATGTAGTCGTACTCTTCCCGATCTCAAGATCGTGTAGACGATCCTTCCGGCGCTGCGTTCCGGCAGCGCTCCCGCAGTCGGTCACATGTTCGGTACTCGACGAAGACCTTCCTCTCCCTTGTTCCAGCAGGCAGCGGACGTTGTAGCACTCTCCTCGCGATTCCGGCAGCACAACGGCGTGGTACCGGAAGTAGAGGGGAGATCCCGCAGGGCTTCGCCTTAAGCCGGAGCGAGTATGCTGGAGTATGAGAGAGGGCTATTAGTGGTCTAGGGATTAGACACACCAATTAGAAGGCTCTAAACCGAAGGCTAGGGCAATTAGAAGCTCTAAACCAAAACGGCTCTAAACCGGAGATTAGAGGATAGGAACTTGTGTGTCTAGAGGAGGAGGCCCTGCCCCTCCTCTTATAGGTGGGAGGTGCGGCCAAGGGGAGGGGAGTCCCTCCCCAAGTCGGCCTTGGGTGGCGCGCCGGCTTGGAGAGGAGACTCCTCCCCCAAGTCGGTTTCAACCACCTCTTGCTTGTTTCCCGCAGTTTCTTGTTTTAGCCGTTTGACTTTCAAACTGGCCATTTGACTTTTCTGTTTTAGGATTCAATTTAATCCTTTATTTGGAACAGCAAGAACACTTAGTACATGATGCAATCATTCCAATATGTAATGACACATTCATGTACCCCTCCCCCCTCCCGGAGTGCCGGACATTCCGGAACCTTCTAGAACATTCACCGGAATCATTTCCGAACTCCGAAACGGGACTTTCCTTATATGAATCTTATTCTCCGGACCATTCCGGATCACCTCGTGATATCCCGGATCCCATCCGAGACTCCGAACAACATTCGGTCTCTTTCTCATAATACCATAACTACTCAAAACAACGTCGAATCCTTAAGTGTGTCTGCCTACGGTTCGTGAATTATGCGGACATGATCGAGACACTTCTCCGAACAATAACCAATAGAGGAATATGGAAATTCATATGGCTCCCACATATTTCTACGATTACTTTGCGATCGAATGAACCACTTACATATGATACCAATTTCCCTTTGTCTCACGATAGTTTACTTATCCGAGGTTATGATCGTCGGTATCTCTGCATACCTAGTTCAACCTCGTTTACTGATAAGTACTCTTTTCTCGTTCCCGTGATATGTGATCCCTTGTGATCCAGTCACATGCTTGCAAGCTAATTGGATGACATTCCACCGAGAGGGCCCAGAGTATATCTATCTGTCATATGGATGGACAAATCCCACTCTTGATCCATGTGTCTCAACCAATACTTTCCGAACACTCAATGCCACCTTTATAGCCACCCAGTTACAGTGTGGTGTTTGATGTCATCAAAGCATCCATCCGGTAAAGGTGATATGCATGATCTCATGGTCGAAGGAATTAGGTTACTATGTATCAGAAAGCATATAGCAATTGAACTATTGAAATGACTTGATCTTTATGCTACGCTTATCTATAGGAGTATGTCCACCATATCATTCTCCTAACGATATGATCTTGTTGTTGATAACATCTCAATGTTCATGATAGGGAAACCACAATCATTAATCAACCAACAAGCTAGTGAAGTATAGAGGCTATACTAGGGACTTCAAATTAAGTTTACAAATCACACAAGTATTAATGTTTCCTTGTTAATACTATTATAGCATGAATGTAAACATTTATCATAAACACAAAGATATAATAATAACTACATTTATTATTGCCTCTAGGGCATATCTCCAACACCAAGCCCACTACTGCCTCCACTGGTTGAAAAAAGGGCCTCTAGTCCCGGGCCGCAACTGGCTCTAGTCCCGGTTATGGGCCCGGGACTGCGAAAACGGGACTAGAGGCCCCTCCCTTTAGTCCCGGCTCGCTACGGCCCGCGACTGATAACAGCCACGTGGTTGTTTCAGCGCCGCGGGGGGCGGAAACCCTCTAGTCCCGGGCCGGAGCACCACCGGGACTAGAAGGTTTCCTGCCGCGGCAGAGAATTGTGTGTTTCTCTGCCGCGGCAGAGATTGTGTATTTCCTTTTTTTTGCCATTTCGTTCCTTTTTCGTTTTGTGTTTCACTATAATTCAAACATATATTTCAGTATACATATTATACGCTACTACATACACACTACACGTAGATGCATTTATATAATTAATCGATCCCTTGAAAGCATACATATAATCAATCATATCAAAAGGAAGAAATGTTTTGAAATTACATGGTCATTGATGAATATATATATCATATGAGCTACATGTAGATGACTAAGGCAAATCGAGTTCCACGTCCTCCGCATAATGCTCTCCATGTACATCAAGGACTTCCTTCATCATAAATCCCGCCAGCTCCTCTTGAATTGATCTTATGCGCTGGTATGGCTCTAGTTTCTCCCGCAAATCATAAATATAATGTGAGTCAACTTTCCGCTCACTGGTCAACTCTCGGATGTACTCGCAGACGTAGTATCCACATAAATGAGTTCCCGGTGGCTGCTGTAAACTCTTCTCCATTTTATAAGTTAGCTCCTCTTTGAATGGACCTGGTATTTTCTGTCTGGACCGTGTCCAACACCTGCTCGGCAAATAAAATGAAAAAAGGAGTTATTAGTTACTTGATATCAGGAAATGAATGAAAGAGGACGATATAATGCGATAACGATTGAAATTACTTATGGAGCATTGCTTTCATGTCGCTCCACTGCTCTTGGTCCCAGCTTAATGAGTCATGGACTTCAACTAGGGAGTTGTCAACTTGAATGTTTAGCAAGATCCAGTGGAATCTGCGGACGTTTACATAAGCATACATGCATATATAGCTCATCGAGTAAGAAAAAACAAAATGTGTACAAGATATAAACACTCACTTAAAGTTGTAAGGAAATAGTATTTATTTAACAAAATTATTCTCGGTTAAGAACCTGCACAGGTCTTCCTCCACGTCCTTGGGGTGATTCTTTAACGTATATTCATTAATGATATATGGGTCAATGAACCCAACGTCGTTTCTTCTAGCTCTTTTGCATTCAAGCATCTTCATTCTGCAGAATATAATATCATCATACGAAAGGATATATAGTTAGGATAATATATTAAATGCAATAAACGAGCTAAAGCTACAAACTTAATTATAGAAATAAATAACTTACAGACAGTAGCAACCAATGATAGATTTGTCGAGGGCACGCTGGTTGTATAACTGAAACAGTTCGGTCATTTGAACCTGTATCGAGTATTGTTTGAAGTGATGCTCCATTCTAACGTCCACCGGAAACCAATCTTTCTGATGCTTTTTTGTGCTTACGACATGTACCATTCGTGCAGATTTCGCATATGTGTGGATAAACGCGTGAGCTCCTCATTACTGACTAGAGGCTCCCCTTGGACATACTGCCGTACTATCTGACCCACTGGCGTATCTTCATAGCCTAAATATTGATCAAGAGACATATTTGCTTCGTTAGCAAGTGCTTTGGCCTGCGATACAGTGATTCCCATAAGTGCAGCATTATTACGGGCTCTAGGGTCCATTATTTGCATGTCCATATCCATTTCAGCTCTGAAGGCCTTGTCGAGGTCTGAAATGACTTTGAGCGGGGCGACCGATTGATTCTCTGTGCTCCGAGCTGGGCAACTTTCTTCCCGCTTTTTGCACTTGTGATTTTTTTCTTCTATGCTTGCTTAATAATCTCCCGGTCATAGTATGATTCCAGATTCATCGATATCTGGGATGGTTGCTCAAGAAAGGATTTAGCCCACTTTTTGGTTTTTTCGTTATATACCGGCTTTGGCTCAGGCTTTTTGGGTGCAAAATGCGCCTTAACTTGGGCAGCCACATCCGCATTAGTTTCCTCATCGGTCTTGTCATAAGGTCTCTTTGGAAGAGCCGGCGGGATATCGACTATCTTCGGCGTTTGACCTTTCTTCGTTGTGGGCACGGGGGACCGTCGAACTTCCGTTTCTTCGACAAGGTAGTAGTATTGAACGGAGGCGGAGGCAGAGATCGAGTTGATGTACTCCTGCTGCGGCGATCGTCAGCGGGGCGGGGAGGACTTGGAGGTTGGCGATAATCGGGTTGGGGTGGACTTGGAGGTTGGCGATAATCGGGTTGGGGTGAACTTGGAGGTTGAAGATATTCGATGCGGGGTGGATTTGGATTCCTTGGAGTCGGTGGCCTTGGCGCCGAGCCTAGAAACTTTATGTTTTTCTTATTCCATAGAATGATGTTGCGCTTGACATATCCTAGTTTCGTAAGGCCTTCAGGCGTAGCGATTTCAATATCTAGGTCCGCAAAATCCTCCACTATGTCATCCACCGTGACACGAGCATAGCCTGGTGGAATCGGAAGTGAATGGTGGAGTGCTCCAGGTAGACAAGGTAAAGCAGTGCCGATCGCCACCTTGAAGGACAGGTTGTTCATTGGCTGATGTAGATCACATTGTGCCATCTCTCTGACATCATCCACGGGGTAGTGAGGAGCCGGTGCATCATCCAGCAGTGCTTGATCATCAGCACGGACCTCCGTGGAAGCCACGCTGCTTCTCCGTTGGCTAAGATCCAATGCAGGATCATCAGACCGCGGGTGAGTTGACGACGGCGGCCTTTGGCTAATTTCATGCATGAGGTTCTTCAGATCAGCTAGGTCCTGCTCTACCCTGGAGATCCGGTCAGCCTCCCGGTCCTTCTTTCTCTGACGGCTTCTGTAACTGGCATCATACTGAGGAAACCCTTTCTTCCACGAGACACCGGCGCCTTTGCCTCGTGTTCGTCCTCCCTTTTCAAGATTCCCTAGGGCGCGTGCCAGCTTGTCGTTCTCTCTCTCGGGACGGAACAATCCCAATTGAGCATCATTCATTGCTTTAATAAGGTCTTCGGAGGGTTTTAGAATTTTCTCATGAAATAATGTCTTCCCTGTTTCTGGGTCCAAGGATCCCCCGTGCCCGTACCACCAGTGCTTTGATCTCTCGGGCCATACATCTGTACCAGGAGTGACGCCTCTAGCCCTCATTTCCTTCTCCATAGTTTCCCACTTAGGGACGACACTCTTGTAGCCACTTGTCCCCATTTTATGATGGTATTTCTTGTTGGCAGCATTTAACGCGTTCTTTGCCGACTTTGCCTTTTCTTTATCAGATTTCTTGTACTTTACAAAATCGGGCCACTGTTCTCTCAACTTCTCGTTTACTCCTTTGAAGTCTGGAGTTTTCTTTTTCGCGACATATTTCGCGTATAAATTTTCTTGTGGTTCCGGTACAGTTCAGCCATCTTGCCCAGTGCCCACTCCTTGACTTTCGCTCTATTTTCAAGCCCACCCGGCCTTGGGGTAATACCATCTACCTCAAATTCCTCATACTCTGGAGGTAGTATGAAATGCGCTATGAGCTTCTGCCAAAGGTCATCTTTGGCATCATCGGTGACATAGCTGTTGGATTCTTCACCGGGTTTCTTTGACTTATTCAATTCTTGTATGGTGATCGGCAGGTTGTCCCTAACAAGCACCCCGCATTGATTTATAAACATCCTCCGGTGCTTCTCTAGAGCAATCGGTTCACCATCATCATCTATTTCTTCGATGGTGAACCTCTGATTACCATCGAACTTTTTGTTCGGCCCTCGTTTCGTTCGAGCTGTCGATTGCTTCGATCCGGTGGGCTAAAAGAAGAAGAGAGAGTGATTAATATATATCTAGATCAGTTAATGAATAGAGGTAACACGAGACTTTATATATATATATATATATGTACCTCGCCGGATCCTGTCGAGGGGCCATCATTATTGTTGTTATTTGTTTGCCCTTCGTCCATCTGGTCTTCTCCTTGGTACATTAGGTTTTCCTCTAGTCCATCAACAGATGGATTCAGATACGAGGATATCTCTTCCTCGAGCAAAATATCTTCGGCGCCGGTAGTAATATTAAGAGGAATTTCACCTCTTATCATGCCCTGAAGAAAACCTTCACCGATGCGACTAGGATCTTCGGATGGATCCATGACTTAATTATCTATAAAAAAAGGAGAGTTAAACAGGTTAGAAAAAACAATAATCCTAATAACTAAAACAATATAATCCTAATTATAATAATCCTAATATTATTTGTGCTAAAACAATAATCATAATAACTAAAAAAAATAACCCTAATCCTAATCCTAATTCTAATCTTAATAAATAAAACAAAAAAATCACTAAAACAATAATCCTAATCCTAATAATCATAGCTCATAACTAAAACAAAAAAATAACCCTAGCTAATTATAATTAAAACAATAATTAAAAAAATAACCCTAGCTAATTATAATTAAAAAATAACCCTAGCTACATATAATTAAAAAATAACCCTAGATAATTATAATTAAAATAACCCTAGCTAAAAATATAATCCTAATCCTAGCTAATTATAATTAAAACAATAATTAAAAATAATATAAAACAGATTTGCATTTGAAAAATACAAAGTGAAAAGGAAAAATAGAAAAAGAAAAAAAATTGGAAAAGAAAAACAGTAGCCAGACCCCAACCAGGCCAACCCATCTCTCCCCTCTTCCTTTCCTGTCGCTCGCATGCGCAGCCAGCAGCCCAACACGGCCCAGCAGCCTCTGCCCAATACCTCGCCGGCGATCCTTCCCCCTATCGTATTCCTCCTCTGGGCAAGCCGTCCGTCGCCCTCGCCGGCCGTCCGTCGCCGATCCGCGCTGCCGCCGCCCTGGAGAGCACGCCTCCCCTCTCCCCTATCCTCTCATCCCCCCCCCAGGCTCTCTCCCTCTCTCGTTTCCTTTCCCTGGCCGAACCCTAACCGTCGTAGAGGCGCCGTCGTTGTCGACGTTCCCGGCTGGCCACCCCGAGCGACACTGAGATGCCCTGGAGAACCATCTCACCTGCGGAGCGGCGGCGGCACGACGGAGCACGTACGCACGGCGGAGAGGCGGCGGAATCGGACAGCACCTCCCCCTGCTTACGTCTTCGTCTGTGTGTGCTTCGCCGTCTTCGTCGAGAAATGCGAAGTCTTGGGACAGCACCTCCCCTGGCGCCAGAATATAAAGGGACAGACCTTTAGTCACGGGCTAAGCCACAGGACGGGACTAAAGGGTCTTTAGTCCCGGGCCATGGCTTAACCCGCGACTAAGAACCCCCCCTTTAGTCGCGGGTTAAGCCACGGCCCGGGACTAAAGGGTTTTTACGACCGCTTCGTTTTCGCGCACGCAGGCACCCTTTAGTCCCGGGTCCAGCCACGACCCGCGACTAATTGTTTTTTTGTAAATTTTCTTTTTTTAATTCAAAACTAATATAAAAACTTTGAAAAATCATATCTTTTATTGTAATAATCCAAATAAAACAAATAATACGTCTATTATTATCAGAAAAATATAAAGAATCCTAATATAATATCCATTTATATGTTTGCATCATTTATAAATTATTTCATTTATAAATTATTTCATTTGTAAATTTTCTTTTTTTAATTCAAAACTAATATAAAAACTTTGAAAAATCATATCTTTTATTGTAATAATCCAAATAAAACAAATAATATGTCTATTATTATTCGAAAAATATAAAGAATCTTAATATAATATCCGTTTATCTGTTTGCATCATTTATAAATTATTTCATTTGTAAATTTTCTTTTTTTAATTCAAAACTAATATAAAAACTTTGAAAAATCATATCTTTTATTGTAATAATCCAAATAAAACAAATAATATGTCTATTATTATTAGAAAAATATAAAGAATCTTAATATAATATCCATTTATCTGTTTGCATCATTTATAAATTATTTCATTAGTAAATTTTCTTTTTTTATTCAAATCAAATATAAAAACTTTGGAAAATCATATCTTTTATTGTAATAATCCAAATAAAACAAATAATATGTCTATTATTATCAGAAAAATATAAATAATCTTAATATAATATCCATTTATCTGTTTGCATCATTTATAAATTATTTCATTTGTAAATTTTCTTTTTTTATTCAAATCAAATATAAAAACTTTGGAAAATCATATCTTTTATTGTAATAATCCAAATAAAACAAATAATATGTCTATTATTATCAGAAAAATATAAAGAATCCTAATATAATATCCATTTATCTGTTTGCATCATTTATAAATTATTTCATTTGTAAATTTTATTTTTTTAATTCAAATCAAATATAAAAACTTTGGAAAATCATATCTTTTATTGTAATAATCCAAATAAAACAAATAATATGTCTATTATTATCAGAAAAATATAAAGAATCCTAATATAATATCCATTTAGTCCCGATTGTAGTCACAAACTGGGACTAAAGATATTTCCCACCGCTTCCCGCCAAGTTTTCCCGCCCTTTCCTTTCTACGAGAGCTTTTAGTCCCGGATGTAGTCACTAACCGGGACTAAAGATACTTCCTGCCATTTCCCAAAGCTTCACGCCAAGTTTTCTCGCCCTTTCCCTCTATATTTAGGGCGATCGCGCCATGGCTATCCACACATCCACACCTTCCTCTCTTAGAACAATGGACAACGCCTACTGGGCCATTCTGACCCTCGAGGAGACCGAGGCGCTGTCCGCCTCCAACTACCCTTGTCCGCCGGGCTACCGGCCGCCCGCCGGCTAGATGTTGAGCGCTGGAGGGGTTCCTGTCACTCCTGTCGCTCAAGGTTCCACATGCCAGGCGGCCATCACAAACCACTTCTACCACGAGCTCACGCCGGAGCAGCGGATGGATCCCCAGTGGGATCCCGACAACTATGACACCTGGAATGCCTTCTTCACTAATAGGCGGGAAAGGGAGCTCGCGAGGTATGAGGGTGATGGCCCGCCCCCGGTGAACCACAACGAAGCCGGCCGTCATTTGTGGTGGGCGAACCGTACTATCATCGGAGTGATGCGCTACATCGCCGGGGGAGACCATCCTCGCCTGCGATGCCCACGAGTCCACCCGCCATAGAGCCACAAAAAGGCCCCACACCGGCCCGGCGGTAGCGGCATCGTCTTCCAGGAGACCCCTCCCCCGCCCGCCGTGAATCTGAGGCTGGAATGGCCCCTGGTATATGCCATTGATGGGCTGAGGATCCCCGGAGTGGCAGGTGACGATGACGATGATGATGACGATGACGAAGAAGACCCTGAAGCTGCGTACTATAGGACTAGGCATGATTATGACTAAAGGGGGCGGCTTTAGTCCTGAGTGTTAGCTAGTCCCGGTTTGTCCTGGTTTTTAATATTAATAAATGTCTTTAGTGTTACCTAATAAAGAGAGGGTTCATCTTTAGTCCCGGTTGGAGAAACCAACCGCGACTGAAGGGATTGCGGCAGACTGGGCCAGGCAACACTAATAATAGGGGTGAGTGTCGACATTATGTCGTGCGTCTTGTACCTTGTCCCGGTTGGAGACACCAACCGGGACTAAACATGAGTCAGCACTAATAATAGGGGTGAGTGTCGACATTATGTCGTGAGTGTCGACATTATGCCGAGCTGCTTGTACTATAAATAGGCATCCTTGTGAGTCCAGTCCTCCAGCCAGTTTGAGGCATCTCCAAGATGGTTTTCGAGAGCAGGGACACCACTACGGCCAGTTTCAGGGAGATTCCGACGGAGCCCAATCCTCCGGCATCTCCGAGAAACTGGTCATAGAGGCACTCCCTAATATGTGAAATTAGTTAGCTCACAGGCGTATTGATCTAGTTAGAGAAGTTACAAGCTGCAAGATGGTTTTCGAGAGTAGGGACACCACTACGGCCAGTTTCAGGGAGATGCCGATGGAGCCCAGTCCTCCGGCATCTCCGAGAAACTGGTCATAGAGGCAATCCCTAATATGTGACCTCACGCGTTTGGAGATCAGATATTAATGGTAAGTATGAATTGGTACTAAAGGCCCTCCTTTAGTCCCGGTCCAGCCACAAAACAGGACTAACACACTCAAGATTGTTTGCAGACAACACTATAAAAATGGACACATGCATGGAGCATCTTCACTCATAAAATTTTACAATTATTACATATCATTTCTTCGCGTGTGTTCCTTTCTGATCCCGTCGTATCCATGGAGCATCTTCATTCATTAACATGATGCTTGGGTCATCCTTCACCGCGAAGGGCGGAATTTCATGAAACTTATCACAATCTTCTGACATGTCTGTCTTGTCCTCCACTCCCACGATGTTTCTTTTTCCTGAAAGAACTATGTGGCGCTTTGGCTCATCGTCTGATGCATTCTTTTTCTTATTTTTTCTTTTTCTAGGTTTGGTAGACATGTCCTTCACATAGAAAACCTGAGCCACATCATTGGCTAGGACGAATGGTTCGTCTAAGTACCCAAGATTGTTGAGATCCAACAATGTCATTCCGTATTTCTTGTCTACCTCAACCCCTCCTCCTGTCAGCTTGACCCATTTGCACCGAAACAAGGGGACCTTAATAGTAGGTCCATAGTCAAGTTCCCATATCTCCTCTATGTAACCATAATATGTGGTCTTTGATCCATTGTTGTCTGTTGCATCAAAGCGGACACCACTGTTTTGGTTGGTGCTCTTTTTATCTTGGGCTATCGTGTAAAATGTATACCCATTTATCTCGTACCCTTGGAAAGTTGATATAGTCGAAGATGGTGACCTAGACAACAAGTATAGCTGATCTCCAAGAGTGTTGTTTTTTATGAGATGTTGCAACCAACCGCTGAAACTCTTCATGTGTTCATCTCTAATCCAAGAGTCATGCTTTCCAGGGTTGTTGGAGCGTAAGATTTTCTTGTGTTCCTCGATATATGGGGCTGCCAAGATAGAATTCTGTAGAACGGTGTAATGTGCTTCGGTGTAAGAATGTCTGTCCCTACATATTATTGATTTCCTTCCTAGAGTACCCTTTCCACTCAGTCTCCCCTCATACCGCAATTGAGGAAGACCAATCGGCTTAAGGTCAGGCATGAAGTCAACACAAAATTCAATGACCTCCTCTGTTCCATAGCCCTTGGAGATGCTTCCTTCTGGCCTAGCACGGTTACGAACATATTTCTTTAAGATTCCCATGGACCTCTCAAAGGGAAACATATTGTGTAGAAATACAGGACCGAGAATGGAAATCTCTTTGACTAGGTGAACCAGCAGGTGCGTCATAATATTGAAGAAGGATGGTGGGAACACCAACTCAAAACTAACAAGACAATGGACCACATAATTCTGTAACCGTGGTAGATCTTCAGGATTGATTATCTTCTGAGAGATTGCATTGCGAAATGCACATAGCTTCACAATGGGTACTCGAACATTATCTGGTAAAAGCCCCCTCAATGCAATCGGAAGCATTTGCGTCATAATCACGTGGAAGTCATGAGACTTTAGGTTTTGGAACTTTTTTTCTGCCATATTTATTATTCCCTTTTTATTCGATGAGAAGCCAGACAGGACCTTAATACTGCTTAGGCATTCAAAAAATATTTCCTTCTCTTGTTTGGTAAGAGCATAGCTGGCATGACCTTGAAACCATTCTGGATGCAGGCCATCTGGGCCTTTCATACGTTGATGGTCCTTTCGTGCTTCCATTGTATCTTTTGTCTTCCCATACACGCCCAAGAAGCCTAGCAGGTTCACGCAAAGATTCTCCGTCACATGCATCACATCGATTGCAGAGCGGACCTCTAAGAATTTCCAATATGGTAGCTCCCAAAATATAGATTTCTTCTTCCACATGGGTGCGTGTCCTTCAGCTTCTTTCGGAATAGATTTTCCTCCAGGACCCTTTCCAAAGGTTACCAGTTGATCCAAATCTTTGACCATATCAAATATATCAGCACCAGTACGCTCCTTAGGCTTCTTCTGGTGACATGCCAGACCGTTGAAATGCTTGCCTTTATTTCTTAAGGGATGCTTGGCCAAAAGAAATCGACGATGCTCATTGTATACATTCTTCTTAGAATGTTCCAAATATATACTTTCAGTCTCATCTAAACAGTGTGTGCATGCATTGTATCCCTTGTTTGACTGTCCTGAAAGGTTACTAAGAGCAGGCCAATCATTGATTGTTACGAAAAGCAATGCTCGGAGGTTAAATTCTTCCTGCTTGTGCTCATCCCACACGCGTATCCCGGGTTCGTGCCACAACTGTAAAAGTTCTTCCACTAATGGCCTTAGGTACACATCAATGTCATTGCCGGGTTGCTTCGGACCTTGGATCAACACTGGCATCATAATGAACTTCCGCTTCATGCACAACCAAGGAGGAAGGTTATAGATGCATAGAGTCACGGGCCAGGTGCTGTGACTGGAGCTCTGCTCCCCAAAGGGATTCATGCCATTTGTACTTAGACCAAACCTTAAACTCCTTGCGTCATCCGCAAAGTCCGGGTACTTTCTATCAATTTTTCTCCATTGCGACCCATCAGCGGGGTGTCCCAACATCCCATCTGACTTACGTTCCTCTTTATGCCATCGCAACAACTTGGCGTGCTCTTTGTTTCTGAATAAGCGTTTCAACTGTGGTATTATAGGAGCATACCACATCACCTTCGCAGGAACCCTCTTCCGGGGGGGGCTCTCCCTCAACGTCACCAGGGTCATCTCGTCTAATCTTATACCGAAGTGAAGTGCATACCGGGCATGCATCTAAATTCTCATACTCCTCACCACGGTAGAGGATGCAGTCATTAGGGCATGCATGTATCTTCTGAATCTCTAAACCTAGAGGGCAGACAACCTTCTTTGCTTCGTACGTACTGGAGGGCAATACGTTATCTTTTGGAAGCATATTCTTCATCATTTTCAGCAACTTTTCAAATGAGGAGTCAGGTATAGCACACTTAGCCTTCCATCGCAGCAATTCTAGTGTGCTGCCCAGCTTTTTCAGACCATTTTTGCAATTTGGGTACAACAACTTTTTGTGATCCTCTAGCATGTGATTGAACTTCTCCCTATCCTTTTCAGTTTCACAATCTCTTCGTGCATCGGCAATGGTCCGACCAAGATCATTAGCGGGTTCATCATGTGTCTCTTCTTCATCCTCCCCTTCAGCATCCCTCATGGAAGTATCTCCGTACTCAGGGAAACCATGATAGTTGTCATCCTCCTCCTCTTCTTCATTGTCTTCCATTATAACCCCTCTCTCTCCGTGCTTGGTCCAACAATTATAACTGGGCATGAAGCCGGACTTCAACAGGTGGCTGTGAAGGGTTTTTGAGTCAGAGTAATCCTTCTGATTCCTACATCCATTACATGGACAGAATACAAAACCATTGCGCTTGTTTGCATCAGCAACACGGATGAATTCATGCACGCCATTAATGAACTCGCCAGAGCGTCGGTCAGTACCGTACATCCATTCCCGGACCATCTGCATTATAGTAAAAGTATATCAAAAATCATTACACAACATGATAAAATTATTACAAGTTATATTGAGATCTTCTAAAGCATTAATTTTGAATTTTGAAAAATTTACATGCACCAATTTGTGAATTGGAGAAAACAATCAACATGATAAATGTAGAGTTTTTTATTATTGTTCTATCAGTGAAAACCTCATTCCATTCTAAGCTATGAAACTCTAAAATTACACATTTCAATTTTCAGTAATTATGTGCCTAATCAAAATTTGTTACACATATATATCAAAATCCTTCTAGCTACTTCTAGAGCATGCATGCATTTGATCCATATCTCTATACTTCTAGAGCATTATAGAGCTAAAGTAGCAATAAGAGATGAAGTTCTAACCTTTTAATGCTTTGGATTTAGGTGTTGCAAACTAAATCTTGACAAATCTTGAGAAAAAAAATGGCATGAACTCTCTTGCTTCTTTGAGAAAAATGGCCACCATATGCTTTAGGGCAGGTGGACAGGAAGCTGTATATATACTGATGGACAACTAGTCCCGAGCCGTGATACGACCCGGGACTCCGAAAAGAGTAGCTGGCCTGCTCCAGGTTATTAGTCCCGGGCCGTATTATGGACCGGGACTAATGACCTGGTCCGGCCCGGGACTAGTCACTATGACCGTTTCTAGCCGTTAGAGGCCTCACGGTCCGAGACTAGTGCTTCCACTAGTCGCGGGCTGTGATAGGCCGGGACTACTGGGCTTGTTCTGATCGAACCGACGATGGTTTTTCCAGTAGTGCTTGTTGAGAAAATGCCACAACCCAGCCCCCTCCCCTTGCCGATGATCCACCTCCCTACCCATGCCCAGGTGTGCATTGCCCAAGCCGATGGCCACCGTCTAGAGCATCCTATCTGGGAGCGCTACACCCCAACCGCCACAAGAACTGTTAGAAATAATGGGCTAATCCATTTAGAATCATGTGTATTTTAGATTTTCTCTAAATCTTAAAGCCCAGATTTGTGGCAGCTCATATGTGTTTGGGCACATGTTTGTGGCAGCTCATATGGGAGTGGAGTGGGAGCTAAAATTTAGTCCCACATGAGAAGTTGGAGAAGAGTTGCACCACCTTATAAGGTGGAGTGTTGCACAACTTTGTAAATGAGTGACAATAAGAGAGATACATGCGCGTGCTCCTCCGACGACGACGCCGTCGCTCGCACGCCCGTCACGACGCGCGCTCGCCGCGGGTTACGGAAATCTCGCCGAGCCGAGGTTTGAAAATTGATAGACGTGTCAAACGGTTAGCTTATTCGGGTCGCTCCCGGATCGTGGGATACTGTAACCAACCTGAACATGCGCAACATGGACTCGTCCCATGTTCGCCTCCATTAGGGTTTCCTGAGCCGCTCTATATAAAGTCCTGCGCGGCTACCGTCACAACACCATCGAAAACCAATCTAGGGTTTTTCCATCCTCTCTACTTGCGCCATGACCGTAGTCTACTCCATCCCGCTTGCAGGCGTGCACTGGCGGACGGGAGAGCAGGTCTCCGGAACCTCTCGCCCTTGTGATCCTGTACGGGAGAGGGCGAATAAGGTTTTTGGGAAGCGCTCCGCGCGACTGCTCGAGTTCTTCATCACGGGTCGTCTTCCATTCAAGTCGGGCGGTGCTGCCTACCGCCATCTTCATCGCCGTCTGCTTCGATCAGTCTTCCCCAAAGTTTCTACTACGATAACCGAATGGTACGTGCTAAGTGATCCTGTTTGGTTATTCATCATGTTCTACGAGTACAAGTTTAGCTGTTATTTGTTTCTGTTCATTCTGTTGTTTAGTACATCTAGTATGTTCGAGTTACATGAGCTAGTAGCTGGTTTTGTCATGCTTAATATTCTAGAATTAATCATGGAAATTATGTCTAATATTCCAACAATTCAAAAACCTTATTGTAGGCAATTTCCTGAATTAACAATGGCTGGTTTTACCGATGCACTAAGGCCGGATAAGTTTAACGGTGTGCACTTTAAGAGGTGGCAGTACAAGGCTGAGCTTTAGCTGACCACGATGTAAGGGTTCAAGATTAGTAAATGCAAACCTGAAGGAACTATGTCTGACGAGGATCAGAGGAATTTTGAGGAAGCCAATACTATCTTTGTGGGATGCATTCTGAGCATTCTTGCCAACCGTATGTGTGATGTGTTTATGCACATAAAATACGAGAAGGCGCTCTGGGACGCATTGGACGCAAAGTTTGGTGCTGCAGATGCTGGCAGTGAACTGTTGCAGTGACCCAGCATACCACTGCATGATATAATACACTATAGTTGTTGACATAACACCAATGAAACACCGTTCACTAGTATTACATCTCTCAGAGTGGTACAACAAAAACACAGCAGGTCCAAGACATGAGTATAGGTTACAACTCAACTCTTTACACAAGATCCAGAGAACATTATAGGTTAAAGAGAGAGAAAGAAACTTCTTACAAAGAAGAATCAGAAATAAACAACTCAAAAACTATCATACTATTAAGACTAGTATCTTAACTAATGGTCTGGCATTGCTGCTATTACAATACACTACAGAAATAGGATCTATGGCTAGAGATTATATTCCTATCTAATCAGTAACTTCATCTTTATTTGAGTTGATGAATATGTTGACTTTCTTGACTTCATTGAAGAGCTTTAGCTTTTGATGATAATTCCTGGAGCATAACTTGATGTAGACATCGTCTTAATGGCTTCAGAATCTAGCAAGGGTTAAGAAGATACGTTGAGTACGAGCGTACTAAGCAAGTTCACTAGAAAATGAGTGTTTGATGCACTATATCTACATCCAGAGACCATAGGTCGTAGGCAATGCAGGTTTTCGTAAATATTTCTTCAAAGGTTGCTTTTATTCTGAAAAGCTATGTTCGTCAGCCTTCATGGGTTTACCAGAACTTTCATGGAGTTCCTTTCCCGCAGCGTTGATAGCCCCTTCCCGGAACAAGGAGTAACAAGTTACAGTTCTTACACTCTGAAGAGGTGCGTTACTTTACCCATGAGAGATCTTAAGCTTTGTTGCACGGCCGGGAGTATGTTCCCTTTCAAACTTCCATGGTTTGAGGCCCAACCTAAGATCCAAGCCAATAACTTCCCTCTCCGCGACCTCATATGTCTGCATGATCCTTCGGGGCCAGCTCACCTCTGTTAAGCCCCCTTTCGGGCAGGCTAAAACCCTGATGAGTCCCCGAAGACTCTATGACCTGGTGATGCCCGGACGAGTACCATTTGAAATGGACCATATCCCTAAACACCATTCATAGATAATCTAGACACCAAAAGTGTGGGGCGTAAGGGTGCCCACCCATATGTTGGATCCGCACAAGGAATCACAACATCACGTTAAGGTCGTCTTGCCTCCATACGAGAGGAAAAGGATACAGCTGACTTCTCCGTCCCATTCCAAATCTCATGGTCAACGCGTAATATACGACGCAAGAATCACTGGCGACATTGGTTGTTAAGTCCTAGAGGATATATTCCTGAGCAGTGGTATTCCAACTGCCAGATTTAATAGATTAGCTGATCACCCTGGATCAGTAACCAATAGTTCACATTATTATCAAAAATAGTGTTTTCTGACATTTTTGGAATGTAGGTGATGACAACACTTGATTTGCAAAATACTTTACAGAAAATAATCAAAGGACATGAGCAAGTGTGAACTTGCCTTTTGTGATTGCAAGATTATGCACTCACGGTCTTCGAGACAATATAAGATCCAATATCTAAAATCAGCATCATTGGTTCGGTAAGGACTAATGTTTAAAGAAGCAAGATGCAATTATGCATAAGTAATGATATGCATTTTGTAAAACTCCCAAAGTGAATCCCCAATGCTTTGAGTGAAGTGAATTTAGTTTATTCTTTTAATAGTTGGTTTATCTTCAAATTTTACTTTATAAGTAATGACATTTATAGGGAACTTCAGTGATTGCAATTCTAAATATACATGTAAAGTATAAAGTAATGTGATTATGATTAATTGTCATTTGGTGACTAAGATAAAAAGTCCTTGGTTTTAATTGTTAAGATTTGAAGAATTTATTATGAGATTATTGTTTGAAGTGGCAAAAATAATAACATTTGAAGAAAAGATTTCCATCCTAAGGTTTAAACAACCCTGATAGCTTTTAGAATATGATTAATATTGTTTATGCTTGCTTGAATAGTTTGGACTTGAGATGTTTTATGTCTTAATTGAAATATACCAAAGTTAACTATAAAAACATAAGTAGTTTACTAGACATGATATTTATAAGCTTTGAGACTAAAGTTAACTTTAAAAGGTTAAGTAAACTTAAGGTGTGATATGTTTTTTAATTATTATCAAGTTTTAAATTTACGATAGGTATAACTAAGGTGTGGAATTATTCACTTCAAATTTAAGTGGATGATTGGATTAAATTTGTTTTGATATCATGAAAATAATATGCAAGTATTAAATGAAAGTATAATTTGGATGATTTTATTAATGTGTTAGATTTAAAGTCATGTTAATTATTATTTAGATGTTAAGACCATTCTCTCTTCATATAAGTGAATGATATATAACATTAGCTTAAAGATTGTGGTTTGAATTTTGGTTTAGGATTTAAAAGATTATTATAAAGTTAATGATTTATGCTCAAGTTTTATTATAAATCTTAGTTATGGTTTAGAACTTTAGTAATTAGATTTTAAGGTTTTGATATTTCTAAAGAAATATAATTATTTCTTATTTAAGAAATGTTTTTAAAGAATTTTCAAAATAGATAATAAACAAGGATTTATTACTTTAAAATATTAAAAACCTTTCTAATATTATATTTAATAATTTTCTTGTGTAATATATATTTTTAAGACTTTAAAAATGATTTTTATTTTTTTTAAGTATTATTCTTATGTTTATAAAATTCCATCAAGGATTAAATGTCTTTGAATATTTACTTCATATTTTATTTATAAAAAATTAGGCTAGTATTTTTATATAATATTATATTTATTTTTTCTACACAAAAAATATTTTTATTCATTTTTAGGATTTTTCCTTATTTTAAGAAATTTTACTTAGGATTTAATGTTGTTAATATTTATTTGTATTTTATTTATCTTGAACAAGTAATATTATATTTTTACTAGGTAGATATTATTTTTGTGGTTATTTTGATATATCATATGTATTTTTAGGATTTTTCTATATTGTTCTAGAGGTGAAACAATCTTTAGGGTGTTTTGGTAATTTTTATTTTTAAATAAGACCCTGGACCCACTGGTCAGTCTGGCCCATGGTTGGGCTAGACCAACCCGGTCAGTGAATCGAGCCGGTCAAACCGACCCGCTCGATCCAGTTCGTCTTCCCCCCTCTCGACCAGCCTCTCCCTGGCACCTATGCTAGCTCGCTGCTGGTGCTGCTCGATTCCGACGAGCTCGACCGCGCTGACTGCTGCTATGGTGTTTATCAGAGTGGTTTTGGATGGTGATTCTCGGGGTCCATATCGATTTGAAAACCGCCTCTTCCTTAGGCCGTCCCCTTCCTTGCTGAGTGCAAGGGTTTCGGTCATCTTGACCTCACCACTTTGGTGGTTTGTTGATGCCCGCTGGAAGGTGGAGGATGGCTAGGATTGGCATGGTGATGTCGCGCTTGTTGCTGCTGGTCGCGACTAGGCACAGGTGCAGCACCCCGTGCCTCTGTGCCGTCGTGCCATGGCCTCCATCGCTCACTGCTTCACCGCCTTATTCTTCTTCCTCTCCGGCAAGTTGTAGCTTGCTATAGGTAGGTGTTTATATCTCTGCCTCTATCCTCTCTACTCTACTGTCTTAATTATCGGATACTCATAACTTATCTTATCAACTTGGTTGAGCATGCTGTTATCAGATTCTTGGTTCCTTCATGACCCTTATTAGTTCCCATTGCTATTGGGTAAATTTATAGTACTGCTGAATAATTATCGGTGCTTTCTAGTGTAATTGTTCTACTACTTGTTCCTTTGACTGATTGGGATTCAATAATAAATCTTCTACTCCCAATTGGTTCCTGGTGGCTAGCTTGTGTTCTTGTTGTGCAATATTATATGCTCTAATAGATGCAGATGGGTAGATTAGATGCAAGTAGGACATGTACACACACAAATAATTCCTAGCTAAATAGCTAGGAAAATGATCTAAAATTTGATGTTGGTTGCCTGCAGATGGTTTTGAATGAGCTATTGATGATCATATCTTGCAAAGGCATGATCTGGGATATATTTAATGAAAGTATATTGAGAATGATTCCTAGCAAGTGGTAGCTAGGAAAATGATCTACAAATTTAATTGAAAATGAGGTTTGGTAACCATGTATGTATGCTGTCAACATGACAGTAATCACATGATTCCTAAATTTGGATGAGCAAGTGCTCCAGTGGTACTAATTTGGGTTAGTGATTCTGCTGCTAGTGTTGGTGAGTGCTAAACTGTTGCTCAAGTTGGTAACTCTAGGCCCTAGTGTGATTCTTCTATGCTTGTCTGGATCTTTGATTCAGTAAAATGATTATCATGTATAGATACTGATTCTTAGGAATACTACCTAGGAATATGATGTAATTCTGTTTGGAATAATTTTTCTCTAGTGTTTCTTACTCAATATGGGAGGACAACATGACAGTGAATCATTTGCACAACTTTTTAAACCTTTGGTTGGAAATAAATGATTCAGTGGTTCTTAAGAGTGATTTTGGTGGCTTCTGTTTGTTGTAGAACCCTACTATGGTGCCTCTAGTGAGTGTGCACAGTAGCCATGTATAGCAACATGATCTGCTGCTTAATTTTACTCACAAAAAATGAAACTTTGGCTTCCAATGATGCAAAGGCTGAGGCCAGATTATAATTAAGAACAGATACTACTTTGCGGCTTTCTTTATATATGATGAGCCTTGCATAGCAACTCTATGCAAGACTGAGAGAAATATTACTCCTCATCCTCCTAGACTAGATCTAGTTGAAGGGTAGTTGTAATTATCTATTTTGGATGTTGTTCCCCCTTATTTACCCATGATCCAGGTGATGCAGGCTATTAAGAATATATGCTACATGATTTGGTGATATTTTGCTATACCTTGCTACTTGATGTAGATTGTGTACTGTATATTGGCTTCTTCATCTACTTATTGTTAACTTGAGGATCTGCTAATGTGTAACTGCTCCATCTAGTACTGTTGTCTTGCCCTTGTGATGGATCTTGATTGGTTCATGTCCAATATGTTGGATATTATTCATGCCTTGGTACAACTGGCCTCCCCTTCCTCCTCTTTCCACTATCCAGCTCCTACTGCTGTAGTCTGGTCTTCTTTTCCTGGAGCTACAGCCTAGCCTTGATTTTCCCTTGTCTTAGCTCTAAGATGGCTCCTGGGAGCAACCAGAGCAAAAGTGTGATGGTTTGGTGGAATGATTTGTTGTTCATGTTAATGAAGCTAGACAGATTAGTGATAATCTGATACTGGGTTGTGGTGTTCTTGAGATGGTACTATGGTTAAGTTCTGATGTTGAGAAGTTGAAGTATGTAGGTGCAGATGTGGTGAAACTGGTGAAGTGCTTGGTGGTGCTACGGTTGGCTGCTGCTTTTAGCTATCTGATCCAGTCCTTTCTATGTTGACAACACAACACTTGCATGTGTTGTGTGAGCTTCTGTCCATTGGCCCCCTGGTTCAAGTTTCTATGTCTGTGACTCCTCCTTAGAGATGAGATCAAGTAAAACTAGATATTTTCCTAATGCTTTACCATTTCCCTTTTATCTAGCTTTGGTGAAACTTGCCCCATAAGGCCTGTGATGGTGCTCTGAGGCCCATTATTATTTTTAAGATAAGAACAGATTACTATTTTGCCCCTTTTGAATTACTCTATGATGATATTGGCAGTAGCACTTCTCTGCCTAAACTGAGAGTTCATTTCCCCAACATTCTTTCTTTTGGCTTTTATTTTCTACTAGCTTTTCTTGTTTGCTTGTCTCATTTGCAGGGATCCAATAGAGGAGAAAAGATCAGGAAGATGAAGAAATCTCCTTAAAGTTTAGTATAGGATTTCATTTGTTTTTATGTAAATAAATATTGTATTGTTTATTTTATTCAATAAAGTGTACTAGTTTTATTTTTCTTTTATAATGCATTTGCAAAGACAATGTAATATTTATATCTGCTTGTAATAAAAATATTTTTATTTATTTATTTATGTAATTCAATTTTATATTTATTTGTACTTTTATTCTTGTATTCCTTATTGTAATTCTTCATTTGTTTGGAACTTAATAAAAATAGTGTAATGTTTGTATTATTGTAATAAAATGATTCCTCTCAATTTCATTATCTTATTATCCCTTTGGTTCATAATTGTAAAGATAATATAATATTGTGGAATGTAAATAAGATTATTCTTTATCAATTCTTGTTTATTATTTCATTATTGTAATATCATATTACATTACTCATTTACTCATTTCATTTTATTTAAATTTCCACTATCTTTTCAATTTGAATAAAAGATTATACCTTGTTTAAAAATAAGAGTTCACCTCTTATTTTCTATTACAATTTAGTTTCCAATTATTATTCCATTTCAAATTATTTTAGAATTCAAATTCACCAATTGATTATTCAAATTTTAATTTCCTTCCCCTCAAACACAAAAGTACAATAGAGGTCATGTCGAAATCCATCACACCTACCCTGATGTTTTCATCAAAGCAAGAGAGATCTCGATCCCCCTATAGCTTCTTTAGCTTTTGCGCGAAAATTATCCGGATTTTCTATGCATGAATGCAATGCAAACATCTGGGTTCAACTTATTTCTAAGCTCTAATGCTAGGATGTTACAACTGTACATCATGGAGAGGCTTTCATGATTTTAAGATGACAAAGGACCTTCCTGTGGTTCAATAAGTGTAGGGGTTCGTAGCATGGAAAACAAAAAAATTCTATCGCATACAAACAAACAAGCCAAGATTTATCTACTAGATTGTAGCAACGAGTCGATGGAATAACTTACCCTTGAAGATTCCAAAGTGGTTAACGAGAGCAGATTCTCGTGGGTGATGTAGTCGTACTCTTTCCGA
The DNA here is from genome assembly GCA_916181665.1 of Avena sativa. Classification (NCBI taxonomy): domain Eukaryota; kingdom Viridiplantae; phylum Streptophyta; class Magnoliopsida; order Poales; family Poaceae; genus Avena; species Avena sativa. Next base: position 52,856,536 of record OV702295.1, on the reverse strand, counting down.
TCTCAAGATCGCGTAGACGATCCTTCCGCGCCACGTTCCGGCAGCGCTCCCGCAGTCGGTCACACGTTCGGTACTCGACGAAGACCTTCCTCTCCCTTGTTCCAGCAGGCAGCGGAGGTTGTAGCACTCTCCTCGCGATTCCGGCAGCACAACGGCGTGGTACCGGAAGTAGAGGGGAGATCTCGCAGGGCTTCGCCTTAAGCCGGAGTGAGTATGGTGGATTATGAGAGAGGGCTATTAGTGGTCTAGAGATTAGACACACCAATTAGAAGGCTCTAAACCGCAGGCTAAAGCAATTAGAAGCTCTAAACCAAACGGCTCTAAACCGGAGATTAGAGGTAGAAACTTGTGTGTCTCAAGGAGGAGGCCCTGCCCCTCCTTTTATAGGTGGAGGGGCTAGGAGCGCCAGGGAGGGAGGGGAGTCCCTCCCCAACTCGGCCTAGGGCTGGGCGCTGGCTTGGAGGAGAGGAACTCCTCCTCCAAGTTGGTTTCAAACTCCTCTTGCTTGTTTCCCACAGTTTCCTCTTTCCCACAGTTTCCTGTTTTCCACAGTTTCCTGTTTTAGCCGTTTGACTTTCAAACTAGCAGTTTGACTTTCAAGTTTTGGAACAGCAAGAACACTTAGTACATGATGCAATCATTCAATGACACATTCATGTACCCTCCCCCTCCCGGAGTGCCGGACATTCCGGAACCTTCTAGAACATTCACCGGAATCATTCCCGAACTCCGAAACGGGACTTTCCTTATATGAATCTTATTCTCCGGACCATTCCGGATCACCTCGTGATATCCCGGATCCCATCCGAGACTCCGAACAACATTCGGTCTCTTTCTCATAATACCATAACTACTCAAACAACGTTGAATCCTTAAGTGTGTCTCCCTACGGTTCGTGAATTATGCGGACATGATCGAGACACTTCTCCGAACAATAACCAATAGAGGAATCTGGAAATTCATATGGCTCCCACATATTTCTACGATTACTTTGCGATCGAATGAACCACTTACATACGATACCAATTTCCCTTTGTCTCACGATAGTTTACTTATCCGAGGTTTTGATCGTCGGTATCTCTGCATACCTAGTTCAACCTCGTTACCGATAAGTACTCTTTTCTCGTTCCCGTGATATGTGATCCCTTGTGAGCCAGTCACATGCTTGCAAGCTAATTGGATGACATTCCACCGAGAGGGCCCAGAGTATATCTATCCGTCATATGGATGGACAAATCCCACTCTTGATCCATGTGTTTCAACCAATACTTTCTGAACACTCAATGCCACCTTTATGGCCACCCTGTTACGGTGTGGTGTTTGATGACATCAAAGCATCCATCCGGTAAAGGTGATATGCATGATCTCATGGTCGAAGGAATTAGGTTACTATGTATCAGAAAGCATATAGCAATTGAACTAATGAAATGACTTGATCTTTATGCTACGCTTAACTATAGGAGTATGTCCATCACATCATTCTCCTAATGATATGATCCTGTTGTTAATAACATCTCTATGTTCATGATCAGGAAACCATGATCATATATTAACCAACAAGCTAGTTTAACAAGAGGCTTTACTAGGGACTCTTATTTTAGTTTACAAATCACACAAGTATTAATGTTTCCGGTTAATACAATTATAGCATGGTATGTAAACATTTATCATAAGTGTGAAGATATGATAATAACCACTTTATTATTGCCTCTTGGGCATATCTCCAACAGTCTCCCACTTGCACTAGAGTCAATAATCTAGTTTCAAACCTTTGTGTATTCAACACCTATGGCTTTCCGGTGTTGTATGTACACGATTGCTAGTGGTCAACTGATCTCCGGATCTGACACTTCCAGGTCCGTGTGTAATTGCATGTCTTTGCGTCTCTACGCATCACTCATTCTCTAATGAGATGGCTTTGTATAAATTTGGTCTTTCGGTGTGACCTTTAGCTCTTTGGGGTTAAAACATGTTGATAATATTGTCGCACAATATATCTTCATAGTATTATCCCACTGTGAACTACACCTAGTTTGATAACAAACTACTTGACACAAATGCCCTCTTTTGCTGCTAAAATAGCAGTCATATACTTAGCCTTTTGTTGTAGTATCTGTCACAATGTCTTAACTTTGGAACTCATCCAAATCCATTATGGAACTCACTTTCCATTATATTGTGCCACCCTTAGTTTAGATTGAGATAAACTTAATTTGTACTTTGTGACAAAGCTAGTATCAATGTAGTACTTTTACAATGAACTAACCATCTATTTGTCACTTCTACAAATATTATACTCTTAGTTCTTCCAAAAGATCATAAGAATATCCTTACTATTGTCCAATGATCATCTTACGAATCATTCTGGTATATGCTCACAACATTTAGAGCATAGGACATATCTGGATTTGTACATATCACAGTATGATTGATATAAATATTCTTTGTGATTTCATACATCAAGTATCAATCTATACTTGATTATTTGTTTCACTTTACCAAATGTCAATACACTTGAATATATCATCAACATTGAACTCATTCAATCCTTTCTGTGCGACAAGAACCTTTTTCTTGTAGTTTCTATATTGAACTCATTCAATATCCCGTCTATGTACTTCTGGCACAACCATATTAGCGTCTATTGATGCCAAATATTTGGGTTTTGCCTAAGTCTTTCATCGGGATGAAATTCTTAATATGTGTTAATAAAAGATACATTATTTCAAATCAACAATATGTCTTCCACATAATGTATTAGAAACATGTCTTAGCGCTCCCACTTAATTTCTTGCAAATGCAAGCATATTCATTGTCTCTAATGAACTTTTAAACTCCTTTAACAGCTTCATCATAGTGAAGATTCCAACTCCGCGATGCTCAACTTTAACCATTGAAGTTTGCATATGCTTTTAGCATCCTTTGAATTAACAAAACCCTATGGACCGTGTTATGCACATGTCCTAGGTAACGATTCTATTAGAAGAACTTGTTTTGTTTATTCAACTACCATATAACAAAATTATATGTAGTGGTTGCTACATTAATCCGTCTAGACTAAATATCACTATGACAGATCAAATCTTGTCATAGTCAACCTTTGAACATTGTTGTGAACTCTTTCCCAACATGTCGACTATTTCATAGATGTGAAACATCCATGTCTATTTCTTTATAGATCCAAATACGACTGTAAGGTCTTGTACCTTCCCAGAGGGTCTTTCAAGTTCAAATCTTGATCTCTCGTATATGGAACTATCACGGATTTTATGGCTTCAAGCCATTTTACGGAGTCAGGGCCCATCATCACTTCTTTGCATGTAGTCGGTTCATTATTCTCAAATAATGATTCAACCCTCAAATCTTGGTATTTGATTGTTCATCTGACCTCTTGTTTCAATAGGAACTTGGATCTCCGTGACCACAACCTTTGAGGTACGTGAGCCATGAGCATTGTTTGCTAACTCCGGAACACTTTTCGGTGCTGCGCAACTTTGCACATATAGCTAAGGTTCTTTTAACCTTATCAAAGTTCTATTGTCCTCCCACTTAACTTTTCACGAAAAATTCCTTCTCAAAGAAACTTAATGTTCTAAGCAACAAACACTTTTGTCTTTGGTGTTTATGGAGGAATACTTAACAGTTATACAAAGACAAGTTCATCCGACTTTGGTTGCACACATCTTTCTTATGCATAGCATACCAATGTTTTAAGAAAGGACTACTTGGGTTTTATCCCAAACCATAACTTTATATGGTGTCATTTCAATGGATTATGATGAAGCTCTTTTCAGTGGAAAAACGGTAATCTCTAAAGTCTTTAATCTTTAAAATATAATGGCATTTTTATGAATTATACCTTTGATCTTACCATGTCAAACAAGGTTTAATTACATATCTCGAACGTTCCATACTCTTATGGTGTTTCGGGAAAATGCAAATCCACGGAACGATTCCTTAAATCTTAGGTATTATGCTAAACTTGTAACTCAAATATCTTCCTTTATGATCTTATCATAAACTATTTATATTCTTGTTACAATGATTTTGCACTTCATCTTGAAAGTCTTTGAACTCTTCAAATATTTCACACTTCATCCTTATTAAGTAAATATTCATATATTCACTCAAATTTTCGGAGAAAGCATATGAAGTTGAAATCCATCGCTCTTGACTACACATAATGGACTTCGTACAACAATATGTACAAGTTCCAATAAGCTAGTCATTCGTTCCCTTTTGGCCTATGAACGAAGTTTTAATTATCTCTAGGAAAGTTTCACAAGCGTCATTTGATCAAAATCAAATAGACTCCAAAATTCCATCCATATGGATTTTCTTCATGTTTTCTTTCCAATATAATTTAAACGGCGATGTCACTTCCTAAGTGATCTTTTAATCAATTTGTCTTTCGACATTTTTAGCACTAGTTTTATGGATGTGATTTCTCCAACGAGATTTGTGAATCATCCATCTTTTATGGATTACGGCAATTATTTGAACAACCCTTTTGTTCTCATAATACCTGATAAAACAAATCTTTGAAGGCAAGCTTTGATGTTTAACGAGCAACACAATAACCCTTTATTTGTTCTCGATGAACATCATCACATATTCTTTTGCTAGTTACTTAGGCCATTGTAGTTCATGAATTGTGTTGTTTCGTATGACGATTCACACCAACAAATTCAGTATCAAATACTTGAGAACCACATTGTTTAATAAGCAAAGAATATAGCCATAACATGTATATCATCTATATACTTAAGCTGAACAATTCTAGTCTTTTCTTTTCTGCCATATATTTATGAGATTCTCTTTCAGTATCTCCTTTTCTGTTTGAAAGAATCTATCAACATCAACAGTGGAGTCATACATATGACACATAGTCCAAAGTGTGTATAGTTAAATACCAATGTCTTTGGACTTGCACTTTGAAGTAGATCACCATCACCAAATGTTTGGTGTTCTTTCAAATTCCTTTCTTTAGTAATCTCTTGGTGTAGTAAACATTTTACCTACATCAAATATTCACCCTTATCATGGAATTATCCATGATCAAGCTACTTTTAGCTTATAACGGTGAAACATGAGTATAATGTTGCTCTCCAAATCCTTTTGGACGATTAGGACAACTAGTGTCTCCAACCTTTTGCAATTTCTCATCAAATATGAGAACATGACTTTTGCCATATTATACTCTATCATGTTGTAACCAATACTTTGTTTCAGATATCACAATATCTTCCACACATCATGGTTTCTGAAACAACTCTTTCAGATCCTAGATAACCTTGATATTAAGAGAATCCTTTGAATATCAAGAATCATGGAGACAAACATGATACTTATATACTAACACTTGGAATTGTTACTCTTGATTTAATACTAATTATTAAACTTCATGGAGTAACCGGAACTTACTGAAAGTTTGCAATAGGACTTTTAAACTTTAGATTAACACTTCAAAACAATACGATACCAGTTCGTAAAGTAACTAACCAGAATTCTATAGTTCTATCATCTCAATTATAACTAAGCGCAAGGTGGTAAACGGATGCCAATGACTACAACAACTATGCAAATTCACTTTGATTTAGTTTATGATAAATTGAGTTCTAATTAATAATTAAATTAATCTAGGTGAACTCCCACTCAAAACAATATCCCTCACATTGTTTTAGTGATCACACGAACCAAATCCACCACATCAAAACCGATCATCACGAGAGTTGATATAGCTTCAATGGCGAACAATCAACATGTTCATCATATCTACTATATGACTCATGCTCTACCTTTCGGTAATCCGTGTTCCTGAGGCCATGTCTGTACATGCTAGGCTCGTCAAGATCAAACCTTAGTTTCCGCATGAGCAAATCTAGCTTGCTCACGTTGTATACACTTGCAGAATCTAACACACCCGATCATCACGTGGTGCTTCGAAACAACAAGCTTTAGCAACGGTGCTAACTAAGGGTGAACACTTTATGACTTGAAATTCATGTGCATGAGGGATCATCTTATAATGCTACCATCGTCTAATAAGCAATACAAGATGCATAAAGGATTAACATCACATGCAATTCATAATATGTGATATGATATGGTCTTTCTTCTTTGTGCTTCCGATCTCCATCTTCTAGCACGAACATGATCTCCATCATCACCGACATTGCATCAAGGTCAATGATGCTTCTCCATGGTTGTCGTCCACCGGCTTCAACTATTACAACTACTTTGAATAGACACGCGGGTCTTAACAGAAATTAAAGACAACCATATGGCTCCTGCCGGTTGCCGACTTACAATAAGGAACATTGCATACATCATATATAATCACAATCATGGCCATATCACATCACTGCACACCCCTGCAAAACAAAGTTAGACGCCTCTACTTTCTTTGCATATTTTACGTGGTTTGGGGCTTTCAATAAGTGTCGTTCTAACTTACGAACAAGAACCACAACATTGATACTAGTATTGTTAATCACCCGTTGTAAATTGGATCTTAACTATGCTAGGAGAAACAGGCACCCGCAAAGCCACTTATGCAATACAAGTTGCATGTCAAGCGTGGAGCAAGTCTCATGAACGATGTCATGTAAGGTTAGCCCGGGCCGCTTCATCCCAACATACCGCAAGATACAAAGTACACAAGAAGCAATCAACAATAAAAGAATCAACGCCCACAATGAACATTGTGTTCTACTCGTGCAACAGATCTACATATAGACACGACTCTGATACCACTGTAGGGGTTCGTAGCATGAAAAACAAAAATTTTCTATCGCATACAAACAAACAAGCCAAGATCTATCTACTAGATTGTAGCAACGAGTCGATGGAATAACTTACCCTCGAAGATTCCAAAGCGGTTAACGAGAGCAGATTCTCGTGGGTGATGTAGTCGTACTCTTTCCGATCTCAAGATCGCGTAGACGATCCTTCCGGCGCCACGTTCCGGCAGCGCTCCCGCAGTCGGTCACACGTTCGGTACTCGACGAAGACCTTCCTCTCCCTTGTTCCAGCAGGCAGCGGAGGTTGTAGCACTCTCCTCGCGATTCCGGCAGCACAACGGCGTGGTACCGGAAGTAGAGGGGAGATCTCGCAGGGCTTCGCCTTAAGCCGGAGCGAGTATGGTGGATTATGAGAGAGGTATATTAGTGGTCTAGAGATTAGACACACCAATTAGAAGGCTCTAAACCACAGGCTAAAGCAATTAGAAGCTCTAAACCAAACGGCTCTAAACCGGAGATTAGAGGTAGAAACTTGTGTGTCTCAAGGAGGAGGCCCTGCCCCTCCTTTTATAGGTGGAGGGGCTAGGCGCGCCAGGGAGGGAGGGGAGTCCCTCCCCAACTCGGCCTAGGGCTGGGCGCCGGCTTGGAGGAGAGGAACTCCTCCTCCAAGTTGGTTTCAAACTCCTCTTGCTTGTTTCCCACAGTTTCCTGTTTCCCACAGTTTCCTGTTTTCCACAGTTTCCTGTTTTAGCCGTTTGACTTTCAAACTGGCAGTTTGACTTTCAAGTTTTGGAACAGCAAGAACACTTAGTACATGATGCAATCATTCAATGACACATTCATGTACCCTCCCCCTCCCGGAGTGCCGGACATTCCGGAACCTTCTAGAACATTCACCGGAATCATTCCCGAACTCCGAAACGGGACTTTCCTTATATGAATCTTATTCTCCGGACCATTCCAGATCACCTCGTGATATCCCGGATCCCATCCGAGACTCCGAACAACATTCGGTCTCTTTCTCATAATACTATAACTACTCAAACAACGTCGAATCCTTAAGTGTGTCTCCCTACGGTTCGTGAATTATGCGGACATGATCGAGACACTTCTCCGAACAATAACCAATAGAGGAATCTGGAAATTCATATGGCTCCCACATATTTATACGATTACTTTGCGATCGAATGAACCACTTACATACGATACCAATTTCCCTTTGTCTCACGATAGTTTACTTATCCGAGGTTTTGATCGTCGGTATCTCTGCATACCTAGTTCAACCTCGTTACCGATAAGTACTCTTTTCTCGTTCCCGTGATATGTGATCCCTTGTGAGCCAGTCACATGCTTGCAAGCTAATTGGATGACATTCCACCAAGAGGGCCCAGAGTATATCTATCCGTCATATGGATGGACAAATCCCACTCTTGATCCATGTGTTTCAGCCAATACTTTCTGAACACTCAATGCCACCTTTATAGCCACCCTGTTACGGTGTGGTGTTTGATGACATCAAAGCATCCATCCGGTAAAGGTGATATGCATGATCTCATGGTCGAAGGAATTAGGTTACTATGTATCAGAAAGCATATAGCAATTGAACTAATGAAATGACTTGATCTTTATGCTACGCTTAACTATAGGAGTATGTCCATCACATCATTCTCCTAATGATATGATCCTGTTGTTAATAACATCTCTATGTTCATGATCAGGAAACCATGATCATATATTAACCAACAAGCTAGTTTAACAAGAGGCTTTACTAGGGACTCTTATTTTAGTTTACAAATCACACAAGTATTAATGTTTCCGGTTAATACAATTATAGCATGGTATGTAAACATTTATCATAAGTGTGAAGATATGATAATAACCACTTTATTATTGCCTCTTGGGCATATCTCCAACAATAAGCTCATGAGATACAGTGCATTGGCAAAGAGCTCGAACTCCTTAAGTGTACCTTACCCAACAAGTTTGTGGCGGGTTGCATTATTGCTAAGTTGTCCCCTTCATGGAGGAACTTTGCCACAACTCTCAAACACAACAGACAGGAGATATCAGTTGAAAATCTGATAGCGTCCCTTGATGTTGAGGAGAAGGCTCGGGCTAAGGACACTACTGAGAAAGGAGAGGGTCATGCTGTTGCTAACTTTGTGTAGAAAGGAAAATCCATAGGCAATAACAGAGGGAACTTCAAACTCTCCTTTAACAAGCCTATAAAGACTACAACCTTCAAGAAGAAGAAGACGAATAGGGAAAAGAGTGAACTGTCTTGTTACACTTGTGGAGAGCCCGACCACTTTTTCAAGGACTGTCTAGAACGCGCAGACCGCAGAGGGAAAAAGGCCAAGACTATCAACGTCGTGACCGCTAGCAATACTGATGGGTATGGTAATTTATTTACTGTTCTTTCAGTATTTCAATCACCATGTTGGTGGCTTGATACAGGTGCTAATGTTCATGTGTGTGTTGACACCTCTATGTTCACTTCTTATCAGGTCGCTCGGGATTCATCCATCCTAATGGGGAATGGATCACATGCTTATGTTCGTGGTGTTGGCACGGTGGATCTGAAGTTTACTTCCAGAAAGATCGTGCAGCTGAGGAACGTGCATCATGTCCCTACTATGAACAAGAATCTCGTTAGTGGCTCCCTTCTATGCAGAGATGGGTTTAAGGTTGTCTTAGAGTCTAATAAAGTCGTTGTTTCGAAACATGGACAATTTATTGGTAAAGGTTATGAGTTTGGAGGCTTGTTCCGGTTTTCCCTTTTAGAGTTTTGTAATAAATCCATGAATCATATTTGTGGTGGTGTTAATGATGATACCAGTGTTTGGCATTCTCGTTTATGTCACATTAATGTTGGTTTGATGTCTCGGATGTCCAGTATGAGTTTAATTCCAAATTTCACTATTGCCAAAGGTTCTAAGTGCCATAGTTGTGTGCAAGCAAAGCAACCTCGAAAGCCTCACAAGGCTGTCGAGGAGAGAAACTTGGCACCTCTAGAACTCATACATTCTGATCTATGCGAAATGAATGGTGTGTTGACAAAAGGTGAAAAGAGATATTCCATGACATTGATAGATGATGCTACTAAATTCTTCTATGTTTACTTGTTACAAACTAAAGATGAGGCTTTAGACTACTTTAAAATCTATAAGGCCAACACACAACGTTTATTATTCCCTCATGAAAACATACCTTCACTTAGTGACAACTTAGACATACTAAGGAGCACGCCCTCGCGTTTGCGAGGGCCACCGTCCTAGTTAGGACTAAATAAAATACTAGATTTCGCCACACTCACCATTTGTCATGAGTTTGTGCAATAACAATTTAGTACTTGTTGCAATGAGATTGCAGTAGTCAAATCTGCTTTCAAGAGAATCAAAGAATCATCAACAAAAAGTAGGTATGATACTGATGGTGCATTCTTGCACACCTTGACCCCTTCAATGCCACCAATCTCCTCCGCGTGCAATAAAATACTAGATAAACCTTCCGCACATAAAAGAAACAAATAAGGGGTAAGGGGATCCCCTTGACGAATACCTCTAGTAGGGACAAATTCTATGGTCAGCTGAGAATTAAATTTAACAGAGTAAGAAACCGAAGTAACACGTGCCATTACGAAATCAATCCACTGAGCATGAAATCCAAGCTTAGTCATCATACCCCTCAGAAAATTTCACTCCACTCTATCATAGGCTTTATGCATGTCAAGTTTTACCGCACATAAGCCAGATTTTCCGTTCCTCTTATTCTTGATCTTGTGAACACATTTATATGCCAGAAGGACATTGTCCGTGATCAGACGCCCTGACACAAATGCACTTTGGGTTGGGGAAATAATTTTAGGTAGTATCAACTTCAGTCTCCCTGCAAGCATCTTCGAAATAATTTTGTAAACGACATTGCAAAGTGAAATGGGCCAAAATTGAGATGCCTCTTCTGGATTTTCAACTTTTGGAATAAGCACCACTATTGTTTCTTTCCAAACATAAGGAATATTCCTATCATTAATCGCCTTTAAAAGAGCCATTGTAATATCATTGCCCACCAAATGCCAAAACTTCTTGTAAAATAAAGCATGCAGACCGTCCGGCCCCGGTGCTTTGAAATATCCTATAATAAAAGCTGCTCTCTTTACATCCTTGTTTGTAAAAGTCGCAATCAAATTCTGATTCATTTCAGAGGCAACCTTAGGGACATTAGTGTCTCAGAATCTCGGGTCAATCTGATTGTTTCCAGAAGTAAACAGGTTCGAAAAATATTGAAAGATCACATGATTTAGATCATGCGTCCCTTCCTCGAAATAGGCTTTCGCCCCGCTTTATAAATAAAGCAACATCCACATACAAAGTTCAGACAGCATCTAAGACGGTCGAAGCCAAACCGAAAAAGAGAGGGTACGACAGACAGCTGGGGCCACAACACAAGCACGCCTAATAAAAAACTTAAAACCACATCGGAGCGACAAAGAGGACACTCAGACCACCGCCGGGAAGGGGGTAGCAGAAGCCGAGAGGGGGAGCGCCGCCGTCCTCAAGGTCCGAAGAGTGTCGTCGAAAGGCGCCCGGTCACGCTGCCACACCAGGGGAGACCACTGCTGAAGGAAGGCAAGAAAGGAAAAAACAGGGTCAGATACGCGGGAAGGGAAGACCTCAATCACCATCTTGTTTCGCATGTTACAAAGGGTCCACGATATGGCCGCAAACACTAGCCACAAGAGGCAGCGCCCTCCTCCAGCCATGTTTTCCTTGGTCTGCAGGAACTACTTGAGCTCCTGCGCCTGCCAGGCAGGCCCCAGCGCCTCTTGGACAAAGCTCCAGAGGGCGCGAGATGCCGAACAAGAAAACATAATAAGGGCACAAGACTCCGGAGTCCCACATAGGGGACACAAGCCATCGCCCGGGCCGTTGCGCTTGGCCACCTCTATCCCCGAAGGGAGACGATCACAAAGGAGTTGCCACACGAAGATGCGAATACTAAGCGGCAGGGGGGCCTCCCATAGGGGCGACGTCCAGCTTAGCTCCGGGCCCTAGAATAAAGCGCGATAGGCCGAGCTCACCGAGAACTCCCCCGAGGGATGGAGCTGCCACGTGGTAAAATCCGGGGTCCCAGATAGGGACACTAGGAGAGAGCCAAGTAGCTGCTGGAAGTCCTCGGCTTCCGCCTCGCTAAGGTAGCGCCAAAACAAGATGTTCCAGTGGCCCTTGCGAAACTCCTCAGCAACGAGGGCAGACGGCGCAGAGGATATGGCGAAGAGACCGGAGAAATGCACCCCCAACAGGATCAGGAGCAACCACGGATCCAGCCAAAACTGCACCCCTCGCCCACAGCCCGCCACGAAGGATAAGCCCAAGCCAATGAAGTGCTTAATCTCCTGGAAGGCTCTCCAGAATTGAGAGCCCTCCTGTCTCTCGCAAGACAATAAGGGGCAGCCCCGGAGATATTTGGCCTTGATCAGCTGAAGCCAGAGACCTCCGTCATCCCTGAGGATGCTCCAAACCCAATTGAGCATCAGGGCCACATTAAAGAGGCAAGAGTCGAGAATCCCTATGCCCCCAAGGCTCTTGGGGGCGCACACGTCCACCCATTTTACCATATGATGTTTCTGATGACCGTCCCGAGCCACCCAAAAGAACCTAGACAACTCCTTCGCGAAGTCGGCATGGGTCCGTTCCGGCAGAAGGTACAGACCCATCTGGTACATGGGAAAACTCGAGAGACAAGAGTTAATCAGAACCGACTTGCTCCCCTTGGATGTAAGGTGAGCTCTCCAAGGCTCCGCTCTCGAGCGTACCCTCCAGACCAGGGGCGCCAAGTCTCTGATCAAAACCCTAGTTTCCCGGATGTGCATCCCCAGGTAGGTAATGGGGAAGTCAGCCAGCTTACAGTTCAGGTTATCCGCTATACGCTGATGATCCTCCTCGGAGAACCCAAGGATCATAACCTCGCTCTTGTCGAAGTTGATCGTCATACCAGACAAGGATTCAAAGCAGAGGAGCAGGAACTTCAGGTTAATAATGTCGAGGTCCGAGCCCTGCACCATGATCAGGGTGTCGTCCGCATATTGGAGGTGGGAGATCCCACATCTGGGGATCAGGTGGCCCACCACCCCTGAGATGTGGCCAACATCCTTGGCTCTGTACAAAATCTCCGCCAGGGTGTCCACCGCGACGTTAAACAGGAGGGGCGAAATCGGGTCCCCTTGTCTAACCCCACATGACGGACTAAAGTATGGGCCAATCTCCCCATTGATGTTGATCGCCGTCTGTCCACTCATCACGAACTACATGATCCAGCAGATCATACGGTCGTCGAACCCCCTCCTCTCCAGCACTAGTCTCAAAAAGGCCCAGTCCAAGCGATCATAGGCCTTCTGGAAATCTAGTTTGAGGAACACCCCTTTCTGAAGTTGCGCCTTGAATTCATGTAAAATTTCATGAAAGGCCAGGACATCGTTGTGAATGAGGCGTCCCTTCATAAAGGCGAACTGGAGGGGGTGGGTAAGCCGCTCTAGGAACGGCGCAAGGCGGAGGGCACAGACCTTGGCGAACAACCGCTGGAGAACATTAATCACAGTGATCAGGCAGAATTGGCGGATATCCGTGGCCCCCACTACTTTGGGGATCAGGGTAATAACACCAAGGTTCAAGCGGGACATCACCAATGTCCCCATATAGAACTCCTGGAACATCCGGAGGATCACCGGCTGAAGCTGGACCCAGAAAGTCTGGAAGAAGCTCACGGGCAGACCATCGGGGCCCGGAGCCGAACCGGACAGCATGGACTTCAGGGCAGCCGATACCTCCTCCGAGAGGAAAGGGCGAGTGAGCTCCGCATTCTCCGCATGGGAGACCAGCGCCTCACCATCCCAGAAGTCCGGTGCAAGCGAGATGCCCGAAGGAGGCGACGCCGAGAATAGGTCCCGGTAGAAGGAATAAATATGGGCGGAGAAGGCCTGTGGAGATTCCAATAGTTCCTCGCCTGCCCAGAGGTAGGGGATCGAGCACATCCTCCTCCTGCCATTGGCAATGGCGTGGAAGTAGGCCGTGTTCGACTCCCCTGGACAGTCCAGTTCCGACGACTCCGCTGATGCCAGAACGCCTCCTCTCCCTTGTAGATCTCCATAATGGAGGTCTCAAGGGAGTATCTACAGGACCACGCCTCGCCCGAGAGGCCGTGCTGGTCAGCCTCAAGGTCCAAGGTCTGGATTTCCCCCAGAATGGTCTCCTTCTGGATCCGTAGGTCCGCCCCCAACTTAGCCCCCAAACCCTCATGAACTTTCGAGATAATTTGGCACAGTGATGCCAGATATCCACTGCTCACTACACCCAAGGGGGTGATGCGGCCGCTGACAGCCATCTCTCCTGAATAGCCTCGACAAATCCTCGTTTCTGTAGCCATAAGGATTCAAAGTGGAATCTGTTCAATCGAGGTGGGAGACCCCCTCTTGAGGAGAGGAGGAGAGGGGTGTGGTCAGATCCAATCCTAGTGACCGCCTTCAGCAAGCAGAGGGGGAAGGCGACCTCCCACTCCACGGAGACAAAGACACGGTCGAGGACACTGCGGATAGGGTGTCGCTGCTTATTCGTCCACGTATATCTAGCGCCCACTCTCACAATCTCGCGGAGGGCCAGGTCAGCAATGCAGTCATTAAACATACGCATCCTAGGGAGGTCCACATTTGCCGAGCTCTTGTCTTCAACAAATCGGATTAGGTTGAAATCACCGGCGATAACCACCGGGATCTCAGTCCGATCCACTTTCGACTTGAGCTCCAACAAGAAATCAGCAGACCTCCTATGGTCCATGGGGCCATAGACAATAATCACCTCCCATGGGAAGTGAGACTGTCTATGTGTGAGGGCCATGCTCACAAAGAACTCCCCGCGGTCCATATCATCTATCTCAAAGGTATCCTCCTTTACCCCCAGGAGGATCCCCCCCCCCCTGAGTGGCCAGATGCAGGAAGCCAGGACCAAGAGAACTTGAGGCGACTAAGGGCCTCCAATTCAACGATGGTGAAGTCTTGGCGAATTGTCTCCTGAAGGCCGACAATATCCAGCACTTCCAGGCGGATGTATTCCTTGATATGGCAGCGCCGACCCTCTTGCCCGAACTCCCGGATGTTCCAAATGAACATCTGGAGGATGTCCATCAGGACCCCTCAGACCGGGGTGGTCCCCTTAGTGGGGACCGAGCGAGCACAAGGAGGAGGGGGGCGCGACACAACAGCCTTGGGAGGTATCCCACGTGGTCTACCCGAGGGGGTCGGCTTATGGGTGATCTCCCACTCATCAGGTGCAGGTGGGGGGTCCCTGCTGGGGTCAGGCACAGCGTGCCTATCCTCGGCAAGGATCCGAGAACGCTCCCGCTCCCGGGCGTCGCGCGCCCGGGAAGGAGCGATCGCTCCCGCATACCCCTCCCGCGCCCTAATGGCGGCCAGCTGCTCGAGTCACGGCCCCTTCTCGCCACGGAACACAATCCCACAGTCCTCAGCCACCGCGCCCAGGTGAGCCAGCGAAACCTCTGAAACAACACTGAACGGGGAGCCAGGGAAAGCCGACGAGCCATGGTCAGGAGAAGCAACTAAAGGGTCAGAGGGGGTACCTGAAAACTCGTCACGAGCAGCCACCCGGTGGGAGGCCCGCTCCGCCACCGTCGGCTCGGGCCCAGGCCCGGACAAGCATGTCCGGGAGTTAGCGAGACGAACACTATGGCGGGAGGGCGACGGGGGGGGGTGGTGGGGGCCCTGGCCCGGCGCAACTTGGAAGCTGAAGTAGGGGTGGAGGGGTCACCGGCGACGGGCGCCAGCCCCAGCGGGTCCAGAGTGTCCGGCGCGAGGGAGTAGCACACCACTCCGGGGGACCGCGGGGACTGGTTGTCACACACCACCAACCCAACACTCCCCGAGGTCACAGGCTCCGGGGACAGAGAGGCGGCCGGAGGATCAGGACGAAGAGACGGACCCAGGAGTAGGTTGGAGCCATATTGCGCGATATCGAGGCCGAGGGAGACGGGAGGGTCAGGGCGGTAGCAGCGAGGAAGGTCCACAGGGGCCAGCTTGGCCAGAGCACTCAGAGAAAGCTGGCGCCTTCTTGGGAAGAAGGGCCCACCTCCGGAAAGACCAGCGCCGTAGAGGGGGCGAGGTGCCCCCAGAGGCCCCCTGCGGGGGAAGCGGCGGTGGTGGCAACGCGTCGGTGGTGATCGGCGACTCTGGGTCCGACCCCGAGTCACTGTCGTCCGAGTGCTCCTCTCCCGAGCCTCCTCCGCCCGCTCCCGCGTCGTCACCGGTAGGGGGTGGGGGGGAAGGCGGGGAGCTGGCCCCAGGGGCCACCACCTCCTCGTTGAGCTCAACCAGGAGGTCCCGGCCCACGCAGTCGAAGAAGAACCGGGGCAGGGAGACCGGGAACACCGAGGTGTCCGGGCAGAGAAGGCGCAGCCTAATCCCCGCATGACCCGTTAGCGAGCCCACGTTAACCTCCGTCAGCCTGCCCACCGCCTGGGACATGAGGGCCACCACCTCCGGAGTCTGAGCCTTAGACGGGATCCCGTGGAGGCAAACCCAGACCTCCGAGAGGGTGGCCACCGTCTCCTAAGCCGTGGAGGAAGGCTGGATGGCAACCTTCAGCTGGTGGATCGGCAGCGTGAAGGAGGATCCGAGGGCGCACATGCGAAGGATCACCACCGATGGGAAGGAGACCACGAACTCAGATTCCGAGACGCGGCGGACCGGCCACTCATGGCCAGGCAGGACAGCGATGAGCTCCTCTTGAAGAAGACTCTCCGACACCACCACCGAGAGAGGAGGCTCCTGGTCCGGGAGGATCGACACCCTTGCCAGGGTCTCAGGAACCGTCATCGAAACTCCTCCCAGATCGATGTAGTAAAATCCGCCGTCGACGCCGTGGCCATAGTACCCCAGCGACTCCCTCTGACGCGGGATGGCGGCCTCTGAAATGATACCTCCCCCCTAGCAGACGAGGCATCGGGGACGGGGAGGGCTATCGCCGCCGGACCCGCGGCAGCCGCCGAAGACGGGCCCTTCTTCTTCTTCTTGCTCTTTTTCTTCTTCTTCTTCAGGACAGCCGCCTCGCCAACCAAGGCCTCGATCCGCGTCGGCTCAACCATCGCGGGCAGGACCGACGGGGGGCCTCACGCCACGGCCCAGCATCAGCGCGGCCAGCGCCCTGCCGAGGGGCCGCAGCTCCGTCGCGAACGTGCAGCGCAGCAGCGCGCAGACGCACCTCCCGCTCGCGGTCCGCAGCAGAAGGTCTCGGGGGCGACCGCCGGGGATCCTCCAAGCGACGTCTGGCCCGAGGGGGGGAGCGGGACGGCCCTTCCACCCACTGACATGTTGGTCCCTTTAATTTTTTTTATAAAATTTCGTCTCTTTCGAGTAGACGTAAAATTGTGGAAATAAAATGTATTTTTGTCACCTTTCTAGAGCCAGTTTGCACGAGCTTGCTGACTCCATCTGATTTCTTCTTGTTCCAGCAGCTTTTCAATTTGTTTAGCTAGCTCAAACTTGCGTTGATTATTTGCATCTGTCAAAGGGCCTCGCATAAGCACCTCCAACTCTCTTTGGGCCATACGCAATTGTTTCTTGGGACGCTGCAGTACCCGCTGATCCCACTCACGCAGCCCTGCATGCATGCTCTTCAAGCGGGTGAGCACGTCGATCACATCGTGATCCAATGTAGTATTATTCCAATGCTTCTCAACTTCATCTCTAAATCTTTCTTCCTCGAACCATTTTGTCTCAAAATTTAGCTGCTTCTCAACTTGGTTCGCTGCTGCGGCCGCATAAAATTCCGTGTCCAACATAATTATATTGGTCTGTGGGCAGAATGGTTATACTCCAGGTGTACTACCGCAGCGTTTTCATGCATCTGAATCCAGTTTGTGTTTGCTAACCCTCTACCGAGTCTTTCTCTCATCATACCTCTATGCCAAGTAAAGGGATCTCCTATAAAACCAATATCCTCCAATCCACACACGCCTCCATGCAATCATGAAACGTTTTAGTGAACCTCTCCGGTCTAATCCTCTCTCCTTCTGTTTCATGCGCATACAAAATTTCATTAAGATCTCCCATAATCAACCATGGCAAATTGTTTTGTCGGTGGATACTCCGGATCCTGTCCCATGTTTTTTACTTATCCATCCACTTGAATTCATCGTACATACCAGTAAATCTCCAGAGTTTGTTTTCCTCATCTTCAATCCCAACATCAATATAGTTTGGGCAAGCGTATAATTGGGAAACCTTCACTTCTATTCCCCACAACATCATGATACCACCCTTTCTTACATCACTCGGTTGAATAATTCCTATATCCATCTTCATTCACCTACGAAGACATTCTGCCAGATAGCGATCGAGATGTGTCGACAAGAACACAACCTCGGGGTTATTGTGCCTCAACATGTCGAGAAGCGCTAGGACTGCTGCAGTATTACCCAACCCACCAGGGCCGGCTCTATATTTTCCGGGGCCCTTGGACGAAGTCAATAAAAGGGCCCCTAATGACAATATATATGTAGGTATATAGATGATATATATGCCAATTTTATTTGCAAAATATTTGAAAAGCATATAACCACACGTTCATAATCGAGATGTCTATAAATAATTGTCAAGCACTAAAGCATTGTGATATTTAGATAGAAAAAATAAAAATGGTAGATGCTAGCGAATACCTCAAAAAAAAACAGCCTCCATGAGATCATCGACAATTATAACCCTAATTGAGGAATTAATGATTAATGTGATGGAATTTACATCAAATTGGAATCTTAAAAATTATAATCCTAATTGAGGAATTAATTAGAAGGATTAGAGGAGGGATTAACTTATAGAGGACAGGGCCGCAACCACGAGGGCGCTGGGCATGTCGTCGTGTCCAAGAGAGAGCAGCAGGCCTAGAGCAGGAGCAACTAAGACGCAGGATTGGGGCTCTTGCCTCTTGGCGAGGCGAGCGGCCGAGCGCAGGGCAGGGCAGGGGCACCGCGGCAGGGTCTAGGCAAGCGTCCCGCGACTCGCGAGTTGCAAGAGACGGAGATTCGTGAGAGACCGAGTCACGAAGAGCATCGCCTGTTCGTCGATCGATCGGGAGTTCCAGAATCACCTGTTCAGTTCAGCCATAGCTTGTTTTCAGCGGAAGTGCATAAAAAATCTTAGGCCCTCCCCTGGCCTGGGCCTTTGGCCGTCGCACAACCCTGCCATGGGTTAAAGCCGGGCTGCAACCCACGGTAGTTCTTCTAGACCAATAACCTCATTGCGATCGGACAAGCTTCACATATCAGAGCCCGTCGATCCTAGTGAAGAGGAGTTAGCTCCGTCCTTTTTTTATCTCTTTGACCAATAAACCTCATAACCATTTTCTTCAGCAACTTTGTCTGGCTGCATTACATCCGTAATCATATGAGCCCCTGCGTCAATACCATCTTTTGGCAGCCGATCACATAGTTCCCTCGTTCCCATGTCTAGACCCCTTTTAGCAGACGAGTCCGTTAGAGTTTCTTCATCAGTCTCCATCTCTCCACCCCCTTAATAGGGCTTGTCGCTGTATCATCATGTTCAGAATTCATCCTAGCACCACCATTATTTGTCGAGACAATTGCATTATTATGCCAGGGTGTGGAATTATCATACCCACGACCCGCTGGTTCAATACCTCTTCCAGTACCCCTACCATCTCTTCCCCGGCCACCACGTGCGCCCCGGGTACGACCACTGAACCTACCAAATCCACGTCCCTGCCAGGTGCTCCAGTGCGCCTTCAGGAACTCACCCCATTTGAGTTTATCTGCCTCATGTTCCCTCGATCCACACTCTAGATGCGTGTGTCCAAAGAGACCACATGCCCCATAGAATTTAGGGATTTTCTCATACATAATCTGATAGAACTCTCGTTGACCAGCTCTTGAGATTGTAACAAATCGTGCAAGTGGTTTCCGCACATCAAGTCTCACACGGACCCTGACGAAATTGCCAACACCTTGAACATATTTTTCGACCTTTATCACCTTTCCTACCTTCTTCTCCGTAAGGTTTTTGATTAAGGTATATTCTCTATAACCAATAGGCGACTTGTGAATCTGGATCCAAGTAGCAAAATAATTCAGATCAATTTTATTTGCTGACACCAGTCTATCATACTTCTCAATACACACCGGGTTTTGCCGAAACAGCCACGGCCCCCCTTCCTCCATCTTTAGCCAATCTCCTAACAAAAGAACTGGACCAAAATTACATTGTCTGCAATCTGTTGGAATTTCACCTCTTTAGCAGGACTCCAAGCCTCCCTCATATGCTGTTCAAACGTCTGCAAAGAGAAATAGTTTGTGGTATGCGCACTTTTGCAAGCGCCTCCATTTAATTCCCTCTTCTGGAGTTGTTTCCTCATCTTCAAAGACTAGATCATCAATCTCATCTTCCTCGATGCCTAGACGCTGCAGCAGATCATCTATGGCCTCCGCCTTCTTGCAAGAAACCTCTTCCTGATTTGTTGAGCTTGTCGCCGAACTCGCCATGCCCTAACTTCCTGAGGTCACCAACGAAAGAATAGAGAGCAAACCAAAAGGAAACCAGAACCCAGATCGAACCCCCCTATCGAGGATCTGGAGGGAGTAGGCCGAGGCGGATTCAACTTCCTGCCGGCAATGGACCCGACAGAGAAGGAGTCGAAACCCTAGTCGCTCTGGCGCCGCCAGAGCCCTAGGTCATGAATCCATACGTATACGCATATACCCGTGCATGTAGGCAACGCGTACTAGTCGACGCCACCTCGACCGCACCACACTTCGAGAATAACATATGTGATTCATGCATGATAGACGTTGATGACCCACAAGTATAGGGGGTGTATCGCAGTACTTTCGATAAATATGAGTGTCGATCCCAACGAGGAGCAGAAGGTGTTGACTAGTGGTATGGAGCAGAAAATCTCTGTAATTCTTAGCAAACGAATTTTTAGGGGTTTTCTGATAAAGCAACAAAATGCAGTGGAAGTAATAAAGACAACGAACAACAACAGCAAGTGGCCCAATCCTTTCTTAGCAAAGGACAAGCCGGTGGAAATACTTATAAGGACCAAACGTTCTCGAGGACACATGAGAATTCTGTCAAGTGCTTTCGCTTCAAATAGTTGAGTACTCTTCTTTGGTGTTGTAAGTGTTGTCTGGGTGAATCTGTGCTAATGTACCGACCTTACTTGGACTAATACATACTTGTGATTAAACCCCCTGCAAGCATCCGCAACTACAGGAAAGTAATTAAGATATAAACCTAACCACATCCTTAAACTCTGAGATCCTACGCTCCCTTATGCAATGGTGTCCTAACGGGGGTTTAGGTTTCTGTCACTCCGGCAACCCCGCAATTAGTAGCCAAATACGCAATGCATTCCCCTAGGCCCATAAATGGTGAAGTATCATGTAGTCGACGTTCACATGACACCACTAGAAGAATAGCACCATAACTTAAATACTAAATCACTGAATAATAACTCAACACAAATCCACTAATAAAAACATGACTTCTCCCATGTCTTCAGAACTAGACGAACTACTCACAATACATAATATGGATCAAGATCAAAGATGATATGGTGATGGATAACAATATGAACATAAACAATAATCCAATCGTTCCACTCACAAGCATCAACTATAATAGTAATTAACACCGGGAAAGTTTCCCCTAAGAACTAATGCAAGATCCAACATGATTGTTACAGCGGGACGAAGTGGTGATGATGGTGCTGGTGGAGATGATGGTGTGGATGATGATGATGATCCCGATGAAGCCTAGCTTGATGATGGTGTCGATGGCGACGATGTCCCCTCTCCGGGAAGGGATTTCCCTGGCAGAAATCTGTCTGCCGGAGAGCTCTTTTTGTCTCGGTGTTTTCTGCCCCGTAGAGGCGGTGGAAATATTTCTGTGGTCCCCTCCTTGGTGTTAGGCTTCCGTGAGGAAGATATATGCGATAGGGCGGAGTCAGGAGCCGGCCAGGTGGGCCACACCTGCCCTAGGCGTGGGGCAAGGTGGGCCCGCACCTAGGGGGTTTGGTCCACCTATGGCCTGGCTAAGCCTCCCCTTCTGGCTTCCTTCGTCTTCTAGGAAAATATAATTTTCCAATATTTTTATGGTATTTTTCTGATCTTTGCGAAATTGCATCAAAACACCTCTTTTTCCATCAGAAACCTGACTCCGACAGTTCATCCTCCAAGGATCATCCAACATGCAAAATACATAAGCAATACCTTACAATAAGACATATATCAATGAATAGAGACAAATTATGATATATAATGGTGATGCAAATTGGACGTATCAACTCCCCCAAGCTTAGACCTTCGCTTGTCCCCAAGAGAAAACTGAGCTCAGTAAACATGTCCAGAGGTTTATGGAGTGAAGTGTCGATAAAAGAATACGGACAAGAAGCATCACACTTACCATTACATAACTCGTAGAAGAAAGCAACTCACCATTATATAAATTAGCTTGTAACAAGTATAGGAGTCACAATAGAGATGAATAAAGATAAATCATAATTGGAATTGGCAAACTTTTGTTCCTGGTCAGAGAACAGCTGGCAAAGAGTTTCACAAAAAGCTTTTTGTAGAAGTTTTATAACAGGAGCACTCTTTGCTCAAAAAGGTTTTTCATAATGAAGGCTTTCAAAGTAATACTCAATATATAAGAGTCTTGTGCAAACAAGGAAGATAAAGAACATGAGTGAATAAATCACCATATGAATGCTTGAAACACAACAACTCAAATGCTTGCTGGATATAGAGAGGAAGTAGGTTTACTGACTCAACTTAAAAGTAGAAGAAAGGTCCCTTCATAGAGGGTAGCAGGGATTTCAAATCATAAAGAGCTTCCAAAAGATTATGTTACTTACTAGCTTTGAGCCCTCATTGCCCCTATCATAGGCATCTTGAGATGATTAAGGTTAAAGTGCACAAAGATGGAGTATATGCTTGACGAAATATAAGTTGGCAATCTCATGTCCCTTGAGTACGAGGGGCACTCCTCATGCTACTCAACTTTAGTCACCAGTAAGTTCTTGTCATAAAGAACCACCAATGGGGTACCCCTTGAAAATGGTATAGGATATATCCCATAACCAAAATGACAAGGCAAGCAGACAATGAGCATCTCAGCAATCTTTTTATTTACTATGTGCATAGCTTTTTATTGAGTATGCTTCACAAAATGCTCACTATGGTGATGCTGCAAGTTTCCACCATGATTAGGCATGGCTTAGGCTAGCGGCCCAGGCGTTTCTCTAACACACATACATCACTCCATGGACTTACAAGTTACCTCTTTATTTCACATCGTTGACATCCGCAAACAAAAGAGCATGATATCAACTATATACAACGTACATGTGCAATGTTGAAAGTGTTCCCCATGACAGCACGGTTCTGTTAATACCAACGTATAGATGCAAGCATATACAACTTCGATGACACAATGGTTCAAGTCTATTAGGGGCAAGAAAATAAGGCGTGCCATCAAGTTCATGAGAGCTTTACTAACTAGTTTTCACATAACAAAATAGTTTTTAATTCGAAAGATAGATGAAGCCTGAGAATTTGCTTGGAATAGCAATAATGCTAATAGGTAGATATGGTGGACACAAATGACAAAGGTTTTGTTTCAAAGGGATTGGAAACATGAGAAGTATGCCTTCTCAAAACAGTTTTTTGGCTAGCAAAGCTGGGTAGCAAGCAAAAGAGTTGAAAGAAACAAGCAAACCTACAAGTGATAAAGCCAAACATGCAATCTTCCTTGAAGACACAAAAGATCTTAAATAAATAATACTAAGCTTATGAGCCAACAAGAAAGAAAAAATTAATGATACAAAATACTTGCAAGCTTTTTCTCTTTTTCTTTCAAACCTTAAAAAGTGTTGGTACTGACCAGAACTTGGTTTGCCAAAACCAATCTAGATTTACTTGATGCTCCCAAAGTGATACCAATACTGGTCAACAAGATCCATCATATAATAGAGATTGCAAACTAAAATAAGAAGTGTAAAAAGTAAAAGATAAAACTTCTCATTAATATTCCATAGGCACTCACACCAAGGGATACATAGATAATCAACTAAAGGAGAGATACTTCCACATGCAAACCAATCTATAAGGTAACACCTCTACCAAAGATATGAATCCACTAAAAAGGTAAAAGATAAAAGATAATGATTGTGATACCGCGGCACTCCCCCCAAGCTTGGAACAAGCCAAGGGGATGCCAAACCTAATGATGAATTACTCCTTCGATGCTGGTGGTGTTCTCTTGTCATAATAAAACTTCCAAGACAAAGGTTCCCCATCCAAAAAGGACGTCCTTGTTTCCGCAATCCTGAAACTAGCAATAGAGCTTATGCGATCAAATCTAGCCTCATACTCACATTTTTTATTTTGTATGTCGTAGAGTTGTGCTTGTAATTGGTTGGTGGTTGATACGTCCAAAACGTATCTACTTTCTCGAACACTTTGCTATTGTTTCTTCTCTAAACTTGTGTGATTTGGATACAACTAACACGGACTGACGTTGTTTTCAGCAGAATTACCTTGGTGTCTTGTTTTTGTGCAGAAAATCAACTATCAGGAAAAATCCCGGAAAATATGCCAAACACTATTTTTCACCAGAAGATCCACGAAGCCAGAAGGGGAGACAGAGGGGAGGCCTGGGGGGCCCAGACCAACCATAGGCGCGGGCCCACCTGACCCCGTGCCTGGAGGGGGTGCGGCCACCCCAGGCATCTCGTCGGCCTCCCTCCGCTCCTATAAGTTGCCTTCTGACCTAAAAACTCAGGGGGTTCGATAGTTTTCCAGGAAGAGTTCCGCTCCGCCGCCGCCACCAGAAACCAAGATTCGGATCCAGAAACTTCGTTCTGGCACCCTGCCGGGACGGGGAATTTGGAGAGGATCATCACCATCGTCATCACCAACGCATCTCCACCAACCACCGATGTTTCCCTCATCCATGAGTGAGTAATCCCCCGTTGTAGGCTTGGGGATGGTAGGGATTGGATGAGTTCTATCATGTAATCGAACAAGATATGTTAGGTGCATAGTGCCTAGTATCTCTATTAGTGCTATGTTACTTTGTTGCAACTTGTTGTGCTTAATGCTTGTCACGCCCGAGTGCCATGATCTCACATCTAAACTTATTATTGAATCATTATGATAGTATTGTTTGTGATCTTATCTGCAAGTTGTGTACACATATCATTGTCCGGATCCAAAGGCCCCAAAGTGACAATAATTGGGACAACCGGAGGGGATGGTTGTGGTGTGAGGATCACATGTGTTCATGGAGTGTTAATGCTTTGCTCCGGTGCTCTATTAAAAGGAGCACCTTCATTGCCAGTAGTTCCCTAGAGGCCCCGCTGCCACGGGCTGACTGGACAGAAGATGTTGTGCAAGTTCTCATTGCGAGCACGTATGACTATATTTGGAGCACATGCCTAGGATTGTTTAGTACTTGGATGCTTGTTATTATTTATCTGCAATGCCCTAGATCTTGAAGTTACATGTTTATACTCGTCCATGCAATGCCCGTCCATCCATCCCTATGCCTACCGCACTCGAATCCTACTGTTACCGTTACTGTTACTATTGCTCTTGTTTCACTGTTGTTGTTGCTGTTGCTTTGCTGTTTCTACTGATAAACTTCTGTGAGCAAGAACTATTTCCAGGTGCAGCTGAACTGACAACTCAGTCGTTAAGGCTTGCAAGTATTCTTTGGCTCCCCTTGTGTCGAATAAATAAATTGGGTAATACTACCCGCGAAGACTGTTGCGATCCCCTATACTTGTGGGTCATCAAGATTATTTTCTGGCGCCGTTGCCGGGGAGCATAGCTTTATTTGTAAGTTCACTTGGATCTATTATTGTTCACTGCTACTCCTTTCATCATGGGGAAGTCCCGTGATGGAAAGTTCCCTATTTTACCATCCACTACAAGAAGAGGTACAGTCCTAAACACCTCTGCTGCTCTTGATTCACCGTCTGTTATAAGTAAGCTTGTCACACCACCACCATATACTCATGCTACACACACTTCTACTACTACTGAATCTGAAATTGCTTTTGATACTCATGATGTTACTTCTACTGTTCTTGATGCGAGTGGTTCATTAGGTCCTTTTCTAGATGCTACTATGTCTAGTCTAGGAAATACCGAAACTCCTAGTGAAGACATTGTTACACCTGTTAGCTCACCTGAGTCTGGAGAAAGTTATGATATTAATGATGGTTACATTGAGTTCACTGATGAATTTGTTGAAGAGTGCCGAAACACACATGGTACTAGTGATATGAAGAGTCTCCTTGCTAGACGTACTATTATGCATAAGTTGTCCTCTGATCCTAAGTTTGCCACCTCTCCCATAGATATTAAAGATGAAGATTATGATTTCTCTCTTGATATGTATTATTTAGATATTGTTGAGAAAGAACCTTTTTGTGGTACTGAAAATGAGAGTGATGTGGCTCATATGAATGAGCTTTCTACTATGAGTGCTTTGTTCTCTGATGATTTTAAGATGCGCAAGTACTTTGTTGCTAAGAGCTTTCCTTTTTCACTAAAAGGAGAAGCTAGGGTTTGGTTTAATAGATTACCTCATGGTTCCATTGATAGACCTAATTGCTTGATTGCTTCTTTCTTCCATAAATATTTTCCTCCCAGTGATAGACATGCTGCTTTGCAGATACTTTTTGATTTTAAACAGGGAGAAGAAGAGAAATTGCCTGAGTCATGGAAAATATTATGTTCCTTGATTCATGCACATCCTGGATGTCCATTACCTAAAAACGAGTGAAAGAACATTTCTTATCCCTAGAGATTTTGGTGTTTATTACAACACACATAATGGACTAATTATCTGCCAAGTATTCTACAGGTTGCATGCATAGAATTCCCTGTCTAATTGCCCACTAAAAGGACTTGCCTGCTGCTCCATATTTTGCCTCAGTGATGTCCGGTAGTACCGGATAATTCATCCGGTACTACCGCTCAAGTCCGGTAGCACCGGACTTCACTTCCGGACCTGGCAGTGTGATGAGTACAGTCGCCAAAGGCCTCAGTACTGAGCGGTATCAAAAAACGGTAGTACCGCATTTTGGTACCGCTCATGACTGAAGCACTTGGCAAGCTCGCCAAACTCCTCAGAACTGAGCGGTATCAAAAAGCGGTAGTACCGCATTTTGATACCGGTCAAGACTGAAGTGATTGGAAAGCTTGCCAATCTTCTCAGAACTGACCGGCACCAAAATGCGGTAGTATGGCATTTTAGTACCGATCACTTCTGATGAGATTGGCCACTTGACTCACACTGTTGTTTCCCCATGTTTCAAAATGCGGCACTACCGTATGTGTCCGGTAGTACCGCTCTGTAGGGGCGGTACTACCGTATGTGTCCGGTAGTACCGCTTTGTAGGGGCGGTACTATCGTATGTGTCCGGTAGTACCACTCTATAGGGGCGGTACTACCGCCATGCGGTAGCTCCACACTTTGATGCCGGTGGAAACTGTGGGCTATGAAACTCAACATTGCATCTCCGGTACCTGTCCGGTAGTACCGGTTGTTTCCGGTACTACCGCTTGGAAAATCTGGTACTACCGCTTCATTAAATGCTGCAATGGTCAGACTGGAGCTGGTGCTATAAATACCATTTCACCTACCTTGGGACAAGGTGCTCATTTGCATTAAAGTCAAGACCACCATTGGAGCCACCAAATACACAAGATCTCTTCAATCCACCACCCAAAGTCCTTAATCTTTGGGGAATCGAAGGAGGAGGCCTTCATCTAGTACTTCACCAACAGAGATCTTCATTTCCCCCTCAATCAATTGAGGGCCCCCTTTCTCTAGTGTTTTCTTAGAAACCCTAGTTCTAGATTTGGTTCTTAAAAGCTTGTATTTGATTGTTTTGACAGCTTGCTTGTATTTGGGTGCCTCTGATTAAGTTGTGGATGTGTGCCCCAAACTTGTAAAGGTGTAGGCTTCCACCTTGAAGGTTGCCGATATAGTGGAAGGTGAATCGATCCCGTTGGGGTGAGATTCATCGGAGAACAAGGGAGACCTCTCGTGGAGTTGGTGGTTTGAAACCACCCCCTCTCCAAATGTAGACGTACTTCCCCTCAAAAGGAAGGAACTACGGGAAACAAATCCTTGTGTCTCCGCGTCCACCACTTTGGTTACTTCTATCCTTTACTGCACTTTACTTACTAGTTTTCACTTAGTATTGTGTTAGCTCGTGCATATTTGTCACATAGGTAAATTCACCTTAGTTGCATTATCTAGAGAATTTACCTTATTGTCAAACCTTAATTTGAAAAAGAAGAAAATTTGAAGTAGCACCTATTCACCCCCCCCTCTAGGTGCCCATACGATCCTTTCAATTGGTATCAGAGCCTTGGCTCTTTATTTGGGCTTTACCGCCTAAGAGAATATGGGTAGCCACGAAGGGGATGGTGATGGTGAGTCCACCACGGTGACCATGGAATATCTCAAAAACTTGGAAACAATATTGAGCTCTTCCTTGGTCAACGAAGTCAATGAGATGCTTGAGCAACTCCTTAAATACAAAGATGGCTCATCATCCCCCTCTCCTCAAGAGGATCCTCCATCCGTTTTACCTAAAGGGAGTACTCCGGTATCCCCCGAGGATATAATGGTAAGGGGTAAACAAGACAACACTAATTACTCCACACAAAATGATGGAGGGAAGGGTGAGCACCGTGACTCATGGTACTCTCCCGACCCTCCAATCCCTCACCCTCATGTATACAATAGAGGTGATCCACCTAAGCTTGAAGAATCTGCTACTTTTGCTCAATGGCAATCACTAATGAGAACTCATATGCGCAGATCTTGCATTGAACTATGGAACATCATCGAGCATGGACTCTTTATTGGGGATCCAAACAACTTGACAAGAAGAGAAGTTGTCAATAGTCAACTCAATGCCACTGCCTTGCATATGATTCAACAAGGTTTAGGTACAAAGGATTATCCACACATTGAGCACTTTAGCATTGCCAAGGAAGCTTGGGATGCCCTCACTGTATTGTTTGTTGGAAATGAGAGTATGAGGAGGAACCGGTATGATGCTCTAAGCAATGAAGCCGAAGGCTTATACATGAAGGAAGGTGAAGATCACGAAGACATGTACCGAAGTCTCAAGACCACCGCCACCGCTTTTAGAAACGTGGGTGCCTCACATGTGGATGATGCGTGGATAAAAAGGAAATATGTGAGTGCACTCATGCCCTTTGAGCCCACCGACTTGAAGAGCCTACAAGGAAGACACAATTACCATCTCATGACCTCAAATGAAGTTATGCAAGAGATGGCCGCCTTCAAAGTTGCCGCCAAGAATGCCAAAGATGCTTGTGCCCGTGCCCTTGGTATGAGCAACGTTGTCAATGTTGCTTTGAAGGCCAAAGTTATGGACCATGGGGATGAAGATGATAGTGATGAAGGCCTTTCCATGGACCACCCCGATGAAGTCAAGATTGCTCATAGTCAATATATGGCCTTCTATGCAAAGAACTTTTGGAAGAACCCTGCCAAGTCCAAGATGGAAATGCAACGAAGAAGCAACCCAAATGGGAAAAGAGAAAATACTACTAGATTGAGAACTTGTTTCAATTGTGGTGACCGCTATCACTTTGTGGCAAGTTGTCCCTATGAGAAGAGAGAAGATCATGGGGGTAAGCTTGTGTTGAAGAAGACTCTCAAAGCACCTTACAAGAAACCCTTCATCAAGAAGAATCCCATCAACAAGAAGTCGGGAGAAATTGTCTTAATCACTCATGAAGAATACTCCTCCGACAATGAAGATGATGAAGATGAGGAAGAGGAAACTTCTAATGGTGTGGCGGCTCTAGCCACTACTTCTACTCTGACATTCTCTCTCTTCGATTCTCCAAATGAGAATTCTCCCATCAAGAACGTCACTTTCCTTATGGCAAGAGGAACGGAGTCTTATGCTTCCAGAGGGTCAAAGTGGGTGCTTGATAGTGGTTGCACAAGTCATATGACAAGCTCGTCTATTGTCAAGGACTTAAAGCCAAATGATGATCAAATCACCGTGACATATGCCGACAAGTCAAAGTCTAAGGTAATGGGTTTCGACAAGGTAGTGGTTGCTCACGACATTATACTCGTGAACGTCATGCTTGTTGAGACCCTTGGATACAATTTACTTTCAGTCCGTGCTCTTGGAAAGATGGGTTTTGTCGTCTTTGTTTATTATGATATTGTGGTCCTCATGTGGAGCAAGTCTCTCAAGGTCGCTTTCATTGGGTACGTCGAACATGACTTGTATGTGGTGGACTTTTTGGGGCAAGCCACTACACATGCGATGTGCTTATTTGGAAAGGCCGATGTGGGTTGGTTATGGCATCGCCGACTAGCCCATGTCAATATGAGAACTTTGTAAAGTCTCCACAAGGAGGGCCATATTGTTGGACTAAAAGAAAATGTTTCCATTGCCAAAGATCGTGTTTGCAGGGCATGTGTTCTAGGGAAGATGCATGATGCTCCTCACAAGCCTAAGAACCGCATCAAGTCTACCAAGATCTTGGAGCTCCTCCATGTGGACCTTTTTGGTCCTCCATCTCATGCAAGTCTTGGTGGAAATAAATATTGTTTGGTGATCGTTGATGACTTTTCAAGATACTCATGGGTATATTTCTTCAAGTTGAAGAGTGACACCCAAAAGACCTTCATCAACTTCATCAACATGGTACAACATCAATACAATCTTCCCGTGTTGATCATAAGAAGTGACAACGGCACCGAGTTCAAGAACTACACCTTGAATGATTTCCTTAGTGATGAGGGGATAAAACATCAATATTCCGCTGCATACACCCCTCAACAAAATGGTATGGCCTAAAGGAAGAACCGGACTCTTATTAAGATGGCTAGGACCATGTTGGCGGAGTTTAAATCTCCATACAACTTTTGGGCAGAAGCCATTTCCACCGCTTGCCATGCTTCAAACCGGCTCTACCTCCGCAAAGAAATCAACAAGACTCCATATGAAATACTTACCGGTAACAAGCCCAACATATCTTACTTCCGGGTGTTTGGTTGTAAGTGTTTCTATCTCATAAAAGTTGTTCGTTTGTCCAAATTCGAGTCTAAAGCATTAGAGGGTATTTTTGTTGGATATGGTCTCGAATCTCACACTTATAGAATCTATGATAAGCTCTCCGGAGCCGTCATAGAATCTTGTAGTGTGACCTTCGAAGAATATGATGGTCCCCAAGGGGGGCGTGTTGATGCTTGTGATGCAGATGATGAAATGCCTCAGGAAGCCATAGGAAGAATGGGTGTGGGATATATCTGCCCCGTTGAGGAACCCCTTATGGTGGATCGAGAAGAACTATGCTCCACTCAAGTGGAGCCCTCATCTTCACAACATCAACAAGTTCCATCCACCGTTGAGGACAATGACTCAAGCTAAAGACAAGATGTGGACCCTCGACATGATGATCATAGTGACAACTCTAGTCAAGGGGAGCTTGATTCATTCGCTAGGGTGTCAAGTGGTGCCAAGGCAATTGCTCAAGGAAGATCCGTACAAACTGCTTTGAAACAAGCTCAGATTGATGCTAGAAGAACACTTGATCAAGAACAAGGTCAATCTTTGCCTCTAGATGAAGAGTATGATTCCGATGATGATCAAGGTCAAGTTGATGGTCAAGACGAGGATCAAAATGATGAAGAGGGTCCCCCAAGAAACAACACGGAGATCCACGCTCGTCGCGAAGCTAGAAAGGAAAGAATGTTGGAACTAAGAGACCACTCTCTACAGAATGTAGTTGGTGACCTAAGGAAAGGCATTTCCACAAGAGCACAATTGAAGAGGTCCAGTGAACATCAAGCACACATCTCCATGATTGAACCTAAGAAAGTGTGGGAAGCTCTTGAAGATTCGGATTGGTTAGAAGCTATGCACAAAGAGCTCAACAACTTTGAGAGAAACAAAATATGGAAGTTGGTTGAGAAGCCAAAGAAGTGCCGCAATGTTATTGGAACAAAGTGGATATTCAAGAACCACTACAAGAAATGTGTTAATCTATGACCTTTTGGTAGTGACCGTGGAAGAAATCGTCATAGATCTATGACGATTTTGCACTAGATGGTCGTAAGCCATTCGAAGGTATCAAAACCTTGAAAAATTAAGACGATTTGATTCAAAAATGTCGATAGTTGCACTAGCTAAAATCGTCATAATATGGCAGACGTAGACTACGACGTTTTTAAATTGGTCATAACGTATAAAATAAGATAAATTGAAATGAGTAAGCGCCACATCAGCAACAATTTTGTCTATATGTCAATATTTTTCTTGTCTACGTGTAAGTTTATTTTTGGCCTATGTGTAATGTGTAGTATCGAGTTGGCCACCCGCTGGCTACGTGGACACACGGTAAGCATCCTTATTTCAAAGGATAGACAAAAAAATGGGTGTAGGAGGGTCGAACCCGTGACCTTGGCACCTATCTAGCGCGCAACAACCATCAGGCCAAACGTTTCATGCATGCCTACAAACGCGCGCCATGCTATACATAGGTTCAAAACCTTAGTTTTTTCCAACATGGGAAGGGAGGCGGCCTGTGTATTGTCTTGGGCTGAACTGGGCCTTTGCGCGGCAGATTAGATCCGGGCCAGCTCGGCTGGTCCAGTTAAGATAGGTTTTTTTTCTTCTCTTTTATCTTTTTTTAATTCTTTTGTATCTTTTCATATGAAATCCAAAAAAATTGATTTTTTTCTCTAAATTTTTATAAAATTCAGTAGATCATCTTAGAGTGTTAATTATAAATATTTTTATTTCTTAAAAATAATGAATTTACTAATTTCATATTTCTCTACTATTCATTAAAGCGAAGGACGACGTGATCGTTGGTTCATCGCCCTTCTCCCTGCTAGCTAAAAAAATCTGGAAAAAAAACCATACGCAAAACGCCCACGCTGAAAAGAAACGGAACAATAAAAAAATGAAATTAGACACGTCCTCTACCAGGAACCTGAGGGAAAAAAAAATCCATCATCTCAGCCCACGCAATGCAAGGAAACAAATCCACACACTCCCGACCCAAGGCGTACGATGTGTACTTCTTGATTTTTTTAGATTTTGATATGTACTTCTTGATTTTTGAGTGAAGCAACCTTTGCATGAACAGATCAGAAAAAATATACTTGTAGAGGCCAGTTATTCTATGGTTCTAAATTATTCTGGCATGCATATAAATTTGCTTGTATTTATTATTTGGTGGCAGTTCATCAGAATAGAAATTCATATCAATCTTTGCTATTAACTGATTGTATACGTGAGTATGGTTCCAAAATTGTTTCGAGGAGAAAAAACACGTGCAACAATTTTGTTCCTGATTGCTTAGTTTTTCCATGATTACATCCCTGGAATTTGGGAGTGTGTATTATATTTGCACGCTCATGTATTGCCTCGGCGGTCATAAAGATTCTTAGCTCGGGGCCGAGCCTCGCTAAACTTGCATTGGATCTCTGAAGAAACATGATATTATGAGTCTAAAAATGAGCATCGGATCGTGTACCTATAGTTCAAACCGGACCCACTTCCTGCCGATTCGGCAGGAATTTGTCTTTTTCGCCAGGGGTGGACGGAAAGGTTTGAGATACCCAAGTTGGGACATTGTCCATGTAAGATGGTCTAATATTTTTACAAAATGCGTCGGTACCATTCTAAAACTGTCATTTGGTGGTTGCTTCACAAAACGCCCCGTTTTTTGCGCTCGGAAAATGGAAAATAGTTTTTCCGTGCGTCGAAAAGGAAAACTTCCTCCTGCAACATTGTTCTCCATGCCATGATACATATGTGTGAACAATATGGGCACATTATCACAAACTATGCCCTGATTCTAGCCATAACATTGGTCATTTGACCCGAAAGCCACGAAACCTCGAACATGATAGGTCATTTTGTGAAGGGTTTTTTGAGACATACTCAATTTACCAAGTTTGGTATTTTTCCTTGCAACTATGTCACGTAATAAGACACCACGCGAAGGATTTGCGTTGATCGGACCGTCTTATATTTTTTTATGCCCGTTTCAAACTATGGTCAAAATGGCGGGCATGAAGGTTCTTAGCTAGGGGTTGAGCCTCACTAAACTTGCATTGGATCTCTGATGAAACAACATATTATGAGTCTAAAATTGATTTTTACCAAAAATCATGAGCATCGGATCATGTACCTGTAGTTCAAACCGGACCCACTTCCTACCGAATCAGCAGGAATTTGTCTTTTTCGCCAGGGGTGAACGGAAAGGTTTGAGATACCCCGGTTGGGACATTGTCCATGTAAGGTGGTCTAATATTTCTACAAAATGTGGCGATACCATTCTAAAACTGTCATTTGGTGGTTGCTTCACAAAACGCCCCGTTTTTTGCGTTCGGAAAATAGAAAATGGATTTTCCGTGCGTCGAAAAGGAAAACTTTCTCCTGCAACATTGTTCTCAATGCCATGATACATATGTGTGCACAATATGGGCACATTATCACAAACTATGCCCTGATTCTAGCCATAACATTGGTCGTTTGGCCCGAAAGCCGTGAAACCCCGGAGATGATTGGTCATTTCTGAGAAGGTTTTTTTGAGACACTTGCAATATACCAAGTTTGGTATTTTTCCTTGCAACTATGTCACATAAGAAGACACCACGCGAAGGATTTGCATTGATCGGACCGTTTTTGAATTTTTTATGCCCGTTTTAAACTATGGTCAAAACGGTGGGCACGGAGGTTCTTAGCTCGGGGCTGAGCCTCGCTGAACTTGCGTTGGATCTCTGAAGAAACATGATATTGTGAGTCTAAAAATGATTTTTTCCAAAAATCATGAGCATCGGATCATGTACCTGTAGTTCAAACCGGACCCACTTTCTACCGATTTGGCAGGAATTTGTCTTTTTCGCCAGGGGTGAACGGAAAAGGTTTGAGATATCCCGGTTGGGACATTGTCCATGTAAGGTGGTCTAATATTTCTACAAAATGTGGCGATACCATTCTAAAACTGTCATTTGGTGGTTGCTTCAGAAAACGCCCCGTTTTTTGCGTTCGGAAAATAGAAAATGGGTTTTTTGAGAATACCTTTTCAAGATTACATGAAAAAATTGTGCTCACATCTGCATTTTAGAATGCCGAACAATTTTATCCCAGGAAATTTTCATTTTTGTTGAAAAAAAGACATTTTCTATTTTCCAAGTACAAAAAATGAGGTGTTTTATGAACCAACCAATCAAAACAGAGGAAAGATGTCTCCCACGGATCAGCCTCATCTGCCTGATCTGGACCGTTATCCAATGTCTGGTAGGTCACCCGAAGAAGCACACCACTCCATCTGTCAAACAAAAACCTAGATCGCGTCGAGTGCCCTCCCGCCGCCCCCTTCCTTGCCCTACCTTGTGCCCTCTCGATTCCCCTATCTTGTGCTCGTCCTCCCTACCGCCGCCGTTGTCGACGCCGCGTCGCACCCAAATCCATCTCCACCTCTCCCTGCGTTGTCGACGCCGCGCCGTACCCCACCCGGATCTCTCGCCCCACCTCCAACCCCTCTGTTTCCCCTCAGATCGCCTCGCCACACCCTCTGTTTCCCCTCAGATCGCCTCGCCCATCGCTGCCCCCGAATCCTCTGCTGGCGCCACCCTCGACCCCCCTAGCCAGAGCTGGGACTAGTCCCTTCCCTCCCTTCTCCACCAACACAAGATCCATCACCGGTTGCAAAGAAACACGGAAACCCCATCTTCTAGGGTTTCAGACGGCATGACAATGGGGGCAGGGAGAGGTGTGGCGTCAAGGACCCTGGCCGGGTCAACGGCGGCGAGCTTCATGTTGATCCGACTGCGGTACACACCGGTGAGAAGGTGCTCGGTGATTGGGAGGTGGTCCGCGAGAGCGTCTACATCAAGGTATACTGCCCCGCGTCCCTCAATCACTATTCGTCCGACCCCTTCTCTCTCTTTCCATCCTACTCCCTCTCTTGCTAGCGTTCTCTCTAACAATCCCCCTCTGGCTCTCTCTGCAGGCTCCCCTAGATGTGACTGTGAGCTGCGATGACATCGACAGCAGAGGAGGAGTTAGAGGTCAAGGTGTACGAGGAGGAGCTCCTGGACTACCTTCATCTGTGTCCATCCAACGCGTAAGGTCGTATGTAACTCCCTCGTTGTATCATCGCTCCTACACTACCTTCGTATGCGTCCTGCCATTATAGATCTCAACATTTTCTGTCCCTTGTGGTTGCTATGTATCGTTTTTGCACAGGATGTGTTTTTGTCCAAACTGCTAGGAAGTGATAGACTACTAGTAGAAGGAAATGTAATTGCCGGATTTTTACTGCAGTTAATCTTTGTGTGCAATCAAATGATATGATAAAATGAATATTAGTGTTGAAAAATGAACTTTCTCAATGCTTTTGATACCCAATGAGTCTACTCGCACTACTCTGAAACTTGTCTACTCCACTGAGTACTTGACTTGTATGTGTCCTGTTATCTCTTGTGTTTTTTCAGGTTGGAATCCTAATGGAGGAGCAAGGAGGGGCGAGTACCAGACGATGGACTGGGAGGATGTGGCAGCGGCCGAGGTATCCGGTAGCCTGCTGTTCAGCGGACAAGAGCAGATCATGGAGGACGAAGTGAACACCAGTTTTCTCAAGATCACCTCCGCCTTCACCTCGTTCACCTCTCCAGTGGCAAGATTGGCGACTTCTACATCGACATGCTAAGTGGTAAGGTACTCCAGTCCCATACTCGGTGGTGCTGCTATGAAATAGAAACAATAGAACTTAGTGATGCTACTACTGTGTCTACTTGGGGAATAATAGTAGAATTTGTTTGCCAAATGGTTTACTCCAATACATATTTGTCGTTGTTGAAGTGGTGATTCGACTAACATATCTCATTGCAGTTGAAGTACTAGTATATATCCTGATGCATGTGTCAATACTTATTGTGTATCTGTGTATATCCTGATGCATGTCTCAATAGTCTCTATCCCCGCGACATTTACAATTTTGACACACCTACTTATACTCACTTAGCGTTTTCTTTTATAAACAACAGGCGACATGTGCCGAGCGAGCAGGAGATTACATCAAAATTGCTGTCAATCTCCAATGGATACGAGCACATTGGAAAGTTCACTGAACTACTGAATATGGAAGATCCCCTGAATATGCCTAGTGCAGAACCCTCCACAGGAAAAGATACATTCTAATCAGGTAACCTGAAGCTATTTTCTTGAACTTATGTAAACTCGTTGCAGATTTTGCAAGCAGTCGATGCTGCTATTTCGATTTTCCAAAGTTGTTATTTTGTTTAACTTATTCAGTTCACTGAATTGTTAAGTTCAGTCCGACATTGGGAATACATTCAGACACTGGATGAAAACTCTGTAGCAGTTGCTGCTGCAACTAGTACAAAGCAGAGGAGAGCCACTGGATGAGTTTTGATATTGACTAACTTAGGCTCCTAAAATAGCAAGAGCTAAGTTATAGGAGCCATAGCTGTTGCTGCCTTTCTTCCAAGATAGATTGAATCACCAAGCTCAGAAAATGTTCCTGTCCCTGCACACTCAACTAGTACGAAGCATGCTGTTGCTGAACGAAGCATGCTGTTGCTGAACCAAGCATGTTGCTGAATGAAGCATGCTGTTGCTGAACCAAGCATGCTGTTGCTGTACATAGTCATGTTGATATCTTCACAAGAATCACAAATGTACATCTGAGAATTCACACCACTGATTTTTGTAGACAAAATTTGCCTTATAACCTCTCTGACCACACGATAGTTCCATTTTTTAGAGCTTTGGGAAATGACTTATTGTATATTTACCAAACATTTTTTTCCACCATTGTTGTATCCAGTACACAGTTATATTTGATTAAATTCTCTTGCTTACAAGTTATTATTTATTCCCAGACACAAATGTGTGGTGATGTGTCTTGCTGAACCAGGGGAGTTACCTGTGTGCTACATTTCATGCTACGGCGCACCAAACCTAGCCATGGCACCGCGTTCATATCGTCGAGTTCACCGCGCTGCAACTGCAGAGGCGCTTCCTTCTCTGGATTAGATAAGTCCTTGATTTAACCTCTTTGTGTCCCTTGTTACTTGGTTGATAGGCCACTGCTGTACATGTTCCTTTGTATTTAGGCTCTGATGCGTGTGACAATAATCTCAGTGTAAAACTGGAATTGAACATACATCGTGTTATGGATCATATGCTAAATTAATAGGTGTATCCATGCATTATAAATTTGAGTTGAATTCATGTATGTATCATTGTCTGATATGATACCTAAATTAGGACTATTAGCTGTTAGCTGCTCATAGGCTATACAGGTGCATTTCTGTTTTGAATGTTGTTCTTGCAGGATAGATACATATTGTTTCATAGCATGGTAAAGTTCTATTTGATAGTTATGGTCTGATATAATTTTTTTTGGAAGCATGCATGCTGTGTTATTTGATATACCATAAGCAGTTAGCAACTTGATGTGTTGTTTGTGTAGGGGAGAGGTCCTGATAATGCAATAACAAGGGGCATCTAGCTTTGGAGTCGAGTTTGGTTGGCTGGAAGGATATGCTTTGTTTCCTCGTGCTCTGACCGTCGATGGATGTTACCTGTTCAAGGGATATGGTCCTGTAGTGGTTTTACATTCTGTTGCAGCCTTGTATTATGATGAAAGGTTCAATTTGTGTTGTATTTTTATACCTGGATTATTATTTTGTATATCAGTATCTGCCATTTGAACATCGGAAATATTGTAATAGAGTTATGCATATTCATTTTTTGTTGTATTTTCAAACCTGGATTATTATTTTGTGTATCAGTATCTGTGATTTAAACAATGAAAATATCGTTATATTCTTGATTAAATTATTTGTTGTTAAATTATTAACAAAGCATGAAAAATAAAACTGGACAAGTGCTGTATGAAAATTGAAACTGAAAAGCGGGCCTATCCCAAACAGAAATGTATCGTAAAAAGGCCAAGGTCCAAAATAGAAAAGAGGCCATAAAAAGGCTAAGGCCTGAGAGAGACACACCATAAAAGGTCGACGCCTATAAAAAGAAAAGCCAGAATTATTGGGCTTAGCCCATGTAAGCAACTAAAATGGACTAGGCTGATTTTGATTTAAGACGATTTCATTTCGTCACAATTTTGCCACGTAGGATCGGCCACGTAGGATCTGAGCTGGACTGGCTAGAAGGTCCATGACGATATTGGATGGTCATAGACGTTATGACGATTCAATATCGTCATAGACGGTTATGACGATTTTACCAAAAACGTCGTTATAGTTCATTTACGACGCCCAGCTTTCGACGATCTCAAAATCATCATAGAATCGTCATAAACGGACTACTATGACGATTCTGTGACGAAAATTAAGGGTCATATATAGACAGATTCCTTGTAGTGAACAAGCAAGATGAGCATGGAATTATAGTAAGGAACAAGGCTAGATTGGTTGCACAAGGGTATTCTCAAATTGAAGGCATTGACTATGGAGAAACTTATGCACCCGTGGCTCGCCTTGAGTCCATCTGTATCCTCCTTGCTTATGCGGCACATCATAATTTCAAGTTGAAACAAATGGATGTAGAGAGTGCATTTCTTTAAGGTCCATTAAATGAGTTGGTATATGTTAAGCAACCCTCGGGATTTGAGGACCCCAACTTCCCAAACCATGTCTACAAACTTGATAAGGCGCTCTATGGGCTCAAGCAAGCCCCACGCACGTGGTATGAGCACCTTAGAGAGTTATTGTTTGACCGTGGATTTGAGGTTGGGAAAATCGATCCCACTCTTTTTACTAAGAGAGTCAATGGGGAGCTTTTTGTATGACAAATATATGTTGATGATATTATCTTTGGCTCATCTAACAAAGCATTTAATGATGAATTCTCAAAGCTTATGACTAGTAGGTTCCGGATGTCTTTGATGGGGGAGTTGAGAGTATTTCTTGGTTTTGAGATCAAGCAAGTTAGAGGAGGGACATTCTTCAATCAAGCCAAGTATACTCAAGATATTCTCAAGAGATTCAAAATGCAAGATTTAAATGGAGCTCCTACTCCCATGGCTACAAAGACTCATCTAGAACAAAATCCAAATGGTAAAGATGTAGATAAAAAGGTATACCGGTCCATGATTGGTTCTTTGATTTACCTTTGTGCATCTAGACCCGATATTGTGTTGAGTGTAGGTGTGTGTGCAAGATATAAAGCGGCTCCTAATGAAAGCCATTTGATGGCGGTCAAGAGAATCTTTTGATATTTAGTTCATACCCCATTTTATGGTCTTTGGTATCCTCGAGGCTCAACGTTTGATCTTTGTGGATACACGGATTCGGATTGGGCGGGTGATAAGGATGATAGAAAAGCAACATCCGGGGCTTGCCAATTTCTTGGTAGGTCCTTGGTATGTTGGTCTTCTAAGAAGCAAAATTGTATATCTCTCTCCACCACCGAAGCCGAGTATGTGGCAGCTGCTAGTACTTGCACTCAATTGCTATGGATGAGGCAAACTTTAAAGGAATACGGTGTCCATTGTGACAAAGTGCCTATTCTATGTGATAATGAAAGTGCCATTAAGATAGCCTACAACCCGGTGGATCACACAAGGACAAAGCATATTGAGATTCGCCATCACTTCAT
The DNA here is from genome assembly GCA_916181665.1 of Avena sativa. Taxonomy (NCBI): domain Eukaryota; kingdom Viridiplantae; phylum Streptophyta; class Magnoliopsida; order Poales; family Poaceae; genus Avena; species Avena sativa. The sequence continues at coordinate 52,816,026 of OV702295.1, read as the reverse complement.
TAGAGATCATGTTGCTCGAGGTGATATTGATCTATCATATGTGTCAACCAAAGATCAACTTGCCGATATCTTCACGAAGACACTTTATGAAGAAAGGTTTTGCTACTTGAGGAATGAACTAAATATCGTAGATTCAAGGAGCTTGACTTGATTATCTTACATTCTCACCTAATATTCGACCCATATTTGGTTTAGGTGTAGGCATGGACATAGGGGAGTGCGGTCCTAATTGATTGTACTATCCCTCCCCCCATTATGCGCAAAGTAAACAAAATCATTCCTCTTAATATCATTTTGTGATATGTGAGCTTAATGATGAGTTTCGGTAATGGACCCAAGATATATCTTCGTGGTGCCGAGCCGAGTATACTCAAATATGGTGGCCTAGGCCACCGCCCCCTCTCACTTGAGAGGTTGATGTGCTTACTCATGTTTGTCATTTTTGAGTCGGTTCTCCTTCCTCGGTCAATGCACTCTTGTTTGGTTCTCCATATTTGAGGTTGATTCTTTAAGTTTTAGAGTGCATAGGTCCATATCAGTATAACTCTCTTAACCCAAGCCTTCCTTATCCTACAACAAAACTCATCTACTCCGCACAAGAACCTTCCAGTTTTCAAACTTGGATGTCTGTTCTGGTGGTTACGGTACTACCGGTTCAAAAAACGGTACTACCGCAAGAAACTAGCGGTACTACCGCACAGGGACCTGTTTCCAGGCTGATTTTCTGGAAACTCCCCAGGTGCGGTACTACCGGCCGTTTCCTACGGTACTACCGCCTGGCGGTACTACCGTTTCTCGGACCGGTACTACTGATGTGCGTCTCGGTTAAGGGTGGAGACGCTGGGAGGGGCACCCCTCAGTGCCTCATTTTCCCCCGTCTCCACTCCTAACCACCGCCGCCGCTGGAGCCAAGACCGTCGCAGAAGCTCTGTCCCTTCCTCCTTTCCCCTGATCCGCACCGGATCCGGCCTCCTCGCGGGCTCCTCCTTGTTTTTCCACCACCATGGACACCGGTACTATCGTCCTTCCCTTCTTCTCACTTGTTTTCCCCATTGAATCTAGGGAAACTTCGATTCTTGGTCAAAACTTGTGTTTTTTGAGGTTGTATCGTGTGCACGCTCATACCATTACTCCTAGTCTGATGGATTCTTGTTTTGCATTATTTTTGCTGCCCGTCCTTAGATCGATAGCACTAGATCTGTGATGTTGTCGCATGACCAGTAGTACCGGACGTGTTTCTGGTACTACCGTCGTGCAGTACTACCGCCAGATCCGGTACTACCGCTCAGTACTGATAGCAAATTTTTTTCAAAAACTTGAATTTCATCTTCTGTTTGTTTCGGGTTCTTGTGCCCTTATCCCACTGCTACCTCCCTTGTTCTTTCTCAGGTGTAGGGGGCTCCCAGGGATCACGCAAAAGGTCCAAAGCTTGTCAAGAGATAGAGGACTTTGAGTCAGAGTCAGAGACACAATCAGAAGAGGAGATCATGCCGCAACCTAGCAACCGTCTGAAGCTAAACACCACTCGGGGCTGGCGTGGAGGGGGAGTTAAGATAAGTTCTCGTCGAGGTAGTGCTCCTCCTTCTCCTCCTCGCACGGGTCGCCGCACGAGTCAGAGTTCAGGGTCATCTGGGCTAAAGAAGTTGTCTGATATCCCCAATGCTGAGTTTCTTGCCCTACGGTCTGACAATCCCTATGTTACTGCTCGCCATGAGTCTAGGGACAATAGTCTATTTTTCACCGACTTCCAAGAGCAGGTCTACTTTGAGGTACTCATGACGGGTGAGAAGATTGCGGTTCCTCAGAAGTGGATTGAGATGAACCATGTGAACAAGAACTTGAACTACTTTGGTGAAGCACTTGAGATTTGCACAAACATTGGATTGCTTCCCATTATGCAGTTCAAGTGTGACTATGACCCCTTGCTCATTGCGCAGTTCTATGTCACTGTTCACTTTGCCAAGAACCAGACTCGGACTATCACCTGGATGACAGAGGGAGTTGTCAAGACCGCAACATTGACTGAGTTTGGGACCGTGGGAGAGATACTCCGGTTGGCTTCTGCTGTCACAACAACGAGCTTCCCATGAAGAAGGATGTTCTTCTTCCACTTTACATCCGCGGGCGTGGTATTGCTAGAAAGATCAAGGGGCTTCTCCCAACATATGATATCTTGCATTGTATTTTTCGTGAGACCATCGCTCCCTGTTCTGGCAATGTTGATGAGATGCATGGTTTCATGGTGGACCTCAGGATCACAACTCACCGCCAACGTGATTCAGGACAACCAATTGATGTGATGGACGTGATTTGGAACGAGATGGTTAATGCTACTTACACTCGGCGGGTTCCTCCTTTTGCCCCGTACATCATGGCACTTATTCTTCACAAGTGCCCATCTCTTGCTCGGAACATTTCCTATCAACGTCTTGTTACTCACCGACACAAGAATCTATTGATCAAGACCCATCTTAAACCATGCAACGCGGAAGGTCAACTTGTTGATGAGGATGGGAACCCACTTGAGGATGGGTCCAGTGATGATGATGATGCCCAAGATACTGATTTTGTGGCCTCACGCCGCAAGACTACCCAACCATCATGGGCCAAGAGGGTTGAGGCTAAGCTTAAGAAGGTCTTCTTCTTCCAGGTTGACAATCAGAAGCGTATGTATGAGGCCCATGTCTATGCCAAGAAGGCCAGTGCACGTCAAAAAGAAGTAATGCAAGCTAAAGGGCTGATCACCTCCGAGGGATCCGAGGACAACAGCACTCCTGAAGAGATATGGACCTCCAAGCACAGCCACTGGGACGATGATGCCTCTTCCACTTTCCATGCTCCGCCTCCTTATGGGGATGACTCTGATGATGACTACCAGTGATCTCCGGGACGTTAGAGTTGCTCTTGTCTCTTTTTGGTGTCCTGATGCCAAAGGGGGAGAAGAGTTACATTAGGCATGCGGGATTTGCATGGGAAAGTCACAAGCTCGCTTTTGCCTTTGATTTTTAATCGCTTGTGAACTTTATTTGCTACTTGCCTCTTGTTATGCATGAAACTTATGAACTAAATATTTGTGCTATGTCTGCAACGACTATGTGGTTATCTTATGGATCCATCATCTGTGTGGTATGGTTATTATCATTTGGATCCATCTTATGTGGTGTGTGATGATATTACCTATTCCTTATCATTGTGTTTCTCATCACACACTTGTGTGCAAAGGTATGTGCACTATGTGTGACTTTGCACTCCCATGTACCTTGTAAAATAGTATGGGGCTTGTCTCTACTTATATAGGGGGAGCCCCATCTCTATTTTACAAAATCTTACTTGTCATCAATTCTATCATGCAAAATGTGTGTTGTCATCTAACACCAAAAAGGGGGAGATTGAAAGAACATTTCTTATCCATAGAGATTTTGGTGTTTATTACAACACACATAACGGACTAATTATCTGCCATGTATTCTACAGGTTGCATGCATAGAATTCCCTGTCTAATTGCCCACTAAAAGGACTTGCCTGCTGCTCCATATTTTGCCTCAGTGATGTCCGGTAGTACCGGATAATTCATCCGGTACTACCGCTCAAGTCCGGTAGCACCGGGTTTCACTTCCGAGCCTGGCAGTGTCATGAGTACACTGGCCAAAGGCCTCAGTACTGAGCGGTATCAAAAAGCGGTAGTACCGCATTTTGGTACCACTCATGACTGAAGCACTTGGCAAGATCGCCAAACTCCTCAGAACTGAGCGGTATCAAAAAGCGGTAGTACCACATTTTGATACCGGTCAAGACTGAAGCGATTGGCAAGCTTGCCAATCTTCTCAGAACTGACCTGCACCAAAATGCGGTAGTACTGCATTTTAGTACCGATCACTTCTGAGGAGATTGGCCACTTGACTCACACTGTTGTTCCCCCTGTATCAAAATGCGGCACTACCATATGTGTCCGGTAGTACCGCTCTATAGGGGCGGTACTACCGCCATGCGGTAGCTCCACACTTTGATACCGGTGGAAACTGTGGGCTATGCAACTCAACAATGCATCTCCGGTACCTATCTGGTAGTACCGGTTGTTTCCGGTACTACCGCTTGGAAAATCCGATACTACTGCTTCATTAAATGCTGCAACAGTCAGATTGGAGCTTGTGCTATAAATAGCCTTTCACCTACCTTGGTACAAAGTGCTCATTTGCATTAAAGTCAAGACCACCATTGGAGTCACCAAATCCACAAGATCTCTTCAATCCACCACCCAAAGTCCTTAATCTTTGGGGAATCGAAGGAGGAAGCCTTCATCTAGTACTTCACCAACAGAGATCTTCATTTCCCCCTCAATCAATTGAGGGCCCCTTTTCTCTAGTGTTTTCTTGGAAACCCTAGTTCTAGATTTGGTTCTTACAAGCTTGTCTTTGATTGTTTTGACAGCTTGCTTTTATTTGGGAGCCTCCGATTAAGTTGTGGATGTGTGCCCCAAACTTGTAAAGGTGACGGCTTCCACCTTGAAGGTTGCCGATATAGTGGAAGGTGAATCGATCCCGTTGGGGTGAGATTCATCGGAGAACAAGGGAGGCCTGTCGTGGCGTTGGTGGTTTGAAACCACCCCCTCTCCAAATGTAGACGTACTTCCCCTCAAAAAGAAGGAACTACGGGAAACAAATCCTTGTGTCTCTGCGTCCACCACTTTGGTTACTTCTATCCGTTACCGCACTTTACTTACTAGTTTTCACTTAGTATTGTGTTAGCTCGTGCATATTTGTCATATAGGTAAATTCACCTTAGTTGCATTATCTAGAGAATTTACCTTATTGTCAAATTTTAATTTGAAAAAGAAGAAAATTTGAAGTAGCACCTATTCACCCCCCCCCTCTAGGTGCCCATACGATCCTTTCAACGAGCTTCTTGATATTTATTATAATGGACTAACTGATGATTCTAGGACCTACCTAGATAGCTTTGCTGATTGTGTTTTCAGGAAAAGGACTCCTACAGATGCTGAAGAAGACCAAGATAAGCAAGAATTATGATGATTGGACTTCAACTGAGCTAAATACACCTGAGCCTATTACTCCTAAACCAGTTGTTCCTGAACCAATTCCAGCACCAACAATAAAGAAGAGAGGAGTTATTGCATTAAATGACGAATTGATGAAGGAAGCTAAGAAGTGTCTAAAAGAGAAAGGTATTAGAGCTGAAGATGTGAAGAATCTACCTCCTATAGAAGAATTATGTAAGCCAATTCCCCACTCATCTACTATTGAGGTACAGTCTCTCCAACACTTTGATGAAGGTGATATTCCTTATGGTAAGCCTCCTGATCAATGTTTAGAGGAACTTGACACATTTATTGTTAAACAAGGGTATTTTAATAAACAACTTTAGAATCATTTATTGGAAAACTATAGAGCTATCCATGAGTTGAAAGATAATGTGGAAAGAACTTCTAATGATATTAAAATTCTTTTTAAACACTTTCAAATGGTTCAAACTCAAATTGATCAACTTGCTAAGGTACAAAAGGATATGCTAGTTAATGCTTCAGGAAATAAACATGCTTATGGAATTAGAACTAGGAGTGGTGCAGCTACTCAAGATCCTTTATATCCTGAAGGACACCCTAAAAGAATAGAGCAGGATTCTCAACAAGGTGAAGATAGTGGTAGTCCTCGTAAGAGGAAGAAAAAGAAACATAAAATAGTCAAGGAACCACTTGAACCTGCTGTGGATCCTAATAGTATATCTGTCTCTGATGCTGAAACTGAGAGGGGTAATAATAATGAGTCTCCTGATAAGTAGGAAGGTGAGGAAGAACCTGAGAAGCACACTAAGAACACTAGGTACACAAAGGAAGATTTTATTGCTAAAAAACATGGTAAAGAGAGAGAACCTTGGGTGCAGAAACCTATGCCTTTTCTAGGTAAGAAACACAAGTCAAAGGAGGAAGAACACTACAACAAGTTTTGTGAGTGGATGAAACCTTTATTTTTGCAAATTCCTTTGACTAATGCTATTAAGTTGCCTCCTTATTCAAAGTATATGAAGGATATTGTCTCTAATAAAAGGAAGATTCCTAATGAGGAAATTTCTACTTTGCTTGCTAATTACTCCTTCAATGGTAAGGTTCCAAACAAACTTGGTTATACAGGTATACCAACTATTCCTTGCTCCATTAAGAATAATTATGTTAGAACTGCTTTATGTGATTTGGGAGCTGGAGTTAGTGTTATGCCTTTTTCTCTCTATAAGAGACTCCAGCTAGAAAATTTGATACCAACTGATATATCTTTGCAAATGGCTGATAAGTCAACTACTATTCCTGTTGGTATATGTGAGGATGTTCCTATTCAAGTTGCTCATAATTGCATGGTTTTAACTGATTTTGTTGTGCTTGAAATGCCTGAAGATGATAATATGTCTATTATTCTTGGGAGACCTTTTCTTAATACTGCAGGTGCTGTCATCAATTGCAATCAAGGGAAAGTAACATTTAATATTAATGACAAAGAGCACACTTTCTATTTCCACAAGAAGGTTGCTAAGAGCTATTGCCTGAATTCCATTGAAAATATTGAGAGCATCAAGGTTGGAGAAATATATTGTCCCATTCCACAAGAAAATTTTGAAACTATTATGATTGGGACCATTGCTATAAAGTATGAGGTAACATAATCACCTTGTAGAATGCAAAGTTTTGCTTAATAGAATATTGTTTTGGTAACAAGACTTGATCAACCTTGTTAACAAAAGGATTTTTATGAACACAATAATGTTTCCACTTTGGTTATACTTGCTTTCTTTTACTTTTCTCCTTCCTAGTCTTTGCTTTAGCTTTAGTTTTGTTAGTTATTTGCTTTTTTGAGTTTCCTAGAGCTCCTGTAGTTTGGATTTTGGTTTGCTTTTGCCTCTTCTAAAAAATTGTTTCTGCGAGAAAATCAATTTTCATACCCTGAAAATTGGCAAAAAATAAAGTTTCCCAAAAAATCCCAGAAAATTCAAAATAAATTTTTCCTCAAAAAAGGGGCAGAGAGGCACCAGAGGTGACCCAGGGGGCCACCCCAGGCCACCACACATGTGGTAGGTGCAGGCCCACCACTATTGGCGACTAGGGGGGTCTAGCCCACCTGGGCCCCTCCAGGCTGCCTCCTCAAAGCCACCTTCTTTCTCTCTCCAAAAAACACCGGAAACTTCCTCAAGCTCGAGTTCTTGCTGTTCTTGCTCGTGATTTTCGATCTCCTTGTTTAGCCCATCTCAAGTGCTGATTTTTGGAGGGTTTGCTCCTTCGTATGTGCCTCCTCCACTTGTCCAATTAGATTTTTGATTGGTAGATTGTATCTTGATTATTTTGTTGCTATAGGTGACAGGTTATTTGAGCTTGCATGCTTGTTCTATGCTTAGAAACTTTGTTTTTATGCATGTGTTGTCCTCTAGCAAGTTCCTATAGTAGTTTCTCATCATTTATCAACTTAGAAATCACTTGGTTTGATGGTTGTTTAAATTTTTTAGAATAGGGAAGCCATGGACCACCACACCTTTGGTGACATTTTTGAGAGTGATGCACCTAGAAGGGCAAGCCTTCCAAGGTCATCTACCAGTACTAGACCCTCATACAATGAGGATCTCATCACTCCGCGATTTGGTGACGAGGGAGATGAAGGGGATGCGCACCCCTCCACCTTTCCTTGCCAAGCTTTCTTGCGAGCTGCTGGGATTCTTAACGATTTCATGACTTTGATTGAGAGGGCTGGTCTAACAAGTTTCATGCAGGATGAGAGTGCACAATATGCTGTGCTTACTAAAACATTTGAGGAGAGTTTCTCCTTTACTAACAGCTTGTTTAAGCCCTCTGTGTCTTTCAAAATTTATGACATGGCTCATTCAATGTCTTTGAAGAAATTTTGCAAAGCCCTGGGACTTGGTACAGCTGGATCATCAAAGAAGATTCCAGCCCTTCCCGCTGATTTGTTGGAACTTTACCGAGGAATAACCAATGATGATGACCACAAAGCTCAATGAGGGAAGATAAAGAATATTCAACTTCTAGCCATCAGGTACTTTGCCTACTATCTTACCACTAGTGTTCTTGGTAGGGAGAACATGTAGGGTTTGCAGCATAGAAAACAAAAAATTTCCTACGATGTGAACTATATACCAAGATCTATCTACTAGATACAAACAACGGGCGGATGTATATCCGTAGAGAACATACCCTTGAAGACCGACAAAGCTTAACGAGTTCAACTCGTGGTTGATGTAGACGATCTCTTGCCGATCTCAAGATCGAGAGGAAGTCCTAGCGCCGCAAATCAGCAGCGCATCCGTGCTCGCACACACGTTCAAGGCACCGAGCAACCTCCGCCTCCTCGCTCCAGCGATGCAGCGGAAGCACAACTCTTTCTTGCCAAATAGCCACCGGGAACATGTATCTCGCTAGTCCGAGACCATGGGGGATAAATTCTAGAGGGGAGAGAGATCCTTCACGAGGAGGTGTGAGAGACAAGTGAGGAGGGGGGCTCCTTTTATAGGAGGAGGGGGGAACCCCAAGGGGGTGGCCGGCGCATGGGGGCTGCCCCCTTGCCCTCCCCTCTTCATGTGGGTGGACACTCCACTCACAAATCTCCTTTAAATTCCCTCCACTCAAAAGTCCACTCAAATTCCCATTAAATTTCCACCAAATTTAATGCAAACTCTCATTAAAAAAAACTCTTTTATTTTATTCAGAATTTTGTCAATTACTTTAATGACAAACATTCACAAATAACCCCTTGCTAGAATTCTATTTCACATGCATAACCACTTTATGCAATTTCACCCGAAAACCTGTTTCGATATCTAGTGAAATAAATTCCTGCGCTTGTTCATTCTTTCGGCATGAAACATTTGCTTCAATTGGATGTCGGTGTCTCTTAAGTGTGTCACCCTACGGTTCGTGAATAATGCGGACATGATCGAGACCCCTCTCGGATCAATAATCAGAAGCGGGATCTGGAGACCCATACTGACTCCCACACATTCAACGATGTCTTTCTTGTGATCGTCGGAACCTTTTACGCTAGTATCTTAATCCCTTTGTTTCACGATATGTTACATGTCCGAGATTCGATCATCGGTATCTCCATACCTAGTTTGATCTCGTTACCGACATGCACTCTTTTCTCGTTCCTGTGATATAACATTCTAGTGATCAAATCACTTGCTTGCAAGCTAATCAATGTGATATCACCGAGAGGGCCCAGAGTATATCTATCCGTCATCGGGATGAACAAATTCCACTCTCGATCCATGAGCCTCAACATAACACTTTATTAGTTCTGAATCCATCTTTATAATCACCCTGTTACGGTGTGACGTTTGATGTTATCAAGAAACTCGTCCGGTGTTAGTGATTGACATGATCTCATGGTCTAAGGATTAGGATCACTTCGTAAGTTGTTATAGCAATATAAACTCAATGACTTTGATCGTAATGCTATACTTCGGATGAATGTTCATCACACCATTACACTAATGTTGTGATCCTGTTATTAACAACATCCAATGTCCATGATCAGGAAACCTTGATCATCTTGTTAATCAACGAGCTAGTTTATGAGAGAGGCATAACTAGGAACTTTCTGTTTGTTTATTAAACACACATGTATTAACGTTTCCGTATTAATACAATTATAGCACGCAAAATAAACATCTATCATATACTTGGAATACACATAATAAACACTTTATTATTGCCTCTCAGGGCATATTCCCTTCAGTCTCCCACTTGCACTAGAGATAATAATCTAGTTACATAGTGATAAATCTAACACCCATTGAGTTCTGGTGTTGATCATGTTTTGCTCTAGGGAGAGTTTTAGTCAACGGATCTGCTACATTGAGATCCGTATGTACTTTACAAATCTTTATATCTGCATCCTTGACATGCTCGCGGATGGAGTGAAATCGGCGCTTAATATGCTTGGAATGCTTGTGAGACCTTGGCTCTTTGGCATTGGCAATGGCACCATTGTTGTCACAATAGATCACCATTGGGTCCAACGCGTTTGCCACCACTCCTAGTTCGGATATGAACTCCTTCATCCAAACTGCTTCCTGAGCCGCTTCTGAAGCAGCAACATATTCGGCCTCCGTTGTTGATCCCGCTACCACAGGTTGTTTGGAGCTCCTCCAACTAACCGCTCCGCCATTCATGAGAAATATGTATCCGGATTGAGACTTAGAGTCATCCGGATCGGTGTCAAAGCTAGCGTCGACATAACACTTAGCGACGAGCTCTTCTTCACCTCCGTATACAAGAAACATATCCTTAGTTCTTCGTAAGTACTTAAGGATATTCTTGACCGCTATCCAGTGTTCCGAACCTGGATCCGATTGGTACCTACTAGTCAAACTAATAGCATGTGCCACATCCGGTCTTGTACATAGCATGGCGTACATTATAGAGCCTATGGCTGAAGCATAGGGGACTTTGTCCATTATCTCTCTTTCTTCCGCCGAAGACGGACTTTGAGTCTTACTCAATGTCTTGCCTTGCAACATAGGTAAGAACCCCTTCTTACTTCCGTCCATTTTAAACTTCTTTAAAATCTTATCAAGGTATGTACTTTGTGATAGCCCTATTAGGCGCCTAGATCTATCTCTATAGATCTTTATGCCTAATATGTATGACGCTTCACCTAGGTCCTTCATTGAAAATTTGCTGTTTAGATAACTTTTAACACTGTTTAAAAGATCTATATCATTTCCGATCAATAATATGTCATCCACATATAATATCAGAAATGCCACATTGCTCCCACTCACTTTCTTGTAAATACAAGCCTCTCCATAAGTTTGGACAAATCCAAACTCTTTGATCACCTCATCAAAGCGGAGATTTCAACTTCGTGATGCTTGCTTCAATCCATAGATGGATCGCTGAAGCTTGCACACCTTGTTAGCATCCTTAGGATCGACAAAACCCTTTGGTTGTATCATATACAACTCTTCTTCAATATTACCATTGAGAAACGCGGTTTTGACATCCATCTGCCATATCTCATAATCGAAATATGCAGCAATTGCTAACATAATCCTAACTGACTTTAGCATCTCTACGGGAGAGAAAGTCTCATCGTAGTCAACTCCTTGAATTTGTCGAAACCCCTTTGCGACAAGTCGAGCTTTATAGACGGTCACATTACCATCATCATCAGTTTTCCTTTTGAAAATCCATTTGTTCTCCACGGCCTTTCGGTCGTGAGGTATTTCCACCAAGTTCCAAACTTGATTTTCATACATGGATTCCATCTCGGGTTTCATGGCTTCTAACCATTTGTTGGAATCCGGGCTCATCATCGCTTCTTCATACGTCGCAGGGTCATCATTTTCATCAACCATGAAATTCATGACAGGATTTCCGTACAGCTCGGGAGCTGCACGCATCCTGTTTGACCTGCGAGGTTCGGTAGTACTCTCTTTCGGAGTTTCATGATCATTATCATTAGTTCCCTCTTCAACAGGTGGAGCCAACTCCGGAACAACTTCCGGCGCTGCGCTACTCGCCATACTTTGAAGGGAAGGTTCCACAACCTCTTCGAGTTCTACCTTCCGACTACTCACACCTTTCGCGAGAAACTCTTTCTCTAGAAAGGATCCATTCTTGGCAACAAAAACCTTGCCCTCGGACCTGTGATAGAAGGAATACCCAATAGTTTCTTTAGGGTATCCTATGAAGACGCATTTTTCCGCTTTGGGTTCGAGTTTATCCGGTTGAAGTTTCTTCACATAAACATCGCATCCCCAAACTTTAAGAAATGACAGCTTAGGTTTGTTTCCAAACCACAATTCATACGGTGTCTTTTCAACGGATTTAGATGGTGCCCGATTTAAAGTGAATGCAGCAGTTTCTAGTGCATAACCCCAAAATGACAACGGCAAGTCCGTCAGAGACATCATAGATCGAACCATATCTAATAAAGTACGATTACGACGTTCCGACACACCATTTCGCTGTGGTGTTCCGGCAGGTGTGAGTTGTGAAACAATTCCACACTCTTTCATGTGAGTGCTAAACTCGTAACTTAGATACTCACCTCCACGGTCGGACCGTAGAAATTTGATCTTTCTATTACGATGATTTTCCACTTCATTCTGAAATTCCTTGAACTTTTCAAAGGTTTCAGACTTGTGTTTCATCAAGTAGATATAACCGTATCTACTCAAATCATCCGTGAAAGTAACAAAATAACGATATCCACCTCGCGCCGACACACTCATTGGACCACATACATCAGAATGTATGATTTCCAATAAATCTGTCGCCCGTTCCATTGAACCGGAAAACGACGTTCTAGTCATCTTGCCCATAAGGCATGGCTCACATGTATCAAATGATTCATAATCAAGTGATTCCAAAAGTCCATCCGAATGGAGCTTCTTCATGCATTTAACGCCAATATGACCTAGACGGCAGTGCCACATATATGCGGATATATCATCATTAAGTTTAATCCTTTTAGCATCAACATTATGAATATGTGTAACATTATCATCGAGATCTAATAGAAATAAACCATTCATCATCGGTGCATGACCATAAAAGATTTCATTCATATAAATGGAACAACCATTGTTCTCGGATTTAAATGAATAACCACTTCGCATCAAACACGATCCAGATACAATGTTCATGCTCAGTGCAGGCACCAGATAACATTTATTCAAGTTTATAACTAATCCCGATGGCAAGTGGAGAGGCAGTGTTCCGACGGCGATCACATCAACGCTTGATCCATTGCCGACACGCATCTTGACCTCACCCCTTGCTAGCGGTCGCTTGTTCCGCAGCCCCTGATTCGAGTTACAAATATTAGCAACTGAACCGGTATCAAATACCCAGGTGCTACTGCGAGCACTAGTCAAGTACACATCAATAACATGTATATCATATATACCTTTGTTTGCCTTCCCGGCCTTCTTGTCTGCCAGATACTTGGGGCAGTTGCGCTTCCAGTGGCCAGTCCCCTTACAATAGTAGCACTCGGAATCAGACTTAGGTCCAACTCGGGGTTTCTTTTCAGGCGCGGCAACAGGCTTGTCGCCCTTATTTCCCTTCCGTTTTCCCTTCTTGTCTTTCTTGAAACCAGTGTTCCTATTGATCATCAACACTTGATGTTACTTTTTGATCTCCACTTCTGCAGTTTTAAGCATTGACAGAAGCTCGGGGAGAGACTTCTTCATGCCTTGCATATTATAGTTCATCACGAAGCTCTTATAGCTAGGTGGTAGAGACTGCAGAACACGATGGATGCCTAAGTCAATGGGAATCGATATTCCCAAGGACACAAGCTTATCGGCGTAACCCGACATCTTGAGTACATGCTCACTAACGGAGCTGTGCTCTTCCATCATGCAGCTAAAGAACTTTTCTGAAGCGTTGTAGCTCTCTACAGCAGCATGTGTGTCGAAAATCATTTTCAACTCACCCATTGTATCAAATGCATTGCCGTTTTCGAAACTCTTTGAAGTTCCGGCTCTAGCCCATACAATATGCCGCAATGAACTAAGTTGTGGTCCTCCTGACGAGTCTGATAGACATTCTTCTCCTCGTCAGGGGCATCATCAAAAGGTGGGGGGCCTAACGGCGCTTCTAGCACATATTGCTTTTGTGCAGCAGAGAGGAGAATCCTCAAAGTCATGGCACATTCGGTAAAGTTGCTACCGTTCGTTGCTAGTTTCTCTTTCTCCATGAACACATTGAAATTAAAAGCAGGTGGTGCCATCTACAACAGAATTTATAAAGTTTAGACTAAGTGTATGATAGATTGAGTTCAACTAATCTATATTACGAATGAACTCCCACTCAAAAACGACATCCCTCGTGCCTTTTTGGTGATTACATGAACCAAATCCACTACACCAAGTCCGATCATCACGTGAGTTGGTATAGCTTCAAAGGCGAGCATCAAATGGGCATCATATCAACTATATGACTCATGCTTAACCTTTCGGTCCGTGTTCCGAGGCCATGTCTGTACATGCTAGGCTCGCCAAGTTAGAACCTTAGTATTCGCGTGTGTAACTGTTTTACACCCGAAATATGGTCGTGGATCCAAGAACACCCGATCATCACGTGATGTCTTGGAGCGACGAAAACATAATCGGTGCATACTAAAGGAAGAACACATTCTTATCTTGATATTTAAATGAGGGATCATCTTATTATGCTAACAAAGCACTAAACAAGCAATATAAGATGCTATCAAACATCATATGTTTATTAGTGAAATTATATGGTTCCCGCAGATGATCTCTATCATGTGCATCGTGGTATGATCACTATCATACCTATATGTGTAAATCCAAGGTCTATGGATTTTACACGCTATGTGTGTTGTAAGAGTATCATCTCATACTTCTACTTACAACACTACCATATCATAACACTAGCCCAGCAACAATCTAAACTAGACGCCTCTAATTTATCCATTGCAAGTTTTACGTGGCTTAGGGCTTTCGAGATAGAACCGTTCTTACCTACGAACATGAACCACAACGAGGATAATCAAATTGTTGACAACTCGCTTGCAAAATAGATATTGACTATAGTAGGAGAGACAGACACCCGCTAGCCACTTATGCAAACTAGTTGCATGTCAAGCGTGGAACAGGTCTCATGTGCGAGGACATGTAAAGTTTGTCCGGGCCGCTTCATCCCACTATGCCACCAATATCCAAAATTACAACAAAGGAGCAACAATATGATCATCATCGCCCACATACTCATATGTGTACTACCCGTGTAAAGTATCTACGCATAGATCCGGCTCTGATACCATTGTAGGGTTCGCAGCATAGAAAACAAAAATTTTCCTACGATGTGAACTATATACCAAGATCTATCTACTAGATACAAACAACGGGCGGATGTATATCCGTAGAGAACATACCCTTGAAGACCGACAAAGCTTAACGAGTTCAACTCGTGGTTGATGTAGACGATATCTTGCCGATCTCAAGATCGAGAGGAAGTCCTAGCGCCGCAAATCAGCAGCGCATCCGTGCTCGCACACACGTTCGAGGCACCGAGCAACCTCCGCCTCCTCGCTCCAGCGATGCAGCGGAAGCACAACTCTTTCTTGCCGAATAGCCACCGGTAACATGTATCTCGCTAGTCCGAGACCATGGGGGATAAATTCTAGAGGGGGAGAGAGATCCTTCACGAGGAGGTGTGAGAGACAAGTGAGGAGGGGGGCTCCTTTTATAGGAGGAGGGGGGGAACCCCAAGGGGGTGGCCGGCGCATGGGGGCTGCCCCCTTGCCCTCCCCTCTTCATGTGGGTGGACACTCCACTCACAAATCTCCTTTAAATTCCCTCCACTCAAAAGTCCACTCAAATTCCCATTAAATTTCCACCAAATTTAATGCAAACTCTCATTAAAAAAACTCTTTTATTTTATTCAGAATTTTGTCAATTACTTTAATGACAAACATTCACAAATAACCCCTTGCTAGAATTCTATTTCACATGCATAACCACTTTATGCAATTTCACCCGAAAACCTGTTTCGGTATCTAGTGAAATAAATTCCTGCGCTTGTTCATTCTTTCGGCATGAAACATTTGCTCCAATTGGATGTCGGTGTATCTTAAGTGTGTCACCCTACGGTTCGTGAATAATGCGGACATGATCGAGACCCCTCTCGGATCAATAATCAGAAGCGGGATCTGGAGACCCATACTGACTCCCACACATTCAACGATGACTTTCTTGTGATCGTCGGAACCTTTTACGCTAGTATCTTAATCCCTTTGTTTCACGATATATTACATGTCCGAGATTCGATCATCGGTATCTCCATACCTAGTTTGATCTCGTTACCTACATGCACTATTTTCTCGTTCCTGTGATATAACATTCTAGTGATCAAATCACTTGCTTGCAAGCTAATCAATGTGATATCACCGAGAGGGCCCAGAGTATATCTATCCGTCATCGGGATGAACAAATTCCACTCTCGATCCATGAGCCTCAACATAACACTTTATTAGTTCTGAATCCATCTTTATAATCACCCTGTTACGGTGTGACGTTTGATGTTATCAAGAAACTCTTCCGGTGTTAGTGATTGACATGATCTCATGGTCTAAGGATTAGGATCACTTCGTAAGTTGTTATAGCAATATAAACTCAATGACTTTGATCGTAATGCTATACTTCGGATGAATGTTCATCACACCATTACACTAATGTTCGGATCCCATTATTAACAACATCCAATGTCCATGATCAGGAAACCTTGATCATCTTGTTAATCAACGAGCTAGTTTATGAGAGAGGCATAACTAGGAACTTTCTGTTTGTTTATTAAACACACATGTATTAACGTTTCCGTATTAATATAATTATAGCATGCAAAATAAACATCTATCATATACTTGGAATACACATAATAAACACTTTATTATTGCCTCTCAGGGCATATTCCCTTCAGAACACTAGTAATATCTCTAACTATCAATTGGCCTTCTTAGATGTTGTGCTCTATGGTGAGGATAAGTATAATCTTGGTTCCCTCATTGCTCGTCGTTTAGCTGCTAAGAGACCCATTTATGGGGGAATTATTGCTACTCGTATTGTTGCTACCTTGGACATTGCCGTTGATCCACATGATACAGTTTTGGCTCCTCTGAGGCTTGATCTTGCTGCCATGAAGGCGCACCACTTTGTCACCTCTAGCTCTACTCTTTATAACTTGGTTTATAGAATGTTGTTTACTGACAGGGAAGAGAGAGAGAGAGAGATCCCTCTACCCCAAACCATTTTGTTCAGTATTTCTCAGGGACCTTGTTCATGCACGAAGGTGGAGATGGATGACAAGTTGCGCTCTCTCAACTTCCACAGGCACTATCAGGAGGAAGCGCCCTCATATGACCCCGCAATACACTATACACGGGAGGCCTCGAGCTCGTACCAGGACGAGGGAGCTTACTCGACATACTACGGAGGTGCATCTACTTGGGAACCATGGGATTGAGCCCCACTTAGGCTAAAATCCTAAGCTTGGGGAGAGGTATACCGACATCACACTCATATATATATATATATATCATGTTCGATCGGTTCTTTGTATATCCATTGTTTCGCTTTCTTTTTGGTTCTTGTTGCTTCTTTCTCAAAAACCGAAAAATACCAAAAATATTTTCGTTGTTTCTCTTTGTTTGCTTCTTTGTTTCTTTGCTTTGTTTTTCCTTAAAAGAAAAAATCCAAAAAGATTTTGCTTTGTTTGGTTTGCTTTGTTTTTGTTTGGTTCTTCTTTGTTTGCTTGTTTCTAAAAAAAATCGAAAACACCAAAAATATTTGTTCTTCTTCTTTGGTTTTGTGAGTTATTTGCAGGGTTCAGCCGTCCTCAGTGGATTTTGGTTTCTTGCTAATATTCAAGTCACACAAGTGAAGGGGAATAATGAAGATTAAGACAACTCGAGGTGTGGTAAGAGGCTGGTAACGAACTCTAGTTTTTTTCATTTTTGTACATATACTCATCATTGTGAGAATGCTTAGCCTGTTTGTGTAAGGTGTATGTCATTATGGATGCTTAGTAGTTCTTGCTTGTCTATGATTAGCTCCAGCTTGCTAATAGTTTCTAGCATGTCATATGAATGTTTGCTTGCATTGTTTTATTCATATTTTGGTATGATATTGTGGTATCCTCCTCCGACTGTTCATGTGAATCAACTTGGCACATGCTCACGCATGCATATTACTAATCAATAGTCAGTAAGCCTCGATGATTTATTTTGCCTGAGAGTTCTTGTATCACTTTCATGCCATAATTAGTCTTGTTTTGTGCAAGCATGATTACGAAGGTTATTGCTCTCTCGTTTGTCGCTCCCTCTCTATTGCTAGCCTTCACTTGCACTGAGTATGTGCTCTACCTGTGCTTCCAACTACCCAAAACCAATATTGCTAGCTATGTCCACCATACCTACCTATTAACATCATTTGCTACTTCAGTGCATATTTTATATATGTCGTGTTTTCTTCTAAAATAAAATGTTTGTCTGTTTTGAGAAAGTTAGTTAGTAAAGCTCTCATGAACTTGATGGCACACTTTATTCCTTGCTCTTAATAAACTTGAACCATTGTGACTAGTCCATGAAAATTATATGCTTGCTTATTATATGCTGGGAGTCAGCAGAACCATGCTGTCACAGGGAACGCTGTCAACACCTGTTGGATATCTCATCCAGTTGATACTTTGCTCTTTTGTTTACGGATGTCGACAATGTGAAATAAAAGGGGAGGTTGTGAGTTCATGGAGTTTATACATTGTGTTAGAGAAACGTCTGGGCCGCTAGCCTAAGCCATGCCTAATCATGGTGGAAACTTGCAGCATCACTGTAATGAGAATCTAGGAAGCATCCTCAATAAAAAAGCTATGCATATGGTAAGTAAAACGATTGCTGAGATGCTCATTGTCTGCTTGCCTTGTCATTTTGGTTATGGGAAAGATCCTGTACCATATGCAAGGGGTACCTCATTGGCGGTTCTCGATGATATGCATGTATTTACAATGACAGGAACTTTCAGGTGACCAAAGTTGAGTAGCATGCGGAGCGACCCTCGCACTCAAGGGACTTGGGATTTTCTTGGTCTGTCAAGCATATGATTCAGAGTGGACCTCACTTTCACCTTAACCACATGAAGATGCCTATGATAGGGGCAATGAGAGCTGAAAACTAATGAGTACCTTCCTTTTAGCATTAGGAAGCCTTTCAAACTTCCCAAAAACCGTTTTCACAATTTTGTTGAGTCACCACTTATTCTATGAGCACCTTCTTGAGAGCGTAGTTGTCATTCTTGTGTTTGTTCCAAAACTTGGTTAATTATGTCATGACTTTGATGCTTGTATATTTGATATCTTTATCTCTAGTCTTCATGTGAGCTTTAGAGGTGCCTCAGCATTCTTATTGTGCTCTTCAAACAAAGGCAAGTGAGATACCACTCTATCATACCTTATTATGAGCATTGCAATGTTGCTTATGTTTATATTCCATGCTACTTATTATTATTGATTTGGTTTCTCTTCATAGCTTGCAATGACTATTGAGTAGACTTAGTTGCATACTTCTTATTATGAATTGTCTAAGCATCTACTCCCGTGCTGAGAACATATACATCATATGAAGCAAAGTGTTCATGAATTTTTTTTATCGCACTCAATTTTCAACTGAATTGCTTGAGGACAAGCAATAAGCTAAGCTTGGGGGGAGTTGATACGTCCAAAACGTATCTACTTTCTCGAACACTTTGCTATTGTTTCTTCTCTAAACTTGTGTGATTTGGATACAACTAACACGGACTGACGCTATTTTCAGCAGAATTACCTTGGTCTCTTTTTTGTGCAGAAAATCAACTATCAGGAAAACCCCCGGAAAATATGCCAAAAACTATTTTCACCAGAAGATCCAGGGAGCCAGAAGGGGAGACAGAGGGGAGGTCTGGGGGGCCAGACCCACCCCAGGCGCGGGCCCACCTGACCCCGCGCCTGGAGGGGGTGTGGCCACCCCAGGCAGCTCCTCGGCCTCCCTCCGCGCCTATAAGTTGCCTTCTGACATAAAAACTCAGGGGGGGGGGGTCGATAGTTTTCCAGAAAGAGTTCCGCTCCGCCGCCGCCACCAGAAACCAAGATTCGGATCCAGAAACTCTGTTCTGGCACCCTGCCGGGACAGGGAATTTGGAGAGGATCATCGCCATCGTCATCACCAATGCATCTCCATCAACCACCGATATCAAATTGAAGCTACTATAATGTAGATTAATAATGTCTGGTTAGATCCAGCTTTTGCGGACTATTTACCCTGTAGGAATTTAATTAGTATCAATGTCTTTAGAAATCATTAAATTTATAGTAAATTATTTGCATATCACAAAAATATAAATAATATATCGATGGAAACCTGGTTCCATGTAGATCATCAATATGCAAATGGTTCAGGCAAATAATGTAAGGTTTTGCAGCAATTAAATAAATAGATTAATGGATTATTTAGAGTATTAAAATCATAGTAATTCGAGTACTGCTCAGAAAATTACAAATAATATGTCCCTGGAATCACAATTCCGTGGAGATTACAGATATAATTTTAGTTTGATTTTTAGGCAACAGAAACTATATAAATGATTTAAAACCCATTAAATACTATTTAAATCACCGACAATTTACCAGAACTCCAAAATTAGTGAAACCAATAGGTATTGTTTTGTACTGATAATATATATCCAGAGAAATTACGTGCCAAATTATTTGGTACTATTAAAATAGAAATACATGCAGAAATCTATAAACCTATTGCAATAGTATTTTAATCATAATAAAAGATCTATAACTCCTTTTTACGTGATTCAAATTGCTACTAGTTATAAATTGCATTACCTATCTAGTAGCATTTAGTTCATAATTTAATATGACAGAAACATCAGTAGTTCAATTAAAGTGAGATAAACCATATTAAATCGATATAACTTTAATAATAAATGCTTTAGTGCATTAAATGACTTTCCACATACATCATGTGATCTAATAATATTCAGAACACTAAATACAACAAGAATGACCCATTAAATCATCATGATGCATTTGTTCATCATTGTTTTATTGTATTGTTGCATTGTTGCATGATTGCAATGTTTTGAATGGTGTGCTTGTTGTGCTTTGTTTCAAACGTTAGATTGCAAGGAGTGAAACTACTATGATTGCAACTACTATAATTGCAAGTATGGTGGTTACGATGAGTGCAACCATTATATCTATGAGGATTGTGAGGATTATCTAATCGTCTACATCTAAAACAAAGGCAAGTGGTGCTATCTTGGTCATAAATGTTCTACTGTTTTCCTATGCATTGTAGATGTTTTTGTAGAATTGCATATGTAGGAATTGATGTGTATATGCTATGCTATGTCCCATATTATTATTCCCTAGTATTCCTTGTTTATGAGCCATCGTATTGGTAGATTGCTTAGCTATGCTATTTAGACGTGGAAGGGAATCACACCATGAAAATTTATATGTTTTGAAAGGATTATATTTTGCTAAATGACAAACCAACAAGATTTTAATGAACCACCTGGGCGGAATAGCATTGATTGGGTCATCGAGTGTGGATTTATGGTGGGGAATGCCGCCTAGGGTACTGAGAAAGGATAGGTTTCTTTGTTTGGTAGCTTTCGTGTGAAACTATGTGCCAATAATGAAATGGGCGGTTGGCTGAACTTAGTAGGTTGTGGTGACCCGAACCCTACGTAGCCAGAGATGTAGAATAGTGTAGGTTGGTACGGTGCGTGGATGGGTTTGGGAAGCTCTTCCTGAATTGTCTCGTCTTGGACTTCTCCCTATCATCACACAATGTGAGTGTGGTGGTACGAGCTGGGCTATCCAAGTCACATGGGTAAAGTGTACAAACCCCTGCAGGGTGTAAAACTAAGTACATAGCCGTGTCCCCGGTTATGGACAATTTGAGCGACCTGATACAGATGCTATGACATATTCTCGCTCATCCTTATTTCTTAATTACTTACAACTTGTTGGGTGAACCTAATTGGGTAGGAGCACCTGGGAGTGAACCAGAGTGTCCTATTTATCGTATTGGAAAACTACTTTGTTACAAATGTTAGGATAAAACTATTGTTTTATGCAAATGAGCCTGAACTCCACTCAGCCAAATAAGCATGTAGTTGATAGATCTGTTGTTAACCACTTTAGCCTACGGGGCTGCTACGTTTTATGTTGACCCTTCGGGGCTGCTACGTTTTATGTTGCAGGTTATATCGTATATGAGTGATCGTTCATAGGTCGTGAGACTCCACTCAACAATTGTTCTCTTGTGGCACATTTGAAGAATGGAGATCTACCTTGTTATTGTTTCTGCTATGTACTTGTGTAATATAAAGTAAATTCTGGATCATATTCGTTGTATTTATGATGCACAGTTATATTTGGTATCATTTTGAACTGTGTGTGCCAGTGAACTGATCCAGGAATTGGCACTATACACATGAACTCAGCCTTATCAGGCGAGGGTGTTACATCCATCCCCAAAATAATAATTATCCATAACACGATCAGCAATACTTGTAGGTATCTTAAAAAGATCTATCTCAATAGGCGGTGGTTCATCTACTACCCTAACAGTGGTAGTAGTTTTTCCAAACAGAAAACCAAGTGGGTTATCCATATTGGAAACAAAGTAACAAACATAAACAAAAAGAAATACTCAGAGTAGAAGTTTCCTTTACCAGTTCCACTCTTCAATAGCGCTTCACTCCTTGGAAACGGTGCCAGAAAATAGTCTTGATGACCCACACGTATAGGGGGTGTATCGCAGTACTTTCGATAAATAGGAGTGTCGATCCCAACGAGGAGCAGAAGGTGTTGACTAGTGGTATGGAGTAGGAAATCTCTGTAAATACTTAGCAAACGAATTTTTAGGGGTTTCTGATAAAGCAACAAAACACAGTGAAAGTAATAAAGACAACGAACACCTGCAACAAGTGGCCCAATCCTTTCTTAGCAAAGGATAAGCCGATAGAAATACTTATAAGGATCAAACGTTCTAGAGGACACATGGTAATTCTGTCAAGTGCTTTCGCTTTAAATAGCTAAGTACTCTTCTTTGGTGTTGTAAGTGTTGTGTGTATGAACCTGTGCTAATGTACCGACCTTACTTGTACTAATACATACTTATGATTAAACCCCCTACAAGCATCCACAACTACAGGAAAGTAATTAAGATATAAACCTAACCACATCCTTAAACTCTGAGATCCTACGCTCCCTTATGCAATGGTGTCCTAACGGGGGTTCAGGTTTCTGTCACTCCGGCAACCCTGCAATTAGTAACCAAATACTCCCCTAGGCCCATAAATAGTGAAGTATCATGCAATCGACGTTCACATGACACCACTAGAAGAATAGCACCACAACTTAAATACTAAACCATTGAATAATAACTCAACACAAATCCACTAATAACAAGATGACTTCTCCCATGTCCTCAAGAACTAGACGAACTACTCACAAGACATCATATGGATCAAGATAAAAGATGATATGGTGATGGATAACAATCTGAACATAAACAATAATCCAATGGTTCCACTCACAAGCATAAACTACAATAATAATTAACACCGGGAAAGTTTCTCCTAAGAACTAATGCAAGATCCAACACGATTGTTACAGCGGGACGGAGTGGTGATGATAGTGCTGGTGGAGATGATGGTGTGGATGATGATGATGATCCCGATGAAGCCTAGCTTGATGACGGTGTCGATGGCGACGGTCTCCCCTCTCCGAGAAGGGATTTCCCTGGCAGAAATCTGTCTGTCGGAGAGCTTTTTCTCTCTCGATGTTTTCCGCCATGCAGAGGCGGAGCAAATCTTTCCGTGGTCCCCTCCTTGGTGTTAGGGTTCCATGAGAAAGATATATGCGAGAGGACGGAGTCGGGAGCCGGCCACGTGGCCCACACCTGGGTGTGGGACCCCTGTGGCCCGGCTACACCTCCCCTTCTGGCTTCCTTCGTCTTCTGGGAAAATATAATTTTCTGGTATTTTTCTGATCTTTGCGAAATTGCATCAAAACACTTATTTTTCCATCAGAAACCTGACTCAGGCAGTTCATCCTCCAAGAATAATCCAACATGCAAAAACAGAGAAAAATACATAAGTAATACCTCATAATAAGACATATTTCAATGAATAGAGGCAAATTATGATATAGAATGGTGATACAAATTGGACGTATCAGACGTCAAAAAATGGATTCCTTGAATTTTTTAATGAATTTATACATATTTTTATATTATTCAGAGTTATATAATTAAAGTTATAAATTTCCAAAGTTTGCATTAATAATAATAGAAGCAATTTCAATTATTTGCATATTTTAGTTATCTAAAATAGTGAATCAATTTTATATTTAAAATATTCAGACATTTCTAAGCAGTTTTCATATTAATTTTTTTTTCATTTGAGTTTATATTAAAGGGTTATGATGGTTTGAAAAATAAATAGGAGGTTTTTCTGAAAAATACAAGGCGATGGGGATCCTTGCGTGATTTGCTTTCAAAACGGTAGGCAGCGCACAGTCCCGCGCCGCCACGCAACCTCGAGAGTAGGTCCCAGTGTTATTTTAGTGCCAATCTGTTTTAATATCTGGTTTAGTGTACATTGTAAAAAAGTCTGCAATAGAGTGATGATTTTTTGCGATTTGAACAGAAGATGTTGGCTTTTCGAAATTTAAGCAGAAAAGTGGTGGTTTGTCAGTGGCTCATTCGGTAGCATCAATATAACCACCTCAGTTTATCATGTGCACGTGAATGCTCCACGTGTGTCGCAGCTGCGATAGCGAAATATTGCTGACAGAGGGGTGGACTGTGCATGCGGTGGATATATATATAATATAACTACATATATGAAAGTGATGCACTTGAGCAACAAATCTGTATATCCACGTCATCCTTGCACTGTAGAAACACTACAGTTACTGCACATCTACAGTACTTTTCCTTTTTTTTTCTCGGTCAGTTCCTACCGCTCAATAACCCAATGCCTTTGTCTCTCCCTCATCCATGTCGTCTCTGATTGAGAGCTCTACCAGCGTCGTCCTCATCCAAAGCCGCCGGCTACCTCGACCGCTTCCCCGCCCAAGTTCTCCCTCTCTCCATCTCCCCCTAGAAAAGCTCAATACGAGCACAGTCTCCTGAGATCGCCGGCGACAGTCTCCCAGGCGCTCCCGCCCATGTCCCTGTCGGCTGCCCTCCCTGCGCCCCAAACCCCGCTGCCTACTCTGCTCCTGGCATGCCGCCATCTTCCTCCCTAGGCTCCGTCGCCGCAGCGCCATGGGTCCGCACCACCACTCAGCGCCGCCACAAGCCGCCCAATCCCCAAGTCAGCAGCGCCCCTCCACTGCTTCTGGCGACTTGTACCGGTGGACTCCAAGGAGGAGGAACTCCAGCCGGAGATGAAGATGGATGGGAAGGAATTGGGGATGAGAGAAGAGGTGGATACAGAGGAGGTCAGGAGGACGGCAGTGCCGAGTGGGGCGGGCAACATGACCACGAGGTGTACGACGGCAACGGTAGGGCCGTCTCGATGGAGTTTGTGTTTCTGGTTGTAGGGTAAGGACCGGATCCATGCCAGATCCATATCCCTAATTTTGATGCGCCTCTTTTACAAATTTTATTTGTTTCTTCTCAAACTGTAGGGCAATAAGGCAGGGGAGGAAGAAACGCCTCCTCTTGCTCCGCGACGGCGTCGTCGCCTTACTGTGTGTTGTTACTGTTGTTCCGCCTGTTGGCAGCAGGCCTATTGGTCCTATTTGCTCTTCTGCACTGTGCGTGTAAGGCAGGGTACGTCTCCATCCAGTGGTCGGTCCGGCTTCTAATCTTTCATCTCTGCCTGTTTTTTCTTCTGTGATGCTTGATTCTTTGGATCGGCCTAGGGTTTCTGTTGTTGTATGTGCATCTGCTGTGGCTTCGTCGGACAATACTCTGGACGCTGCCTTGCCTTTCTCGGATGTTGTTTCCTGTTGTTCTGCTCCCTAACAGATGAGATACAGATGATTTTCTTTGTTTGGTGTTTGGTTAATTACTAGCCTGCTGTCGTATCTGGATTCTTAACATGCCTGAATAGGCTGTCATATTTGAACTCTGAATTAGCATCCAATTTTATAAACTGAAGTATTGTTTCATTTTTCTCTCTCGCTGCAGATTCCTACTCTCCTGAAGCTGGTTCGCTTCATGCTAGCTATGCTAATATTGTGCTATCGTATTAATTCTATTGATCCACTTTTAAAAAAAATATTGCTTGCTTTCTTTGTTCTGTAGAGTATCAACATCCAAGTAGTATCATTTTAATATTTCTTGCATTTTTGTTCTGCATAGTATCAACGTAATTAGCCAAGTAGTATCAAATAAACAACTTCTTTTGTTCTTGGATAGTCATGTATAAAAGGTCTCGGTCAACTTTGTTTGTCCGAAAAGTGTACAAGAGTACATCATTTGTTTATTATGGTTCAGTTCCTTAGTGTAATTTTTGTACGAGTATGTTGTGGATTTCTTAGGGCCGTATTCACAAAGAGTATTGTGACACCTGTGCTTGGCATATCTGGAATTGGTGGCACCATGGAAATTTATGGTGCATCTGATGTAGTTGTATAAAAGTGAGCTTTGCATTGTTTTTTTCATCCGATACACACTTGCTGTTGCTATTGCTTTAGGCTAGATTCTACAGCAGCTGAAGTGTGTATCATTTAGATCTACTTAAAATACCACGCCATATGTTCAGTTGAGTTTTATAGCTTTCTTGATGGTGTAGTGTTCATTGGTTGCTGGATGTTTTATCTCTGGTCTTTATTCAGCTATATTTATGGTCTCAATTGGAGCTATTTTTCAGGTTGCGATCCTGTTCTGGTTACTTCTTCTATACAGGTTTGGTTTCATGGTTCCTTATTTAAGGTGCTATTTTACTACCTATTATCATTACTATATTGTCTGACTGCTTTCTTGCATGCTTGCTTTAGATTTGTACACTGGGGAAAAATGTTTATTTCTTTAGCCTATACATTTACTCTAGGAGACTAAGTTTGATTCCGGGCGTCCGCAGGCTATGGTTACTTCTTGCTGTCTAAGATACAATATACTATTGGTGCCGAGCTAAGCTTAAATTTCATTTTATGTATAGTACGTATATACTTAAATCAGCTTTTCTGTACATTTTTGTGCATAGATCTGCTAGCGCTCCAAGTTAGGTTGGTGAATGAGATTAGAAATTTATCTAGCCTAGCTAAGAATCCATAGACAAGGTTTCAAGCACTGCAGTGTTAGGCGATTGTGTGTTTAGTTGGATGTCGGGCTTCATGTCACAAGCTTCACGATACAAAAGCACCACTATGGCTCCACCCATTTATATGCTCTAAAAGAAATGCTAAACGTAAAATATGCTTGGTACAAATGGTTTTGGGGTACAGTAAGTAGATGATATGTTTAGTGTCTGCTGTTCAGAATTGTACTCTCAGCTCACTGCGTTAGACTAATTCAATAAGCTGAATAATGTACTATTTTAACATTTTGAAAAAAAAATTAGGAGGATTTGTTTTAACCGTTATCCACTTTGGTGTATCTACTTTGGTGTATCTGCAAATTACAAGTGAGTTGACAACGAAAATGCTAAGTTTGCTTCCAAGCTGAGGAGCTTGCAGATTTGTCCTCGCAGGTTCAACGTATATCCTTTCCCTTCTTATCTCTCAGTTGTACCTTTTTTAACCATCTATTGACAAATGAATTGAATTATTCACACCCATTCTGGTTACGGTAAATTTATCGTGGAGATTCATACATAGTGTGCAGCTGATCACGCCACCCTGTGTTTTTTCGGATGCATGGTTGATCCTTCTATTTTCCTATACACATAGGTTACTAGCTTATTTTATTATATTCGTAGACACATGTGGTAAGGACGGTACGGATTTGTACGACATCCATCCATGTAGAAAAGATTTAGGTAAAGTCACTTCACTGCCTTAATTTCTAGATGACTCGACATACTATTTCCATCGTTATGTATTTATGGATTTGTCATTGTGGTACCATAGTAATCAGGATAGTTAAGTCCATCCATTTTTTTGAAGGTGAGAGGTTCATTGTGACTTCCAGAGTTATCAGTATGAAAACTCCCCGTCATAGTTTTGAGCCGTGGAGGCCTGCATATACCTTTGGAGAGTGGTTTTGCTGCTGAGTTAAAGAAAAGTGTGAAGAGGAAACAGTCAAACACTACTTACTAATAAATATACATGTGTTCTCAACCGCGAGTCAGCATGGTGTTTGGAAAGTTCTACTTTAAAGCACCTACAAAATCATGACCATTTTGTTATGGTTTCTTGCAATATTTATACTGAAGTCATTTTCTGCAGGTCAACATTAAGGAATTGTTGTGGCTTAGAAGATTGAGTTAAGTATTGGGAATTCTATAAAATTGAAATGATTACAGATAGCATGATGTTGGCTCCACCGCATTCCATTGGCTCCACCGCATTCCAAGCATATGGGCACACATATAGGCCTCCTTTGATTCTCGGGATTTCTAAAGAATTGGTATCATACGAAGTGTATTTTCACAGAACAATTTGCATGAGGTCTGACCTCATGGTTAGAATCCTTTACTATAATCAAACATATGTGAGATTTCCTGTGTTCGTAGAAATCAGTTGGGCAGAACATTCAAATCATTTGCCTTTCCTATTCCTTTGGATTTCCTATCTTATGAATCAAACCGGGCCATATACTTCATTGGCTGCGTTTTCTGAGCCATCATATTTTTCACTTTTCTAAGGCCCCGTTTACTTCTCAGGGATTTGCAGGGTTTGGAGGGGATTTTCCCGGCCCATCCCATGATCCCAAAATATCCCGGACAACCCGTTTACTTCTCTTGTAATTTCGAGTATTATCCCGGCCTATCCCTGAAATTCCACCCCGAATCGCTTCCAACTCGTGTATTCTAGCACGCGAGCCCACCCTCGTGCATCGTCGAGGAAAGAAGCCACAGCTCGTTCGCGTCGAGGACGGAGGCGGCGGCACGGACCAGAGGCGACGACGCAAAGGGCTACAGGGGGACGCCGCCGACGGACACCTCCTGCGGCTACGGCTACGGCAATCCCTTCTCACCGGTGAGTCGCTCCCCCGCCTCTTCCCCTCTCTGCACTCCCTAGGGTTTCTCGGTCGCCGCCGCCGTCCACCTCCCGCCGGACGCGAGAGAGATGGCTTCCATGGCACTTCATTGTTCTTTGGTTTGCTTCCTCTTGCTCCCCTATTTGTCGTTGGGGGCAGAAAATGGGCCTCCAGATCTAAATTGCCATGGCACGCAGGTCCTATCCATGTTAGCACGCAGATCCTATCCATGTTAGCACGCAGGTCCGATCAGATTGACTATACACGAGGATTACTTCGTTCATAAATTCCTTTGTTCCTTGGTGAGAATCACTACTTAGCCTCTTGATGGCTACTTCATGGCTACCTAACACTCCCTAGGAAATTATAAGAGAAAACACAAATTCAGTTTTTTCATAAGAACATATTAATTCTACTAATTTTGGAAGGAAAAAATAGGAGTTGGATGAATGGTCGAGCTACCTTGTAAACTTTACCAAAATCTCCCTGTCCAATCATACATTCTTCAGAGAAATTATGTGTTGCCAGCGCAATTTCCTCAAAACTTACAAATGGAAATTCATTGGGGAGAGTTTCCTCCCCAAGTTCGTGAGTGGTACTCATACCAATCTTCTTGTGTCTTCTCAAATTTCTGTTCTTAACTGCTGCCAAAGTGTTGTAATGATTTATTCTCTAATGACTATATCATAAACATAAAACAAATGAGTCTGTTTGACCGCTAGAACTATTGGTGTCCATTTACTATGTTCTCTATGAACTGAGAAAACCAGAGCAAATATCGAAGAATATAGCACTATGTCACCACTGAAAAGGACATGCTTGATAAGAACCCCACATATAAAATGGGATACCCTCCCTTTTCCTCCATGTTTATATAGCATGATAACCATTGCAATGGTCAAAACTCTGCACCAACGTGGTAACATCGACTGCAGTGCGGTTATAAGAAGTCCACGTGCTAGCTAAACAGTTGTTAAACTCATCTAAGGGTATATTTACACCAGTTTTGCTTGTTCAGAGGGTTTTTAGGATTTGTTAGCCCAAAGGAACATTACACAATAGTAGAGGAAATGCAAGCGCAGGGGATAAAACGTACCTTTGATTATGAACCTGCATCTATTTCGGTCCATGGCTGCATCTATTCTTAGCATATATATATGGCCGTAGTGTGCAATATGTACTCAGTTGTTAGTCACATAATAAATTGCTGTAGGTTTTGCTTGTGCTGAATTTGGTAGTAGTGATCTGTTGCTTGTGCGCTTGTGGTGGTAAATAGATGCAGATGTGTGATCTGTTACTTGTACACACGTTCAAAGATTATTCGACAACACTCAACATGCTCATATGACTAAGAAGGATGGAACTTAAAAGTAGCTCTATCGTTACATTGGGCAGAGAAATAAAGTTGCCATGAGTAAGGCATTGGGCAACACCATTAGTACATTACACATGGTTGCCGTGGTAAATGAACTTTTCTTTTTTAAGGTAACTGAACAATTGCAAGTATCTCTGAAACTGAGAGTACATCTACCTACCTACTTGTCTAATTTGATTAATACTCACTGTACCAATATTATCCAATATAGAATTACAAATTGACTGCTGCTGAACGTAAATTATATATTTGACAAATGCTTGTATGGCTCCAATTGATGTGTGTTCACTGTATCAAGATGTTGTTGTATATTAGTATGCTTGTTAATGCCACATACTCAGTGTACCAAGATGGTGTTGTGTCTAATCTGTTCAATATTGTATATTACCAAGAAATCATTGCATTGGATTATATTAAGCTGATTTCTTGATACAAGAGAGCTAGCTAGAGTCGGCCTGGTGTTCTCTACGTGTTCTGGCAGCAAATAAAATTTAATTTACATTACTTTACTTTTTGTGATGTTGACTACTCAGCACATGAAGTTCTATATCTCTGCCTTTTCATGTGAACCTCCTATTTCGACACTTGAGAACTCTCTATATTAATCATTCATGAATAAAGCCAGTGATCCATACTTGTAGTTTGGGTGTTCTTTTCAGCTAGGGACTTGTGGAAGTTTATACTACATCACTTATGTTTGTTTCTGTCACTGTTGTGTAATAATTTGCTAATGCTGGCAAAGATAGCTAGCTCCAGATTTTTCTCTTCATTTTGTAGTCTGTAGTATGTCTCTGATCTAGCTGGGCAAACTTTGTTGTGTGCTAGCTGGGCAAACTTCTTGAGACAAGAGAGCTAGCTAGAGTCTGGTCTGGTGTTCTCTATGTGTAGATTGTGCTTAATGTCTACTTGATAACTTGCTAGCACTTTAGTTTGTGTATTTCGGTTTCCCTAGTTGGTGTGAGAAAAGAAAGATCTAATGCATGAGTTATTAGTTAGTAGTCTATTCCGGAAACAGACCATGATGTCAAGTGAGTTGATTAGTAGATCATGTGCTAGTCTGTATCTACGTAGATAACATGGAAAGAAAAACTATATCTGCTCGATGCTTCATGTTTGCATGCCCAGGAAATCGTGTGTTAAATCGTGTATTGAGACTGTGATATCTAAATTCCAGAGAACTAGATGCATCTTCCTTTTCTTCTATAATCTGTTCTTCCCCATTTACTTTTAGTATGCAACCTGCTAGCAATTTCTATTCACATATACTGTTCTTCCATGTTTTTATTATGTAACCTTCTAGTAGAGATGATGTTTCCTGTTTATTTTGCTAGTGTTGAACCATTTATTTTTTTGGTGATATGACAGGGTGTCGATGAAAGCATCTAGCGGAGCTGGACAAGAAAATGATCGCATCAGCTATATTTGGAATGGGCATGCAAAATATTATTGTGGAAATAATTAGGCAATTGTTTGAGCTTCGGTCTGTCGAGAGCACATATTTAAACTTGTATTCATGAAGTCTATGAAGAGATGTTAACGCTCCTTGC
Source organism: Avena sativa (assembly GCA_916181665.1). Classification (NCBI taxonomy): domain Eukaryota; kingdom Viridiplantae; phylum Streptophyta; class Magnoliopsida; order Poales; family Poaceae; genus Avena; species Avena sativa. The sequence goes on along the minus strand of OV702295.1, from coordinate 52,784,404 downwards.
AAAGATTCGATTTTTACTTGAGTGACTTGTCAATTAACATGTTATAGGTGTAAAGTTATTCTTTTTATCACTTGATCTCAATTCTCTCCCATTCCCTCTAATCCCCAGAATTCAAAGTAAACATGCCAGGGATTGGGAAGTGAGTGGGGATTGGGTGAAATGGAGAGATTCACCAAATCCCCTCCCATCCCCAAACCCCTAGGGGATTAGAATACATTAGAAGTAAACAAGGCCTAACATGGAGTTCCTTCAAGGGGCTGCCACTTATTGTATCAAGTCATTCACATAATGATTTGTGAACGCTCATACCAGCCTCTCACACTAAAAAGGACAGCTGTAATTAGCATTCGAGTACCACTCCTAAGTGTTGAAGTTATGACATGCCAGCGGGCGCAGCTACAGTCATCTAGGCTCATGCAAGTTTCCATTTTTCTACAACCATTGCTATTGTACATAAACCTGACATTTTATCATAATATTTCTCTCGGTTCTAATAAAATATACACTGAAGAAATTTGACCGCTTGCATAGATTGTATTGGTATAAAGATGGATTATAACCAAACACCACGAGCGCGGCATGTCGCCGCGCCACTTTTCCTAGTAACTACATATAATGGCGCGCAGGGATGCCGTTTCCTCAGAGTTTCGGATACTGTTCATATGAACAGTACCACGGTCATGAACAGTGCGCGAGGCAATGTACGGGCTGTTTTCGGGCCGTTTTCAGCCGTAGATTTTCGATCCGGCTGTTTGCGTTCGCGGATGTACTATTATCGTCTAATTTGTTTGATCGCGTGCCACGTCACATAGTCACAACACAATTTTTCAGCTAAAATTTTATTGCGCTAAACTATATTGTTTTATGTTTGTAAACAGTACCACGGTTATGAACAGTGCGTGGGGCAGTGTACAGGCCGTTTTCGGCCTCGATTCGACTGTCCGCGTTTGCGGATATACTATTTATCGTCTAATTGTTCGATCGCGTGCCACGTCACATAGACATAACACAATTTTCTGGCTAAAATTTTATTGCGCTAAACGATATTGTTTTATGTTCATCCTTTTAATATTTTTTGACTCACCTTTTCCGACCGTTTGGTCCGAAGGTCCGCAGATATACTATTTATTGTCTAATTTTATCCAATTGCGTGTCATCGTCCGTATATACAACATAACTTTTCGGTTAAAATTTTCTTGCGCTAAATAATATTATTATATATTCATTCTTTGTAACTATTTGGCTTAAATTTTTTGGCTCACCTTTTCCGGCCATTCGATCCAACGATATTGTTTTATATTCATTCTTTTAATATTTTTTGACTCACCTTTTTCGACCGTTTGGTCTGACAGTCCGCAGACTATACTATTTATTGTCTAATTTTGTCCAATTGCATGCCACATTCGTAGATACAACATAACTTTTCGGCTAAAATTTTCTTGCGCTAAATAATATTATTGTACATTCATCCTTTGTAACTATTTGGCTTAAATTTTTCGGCTCACCTTTTCCGGCCATTCGATCCAACGGTCCATGTCCGCACATGTAATTTTGATCTAATTTTGTCCAATCGCGTGCCATGTCACGTACATACAACACAAATTTCCGGCTAACATTTTCTTGCCCTAACCGATATTTTTTCATACTTCTTTTTTCTTACTATTTAGCCTAAATTTTTTGGCTCACCTTTTCTCGCCGTAATTTTTATACTTAATTTTTGGACATAACTTCTTTTCTTATTTTCTGTAGCGGTAGTTATTCTATGTAGTTATTTTATGTCTACGACAATATTTTTTGTTCTATTTTTTATTATTTGAAGGTACTTTTACGATATAACTTTATTAGTTAACCCATGCTAACTTCTCACGGGTGTATAATTGTATAACCTTAAGTCGCCAGCAATATATTTTTAAGGTTATTTCATATTCTTTGGCGGAGGTATTTCTTTTAGGTTATTTCATATTCTTTAGCAATAAAATTTTTCTTGCACTTTCTTATGTATAATTTCCATACGGTAACTAACCTTGGGTACTTTTCCAGGGATGAATGATTTTTTAGCTATAATTAACAAGCAGTAATTCAATTTTGTTATACTTTTTCATTCTTCCACACTAATTGTACCATCCGTCACATTTTTTATATGCAAATAGTACTACTGTTTTCTGCTGCCGCGACCTTGGTAACAATGATACACAACATAGAACATACTCCTAGCAACAATTTTAACGATTAATTTACAATATTGTCCTTCACGGACGCGTGAGGCCGCGCCATATTATCTAGTAGACATATAGTCCTAGCAGGCCTTGCAAGAGTGGTGGTCGGTAGCAGGTCAAAGAAGAGGCCGTCGTGTGGACGCGAGCAGCAACAGGCGACCATGAGGTCTTCTTCTCTGGCTCCCAGATGGTAGCCGCGAGCTCCTCCCATGGGCCGTGGTCATGCTAGGGCCACCACGTGTCGAGCTGCGGGGTCACCCTCGGCTCCTCCGCCCGTGCGTTGTCGGCGGCCTAGGTGCAGCCAGTCCTTGCTCTGGACGGTGGCAATGGCGAGGGGCAATACTAGGCGGAGGTCCAGCAGGCGAGGCCGCCATCTAGGGTTTCTATGTATGGATGTGTGGGTGGGAGTGTGGGGCCTCAAGCGCGAGTGGCGACGCTGAGGATCGATTAGCTGTAGGATTGAAGAGATTGAGGGGCGGGCGTCCGAGCTTGGTGGAGAGAGTGAGAGGGAGCTGAGAGAGACTGGCGGCATGGATAGAATTTGGTGATCTGTTTTTTCATATTAGAATTTGGTGATTGACTAGAGCGCTAAAACGATTGTCCTCTAATCAACTACCGGTCCTACACTATTTGTATTGTCTGGTACCGTTAGTTTTGTACTACCGCTAATTTTATCACCGTCGGATCGAGTTGGATAGACAATTTCTAAAATTGCCAACCACTCTAAAACTTCTATTAATCAAGATAGGAGTTCAACAAGGAAGTAAAAGATTCAAATTATATTGCTGTGTGAAGGCTTTGATAATTTATGTATGATTCTAGATAATTTATGCTCGATCAATGTTTGTTATATATACAAGGATGATTTGAGGCGTTTCTTGGACAAGAGGAGAGGACTAACTCTAGCGTCAGATAGGATCTCTAGATTTAGGGGATGACACTAGGAGTTGGGGCAATTTTCTGGTTTTTATTTCTTGCACAAACTCACACATAAATGCCATGCCAACCACATGGGTTGGGGATACATATTTATAGGCTGCTAGACAGCCAAGAATATGCTAAATGCTAGTCCAAGATGCTAGTCTAAGATGCTGCCTAAAAGCAGTCAAGGATGCTTGGTCCTTGCTGCTCCTAACTGCCCGTCCTTGCTACAAGGACCATGTGTGTTACAGGCCTACAAAGACCATGTGTGTTACAGCCCCACAAAGACCAACAGTACAGAGACTTATTCATCATTCTTCCCCTAAGTCTTGTGCGTTGTCTTGTGGGAAGGCTGGACCATCCCAATCCTGGAGCAGAGTCCAAGGAACGTGATCCGCCCAAGAGGCTTGGTGAGCAGGTCTGCAAGCTGATCCTTGGTGTTGATGTAGCTCGCCGTGATGCTCCCTCCATCCAAACAGTGTCGGATGAAATGGTACCTCACTCGGATGTGCTTGCTCCGTTCGTGGAACACGGGGTTCTTCGCCAGGGCCAGAGCGGACTTGCTGTCCACCATGAGCTGCACTGCGTTGGTGTCTCGACCGAGGAGATCACCAAGCAGTCGAGCAAGCCAGAGGGCCTGAGTGCAGGCAGTGGAGGCCTCTATGTACTCGGCCTCGCAGCTGGACATGGCCACCACCTGCTGCTTGACCGACTACCAGCTCACGAGGCACTTGCCGAGGAAGAAGAGGATCCCGCTTGTGCTCTTGCTGGTGTCGATGTCGCCGGCGTGGCCGCTGTCGCTGTACCTGACGAAGTGTGCCGCCCCAGGGCACCTAGGGTAGTAGAGGCCATGGTCGAGAGTCCCCGCAACGTAGTGGACGATCCTCTTCACAGCCTGCTGGTGTTCCTTCGTCGGTCGCTGCATGAACCGACTAACGTAGTCGACGGAGAATGCCAAGTCCGGCCGTGTGTGGGCGAGGTAGCGAAGGCTCCCCACAAGATGCCGGTACTGTGTAGCGTCCACCTCCTCCGCCGTGCTGTCGCGGCTCGGCTTCAGCCTCTCCTCCATCAGAGTAAGAGCTAGGTTGCAGTCGATGAGCCCGGCTAGCTCAACGACGCGCTTGGCGTAGGCGGTCTGTCGAAGCGTGATCCGGGAGTGGTCCTGGTGCACCTCGATCCCTAGGTAGAAGGAGAGGAGCCCCAGATCACTCATCTGGAAGGCGGCCTTCATTTCTTCCTTGAACGCCGCCACCTCTGCATCCTTGGTGCCGGTGATGACCAAGTCGTCGACGTAGACACCTACCAACAGGGCATTTCCTCCATTGCCCCGTCGGTAGACGGCCGCCTCGTGCGGTCTTTTACCGAAGCCCATTCGTCTTGAGCGTGGAGTCCAGCTTGGCGTTCCATGCCCTTGGTGCCTTCCGCAAACCATAGAGAGCCTTGCGTAGACGAAGTACCTTGCCCTCCTAGCCAGGAATCGCAAATCCCGGCGGCTGTTGCACGTAGACCTCCTCCTTCAGGAACTTGACATCCATGTGATGGACGCGCCAGCCCTCCTGAGCGGCTAACGCAAGGAGGAGTCGCACGAACTCCATACGTGCCACAGGAGCGAAGGCGTCATCGAAGTCGAACCCCTCCTGCTACAAGAAACCTCGGGCCATCAAGCGAGCCTTGTGCTTGACGATGGCGCCGGCTTCATCCCTCTTCAGCTTGAACACCCACTTAAGGGTGATCACCCAGTGACCTCGAGGGAGGTCAGCGAGCTCCCAGGTGCGGTTCTTCTCGACCGCATCCATCTCCAACTGCATCGCGGCTCGCCATGCCGCGTCTTGCTCCGCTTCTACAAAAGACCGAGGCTCACCGTCGTCACATGCAAGTCGCAGTTGCGCCTCCAGGTTGCGTGGCACCGGTCCCGGCACCGGCTGGTCGCCGAGAAGACCCTCCATCGTACGGTACCGCAACGGCTCGCCGTCGTAATACGCGTCGATGCGCTCCTCGTCGTGAGCGAGCGGGGAAGCGAACTCCACCGGGCTGCGCTCGACGCGAGCTGGTGCTGGTGTAGACGTGCCCGGAGGTGTGACTGCTGTTGTCGGAGTAGACGTGCCCGGAGGTGTGACTGCTGGTGCTGGAGCACGTGGCGTCAGTGGCGTCGGAAGCTGTGGTGCCGTTGGTGTGACAGCCACCGGGACAGATGGAGACTTGGGAACTGAGGTAGACGTGCTCGGCGAGGAGGAGCTGCCTGCTCCCCCGGCTCCCTCGAAGTGGACGTACTCGACAATGAAGTCGTCATACGTCAGAGTCAAGCCATCGTCCACCGCCTTGTCCCACGCCCACCCTCGCCTTTCGTTGAACACAACATCTCGCGTCGTGCGCACACGCTGTGTCTTCGGGTCGAGGATGCGGTAGGCCTTCGAGCCCTCCGCGTAGCCGATGAACACTCCCGGAGTGCTCCTGTCGTCGAGCTTGCCGATATGGCCGAGCTCCTTGGCGAACACAAGGCAGCCGAAGACCCGTAAGTGGGAGACCGCCGGCTTGCGCCCATGCCAAGCCTCGTACGGCGTCTTGCCGTCAAGTGCCTTCGTAGGTGAGCGGTTGAGGATGTAGACGGCTGTCAGCACCGCCTCCCCCCAGAAGACAGCCGGCATCCCTCTCTGCTTGAAGAGGGCCCGGGCCATCCCCACAACCGTCTGGTTGCGCCGCTCGACGACGCCGTTCTGCTGCGGGCTGTAAGGGGCGGAGTAGTGGCGCTGAATGCCCTCATCAGCGAAGAACGACGCGAATTCAGTTGCTGTGAATTCGCCGCCGTTGTCGGTGCGCAGCACGCACAGCTTGCAGCCGCACTCTGCCTCTGCAGCAACCTGCGCACGCCTGATGGCGTCCGCTGCTTCTCCCTTGCTGCTGAGAAGCACCACCCGCATGTAGCGGGAGAAGTCATCGACGAGCAGCAGGAAGTAGCGTCGTCCTCCCGGTGTGGCCGGAGTCACCGGTCCACACAAGTCCCCGTGCACGAGCTCGAGCTTCTCCTTAGCTCTGAAGCTCGCCTGCTGAGGGAAGGGGAGCCGCCTCTGCTTTTTCACCACATAGACATCGCAGAACTGCTCCACGTGTTCGAGGCACGGCAGGCCTCGCACCATCTCCTTGATGCTGAGACGCTTTAGGGCCTCGAAGTGAAGGTGCCCGAAGCGCTCGTGCCACTGACACGCCTTGTCGTCCCGACGAGCGGCGAGGCAGAGGGGCTGTGCCACCTGCACATCAAGGACATAGAGCCGATTTGCGCCTCTAGGTACCTTGGCAAGAAGGCGACGATGGCGATCCCAGATGCGCAGGATCCCATGCTCGATTAGCATGCGCGAGCCGCTCTCATCCAGCTGTCCCAAGCTGATGATGGAGTTCCTTAGCGCAGGGATGCAGTAGACACCGGTGAGCATCCGGTGCTCTCCGATCTTGGCGGCGAAGATGACGGAGCTGACACCCTGAATCTCCACAGCGGAGGCATCTCCAAACTTGACGGAGCCTCGCACATCGGAGTTGAGCTCGGCGAAGAACTCCCGTCGACCAGCCATGTGGTGGCTGGCGCCGGTGTCAAGGCACCACCCGCCAGTCTTGTTGGTGCCGGAGCCATCACCGAGAAGGGCGTGTGCCTTTGGCTCGTCGAGGTGGAGGGGAGCCGCTGCAGTCGGTGCCGCAGGGCGTAGCTCGATGCTCGCATGAGCCATGAACAAAGCTGGCTCCTCCTCCCCTGCCTGTGCGACGTGGGCCTGGCCGCGTCGTGGCTGTCGACACTCCTTGGCCCAATGTCCAAGCCGGCCATAGTTGTGGCAGGCATCATCTTGGGCCAACTTGGGCCTGCCGGCGGCGCCTCCCCGGGAGCCTCCGCGGGCACCACCTTGCACCCTAACCTGGCCGTCTTTGCGCCCCTTGCGCGGTTTGCCGCGCCTGCGGCCACCTGTTGCGGAAGAGGACTCCCCTTCTTCCTGTCGCCGTGGCCGGCGTCCCACTGCTCCCGAGTGAGGAGCAGCTTCCCAGCAGTGGTGATGGGCCCCGAGGGAAGCTGTGGCTCGTCGAAGTCGACGACCTTGAGGCGACCGATTGCCTCCTCGATCGACATCGTGCTGAGGTCCAGCAGGGATTCGATCGAGCGAGCCATCTGCTTGTACTTCGTGGGGACGCAGCGAAAGAGCTTCTCGACAGCTCTTTCCTCGTTGTAGGTGGCGTCGCCGAACCGCTCCATCTTCTGCAGCAAAGTGTTGAGACGGAGAGCAAAGTTATCGACGTCCTCACCTGGCTTGAAGGCCAGGTCATCCCACTCCTTGCGGAGTGCCTGCAGAGCGGACTTGCGAGCACGGTCGCTGCCGATGCGCGACACAGCGATGGCCTCCTAGGCCTCCTTGGCAGTCCGCTTGTTGGAAAGGGAGAACTGCATCTCGGGTGGGACTGCGGCAAGGAGGGCGTCCAGCGCCCGTCGATCGTCATGGTGGTCAACGTTGGCATCCTGGACTGCCTCCCACATGTGCCGCACCTGGAGCCGGACCTTCATGACCGCGGCCCACTCGACGTAGTTGGTTTTGGTGAGGGTAGGCCACCCAGCACTAGGACCAACGTCCCTGACCACAGCCCGGACCTCGTAGAGGCCACGGTCTTGGTCGTTTCGGCCGCCGCCGCCATGCGCGCCTCCTCCTAGAGCGCCACCGCTGTGCGCGCCTCCTCCTGGAGCGCCATCGCCGTGCGCGCCTCCTCCGGGAGAGCCACCGATGTGTGCTTGGGCATGCTCAGCTGCTCACCGCGCCGTCCGCTCGTGGGCTGCGTCGACACTGCTCTCGCCTGAAATGGAGCCGCTGATGCTGCCGCGCAGAGCCTGGACCTCTGCCGCTGCTGAACATGATGCCTCCACCGCTGCTGCTGCTGCCTCCGCTCTGGCTGCTACCAGTTCCGCCGCTGCCAGCCTTGATGCCCTGGCTGTCGCCGCAACGGCTGCTGCCGCCGCCCGCTCACGCTCCTCTGCCGCAGCGAGCTCGGCCTCCTGCCGACGCCGCACGCTCGAAGTAGCCGAGTGCTGAGAGCGACCTTGGGACATGGCTAGCCGCTAGGGGGCGGTTGCGTGGAGGGAGAGCTGCTGCTCGACTGCACGGAAGGAGAGAGGCCACCAGGGACAGCTTGACTTCCCCGCTGGGGCTGCTGCACACCCGGTGAAGGGGATGAGCAGGAAACACTCAGCCTACAAGAAAACCTTTCTCTGATACCACTTGATAGGATCTCTAGATTTACTCTCATTGAAGGGAGGGGATGACACTAGGAGTTGGGGCAATTTTCTGGTTTTTATTTCTTGCACAAACTCACACACAAATGCCATGCCAACTACAGGGGTTGGGGATATATATTTATAGGCTGCTAGCCAGCCAAAAATATGCTAAATGCTAGTCTAAGATGCTGCCTAAAAGAAGTCAAGGATGCTTGGTCCTTGCTGCTCCTAACTGATGCTGCTAAAGCAGTCAAGGATGCTTGGTCCTTGCTACTCCTAACTGTCCGTACTTGCTACAAGGACCATGTGTGTTACAGCCCCACAAAGACCAACAGTACAGAGACTTATTCATCAGTTTCACGTGCCACCTACTGTCTCCTTCGTGATGGCGGGCATGAGGAGTACGTTCGAAGCACCATCCACAATACTGGTTCTTGTGCGTTTTTTTGGATTTGCGGCGGTGTTTTGACACATGGATGTTGTGCCCCTGTGAGTCTCCAACGTCACCGTCTGTGTTGGCCGCGGCCTGTGGATCTAGCATCTCCCTCCAGTCAGGAGGACGCTAGTGACGGTTAGGAGAAGCTACAATTGGTGCAGAATCTAAAAGTATAATTGGGGCAACCCCTGACTGGATCCACAACAATTAGGCATTTTTAGCCATTTGATCAGCTCTAAGCGAGCATCTTGTCTATCCGTTATCAGTGTTTTGCAGTTTTGCACCAGGTACCCACGATTCTTCTGGTACGTCCACGTTCCTGCCAAAGCTGAGTTCTTTTTTCTGCCTGGGAGCTTTCGGGCCCATGTGTCATCTGCGATGAATTGATTTTGCTACGCATTAACTGGGTACAGGATTAATCGGGGGCAGGCAAAAGGAAAGTTAGTCCCGGTAGAAAACCTAGAGCCAATATCCCTCAGCAGCCACCCACCAATCGGCCTCCTCTCCTCCCCAATCACCGCCGCCTCCCACTCCCCGATCCCTGCACGACCGCTTTGTCTCCTTCCCTCCTGCCCCGCTGGAACCGCCGCCACGAGCCGGTCGGAGGCGCAGAGATGGGAGCCGGCGGACAGCCGGAGGTTGGAACGGCAGTAGTAGGGGCGTTGACCGCTGGGATGGAGGAAGTAGGACAGGGGCGGCAGTGCCACCTCGCCAGGACGATGCACACGTGTTGGATGGCACGGGAGGTCGAGGATGCCGACCGCGGTGGCCACCTGCGCGCTTAATCGCGAGGGCAGAGGGTGGCTATGACCCAGGGGAGCCGACGGCAACGGCGCCAGGAATCGAGGAGGCGGTCGGCGGAAGGCGGGGCCCAGGTTGGGCCGACCGCGGGGTACACGGTTGCGCCGACAAACAGGGGAGGCCGAGGGGATTGCCATGGCCATGGTCGATCTCATCACCGGGCTTCCAACTCTGTGGCTCCCCCTCACTGATGTGGTGGTTCCATCCACGCCTGTCCTGCTACTGTCTGTGTGGTTGTTGTAGCTAGATGGCTTCTTCGGCTTGCAGGTACACATTCTTTCTTCTATCTGCCTCCTTCATTGTGTGTTTTGATCCAGCTTGATGCTTGGTTGTGTCCATGTGGTTGTCATGTTAGTAGCATTTTCTGAATTATACATTTGCATATGCTGCTTAGTTGTACCAAGATTCTACAATTTTATGGCCATCTCGAAAAACAAATAAGCTAATTGGATCTTGCCATGCACAAGCATTTGGCATTTAGTCTGTATGTTTTATTTTTTTTAACTTTTGCTCGCAGGTGGTGTCACCAACAAGTACAGCACCGCCGCTCCAAGATCCTCCTACCAGTCCGCATGGTAATTCAATTTGCTTACTCACTACAATATCATGCACCCGAATCTTTAGGTTGCATTAATCTAGGTATTGTACTGTAATGCATATGTGTCGTTGAAAACTAAAAAGGACTTGACAACAGCGTTTATGTCTTATATATTTGTTTTGAATTTATTAGTAGAAGTTGGTTCCTTCTTTACTCAAGATTTGCAATATATTTTCTTTGAGCATTTAGTCTCCATATAATTGGACGAAAACATACTAACAAAAGGAACCAATGTAACTTTAGTGACAGAAATTTAAATAGCTTACTTAGTGTCATCCTCCTCCAAGCACGGAGGGCCAGCAATTGGGGATTAAAGTGCGCACGACGGCGGCGGCTAGAGAGGCAGGGGAACTGCAGAAATCGCAAGCCGGTAGTCCCCTCCCTTCTCTCTACTTCTCTCTCCCTATTTCTGACCTAGTGCTGCTACTAGGCTGTTCTTTTCACTCCTAGGTGCTGAACAGGAGAAGCATGGACCGCCGCTGCAGTCCGTCACGACCTTGGTTCCAGCCGACCCGGCGGCTTTTGCACCACTCGCAGGTACCCGAACGCCTCTCTTCCTTACTGGTTTCATACATATAAATTCTCTTTTGATTTCATACATAGCTTCTTTTTATTGTTTTTTTAGATCCTTTTAATTCTATGCCTATGAGGTGTCTGATGGAACTACAAGAAGGTGTTTATGCTCAGCATTTTGTTTTCTTCTGAATTTTTCTCACTTCAAAAATGACAAACTCACTCGGAAGGTCAGTAGAATGATGGATGAGTTGTTTTTGTAAACACCATGATTTTTATTCGTTTGATTTGTGCAATGTACCATTAAGTAATAATTGGATGAAATGATTGTGTGATTCTGGATCGTGGAAAACAATGTCACGTGGTCATTTTCCTACTGGACTGTTTGTATCTACTTTGTACTATTGTTGGAAGCTTTTGGATTTTCAGAAAGAGGGTCTTCATAGATTTACATGTCGAACCTTTGCAAACGATTCTGTCAAAAAAATCTTTTATCTTGTGGTATAGTATAACAATGGAAAAAGTGAAGTCTTGATTGAGTAATTACATGCCGGTTAGAGCATGTATAATACAAGGTGCTTAGAAGGGTGCTTAGAAAAATAAACCGGTTTTTCTTTTAGCACCGGTGCTTATTTATACTAGGTAGATGCCTAACTAAGCACCTCTTCTATAGAAATAAACACCAATGCTTAGCAAATGGTTGGTTTATTTTTATAAGCACTCCTCTAAGCACCTCCCATTATACATGCTCTTATAGTTTTGCAGTTATTATTTGTGGACAATTTCTGAATCTGAATATTTTCATAGTTTGGAGTTTGCAAATAACGATGCCGCAACCTAGGTTGTCAAGTATATGGAGGGAACCGAAAAGAATATAATGAAAGATTATAACTATGGAGAGCTTGACAATAAAAAATGGTCCAAGGATATCTATTCAGAGGTACTCAAATACTGCTTGATTTCCTTGTTTTCTTTCAGCTGCAAAGACCCTGCTTAATCATTGATCCTTGAAAAGATCTCATATAGCATATCGCTGTCATTTTAACATGCTTTATTTCTTATGTTTGCCATTTATTAACTTGTGCGCACTTTAAATTAGATTGGGATGGTATACAAAATTATTCAGCACATGGCAACAAATTGTAGAGCGCTTATTGTTGAAGGTAGCTGCAGAAGTGACATGTGAGTCCTATCTCGAGGTTGGAATCTCTGCTTCTCCCCTGGTTCTAGAGGATAGCTCGCAGCAGCGTGGAGCATTTGACACGGGTTGATTCTTTCCTTTTTGTCTCTTTTCCTCTTTACTTATTTGTTCTATCTATTTTTGGTTTTCTGTTGGTTTGCATGTGGGGCGAGATACCTATGGTTTTCTTGGAATTTTTAGTGTTGTTATGGGCTACAGGCTAGGATCACTGAAAACTTTTGTGCTCTGTTTTTTCGTGCAGCACTGATGAGAAGGCACATCTAGGAGGGCTAAGCAATGTAAGTATAGTACTTAAAAGATCTGATGACGCTACTTCAGAACCTAATCATGTCTCTTTTGGTGCATGTAAACAGATCTAGATAAAAAAGGGATTTTAAGCATTATCCAAATATACATACGTTTCAAAAAGGTCTGGTTACATATGTATCACCAATTCAGAGGAGCGTCACTGCTTTCTTGTTTGGGTTACCTTGGCAATGCTTATTTCTGCCATTGATAGTGAAGAAGATTTTCTTCAAGTTACATAGCATACGACTAATGCTTTGTTTCCCAGATGACCAGCACCTCACCTTTATTGTGCTATATTATCTTAATTTAGAGGTAACATTATTCCTCCCAATTGTCACATATGTTGTTTCCTTGCTGGTTCTACCGTGGTCCGCTGATGCTGCCCTCTTTTGATGGCTGACCGCCAAAAATTATGTTGTTGTCATGAGACTCTAGGAGCTGGCCATAGTGTCTCCGGCAAGATGAACCTATAGACATTTGATGATTTTTCTTTATAGGTTTGTTGCCTACACGTACTGCTAAAAGTGATACACACAGTTTTCTTTTAGTTCATGAGAATATGTAGAACTTTTTGTCATCAATCTGAATCAGTGGTTATGCTTCTCGCATTTTCAAAGCTATATCTATACTGCAACCATTGGAAAAATTCATTATTCAATCAAGGCTCCCGTTGATCCCCTTCTCTGACCTTTGAATATCCAGGCTTGACCACGCTTCATTTTGCTTCTCATCTTATGCCAATCAATTCTCATGGTGGTTGATGCATCCAATGCTATGTATTGGTTGCAGTTTGAAGAAGTTAGGATACTTGCCATTACTGGAAACTGTATTAGAGTCCTCCTAGCTGTCCTCTGGCCCTCCTCCGTTAAGTTCAATGCATAATAACAAGGAGAGAAATGAACAACCGCCGACTAGGTGTGACATGTCAGACGGTAGCATCATTTGTGTTCTACAGACAGCTAATGGACAAATGCACAGGTGATATCATCTCTGTTTTTCTAATTTGTTGTTGATTTTTTAACTACGAACGTCCTGGCAGTCACGTTCATTACTGTTTTGGGCTGAAACAAGATTGATTGGAGCTCCGTGGTTGTTAATTAATGCAACTATTTCTTATGATCACCCAGATTTATATCTTCGTCATAAAGTAAATTCAGGCTGTGTGATCTTCTCTTTTGTCTTGTTTGCATTTAGCCAATTTTTTGTCTAACTGTCAGAATTAGTCGCATATTGAAGTGCTGTCTTTATGTAAGGGGATGATATACTATTCAATGTTACTAGGATTCTATCACCGAACTCTAATTATTGTACATGTTGTCTTATTTTTTCAGGCTTGCTCTCATGGCCGCTGACCCTCCAGGGTTCAGTGACACTTTGCTACTCTACAATCACCTACTTCGGCATATCCAAGTGTAGTGTTCCATGCCTGTGACTATGTAGCAAAGAGAACTTTCGTGTCTCATGATGTTGCTGCTATACATAATTCTTTTTGTACAATCTTTCAGGGCTTCAGATCTGAGGACTAATCTCTGAATATCATCTATTTTAACTGAAAATGCAGGTTAAATCGTTCATATTAAAAACCAACAACGCTATGGTTCATATTAAGAATCGTTCACTTGCTACTTGCTTATAATAGATTTTTATAGATGTTTATTTTTCTTTTGTCAGTGTGTTTTTTTTGTGTAAATTAAGAGGACCAGATGCAGTATGAAAATATAGACTTTGCAGCATGTCAGCTAAATGTTTTTTCCTCACGTCATTTTTCTTCTACATCAGGTTCAGACCAATGATTCACATAATATGCTTTGGACTAGATCATGTGGCTGTCGTTGTCCATGAGGCTTCTGAACAAACTAAATTTAATGTGTTGTCTCTAAGGTAAGGTACTCTTGGGGTTTCTTCATGTCTCTTAAGGCAATGAAAAAGGACCATCCTTGCAGCTCTCAGTACCCCTATCTCGGCCTGCATCAACGTCGAGGAGGCGGAAGCAAGGGGGATTTTGGCTGGTCTACACCTGGCAGCCGAGCTGAAGATTGCTAATCTGAAACTATCGCCAGATAGTGTCCTAGCAGTGAACGCCTCTAACAGCTCCATCCCAAATAAATCTCAAAGCTGGAGCATCTGTAAGGAGATTGCTGAAGCGAGAGGTCTATTTCCAGGTTGCTCTATTTCTCATAATAGTAGAAAGCTCAATAGTTTGGCACATTCGCTGGCTTGTATTGCTAGCAAGTCAGGTTTGTGTAAACGTTGGTCTGATCCTGTTCCGGCTGGTGTAGCTGAACTTGCTTTGCAAGATGTTGTAAACATTGGATATGAGTAATATGAGATTTCAACCCTTATTTTTTTTGCTATAGTTGGTTCATGGTTTTGTATATCTAATTTAGTCTACATCACCTGGATGAAAACAAGCCATTGGTTAAGCTAGCCTCCTATTTACATGTGACTCATGTCTGGTATCGTTGCCCTAGGCTAATGTCTCATTTTTCATTCTTCACCATCTAAGGTCACTCAACACCATGAAGGATGAGCTTTCAGCTTCAAAGGTCGACGTACAACACTATTATCATGAGGGCCGGCAACATGGGTCTGACTTTACTAAAAATGATCACTTCCTCGCTTACTACTGTTTGGAACCTGAGTATCATGAAAAGAGCGTGCTTTAAGAACTAATGTATGGCACGGACTGGTAACTTCTGGTTCACAATCTCAGCTTGAGGAAGAGCATCACCAATGCCTTGCAATCCCTCCACCTCCCATGTTCCGTCCTATGGCTATGTGTATTTATATAGTAATTTTATTTGTGCACTTTGCTTTTATTTGGAACCAAATAGTCACCAGTATTCAATGTACTTCCTATTTCTTCTATGTTTATTTTGCAACTGACTACTTGTAGAACTATCATATTTTGTTCCGGAGGTGGTGTTTTGGCTCCCAGGTGCAAATGAACCTATTAAGAAAAATATATACAAAATAAAATTTAAATTGTTAAAAAAATCTAAACAAAAAATTGGCATATACGTCAGAACATTCTATGCCAGTACACAAGTTTTCAGAAAGAATGGACATTTTATGTGGCTTATGTAAAATAGATAAAAACATCTTCGTAAATAGACACGATTAGAGCACTGGAATTTATATTTTTTATATAGGACATCTAAAATGTTCTTTTCACCCGCAAACTCATTTAATGTCTGGATATATATGCAAATATTATTTTCTAAACTTTTGACATTTTGAAATATGTTTTTACACAATAGTTTCATTTGCACCCGTGAGCCGAATTGGATTTTCGATTTTGTTTGCCGGTCTTTCTTATCGTAATGATCATATAAGATGTTGAATTATTGTCGGTCCATAAAACACCTCCTGCACAACTAACTACTTATAGAACACATTATTATTTTTCCATCATTTTTTTACGTCATACACAATACAAATCGGTGCAAGATCTACGGGGACGTGCGCCAAGGTGCACCCCCACCTCGCAGCGCGGATGGAAAATCGGGCACCGCCTAGGATACTCATGGTTATTTGGGCCACAAGCAGGTTAAGGCCTCAACTGTTGGACCCGACCTGAAAAAAAGGTTTACCCTATTTTGGTTTATATAATACTACTCAGGGTTTAGCCTATAACCCTCAAAAGGATTTATCCTATATTATTTATCATCGCAGCACACAATGTAAATTACCACAAAAATCACAAGGTCTTACGGCAGAGTGCACTCCTAAATCTAACTGGTTTTTTTGTCACGACTTAGTGTTTAGGTTTTAACATTGTTCCCGACAAATTTGTGATCACATCTCATACATTGTTTCTCTTTATAGTTACTTTTCATGCTCGGTTTTTATATCGCAACACACAATATAAATTAACACAAAAATCATGGGGTCGTGCGCCAAGGCGCACCCCTAAATCTAGTTAGGGTAATTTAGATTGATCCTCTGGGACCATTCAGAATCGAATCGTGAGTTTTGTTCAAAGTGATAGACCCTGATTAGAGTGGGCTGGTTTACTTTCTTTTGGCATTCAAGTGACCACTTAAAGGCAATAGTTTTTCTTTGATGGCTTTGTAAAGAACTTCTGTAACTTGGTTTTGATTTGATTGGTTCAGGCCGTCTTTTTGTCCCGCCGTAGAATACCTCAAGAAAAAGAAGCTTGCCTGATGTGAGTTTCAGACGTGTGTATGTGCAAATCATTCCTACTTGATCCGATGTTTTGGTTGTTTCTTGGAAGAATGTCAACTTTTGACAAAATCTGAAGTCACTGAATATCATTCTGATAAAAAGAAATCTTATAGAACGGACAAATAAACAAAAAAAAAAAAGCCAAGGACTGTGTTGCTGAACTTTCAGTCTTTCAAAGCATTTTATTAATAACGATGTTTTTTTCTTAAGGGTAAGAGCTGTTCTTTTTCAATCATGTTTTTTTTTTTTGTGAACCTGATGGAGTAGTAGGTTATATAGGAACACTATCTGAATAAGATGATGCAGCGAGTTCTTGTTGTGTCACAACGCTGCATAATCGGTCTGGTTATACGTACTAGTGCGATCTTGCCTAGCTCGTTATTGGACGGAACGACAGGCTTACATTAAAAGCAGGAATTTCCATCACAATGAGGAGTATAAAATTATGAATTCAAAGACGCAATACTCTTAAAAAATTATAAAAGAAATCGAGGCAACACTCCTAAAAAATTACAAAAGCAATCCAGGCAACACTCTAAAAGACAAGTTTAAAAAGACTCTCAAAGATACTACATAGCAATTCAGCACCTGTGGTTGGCAGCCTTCACTCTGGGTGTATGAACTTGGTACCGTACTACTTTTTATCAAGGAGGAACAATGGATCTCCAGGAGGGAACGTATGGATGATAGGGACTGAACTCCGTCCCGTCATCGTGAGAATTGAGAAAGCCGCAAACACGAGTTTTCCCGCGGCCCATGTCATACGACATCAACTTTTTATCATCCACGGCAGCGAAGAAGATGGTGGTGTTGCATTCCGGATGGATCGCAACCAAAGAAATGCTAAGCATGTCCATCCAATTGTTACAGATCTTGGTTCCGAAAAGGGCGCTGTTACTGATCTTGTGTTTGTACATCCAGCTATTGTCGGCTTGGAGAATCCACACCGACAGAGTGTAATAATCATCGTGCGAGTTGTTCACATAATGTATGTGGCCCTGTGATTTGCCGATGAACGGCGGCTGAGCCTGGTGGTATGGGTGGTCCATCTTTTCCAGCAGGTCGATTTTGTTCCAGCTGGACCCTTTGGTGTCCACGGTGACGATGCTTCTCCTCCGACTGAGGAGATGTAGCCTGCCATGGAGGAAGACGGTGTTGTCAACATGAAACGGAAAAGCTTCGTAGTCCCATTGGGCTTCCTTGTGGCTCCAGCTTCCTTCTTTTGAGGAGTATATGTCAATTTCCCCAATGTATCCATGGTAGTTCCTTATCAGGGCGAAGACGTGGAAGTGACCAGAGGCAGGATCAGCAGCCACATGAAGCGGCATCGAGTCCCTGTCGCGGTGGCCGTAGCTGGGCAAGGTGACGTACTGCTGAGTGGCGGGGTTGCACACCACATAGTCAGACTCATGATGCATCGGAAAATCCTTCCAGCACAGACAGAGGACAAGACCATCTGAGCAGTGCTTTGGGTAGATGCTTCTGTAACCCGCCGGCAAGAAGGACAAGGAAGGGGAGGCGACCTGGTGCGCCTTCTCTCCCACTATCGACAGGAAATCCGGAACTGATGTTGTCTCGTCGTCCCAGGAGTCGTAGCCATCTTCCACAAAATGAAAATCGACGCCGTCTTCGTCGCCGTCATCCCCCATGAAAGGAAAATCGTCTTGGTCGTCGTCGCCGTCATCCCACACGTCCACGAAAGGAAAATTGTCTTGGTCGTCGTCGTCGTCGCCGTCATTCCCCATGACCACGATCGGGAAAACCGCAAAAGGAAAATCATCTTGGTCGTCGTCGTCTTTGTCCCCCACGATAGGGAAAACCTTAAAAGGAAAAGCGCCGTCTTGGTTCTCGGTCTGGCGGAAGAATCCCGTGAGTGCCTGTGGGATCTTGCGGCGGTGTTCGGGGTGGGTGATGAGGCCATCGTGCCAGTGCTTGCAGACACACTTGAACCGTCCGACGGACTCGGCCGGCAGACGCGAGAGGATCTCCATGACGACGTCGTCGTGGAGGTCAGGGGCAGCTGTGTTCTCCGGCCACCACCACCAGAACGCAGAGCGCAGGGCGGAAGCCAATCTGGCAAGGCAACGAGATCGAGGAATCAATGCAGTGCAAGAAAATTAATTTATATATCCAGCGGAGGGAGAAGAAGGATCTGCTAGACAGCGTACGTACCGACGTAGCATCTCGGCTAATGGCGACGCGGCAGTCCGGCGGACAGCAGAGAGCAGGGAGCAAACCAATCTGAAAGGCAAAAGCAGGAAGAAGAGATCAACAATTAATATATGGCTAGCTACGGCGATGGAAAATGCCGATCTGCTAGAGAAGAGACACGTACCGGCGTAACATCTGAGCTAACAACGCGGCAGTCCGGCGGAGCATATCTTGGCTGGCTAACGACGGCGCGGCGGTGTGGCTGGCGGAGAACGATAAACCCTAGCTATGACTATGATGGCTCAAGCACCGCGGGAGGACGGGGGACTAAATAAATAGCCCCGGCCTGTCGGTTGGATGCCAGGCGATGCTATTGCTACGGGAAGGAAGGAAGGAAGGAAATAATTTGGAGTAGTACGTACGTGATTGGCAAGAATGAGATCGAGAGCGAATCAGCAGGAGGGTCTTTTTTCTTTTCTTTTCTTCTCTTTTAGACGACATTGATGACGATGATCTGGTGCGCGCGATATTTCCTTCCTTTCATATCGACAGAACGGGAATACGTGTAAGCCCGGGCCGGCGTACGTGTGAGCGCGTCAAGTTTATGCGACGTCCCGGCCAGGCCCTCATGTCGGAAAACACACACGCACGCGCGCACACACACACACACATACATACATACATACATACATACATACATACATACATACATACATACATACATACATACATACATACATACATATATATATATATATATATATATATATATATATATATATATATATATATATATATATATATATAAATATCTCAGTCAGACATAACATGAGCACTCAAGCAACGAGCTTAATTTAAGGATGCCGATGAGCAGACGGCCAGGGTGCTCCTAGGGCCATGAATCTCTCTCATGAGCTTAATTAATTTATTATGCAGTATGATTGTTTTCAATTTCGAAATGGAACTAAGCATGCAATGCAATTGTATCCATTATGGTCTTCAAGGTCTTTGATTCATAGCGGTGCCAGTATTATCCATTGGGATCACGGCCTTCGGCGGCGAGGCTAGGTTGTTCCGGCAAAAGTATGAATTTGAATTCTTTGAAAGTAAGTGGGAGTACAATTTTCCAATGATGTGAGAAATTATTTGAAAGGTTCTTGGTCGTAATTGTATTTATAATTAAGACTTTAGCCATGTCAAGAATGAATTGCATGAACATCTATGGTGATAGATGATATGCAAATGTCCCTACATGGAAAGTCATGCTTAAATGATCTTGCAAGAATCAACTATGGAATTCATGAACAAATAGTGACATTGATAATGTCGATCAAAGGTTGTAGTTCTGCTAAACTGTTAGCGAAAACAAACAAAGCATTCCAAATTTATAGATTATAAGTGAGTAGTGGATTAAATCCAATTCTAGTTTTAGTTTGTTGATTATAAGTGAGCAGTGGATTAAATCTAAGTTCAAATAATAAAGAGTGTATTGTGAAATATCTCTCATTTTTCTTTATTATTGGTATGAACATTCCTGCAAGAATGAATTGCATGAACATCTATGGTGATAGATGATATGCAAATGTCCCTGCATGGAAAGTCATGCTTAACGGATCTTGCAACTTGCAAGAATCAACTATGGAATTCATGAACAAATAGTGACATTGATAATGTCGATCAAAGGTTGTAGTTCTGCTAAACTGTTAGCCAAAACAAACAAAGCATTCCAAATTTATAGATTATAAGTGAGCAGTGGATTAAATTCAGTTTCAGTTTGTTGATAAGCAAATGGTTTCTAAGTTCAAATATAATAAAGAGTGTATTGTGAAATACCTCTCATTTTTCTTTATTATTGGTATGAACAAGCTAGCGAAAGATTTTAAATCACGTGCACGTTGAGTTTATGGATTTTGGTTTAGAAAGAGTTTTATATATAGTGTTATTATGATCTCTACATAAGTAAGTATAGATTTTCTTGAATGGAAAACAAGTTCCATAGTCGTAAAGTATTATGCGCTTGTACGTAGTACTTGTGGATAATGCAACCAGTAGTTACCTAAATATTCGAAGACTATGTTACACCATTTATTTTGGTCCAAGACTCCGGTAGGATGAGGACATATGAAAAATGAGAAAATTTTCTTTAAACGGTTATGAGCTAGTCAGACCCAGAGACGAAGTCTATACGACAAGCGGAGCGTGATAGACATTGTAGTTTCATTGGTGCCTATAATAATCATGACACATGCTAGATCATTGACTCTAGCATAAGTGGGAGACTATTAGGATTAGTGCTCTAGAGGCAATGATAATAATGATTATTATATAATTCTTGTTCAATATATAGGTTCATTGAACTATGTTATAACGGTTCTGAATCTTGATTGTGAGAATCAAAAGAAATCTCACATTCAGATGTAGTAAAGATGAACTAACCAAGATGTTCCTAGTCTAGCCTCTAGGACTATACCATGTGTTGTGTGATGATCAAGTTTTTTGATCATGGTATCAGTTACTTTAACTGAAGATACCACCAACATTGGGAGTATCTTGTCAAGATGAAGAAGGGTACGGAATCGATCCAGTGGATGATTAACTATGAGGTAGTATCATGAAGGTCAGCAGTCAAATCATCAGATCATTATCTTATACATATATCCTTAAGGCCATGAGAATTTCAATTACCTTTATACTGGAAGACTCATCACTGTGATTGTCCCAACCTTACCTACAAAGGTGACCATAGAGGTAGTTCCGAGATGATTACGAAAGTATGTCTAGGGACTTGGATAGTTCAACAAATGGGATCTCTCTCCTCCTGATAATGTAGAGATATTCTCTAGGCCACTTGATATTACGATGTCATCCAATCCTATATGCAAATATAGTTGTCGCGTTCGCAGGAATCGGGGTGTCTCGGGGCCTGCAGGCGGTGCGCGACCCGGAATGATTCCCGCGCGGGGGCTCAGGGAGGACTCTTCGCGGGATCCCGGCGGAAGGCCAACCCCGGGAAGCCACCGGGAACAAGAACTTGACTGATGATGTGCATCTTGGCATCAGTCTGCACCAGGCAGTCTCTGAACGACAGACGGTGCCCAGGCAGGAGCACCAAGCCATGTTGTAACCAGGCCATTCACATGGTGAGGCTTGCACCGCCGTGTGTGAATCAAACCATGTGGTGTCTCCTTTCTATATAAAAGGAGGCCTAGGTCAAGCTGAAGAGGAGGGTGGGATTAGATGAGCGAACCTTCCCGGGAGAAGGAATCCATTGTAACCTGGTTATAATAAGATAGTAGATAGTTGCAAGACGTAGGGCTCCGCTCCTACGTCTCTCTCTGTAATTGTAATTGTGTCTCTCTCTGTAATTGTGTTCTTCTATCTCGCTGATTGAGCTCGCCGGATATTGTGCCCCTGGCAGAACAACAAAGGGTACTCATACCCCTGGTGTCGAAAATCAAGGCACGACATCTGGCATGCCAGGTAGGGGGCGCACCTCTAATAGCAACTCACCAGCGTGACTCCCATGCCCGGCCTCTTGCGGCCGGGAGCATGGGAAATCTTTCGGCTCCACGGTTCAACCGAGGAACCGGAACACGACTCCACTATGTCATCAAGCTCTCCGCCCACCAGCGGCCATCCCCTCACTGAGGGAAAGACCTTGGCCATCGTACGTGTGTGAGCGCGTCAAGTTTATGCGACGTCCCGGCCAGGCAGGCCCCTCATGTCGGAACATTCCTGCATGCTTTATACAAACAGACCTATATATAGCTAGGATGGATGTTCATGGATAATCAACACATATATAATTATTATTATGTATAAATATCTTAGTCAGACATAACATGAGCACTCAAGCAACGATCTTGATTTAAGGATGCCGATGAGCAGACGGCCGGTGTGCTCCTGGGGCCATGAATCTCGCTCATGAGTTGAAAATGTTGTATAGGCCAGCCATCTCGCATACGCTAGTAACAGTTTCTTTGCTTTCTTTTACAGCACACAGTGTGTTTGCCTTGTGCCTATGCAGTATGATTGTTCTCAATTTCGAAATGGAACTAGGCACGACAAAAGGATGAATTTGAATTCTGAAAGTAAGCGGGATTACAATTTTCCAATGATGTGAGAAATTATTTGAAAGGTTCTTGATCGTAGTTGTATTTATAAGACGTTAGCCATGTCAAGAATGAATTGCATGAACATCTATGGTGATAGATGATATGCAAATGTCCCTCCATGGGATGTCATGCTTAAAGGATCTTGCAAGAATTAACTATGGAATTCATGAACAAATAGTGACATTGATAATGTCGATCAAAGGTTGTAGTTCTGCTAAACTGTTAGCAAAAACAAACAAAGCATTCCAAATTTAGATTATAAGTGAGGAGTGGGTTAAATCCAGTTCTATTTTGTTGATAAGAAAATGGTTTCTAAGTTCAAATATAATAAAGGGTGTATTGTAAAATATCTCTCATTTTTCTTTATTATTGGTATGAACAAGCGAAAGATTTTAAATCACGTGCATGTTGATTTTATGGATTTTGGCTTATGTATTAGAAAGAGTTCTATACATAGTCTCATTATGATCTCTACATAACTTTTCTTGAATGGAAAACAAGTTCCATAGTCGAACTAGGTTATCGTGTCTTGATTTTTGACACCGGGGTATGAAACCCCCTTTGTTGTTTGGCCAGGGGTGAAACGTCCGACGAGCTCAATCGGCGAGCTAGACGAATATAATCATAGAGAGACACGAGATTTTTACCCAGGTTCAGGTCCATAGTGCGCGGAGCCCTACGTCCTGCAACTGACTACTATCTGATTGTCACTAGATTACAGTGGGTTCCTTCTCCCGAAAAGGTTATCTACTCTAAGCTAACTATCCTTCCTCTCTCTTAGCTCGACCTGGGCCTCCTTTTATACGAAAAGGGACACCACAAGTGCCGATATACACGCGGCTATACCTAGACACGAGCTGGCTCGGTCCAGCTCGGTGCGAGCCAACGAAAAGCTCGGGATGGACATGCCGAGCACGAGCCAGCTGGACGCCACCGGCGAGCCGCAAAATGGAGCTTGGCCCGAGCTTCCGGCGAGCTCGGTCCAGCTCGGTGCAGCTCGCGAGCTTGGCGGGGCTGGGTCAATGACGGGTGGGACTGGCTTCGACAGCAACACGGGGCGGCGCCGGCAGTGCCGCGAGGGGCGCATCCGCATGGTCGCCGGAGAGGGGCGTGGGGGAGAGGAGCGTGGCTGGCGCAGCCTGCCAGGCCGTCGGAGAGAGGCATGGCAGAGGTTCACTAGTAGAAACGAGGCCTTTGGTTGAGGTCGGAAATGGGTGTCCATACCAGCGTGGCCCGTGCAGCAAAAAGGAGCACCCCCTTTAACACCGGTTCGAGCCACGAACCGGTGTTAAAGGCCCCGCACCACCGCCCCATGCAGCCCCCCTTTAACACCGGTTTGTGGCTTGAACAGGTGTTAAAGGGGGTGCGCCTATATAACACACCGCAGCCCACACCCCTCTCTCTCTCTCTTATTTTTTCACTCTCTCATTTTGGATCATAGCAAGAGGGTGAGAGGTGTGCTAGTTTGTGTTTTTTTCCTATGCACAAGAGGTGTTCGGTGAAGTGCTCGAGAGATCGAATTAAGTTTTCTCATTGATCTTTCCTTCTCGGTCGAGGTCGGCAACTTTATCCTTTCATGTGTTATTGATGTACTGTACAAGTTGTCATCTCCCTATTAATTTTTGATATACTATATAATGCAGATGAACCAGCAATGGATGTACGGTGACCGACGCACTTCCGAGTACATTACGGGCCTCCAAAATTTCATCATTGTGGCTAAGGCAAACCGTGGTCATAATGGTTTTATGTGTTGTCCGTGTGCTCACTGTCAGGACAAGAAAGACTACTCAAATACCAAAACCATTCACGCCCACCTGCTTCGATCCGATTCCATGCCCTATAATTGTTGGACCAAGCACGGAGAAAGAGGGGTTATGATGGAAGACAACAAAGAAGAAGAGGATGATGAAAACTATCATAATATGTATCCTGAATACGATGATACTGCAACGGGGGTAGATAATGAAGATCAAGAGGCAGTAGATGGGCCCGCTAATGATAATCTTGGTCGGGCCATTACTGATGTAATGGAACAATGTGAAACTGAAAAGGAGAAGGAGAAGCTGGGGCAGATGTTAAAGGATCACAAAACATTGTTGTATCCAACTTGGGAAGATGGCCACAAAAAGCTAGGTACCACACTAGATTTGCTGCAATGGAAGGCAGAGAACGGTGTGACTAACAGCGCATTTTCAAAATTGTTGGTAAAAATGAAGAATCTGCTTCCAAGAAATAATGAATTGCGCGATAGTACATACCAAGCAAAGAAGGTTGTCTACCCTCTAGGATTAGACGTGCAGAAGATACATGCCTGCATTAATGACTGCATCCTCTACCGCGGTGAGAAGTACGAGAATTTGCATGCATGTTTGGTATGCACTGCACTGCGGTATAAGATCAGACGAGACGACCTTGGCGATGTTGAGGGAGAGGCCCCTAGGAAGAAGGTTCCTGCCAAGGTTATGTGGTATGCTCCTATAATACCACGGTTAAAACGTCTCTTCAAAAACAAAGAGCATGCCAAGTTGTTGCGATGGCACATGGAAGACCGTAAGAAAGACGCGATGTTGAGATACCCTGCTGATGGATCACAGTGGAGAAAAGTCGAGCGAGAGTACCCGGACTTCACACGTGACGCAAGGAACTTAAGGTTTGGTCTAAGTACAGATGACATGAATCCTTTTGGGGAGCAGAGCTGCATTCATAGCACCTGGCATGTGACTCTATGTATCTATAACCTTCCTTCTTGGTTGTGCATGAAGCGGAAGTTTATTATGATGTCAGTGCTCATCCAAGGCCCGAGGCAATCCGGTAACAACATTGATGTGTACCTAAGGATATTAGTTGAAGAACTTTTACAGCTGTGGGCCAAACCAGGTGTACGTATGTGGGATGAGCACAAAGGGGAGCCATTTGACCTATGAGCGTTGTTTTTCGTAACCATCAATGATTGGCCTGCTCTTAGTAACATTTCAGGGCAGACAAACAAGGGATTCAAAGCATGCACGCACTGTTTAGATAAGACTGAAAGTGTATATTTGGATAAATGTAAGAAGGTTGTGTACCTAGGGTATCGTCGATTTCTTCTGAACCTGCATCCCATAAGAAAGAAAGGCAAGCATTTCAAACGTCTGGCAGAACCCCGGAGGAAGCCTGTCCTCCGTAGTGGTGAGGAGGTATTTGGTATGGTTAAGGACCTAGAAGTAATCTTTGGAAAAGGTCCTCGTAGTCTATCTGTTACGAATGACGATGCCGGACACGCTCCCATGTGGAAGAAGCAATCTATATTTTGGGACCTATCCTATTGGAAAGTCCTAGAGGTCCACTCTTTAATCGACGTGATGCACGTGACGGAGAATGTTTGCGTGAACCTGCTAGGCTTCCTGGGAGTGTATGGGAAGACAAAAGATACACCGGAAGCACGACACGACCAGCAACGTATGAAAGAACCTGAAAAGCCTATGCATCCTGAGAACGAGAAGGGTAAAGGACGCCACTTAACTCCTTCCAGTTACGCTCTTACCAAAGCAAAGAAGGAAATCTTTTTTGAATGCCTGAGCAGTATCAAGGTCCCGTCTGGCTTCTCGTTGAATATAAAGGGAATTAATAAATATGGCAGAGAAAAAATTCCAAAACTTGAAGTCTCATGACTGCCACGTGATTATGACGCAATTGCTTCCGATTACATTGAGGGGGCTTCTACCTGAAAATGTTCGAGTATCCATTGTGAAGCTTTGTGCATTCCTCAATGCAATATCTCAGAAGGTAATCGATCCAGAAAGACTACCAGGGTTACAGACAGATGTGCCCCAATGTCTTGTCAGCTTCGAGTTGGTGTTCCCACCATCCTTCTTCAATAATATGACGCATCTCTTGGTTCACCTAGTAGAAGAGATTGCCATTCTCGGTTCTGTATTTTTACAAAATATGTTCCCCTTTGAGAGGTAAATGGGAGTCTTAAAGAAATATGTTCATAACCGTGCTAGGCCAGATGGAAGCATCTCCAAGGGCTATGTAACAGATGAGGTCATTGAGTTCTATGTTGACTTTATTCCTGACCTTAAGGCGATTGGTGTTCCACAATCACGACATGAGGGGATACTGCGTGGAAAAGGCACCCTAGGATGTAAAGCAATGATATCTAGGGATGGGCATTCTCTCAATCAAGCACACTACACGGTTTTACAAAGATCTATCTTGGTTGCCCCGTATATCAATGAACACAATAATTTTATACGCCTCAAATACCCGGGACAGTCTGATGAATGGATTAGAAGTGAACACATGGCGATTTTTGGCGGTTAGCTGCAAAGACTTCTTACGAATAACACCAATGTTGGAGATTAGCTGTACTTGTTGGCCAGGACACCATCTTCGACTATATGTACTTTCCAAGGGTACGGGATAAATGGGAATACATTTTACACGATAGGCCAAGATAAAAAAGAGCACCAACCAAAACAGTGGTGTCCGCTTCGATGCAGCAAAAGACAATGGGCAAAAGACCATGTATTATGGGTTCATAGAGGAGATATGGGAACTTGACTATGGACCAAATTTTAAGGTCCCCTTGTTTCGGTGCAAATGAGTCAAGCTGACAAGAGGAGGGGTCGAGGTAGACAAGAAGTACGGAATGACAACAGTGGATCTCAACAATCTTGGGTACTTAGACGAACCATTCGTCTTAACCAATGATGTGGCTCAGGTTTTCTATGTGAAGCACATGTCTACCAAACCGAAAAAAGAAAAAAAGAAAAGCAAACAGATACATCACACGATGAGCCAAAGTGTCACATAGTTCTTTCAGGGAAAAGAAACATCGTGGCAGTGGAGGACAAGACAGACATGTCAAAATATTATAATAAGTTTGATGAAATTCCGCCCTTCAAAGTGAAGACTGACCCAACCATCCTGTTAAACGGTGCTGATACTCCATGGTTACGGCCGACGCGATCATAAGATTGACTATATGTATTAAATGAGCCATTTTGGGCACACATATGTATCTCAACATGGAAATCAATGTCATATTTCTTCCGTTAACACTATATGTATTAAATGAGCCATTTTTCTTGCCGCCTTTTTTCTTCCCGCCATTTCTTCCCGTCAGTTTTTTTCCCGCCATTTCTCACTATATATATGTAGGATTGGCCTCCATTGTCATTGCACATCTCTATACTCATATCTGCAACCTCATCACTCTTTCCCATGGCTTCCACCATACCACTAACCCTAGGAAGGTGGAGGCGCTTTGCGCCTCGAACTACCCCTGCCCGCCGGGCTACTGCGTCTCCGTCGGATGGATGCTGAGAGCCGGAGGCGTGCCGGTTCCTCCTATCCCTCTAGGTGTGGCACGCCGGATGGCCATCACGGACCACTACTACTTCGAGCTCACGCTGGAGCAGCGGAGGAATCCCAACTAGCATCCCGACTATTTCCCGACTTGGGAAGCCTTCTTTGGGGATCGGCATGAGAGGGCGCTCGCCAGGCACGAGGAGGATGGCCCACCTCCTCCGAACTTCAACGAGGCCGGCCGTTGGCTGTGGTGGCGCGGCCGGACTATCCAGAGCGTTATGGCCTATGACACGGCCGCCGACTCTAACCCCCTCCTGAGCTACCCTCAAGTCCAGCCCACGCGTACTCAGCCTTCAAGGTTCAACTACGGTGACCCGACGACGACAGCGACGACGGCCGTGGCGAGTACGACGACTACAGTGGCGAGTATTACAGGTGTAGGCAGGAGCATGACTAAATCACTCCAACATTCCAAAACAAGTTCGGCTGATTGTGACTTAATCTGGCCATGTATCTTAATTTTCAGTTCTTCTATGTATTCTAATTTTCAGTCGTGCTTTGTTAGTTGCGTTATGTACTTTAATTCTAGTTCTATCGTAATAAAATTTTCTTCCCTCCCTTTTCCTCCCGCGTATTCTGCCCACCCTTTCCCATTTGTTACTAGTTTGAATAGTTAGAATTTTATTTTTTAAAAACAAAAAATGTTTTAGGATTAATTATTCAAATGCAAACAATTTTCGTGTTGAAAGTTTTGTGAGATTCCAAAGTATACAAAAGATGCTAAATTTAAATATCCAAACAATTCAAAAATGTTAATACAAAATAAAATATGATTTTCTCTAATAAAATAGGGTTAGATTCCTTTTCAGATGCTTAATATTTCTTAAGTTCAAAGTTTTAGGGTTTGACTATTTTATTTTTGTCTTAATTGAATAATCAAAATTTATATGTAAGTGTTTTAATCATTTTGAAAATTTTCATCTACAGTAACTATAAAATGTTTTTATATGAATGGATAGATCTTATTTTTTAGAAAATTATGATATATTATTTATATTTTTCTGAGTTGAAATGAAAAAGATATGAATTTTCTAAATTCTATCCTATTTTTTGAATTAAAAATGCCCCCCTTTAATGTACGAAATAAATGCTCCCTTTAACACCGGTTCCAGCCACGAACCGGTGTTAAAGGGGGATGGGTGCGCGTGAAACGAAATCCCCACCCCCCCTTTAACACCAGTTCGTGGCTGGAACCGGTGTTAAAGGGGGGGGGGGGGGCGCAAAACGAATTCCCCCCCTTTAACACCGGTTCCAGCCACGAACCGATGTTAAAGGGGGGGGGGGGGTATAACGCGCGCGCATTCCTCTTCTTCTCCCCCTAGCCAGATCGATCAAGCAGAGGAGAGCGAGCCATCGCCGTCCACGCCCTCGCCGTCGCCGTCCACACCGTCGTCGTCGACGCCGTCTTCGTCCATGCCCTCGTCATTGCCGTCCTCGCCGTTACCGTCTCGTGGGAGCGCCATCCACACCCTCGCCGTCGCCATCGGCGGGCCGTGCCATTCCATGCCCTCGCCCTGTGCATCCTCTTCCTCTCCCCCCCCCGTCGCCGTGCATGTATGGCCCGTCTCCGGCGACGGTGAGCTACCATATATATGCATGTATATTGTATCTTTATATGTATATATGTGTATATTGTATCTATATATGTCTTAATATTTGTATGTGTATGTGTATGTATATATGTATATTTGTATGTGTATGTATATATGTATATTATATCTATAGGTGTATCTATATGTTTATTTGTATATTCGTATGTGTATGTGTATGTATATATAGGTGTACCTATTGTATCTATAGGTGTATATGTTTTAGTATTGGATTGATTTATTTGTATATTTGTATGTGTATGTATATATGTATTGTATTGTATGTGTATTGTATATGTGTATATTTGGTGCCACGCCGACGACCACCGCCACCATTATGCCGTCGACCCTGACCTCCTCTGCCCTCGTTGAGCCTACACACGCGTCGAGGGTGAGTCGCCCATTTTAGGTAGCCCACGTCGTGCTGGTTCGAACGCACACCCCCACGCATCCCGGCCCCGCTCTCGCCCTAGCGCCGCCAGCCGCCGCCCTAGCACACCTCTCTTTGTCAATACAACATTATAATAACCATGTATTGTTAATCAACTTTCATGACAAGTTAATTAGAAGAAGTAAATGTACCCTCTCATATGAATCTAGGGTTTCTCCGAATTAGGGTTTGGAATGACCAAGCATGTATTAGGGTTACATTTCAATACTTTTAACCTGTCATATCATCATCCTTGATTAGGCATTTCACTAGATGTATTACTAATATTTGTGTGATACTATTATTGGTTTAGAAACTATGGATCCACTCAGTAGAATCCTTGAAGAGGAAGAAATAATGGAGAACATGATCCACGAGGACACCTCACAATATCTGAACTTGGAGGGACATGATGACAGCTCAAGTAGTCATGGAGAAGATGACGACTCCGGTGAACGCACTTTAGTGATTACAAAGTCTTTCGAGGTATATACATAGATTAAGCCTCTGCATACTTGCACTGATTGATTTGTATATATGTACATGTATTAATTAACGCTTCTTTATTCTTTTAGCCCTCCGGATCGACCAGCCAGCAACAATCTTCTTCTATGAAAAAGAGCAAGCGAGGCGCGAGCCATTGGTTTAAAGATCGTGCAAAGTTCACGATCAAAGCAGTCTGTGTTGATGGCAGGCCGATGGAGCCCAAGAAGGCCGCAGAAAAATTTATACGTCACACTGGAGTTCTTGTTAGGGACCAAATCCCAATCACAATTGAATATTGAAATAAGCCAAAGAAGGGCGACGGTACCTTTGTCTATGAAAGATCCAAAGAAACGCTTTGGACTTCGCTGTTGGTAAATTTCACCGTACCGCCAGAGGAGGATGAAAATAAACCGGTTATTTAGGAAAAGGTCAAAGATTGGACTCTAAAGAAGATGGCTGAATCTTTCCGCAACTGGAAGACAAAATTGAACAAATTTGTCAAAGATCGCGAGACTCCAGATTTCGAAGACGCATATTATGCGAAGATAAGACCTCAGTGGCCCGAATTTGTGGCGTACAAGGAAGGTGCTATAGCTACAAAGAGGTCAGAAACCAATACGCTAAATGCCCAGAAGAAGGAATATCACCAGAGGACGGGGTCAGGTGGCTACATATCTCAGAGGCCTAAGTGGGAGGAAGCTGAGAAGGCCTTGTGCGCTAGAGGGATCACACCCCAGACAGAGGTGTGGGACCTACGTGCAAAGACTTGGTTCTACGAAATTGGGGCAAGGTTGGACCCAGAAACGGGATTGTGTATCTTCCCAACAATTCTTGACAAACCCGTCAATGAACTCATCACGGCATGCGAGGAAACAACCGTCAGGACCTTCCATCCCGAAAGAGAGAATGACTAGCTGACACGCGCCATCGGTAAAAAAGAACACCCTGGACTAGCACGAGGCACAGGGGGTATGACGTGGAAGGATGGGTTTGCCGAGTGGGGCGACTCTTACAGATGGCGCAGCAGAAAAGAAAAAGAGCGTACAGACCGGATGGAACAGATAGAACATGCACTTGTGGTGCTGCAGGCGCAAGTGAATGCATAAAATATCCAGCAAGCTACTGGCCCATCTCAGCGGCACGAAGAGCCTCCCTTGGAAGCTGCCGGTGGCCCAAACTCTGCGCGGAAAAGCAGCATGGCTTCCATGAAGAACGTGCAGCCCACGCTTGAAATGGCGGGTCCTCGATACCCCGTGGATGAGATCACGGAGAGCGAACACGCTGAGCTGCATGTGAGATTAATGGGCTTAACCATTAAGGTGGCGGTTGGCTATGCCTTACCTCCTATAGCTGGTGGAACTTACCACTGCCGACCGATTCCAAATGGCTATGCTATTGTCGGGGTGGATGAGGTTGTGAATGAATATGAGGAAGCACAGCTTGACCATGCTACAGGTGAAGGGGAAACTCAACTCAAATTTGTAGTGAAAACAACCATTCTCTGGAAGAAGGAACACATCGCGCTTCCAAATTGGAGGCCACTGGCACCCCCACTGTCTCCGCAACGTCAGCAGTCTGAGCCGCCTCAGCCGTCTCCGGGTCATTAGAATACTCCCCTGTCATCTCTGCCACGTCAGCCGTCTCCGGCACTTCAGCCATCTCCTGCGCGTCATCCATCTCCGGCGCGCCAGCCATCTCCTGCGCGTCAGCCATCTCCGGCGCGTCAGCCATCTCCTGTGCGTTAGCGTAAGTGGAAGAGAACTGCCACGAAGAGCACTAGCACTGCCACGAAGAAATCCGCAGGAAACCATACGCCGAAGAGTTCAAGAAACTACGTCCCGCAGCCTTCCGCCAAGCCATTGCCGGTATTACCGTGGAATCATAGTGACGAGGAGAACAAGAGGATCTCAGAAGAAGAGGTCAAGAAATTCTTTACACCTAGACGGGCCGAGCCAAAGGAGAAAATAGATCCAGCGGTGGTGGAGAAGTTTTACAATGATATTTTGAAACCTGAAACCCCACTTCTGTCGGACTACGAGCGCCATATTATAAAGGGGGATGCATGTCCGAGGGAGTCTGAAAGTAGTAGTCATGCACCCCAGAAAACAGTTCCCATGCTCGGAGAGCAGGAAAACCAATCGTGCGCCCCGCTCCAAGTGTTCGAAACATGGATAGCTCCTCCTGTAAATGATTACGAGGAAGGGCTACAAAGAAAGGCCAATGAGATGGGGATGACTTACATTGCATACTTGAACATCATGGGAGTCCACTCGCCCAAAGGCGATGTCAACCCCATATAGCCATGGAAGTACGGGAAGAATCTCATCAAGAAAGAGGAGCTCAAGAATCTACCAACAAAGATGCGAAGATTGCATAAGTGGTACCTTGACTTCTGCAAGACGAGAAAGGAAGAATGGATCACGGCGCATATAAGATATCAGATTTTCTTATGCGGAGACGACGAGATCACCTTCAACATTCAAGACTTGCATTTTTTATTCAATCAGAAGGAACTCGACAAAGCTGCCATCAGCCTTTATTGTGTGTAAGTACTATTTCTGTAATTTCTATCTTAGCACATACAATTCATTAATTGCATGTATATATATGCTCACCATATATGTGTATACTATTATGCAGGAAAAAGATTATGGAATGCATGAAAGGAGGCCCTTTTGACATTAGGTTCGTTTACCCAAATAGAGTTCATGAACAAGTGGTAAAACACAAACCCGGGAAAATAGAAGATTTCTTACTAAGGTCTTTACTGAGACAACAAACCAAAAGGGAAATACTATTACCTTACAACTTCTCGTGAGTGTTACCCTCTCTTGTACACATTTTGTTTTGGCTTACTCGATGTTAAGTGTAACTGATAATGAGTTATGCGTGCGCAGGTTCCACTTTATTTTGCTAGTCCTTCAACTTGACGCAGGAAAAGTCCTTGTAATGGACTCGGCACGAAAAGACAAAGAGCTACGTGAAGACTTTAAAGAGATGTTCCAGAGGTAATTTCAATCATATTATCGCACTAGATCGGCAACTTTCGTGACAACAAGTAATTAATTACTCCTTTATCTATTTTCTTTGTCGGACAGGGTTTGGAAAAGGTTCATGGGCAGGACCGTGGGTGAATGGTCAAAAGAACTAAAATTTATAGATCAAAATGTAAGTAATACTAGCCAGCTAGGTCTGCGTATCTCTTTGATTCTGCTTCCAATTCCATTATATCATGCTTTATTGATTATTATTTTGGTTGAACTCTCTATTCTCGTAAAGTGCACGCAACAGAGAGCCAGCAATAACTTATGTGGATACTATGTTTGCGAGTTCATTCGCAACATGATATGTGCGACGGGCCAAGCCGCACTAGAACAACTTAGAGTAAGTAAACGAAGTACACAACATTATTTTATTACCATCAGTTGTGTTGAGTTTTATTCTTATATATATATTGACCCCATTCTTCATATATATTTAGATCGAACGTATGCGGGACAAACTCCTACCATTTGACCGCATACGAGCCATTCAAGAGGAATTGGCGGAGTTCATACTTGATGAGGTCGTCATGCCTGGAGGAGAACTCTTTAGATATCAAAAATAAACGTGTACGGAGATGTTATATTGTATATATGCTTGAACGTGTGTCTTGTACTTGATGCTTCAACGTGTATGGAGAATACCACAATGACGATGTTTGTGTATAATAATAGTTGCTTAATTATTCATGTACTCGTATGTACCGACTATGTATGTGTATACCTCTCCCGATCGATCCCCCCTCCCCCCCGTCCCCGCCACGCCACAGAAATCTGCCCAAAACGGGGTGGCGGCAGAACTCTGTTGCGGCAGAGATTTAGACAGTTTTCCTACCGCGGCAGAGAACCTTTAACACCGGTTCGTGTTACAAACCGATGTTAAATGGGGGAGGACCTGAGCTCTGCGGCAGCCCCATGTGCGCCACCCTTTAACAGCGGTTCGTATAAGAACCGCTGTTAAAGGGAGGGCCTCTAACACCGAACCCTCTATAACATCCCAATTTCAGCAACCCTGATTAAATGTCCAAAACACAAAAATCAGGGGGAACAAAAACTTTTTCTTGCAAAGTGTGCTTACTTGTTTGCTTGTGTTCAAGCAATTGTTTGTGTATTAGTTGTATAATCCTCCTCTCAAACCTAGTTTACAAAAACTATTTTACAAAAGATATATCTTGGCTCATTCTTCATATTCTCAAATGTTCTGGCATTTCAAAACATGAGCCAAGATAACTTGACACAACAAAGTACCTTACTAGACTCTATTAACAAAACTATGGAGACATATATATATAATCTCCTTATGTTTTCAAGATAGAACCGTCAACTACTCTTATCTCTAGGTTTTCCAAAAACCTTTCTTAAATCTTTTCTCTCAATCTTGGTAGAGATACCAAGATGGTACTTATCTTACTTCCAAGAAAAACCCCTTTCCACATACCCATACTTACCTCGAGCTAGGCTTGATGGTAACCCTAGTAGTAGTGTATAAGTGATAAGATGAATTGCCTTGATCTGCTGTTTGATGATGTGTTGATCTGCTGATTGCCTTGTTTTCTTAGGAGCTAGAGTGAGCTAATCTAGTAGCTCATCCCTCAGGACCCAATCCTTGCTTGTTATCATCAATATCAAAGCAATCATCCAAATCTGGTCTATCCTAAGCCACTAAAGTAACCATCTCATCTCATGATCAGATCAATCCAGGGATAATCCCTCATGATAGTTCCAACCTAGTGGAGACCCAATACAAGTTTGGATCCACTCCCTTCAATCTAGACCTCAACATCAACCACTTGAGGGAAGGGATAAACCTTTGCCACCCTCTCAATTGTTTCCCTCTTGAAATTTAGTCAAAATCACCAAATCTGCCGAAATGGCTAAGTCTGGATTTCTTATCTAGGTGCATTCTTGAGAATGTATTTGAACCATCATGTATTACATTAGTAGTACTACCAAAGACCACTCTTGCCCTTGGCTAAGCCGTTCTAATTCCCACTAATCCATGATGGTTTTGTAGTCAATATAATAATCTTTTCTGCAAAGCTTATCATTTTGCCCACTTTGGCGGAAGCTCACATCTATATGCTACCTCCCCTTGACTAACTCCTTGATTGGTTATGATCTACTAATCATGGCCTATCAATCCCCACTTCACATGTTTCCATTGGAGCCTTAGCTTCTTAAACCCACATGGTTTAGGAGGCTACCTGATGTATGTGTTATGGCAGCCTTATTTTCAACAAAGTTTGCCATCTCCTCTAGATCACTTCAACTGCAACCAAGCCAAACTCTTGCTTCCATGATCATCTATATGACATGTTCTATCCATCCATATACCCCTTGTACCTAGGTAAGCTCTGAGCTCCCTAATCCAGTCCTGTTTAGGTGGCATCAGAATAACTAAACCCTAGATCCTTCCCTTATCTAGTTTCCATCCTTTTCACCACTTCTCTTCAAAACCAAGCTTTACCTTGATGCCTACATTAAGTTTACATCATCTACCTTGGATATAAGAATCCCCAAATAATTCCCCCAATTATTTGGATTATTAAACTATTTTATTTTTTCCTACTTACCAATTTCTCAAAATCCTTGTCTATAAAAGCAAGTTTGCTTTTATCCGAACTATTGGAGATATGCCCTAGAGGCAATAATAAAAGTGGTTATTATTATATCTTTGTGTTTATGATAAATGTTTACATTCATGCTATAATAGTATTAATCGGAAACATTAATACTTGTGTGATTTGTAAACTAAATTAGAGTCCCTAGTAAAGCCTCTTTATAATACTAGCTTGTTGATTAATAGATGATCATGGTTTCTCGATCATGAACATTGAGATGTTATTAATAACAAGATCATATCATTAGGAGAATGGTATGATGGACATACTCCTATAGATAACCGTAGCATTAAGATCAAGTCATTTCAATAGTTCGTTTGCTATAAGCTTTCTGATACATAGTAACCTAATTCCTTCGACCATGAGATCATGTTAATCACCATCACCGGAAGGATGCTTTGATGACATCAAACACCACACCGTAACTGGGTGGCTATAAAGTTGGCATTGAGTGTTCGGAAAGTATGGGTTGAGGCACATGGATCAAGAGTGGGATTTGTCCATCCATATGACGGATAGATATACTCTGGGACCTCTCGGTGGAATGTCATCCAATTAGCTTGCAAGCATGTGACTGTAAGATCCCTCCTTTGTAAAGGAAAAGGATCCCTGTGATTGCAATGCTAGTACCTGGATCAATGCTATCATCCATAGTTTAAGATGAAGTACATAGATACAAAGGTCATTTATTACATCCATTCCAGAGTTAAACATAGTCTTTACAACTCAAGGCCACAGGCCTAATACAAGAGTTTGAATATGTAAATAAATATAAGTCTTCATCTTCATGTGCCACAGGCAAACATGTTGAGTGTAGACTCATGACACCTAATCCTCATCAGAGTAACCTGCAACATCACAAGTTACAGCCACAGTGGGTCAATACTTTGGAATAGTATTGGCAAGTGATACCTTAGTAAAATTTAGGTGGACTATATTATTATATGCAATTTGGCTAAGTGTAGCTTCGCTTGCTTTGCTCAAAATAGGTTTTTCCTATTAGTTGAAATCACTAAGTTTTTCTTTGTCAAAACTTTTCCCAAGGAACCATCAATAGACATTGAGGTCCTTCACCCTTGTTCACCCACAAGTTTTTACTTAGAAGTTGGAATGATGAGATTCTTGATAGCTTCCATGTCTTGATGCTCAAGTTGTCCATTGCCATGGACCTGGCTAAGTACTTAGATTTTTCCATCTGCAGAGGTTGTGCACTTTCCCCACCAGACTTGGTTTCCCAAGACAGGAACTTTCAGAATCCTTTCCTTAGACCAAATGGACGCGCTCCAACCTATCATTCCCACTACCACCAACTGTCCAAATGGCTAAGTTCTAGCAACCTATGTGATCCAGGCAGAGCCCATATTGCCAAGTGGCTGCACTAGAAGCTTCTCAACACTTGGCCTCTAAAATCCCTTTGTTCCTGGGTGGCTTTCCACAAGTGAGATACACAAGGTAAACCATAGCCATGGGCCTTGTGTAACCACTCAACCAAAACCACCAATCAAGTCCCTTTCCACCCAGGTGATTCATTGACTTAGTTGTTTTATTAAGAAAAACATAAGTCCAAAGACTTAGAAATATTTTCACCATAGCATGTATATTTTACCAACCCTTGTTTGCTACTAGCTAGGCTAAGCATGGCATAGATAGTAACTTAACTTAGAAATTCCTAGCAATTCTACAACTACTTAGGATTTCCCAAACATGGCATATAGGCAAAATAATAGCATGCAAGACTTAGCAAATATTTCTAATGCTTAGTATAAAATATAGGGATGGAAATATTCATGAAGTACCACTTGCCTTGGTAGTTGGGAGAGTAGCACTCTTCACAATCACAATCACTAGCACCAAAGTCTACACAAAGAATGGTAGCAACAAATTACACACAACATATACAAACAAACAAAAATACATATGCATGCATGCAAAATGCTAAATGATGATTTTTAAAACTCAACCAAGCAAGTGCATAGTACTGAATCATAAACAAGTCAAAAACTTGCTAAACCAAGTTTATTTGACACTAAATCAATTTCCTAAACAATTCATATACTAAATAAGCCCTACACATGTTTTTGCAAAAGAAACCATTTTAACAGAAGCTAAACATTAAACACATTGCATATTTAGAAAGGGCTTGTATCACTGATTCCAACGGTATAAAATTTGCCAAAATCTAACGTGGGAAACAAAAGTTACAAACCAAACAAATTTGAACTAAAATCTGATTCAAAATCTGTTTTAAATCTAACTCACTGCCACGCGGTGCTATCCTATTGGCGCGTACCGATTCGCACGAATTGGTCGATGCAGATTGTTGGATTTAAGTGATCGCGTACGGCTCAGATCTAACGTACCGTTTCGTTAAGTGATTCTATCGCACGCGTTGGATCTAGATCCAACGGCTCTTGATCAAACGACCAAGGTCTGGTGGCGCGCGGCGTCGGCGAGCGGCGGAGCGCTCTGCCAGTGGCGGTGCCGGCGTTCTAGGTCGCCTGGGGAGGGGAGAGGGTGCTCACCAGAACCGTAGGGACGAGGTGAAGCTCAACGTGGCGGTGGCTTGGCAAGGGGCGCTCGGAGTCGTCGGGGATTCCTCACCGGAGTTCACGAACGCGTCGGGTACGGCTGCTGGTCGACGTTCACGAGGTTCTGCGCCGCGCCAAGACAAGAGGAGGGCATCGTTAGATGCGCAAGATTCTAAGGGTCCTAGGCGTAACAAACAGAGGGCAAGGGGCGGCTGGTACTTACGGGGAGAGGTCGCCAGAGTTCGAGCAGAGAGCGGCGGTGCTCAGTCGTTGTCGTTGCCGAGGCTACAGACCATGCGCGGGCAAATGAAAGACGTCAGTAGATGCGCACGGAGCTGCAGAGCATGCTAGTATGAACCATGGACAGAGGGGGGCACGGTGCTCACCGGAATTCGTCGGTGAGGTCGTCGGAACAGCGGCAGCATCGGGCGAGTTGCGAGCAGCCTGGTGGCGTGGAGAGGAAATTGGGTGAGGGGAAATGGCCGCGAGAGGGAGGGGCTTAATTAGGCAGAGGCTCGACAAGAAACGCTTAGTGATTCAATGCCAATTACGCCGCGGAATCAACACAGCAATGGCCAGCTTGTCAGCGAATAGAACAGAGAGGGAGTGGGGTTCGAGCGTCAGTGACTCCGTGGGTGCGTCTGCGCATGCGAGAGAGAGGGGAGACTCGGGTGGGATAGTTGGGCTGGATCTGTTGCTGGGCTCAAATCCTGGCGCCAGCCCTTTTCTATTTCCTTTCTCTTTTTCTTTTTCTGTTTTGATTTTCTGGATTGATTTTCAAATGATTTTCAAAATATTTTGAATTCAAACTTTTTCCAAGATTTTGTAGGGTGCAACATTCACATTTCAAGGCATAAAAACAAGTGGACTCTCTACTCAAGCTTGGTTCTTTTGAATAAACAAATTAAACAGTTCTATGGCACTTGTTTTGCAAATGTTTTGAAAATGGTTTTGAAACCATTTTTATTTTGTATAATTTTTTCAAAACTCCACACTCAATCCAATCAACAAGGAAGCAAACAAACTTGGTTAAAACACTTAAGCTCTCAAATGGGGATGGCCATTTGATTTAAGTTTGCTCACATAAAATGATAGCACTATGTGCTTTTGTTTTCTTGAAATTGGTTTGAAATTGATCTCAAAACTATATGCATGCATGAATGATATGCAATCTTTGAAATCATGATTTTAGGGATGTTACAAATCTAACTCCCTTAAGGTGAATCTCGCCCTCGAGATTCGGATTGGCTAGCAAATAGGTGAGGGTGGTCTTTCCGAAGATCATCTTCTCTTTCCCATGTTGCTTCCTCTTCGGAATGATGATTCCACTGCACTTTGCAAAACTTGATAGTCTTAGTCCTTGTGACTCTTTCTGCAGTATCAAGAATCTTGATAGGTTTCTCTTCATAAGTGAGATCACTTTCTAGTTGAACTTCCTCCAAAGGTATAGTATCCTTCAAAGAAGTTTCTTCCATTTCTGGATGACATTTCTTAAGTTGACTCACATGAAATACATTATGAACAGCCGACAGAGATTCTGGCAATTCAATTTCATAGGCAACTTCTCCTTTGTGACTCAGAATCTTGAATGGCCCAACATATCTTGGTGCCAATTTTCCTTTGACTCCGAATCTCTTCACTCCACGAAGTGGTGACACTCTAAGATAAGCTCTATCACCGACTTCATAGGTGACTTCTCTACGCTTAGGATCCGCGTAGCTTTTCTGTCGGGACTGCGCTATCTTCAACCTGTCCTTAACTATCTTGACCTTCTCTTCGGCTTCTTTGATAAGATCTGGCCCGAATAAACTTCTTTCTCCCACACCGTTCCATAACAGTGGGGTGGTACATTTTCTTCCGTAGAGAAACTCAAATGGTGCCATCTCAATGCTGGCTTGATAGCTGTTGTTATAAGAAAATTCTGCGTAAGGCAGACTTTCATCCCAACTGGCTCCATAGTCTAAGGCACACGCCCTCAACATGTCTTCAAGAATCTGATTAGTTCTTTCTGTTTGTCCATCAGTTTGAGGATGAAAAGCAGTACTGAATTCCAACCTCGTTCCCAATGACTCATGTAGCTGTCTCCAAAAATGGGAAGTGAATTGAGTTCCCCTATCAGACACAATACTCTTGGGCACTGCATGTAGACATACAATTCTACTCATGTAGATTTTGGCTAACTTGGCACTTGTATAGGTTGTCTTCACGGGTATGAAATGAGCCACTTTATTTAGGCGATCCACTACTACCCAAATAGAATCGTATCCTGACCAG
Source organism: Avena sativa (assembly GCA_916181665.1). NCBI lineage: Eukaryota > Viridiplantae > Streptophyta > Magnoliopsida > Poales > Poaceae > Avena > Avena sativa. Next base: position 52,743,410 of record OV702295.1, on the reverse strand, counting down.
GTCCTTGGTAATCCGGTAATGAAATCCATACCAATCTTGTCCCACTTCCAATCAGGAATAGGTGGCGATGTCCTTTTTGAGATTATTCCACCAAAATCTTTCCTTTATGTCCATGTACATTTTGGTGTTACCCGGATGAATGGAATATGGTGAGTTGTGTGCTTCCTGCAAAATCAGTTTCCGCAACTCCGGGTCTTGTGGAACGCAGATATGTTTCCCATGCCATAAAGTACCTTGTTCGTCTTCATGGAATTCTTTGGATTTTCCTTTGCCAATCTTTTCCTTAATCTCTTCAATTTCCTTATCAGTCTTCTGGGCTTCTCTGATCTTGTCCAACAAAGTGGGTTGAACATCCAAAGACATGAGATGTCCTTCAGGCACAATCTCCTATCTGAGTTTTCTAAATTGGGTACACAGATCATCTGGCAATTCTCCTTTGGTAAGGCCATTCACAAAAACCTTACGGCTTAGAGCATCTGCTACAACATTTTCTTTACCGGGGTGTTATTGCAAACTTAAGTCATAGTCTTTGATAAGTTCTAGCCATCTTATTTGTCTCATATTAATTTCCTTTTGGGTGAAGATATACTTCAAACTTTTGTGATATGTGAACACTTCACAACGCTTTCCCAAAAGATAGTGTCTCCATGTTTTGAGTGCATGGACAACAGAGGCTAACTCTAAATCATGAGTAGGATAGTTCACTTCATGAGTTTTGAGTTGTCTTGAGGCATAAGCCACAACTTTACTGTCTTGCATAAGTACTGCACCCAAACCTTGATGAGATGCATCACAATATACTTGGAAATCTTTTTCCAAATCTGGCAGGCACAAGACTGGTGCTGTCACAAGTCTCTTCTTCAACTCCTGAAAGCTGAGTTCACAACCTTCAGACCAAGCAAACTTCTTGTCTTTCTTTAACAATTCAGTCATGGGCTTAGCTACCTTAGAGAAATTCTCAATGAACCTTCTATAGTAACCTGCTAAGCCAAGGAAACTACAAACTTCTTTCACGGACTTGGGAGATTCCCATTCAGTCACAGCTGAAACTTTAGCAGGATCAACTGCTACACCATCCTGAAGGGAATATGCCCTGAGAGGCAATAATAAAGTGTTTATTATGTGTATTCCAAGTATATGATAGATGTTTATTTTGCATGATATAATTGTATTAATACGGAAACGTTAATACATGTGTGTTTAATAAACAAACAGAAAGTTCCTAGTTATGCCTCTCTCATAAACTAGCTCGTTGATTAACAAGATGATCAAGGTTTCCTGATCATGGACATTGGATGTTGTTAATAACGGGATCACAACATTAGTGTAATGGTGTGATGAACATTCATCCGAAGTATAGCATTGCGATCAAAGTCATTGAGTTTATATTGCTATAACAACTTACGAAGTGATCCTAATCCTTAGACCATGAGATCATGTCAATCACTAACACCGGAAGAGTTTCTTGATAACATCAAACGTCACACCGTAACAGGGTGATTATAAAGATGTATTCAGAACTAATAAAGTGTTATGTTGAGGCTCATGGATCGAGAGTGGAATTTGTTCATCCCGATGATGGATAGATATACTCTGGGCCCTCTCGGTGATATCACATTGATTAGCTTGCAAGCAAGTGATTTGATCACTAGAATGTTATATCACAGGAACGAGAAAAGAGTGCATGTCGGTAACGAGATCAAACTAGGTATGGAGATACCGATGATCGAATCTCGGACATGTAATATATCGTGAAACAAAGGGATTAAGATACTAGCATAAAAGGTTCCGACGATCACAAGAAAGTCATCGTTGAATGTGTGGGAGTCAGTATGGGTTTCCAGATCCCGCTTCTGATTATTGATCCGAGAGGGGTCTCGATCATGTCCGCATTATTCACGAACCGTAGGGTGACACACTTAAGAGACACCGACATCCAATTGGAGCAAATGTTTCATGCCGAAAGAATGAACAAGCGCAGGAATTTATTTCACTAGATACCGAAACAGGTTTTCGGGTGAAATTGCATAAAGTGGTTATGCATGTGAAATAGAATTCTAGCAAGGGGTTATTTGTGAATGTTTGTCATTAAAGTAATTGACAAAATTCTGAATAAAATAAAAGAGTTTTTTTAATGAGAGTTTGCATTAAATTTGGTGGAAATTTAATGGGAATTTGAGTGGACTTTTGAGTGGAGGGAATTTAAAGGAGATTTGTGAGTGGAGTGTCCACCCACATGAAGAGGGGAGGGCAAGGGGGCAGCCCCCATGCGCCGGACACCCCCTTGGGGTTCCCCCCTCCTCCTATAAAAGGATCCCCCCTCCTCACTTGTCTCTCACACCTCCTCGTGAAGGATCTCTCTCCCCCTCTAGAATTTATCCCCCATGGTCTCGGACTAGCGAGATACATGTTCCCGGTGGCTATTCGGCAAGAAAGAGTTGTGCTTCCGCTGCATCGCTGGAGCGAGGAGGCGGAGGTTGCTCGGTGCCTCGAACGTGTGTGCGAGCACGGTTGCGCTGCTGATTTGCGGCGCTAGGACTTCCTCTCGATCTTGAGATCGACAAGAGATCGTCTACATCAACCACGAGTTGAACTCGTTAAGCTTTGTCGGTCTTCAAGGGTATGTTCTCTACGGATATACATCCGCCCGTTGTTTGTATCTAGTAGATAGATCTTGGTATATAGTTCACATCGTAGGAAAATTTTTGTTTTCTATGTTGCGAACCCTACAGTGGTATCAGAGCCGGATCTATGCGTAGATACTTTACACGGGTAGTACACATATGAGTATGTGGGCGATGATGATCATATTGTTGCTCCTTTGTTGTAATTTTGGATATTGGTGGCATAGTGGGATGAAGCGGCCCGGACAAACTTTACATGTCCTCGCACATGAGACCTGTTCCACGCTTGACATGCAACTAGTTTGCATAAGTGGCTAGCGGGTGTCTGTCTCTCTTACTATAGTCAATATCTATTTTGCAAGCGAGTTGTCAACAATTTGATTATCCTCGTTGTGGTTCATGTTCGTAGGTAAGAACGGTTCTATCTCGAAAGCCCTAAGCCACGTAAAACTTGCAATGGATAAATTAGAGGCGTCTAGTTTAGATTGTTGCTGGGCTAGTGTTATGATATGGTAGTGTTGTAAGTAGAAGTATGAGATGATACTCTTACAACACACATAGCGTGTAAAATCCATAGACCTTGGATTTACACATATAGGTATGATAGTGATCATACCACGATGCACATGATAGAGATCATCTGCGGGAACCATATAATTTCACGAATAAACATATGATGTTTGATAGCATCTTATATTGCTTGTTTAGCGCTTTGTTAACATAATAAGATGATCCCTCATTTAAATATCAAGATAAGAATGTGTTCTTCCTTTAGTATGCACCGATTATGTTTTTGTCGCTCCAAGACATCACGTGATGATCGGGTGTTCTTGGATCCACGACCATATTTCGGGTGTAAAACAGTTACACACGCGAATACTAAGGTTCTAACTTGGCGAGCCTAGCATGTACAGACATGGCCTCAGAACACGGACCGAAAGGTTAAGCATGAGTCATATAGTTGATATGATGCCCATTTGATGATCGCCTTTGAAGCTATACCGACTCACGTGATGATCGGACTTGGTGTAGTGGATTTGGTTCATGTAATCACCAAAAAGGCACGAGGGATGTCGTTTTTGAGTGGGAGTTCATTCGTAATATAGATTAGTTGAACTCAATCTATCATACACTTAGTCTAAACTTTACAAATTCTGTTGTAGATGGCACCACCTGCTTTTAATTTCAATGTGTTCATGGAGAAAGAGAAACTAGCAACGAACGGTAGCAACTTTACCGAATGGGCCATGAATTTGAGGATTCTCCTCTCTGCTGCACAAAAGCAATATGTGCTAGAAGCTCCGTTAGGCCCCCCACCTTTAGATGATGCCCCTGACGAGGAGAAGAATGTCTATCAGACTCTTCAGGAGGACCACAACTTAGTTCATTGCGGCATATTGTATGGGCTAGAGCCGGAACTTCGAAAGCGTTTCGAAAACGGCAATGCATTTGATAAAATGGGTGATTTGAAAATGATTTTCGACACACATGCTGCTGTAGAGAGCTACAACGCTTCAGAAAAGTTCTTTAGCTGCATGATGGAAGAGCATAGCTCCGTTAGTGAGCATGTACTCAAGATGTTGGGTTACGCCGATAAGCTTGTGTCCTTGGGAATATCGATTCCCATTGACTTAGGCATCCATCGTGTTCTGCAGTCTCTGCCACCTAGCTATAAGAGCTTCGTGATGAACTATAATATGCAAGGCATGAAGAAGTCTCTCCCCGAGCTTCTGTCAATGCTTAAAACTGCAGAAGTGGAGATCAAAAAGGAACATCAAGTGTTGATGATCAATAGGAACACTGGTTTCAAGAAAGACAAGAAGGGAAAACGGAAGGGAAGTAAGGGCGGCAAGCCTGTTGCCGCGCCTGAAAAGAAACCCCGAGTTGGACCTAAGTCTGATTCCGAGTGCTACTATTGTAAGGGGACTGGCCACTGGAAGCGCAACTGCCCCAAGTATCTGGCAGACAAGAAGGCCGGCAAGGCAAACAAAGGTATATATGATATACATGTTATTGATGTGTACTTGACTAGTGCTCGCAGTAGCACCTGGGTATTTGATACCGGTTCAATTGCTAATATTTGTAACTCGAATCAGGGGCTGCGGAACAAGCGACCACTAGCAAGGGGTGAGGTCAAGATGCGTGTCGGCAATGGATCAAGCGTTGATGTGATCGCCGTCAGAACGCTGCCTCTCCACTTGCCGTCGGGATTAGTTATAAACTTGAATAAATGTTATCTGGTGCCTGCACTGAGCATGAACATTGTATCTGGATCGTGTTTGATGCGAAGTGGTTATTCATTTAAATCCGAGAACAATGGTTGTTCCATTTATATGAATGAAATCTTTTATGGTCATGCACCGATGATGAATGGTTTATTTCTATTAGATCTCGATGATAATGTTACACATATTCATAATGTTGATGCTAAAAGGATTAAACTTAATGATGATATATCCGCATATATGTGGCACTGCCGTCTAGGTCATATTGGCGTTAAACGCATTAAGAAGCTCCATTCGGATGGACTTTTGGAATCACTTGATTATGAATCATTTGATACATGTGAGCCATGCCTTATGGGCAAGATGACTAGAACGCCGTTTTCCGGTTCAATGGAACGGGCGACAGATTTATTGGAAATCATACATTCTGATGTATGTGGTCCAATGAGTGTGTCAGCGCGAGGTGGATATCATTATTTTGTTACTTTCACGGATGATTTGAGTAGATACGGTTATATCTACTTGATGAAACACAAGTCTGAAACCTTTGAAAAGTTCAAGGAATTTCAGAATGAAGTGGAAAATCATCGTAATAGAATGATCAAATTTCTACGGTCCGACCGTGGAGGTGAGTATCTAAGTTACGAGTTTAGCACTCACATGAAAGAGTGTGGAATTGTTTCACAACTCACACCTGCCGGAACACCATAGCGAAATGGTGTGTCGGAACGTCGTAATCGTACTTTATTAGATATGGTTCGATCTATGATGTCTCTGACGGACTTGCCATTGTCATTTTGGGGTTATGCACTAGAAACTGCTGGATAAACTCGAACCCAAAGCGGAAAAATGCGTCTTCATAGGATAACCTAAAGAAACTATTGGGTATTCCTTCTATCACAGGTCCGAGGGCAAGGTTTTTGTTGCCAAGAATGGATCCTTTCTAGAGAAAGAGTTTCTCGCGAAAGGTGTGAGTAGTCGGAAGGTAGAACTCGAAGAGGTTGTGGAACCTTCTCTTCAAAGTATGGCGAGTAGCGCAGCGCCGGAAGTTGTTCCGGAGTTGGCTCCACCTGTTGAAGAGGGAACTAATGATAATGATCATGAAACTCCGAAAGAGAGTACTACCGAACCTCGCAGGTCAAACAGGACGCGTGCAGCTCCCGAGCTGTACGGAAATCCTGTCATGAATTTCATGGTTGATGAAAATGATGACCCTGCGACGTATGAAGAAGCGATGATGAGCCCGGATTCCAACAAATGGTTAGAAGCCATGAAACCCGAGATGGAATCCATGTATGAAAATCAAGTTTGGAACTTGGTGGAAATACCTCACGACCGAAAGGCCGTGGAGAACAAATGGATTTTCAAAAGGAAAACTGATGCTGATGGTAATGTGACCGTCTATAAAGCTCGACTTGTCGCAAAGGGGTTTCGACAAATTCAAGGAGTTGACTACGATGAGACTTTCTCTCCCGTAGCGATGCTAAAGTCAGTTAGGATTATGTTAGCAATTGCTGCATATTTCGATTATGAGATATGGCAGATGGATGTCAAAACCGCGTTTCTCAATGGTAATATTGAAGAAGAGTTGTATATGATACAACCAAAGGGTTTTGTCGATCCTAAGGATGCTAACAAGGTGTGTAAGCTTCAGCGATCCATCTATGGATTGAAGCAAGCATCACGAAGTTGAAATCTCCGCTTTGATGAGGTGATCAAAGAGTTTGGATTTGTCCAAACTTATGGAGAAGCTTGTATTTACAAGAAAGTGAGTGGGAGCAATGTGGCATTTCTGATATTATATGTGGATGACATATTATTGATCGGAAATGATATAGATCTTTTAAACAGTGTTAAAAGTTATCTAAACAGCAAATTTTCAATGAAGGACCTAGGTGAAGCGTCATACATATTAGGCATAAAGATCTATAGAGATAGATCTAGGCGCCTAATAGGGCTATCACAAAGTACATACCTTGATAAGATTTTAAAGAAGTTTAAAATGGACGGAAGTAAGAAGGGGTTCTTACCTATGTTGCAAGGCAAGACATTGAGTAAGACTCAAAGTCCGGCTTCGGCGGAAGAAAGAGAGATAATGGACAAAGTCCCCTATGCTTCAGCCATAGGCTCTATAATGTACGCCATGCTATGTACAAGACCGGATGTGGCACATGCTATTAGTTTGACTAGTAGGTACCAATCGGATCCAGGTTCGGAACACTGGATAGCGGTCAAGAATATCCTTAAGTACTTACGAAGAACTAAGGATATGTTTCTTGTATACGGAGGTGAAGAAGAGCTCGTCGCTAAGTGTTATGTCGACGCTAGCTTTGACACCGATCCGGATGACTCTAAGTCTCAATCCGGATACGTATTTCTCATGAATGGCGGAGCGGTTAGTTGGAGGAGCTCCAAACAACCTGTGGTAGAGGGATCAACAACGGAGGCCGAATATGTTGCTGCTTCAGAAGCGGCTCAGGAAGAAGTTTGGATGAAGGAGTTCATATCCGAACTAGGAGTGGTGGCAAACGCGTTGGACCCAATGGTGATCTATTGTGACAACAATGGTGCCATTGCCAATGCCAAAGAGCCAAGGTCTCACAAGCATTCCAAGCATATTAAGCGCCGGTTTCACTCCATCCGCGAGCATGTCAAGGATGCAGATATAAAGATTTGTAAAGTACATACGGATCTCAATGTAGCAGATCCGTTGACTAAAAATCTCCCTAGAGCAAAACATGATCAACACCAGAACTCAATGGGTGTTAGATTTATCACTATGTAACTAGATTATTGTCTCTAGTGCAAGTGGGAGACTGAAGGGAATATGCCCTGAGAGGCAATAATAAAGTGTTTATTATGTGTATTCCAAGTATATGATAGATGTTTATTTTGCGTGCTATAATTGTATTAATACGGAAACGTTAATACATGTGTGTTTAATAAACAAACAGAAAGTTCCTAGTTATGCCTCTCTCATAAACTAGCTCGTTGATTAACAAGATGATCAAGGTTTCCTGATCATGGACATTGGATGTTGTTAATAACGGGATCACAACATTAGTGTAATGGTGTGATGAACATTCATCCGAAGTATAGCATTACGATCAAAGTCATTGAGTTTATATTGCTATAACAACTTACGAAGTGATCCTAATCCTTAGACCATGAGATCATGTCAATCACTAACACCGGACGAGTTTCTTGATAACATCAAACGTCACACCGTAACAGGGTGATTATAAAGATGGATTCAGAACTAATAAAGTGTTATGTTGAGGCTCATGGATCGAGAGTGGAATTTGTTCATCCCGATGACGGATAGATATACTCTGGGCCCTCTCGGTGATATCACATTGATTAGCTTGCAAGCAAGTGATTTGATCACTAGAATGTTATATCACAGGAACGAGAAAAGAGTGCATGTCGGTAACGAGATCAAACTAGGTATGGAGATACCGATGATCGAATCTCGGACATGTAACATATCGTGAAACAAAGGGATTAAGATACTAGCGTAAAAGGTTCCGACGATCACAAGAAAGTCATCGTTGAATGTGTGGGAGTCAGTATGGGTCTCCAGATCCCGCTTCTGATTATTGATCCGAGAGGGGTCTCGATCATGTCCGCATTATTCACGAACCGTAGGGTGACACACTTAAGAGACACCGACATCCAATTGGAGCAAATGTTTCATGCCGAAAGAATGAACAAGCGCAGGAATTTATTTCACTAGATACCGAAACAGGTTTTCGGGTGAAATTGCATAAAGTGGTTATGCATGTGAAATAGAATTCTAGCAAGGGGTTATTTGTGAATGTTTGTCATTAAAGTAATTGACAAAATTCTAAATAAAATAAAAGAGTTTTATTTAATGAGAGTTTGCATTAAATTTGGTGGAAATTTAATGGGAATTTGAGTGGACTTTTGAGTGGAGGGAATTTAAAGGAGATTTGTGAGTGGAGTGTCCACCCACATGAAGAGGGGAGGGCAAGGGGGCAGCCCCCATGCGCCGGCCACCCCCTTGGGGTTCCCCCCCTCCTCCTATAAAAGGAGCCCCCCTCCTCACTTGTCTCTCACACCTCCTCGTGAAGGATCTCTCTCCCCCTCTAGAATTTATCCCCCATGGTCTCGGACTAGCGAGATACATGTTCCCGGTGGCTATTCGGCAAGAAAGAGTTGTGCTTCCGCTGCATCGCTGGAGCGAGGAGGCGGAGGTTGCTCGGTGCCTCAAACGTGTGTGCGAGCACGGATGCGCTGCTGATTTGCGGCGCTAGGACTTCCTCTCGATCTTGAGATCGGCAAGAGATCGTCTACATCAACCACGAGTTGAACTCGTTAAGCTTTGTCGGTCTTCAAGGGTATGTTCTCTACGGATTCACATCCGCCCGTTGTTTGTATCTAGTAGATAGATCTCGGTATATAGTTCACATCGTAGGAAATTTTTTGTTTTCTATGCTGCGAACCCTACACATCCTTTGTCATAACATGACCAAGAAATCCAACTTCCTCCAACCAGAACTCACACTTGCTGAATTTGGCATAAAGTTTATGCTCCCGTAATTTCTCAAGTATCAAACGCAAATGTCCTTCATGCTCTTCTTTGCTCTTGGAGTAGACTAAGATGTCATCGATGAGAACGACAACAAACTTGTCAAGAAATTCCATGAACACCTTGTTCATCATATTCATGAAGTATGCTGGAGCATTGGTCAAGCCAAAAGGCATTACGGTATACTCATACAATCCATACCTTGTGGTGAACGCTGTTTTAGGTATGTCTTGTTCCCTTATCTTGAGTTGAAAATAGCCTGACCTTAGATCAATCTTTGAGAACACACATGCTCCTTCAAGCTGATCAAACAAGTCATTGATTCTAGGCAAAGGATATTTGTTCTTGATAGTTACCTCGTTGAGTGAACGGTAATCTATGCATAACCTTTGACTTCTATCTTTCTTCTCCACAAACAAGACTGGGGCTCCCCAAGATGAAGAACTTGGTTGAATGAATCCTTTCTGCAACTGTTATCCAAGTTGTTTCTTCAGTTCTTTTAGTTCATCAACTGACATTTTGTACGGTCTCTTTGCTATTGGTCCAGACCCTGGTACCAAATCTATAAGAAACTCCACATCTCTATCTGGTGGCATTCCCGGTAGTTCTTCCGGAAACACATCTGGATACTCACCCACAATTGGCACACTGTCCATGCTAACCCCCTTAAGAGAATTTAGCTTACTTCCTTTAGATTCAAAGTTGGACTTGAATTTAATTCGCTTTCTTTCCGGGGTTGTGAGTGCAACAGTACGATTAGCACAATCCAGTACTCCTTCATACTTAGCCATCCAATCCATTCCCAATATTACGTCCAGTCCTTGGGAATCTAGGATTATCAGACTCACTGGAAATTTATGTTTTCCAAACTCTATTACTAGATCCCGGCATCCAAGATTTACTATCATATCTCCACCCGGAGAACTAACTTTTATTGGACACCCAATGTTTTCAGTTGGAAACCCATTTCTATCAACAAATGCTTTTGATATGAATGAATGCGATGCTCCAGTATCAAAAAGAACAAATGTTGGAATAGAATTGAGTCTGAACTTACCAGCAACAGCATCGGGCTCCTCATAGACCTCCTCCACACTGATGTGGTTCACCTGTTCTTTTTGGAAAGGATTGGGCTTGATAGGTCCTTCAACTTTCTTTTCAGGGCAGTCATTTGCATAATGCCCCATCTTCTTGCATTTGAAGCATTCAACCTGACTGATGTCTCTCTTAACAGGCTGACTTCCACTTCCACCTCCATTACCACTGTGGTGGCTCTTATGTCCACTCTTGTGGTTCTTGTACTTATCATTGTCATGACTATGGTGATGCTTGTTGTCATGACGGTTGTGGTTGTGGTGCTTGTTGAATTTCCCATGCTTGTGGGATCCTGAGCTTCCGCTGTCATCATAATGAGATCGTTTGTGAGACGATCCCGAGATATGCTTGTTGGAGTGCTTCCTCTTTCTGCTTTCCACTTGTTTTATTTTGTTCTCCAAAATAGCAGCCTTGTCACAGAGCGACTGATAAGTGGGAACATAGGCCACAGACAATTGCAGATTCAGCTCATCATTCAAGCCTTCAAGAAATTTTTCCTTTCTCTTGGCATCAGTGTCTGTTGGGAATATGCCCTAGAGGCAATCATGTATGATGATATTTCCCATTGTATTCATAAAGTTATTAAGTAGTCCTTGTATGAACATCTGATGTGTATCATTGAATATGTGATTCAGTTGTGGAACTATGCATTCATGTTGTTTGTACTAAATATCCTTGGTCATTGAGGTTGTGCTGGACACACAACTTAGACCAATGTGAAAGTTGGCTTGATGACTCGGTTCCACTTGTCATGGGCATGGAGATGCTATTCCAACTTACACAGATTCGGCTAAAGAGTTTAGCGAGTCGGATTGACCCATATTGAGGTACAACGAACTAGTTGTCATTTGTATATCTCAATCAATGTAATCCTTAGACCTGAGGTTGTTGCATAGTCTGAGTTGAGGATCACCGACTTAGGTTCTGTCAAACGCTGATCCGTAACTGGGCAGTTATAAAGGCAGGGTTCGGGTCGACTGAGAATCAAGCTGCGTGATGTGAATAACCAAGATGGGATTTTGCCCCTCCACTCGGAGAGATATTCTCTGGGCCCTCTCGTGAGATATGATTCGGAAAGCATGGCCATGCACGACTCGGTTAAGTGTTAACCGAGGCGATCGGCTAAGAGTTAGTCGGGTGAATCACTTATCTCGGATCGAGAAGAGAGTCGGACTATTTAAGGGATGACATATATTCGCCTATAGTCTGACAAGGTATATCGTGAGGCAAAAGGGACTCAGACGTAAGTCGCATTGGAAAGGCAAGTCGTCATGACTCTTTGGTACTTGGGAATCGGCATGTTCTGCTAGGAGCCGATACCGATTGATCGATTGTGAGTTGGACTCTAATCGTGTCCAAGTAACCATGAGCCTGCGGGGTCACACACTTAAGATCGGGAGCAAGTTCGGATTGGATCCGAATCTGTAATATGGTTGGGTTGGACCTAAACCGGATTAGGACTGAGTTAGTGAGTTGGACTCACGGTGACTAGTGTTATATGGGCTTTAGTGAATGGGTCGCGCGAGCCGATCCCACGTTCACTCCCTATATATAAGTGGAGCACCGTAACCCAGAAGGGTTAATCGTTGTTCGGTTAGGTCATTCCACGTGTTGGAAACCCTAGCTCCACAGCAGTCCAGCCGCCGTAACGAACCTAGCAGTTCGCCGCCGGTGCTCCTCCTTGTACGTGTGGATACCAGCAGAGGTGCTGTGCGATCAGCACCAGGACGATCGGATCGTGAGGACTGCACTGCATCAACTGACGCGCTTCATCAGTAATCCGCAACCGCGCGTCTAGTGGTAAACCTCGTGGCCTTCTACCTCAGCTAGATCTTGGGATCACCACGTTAGAGGAAAAAGTTTTGTTTTATCTCTGCGTGGCCCAACAGTGGTATCAGAGCGATAGCTTCTGGTTTTAGGCTCGAGATCACGCATATGTGATATGCGGTAGGATGTAGATGAGATCTATGTGCTGTTTGGTGGTCGATCTATGAGATAGATCGGTTTTGTATGAAGTTGATTGGATCAACTGTACTCGGGGAATGGTAGATCTGATTTCCGTGATCATACTGCTGAGGTCGTGGAACGACATACCCCTACCGGTCGGCTTCCGCCATCGGGGTAGACTGTGACACGTAAATCCAGAAGCGGTGATCGAAGATCAAGGAGTTTGATCGAATCGGAACGATGGTCGGAATCCATGTTCGGATCGTAGATGAGATCTACGTTTTCGGAAAAATCGTCGGGCGCTGCCCGCACCCGCGAGGGGCGCTGCCCCTTCGATCCCTGCCCGCTATCCGGCCTCGCCCTGTCGTAGCGCCTTAGATGTCGATGCGAGTTTCACAACGCCGGTAGATATTGTATCTATGCATAACTTGATTTTGCAGGAAGTTGTGAATGGTATGGTTCATGTGCATGTGATGTATGTGTGTAATCCATACGTGATCTGCGAATCACGGTTTTTGTCAGCCGGCTGGAGCCTAGGTGCTGTCTTTTTATTGTATAACGACCTGCATGTCGGATTCTCTATGTAATTTACTTTACTAAGCTAGTGTAGCTGTTTGGAGAACCCGGAAGGCATGCAAGGCGTTGTACATGTCGGCGACATGGAGTAAGACGGCAAGTGACAAGAGTTGGCACGAGTCGGATTACAGGCTTTGTGGAGATGGAGATCGCCATGAAGAGAGCCATACCATTTCACATTATAATTGCTTTGATTTGTGTTATTGTTATGTCTCTGTTTTACCTCTATTAGATAGTCGGTAAAATTTAATCCCTCAAAGAAGGTCTAGTCGGTTTTCCCGCCAGTGTTTGCACCATCACATGTCGGACATTTTTGGTAGTGGGCTCATAAAATTGAGGTGCTGCCAATTCTTTCTGACTAGGTGTGTTCGAGTCGGACTCTTACTGCAGAAACACTCGGTAAGCTAGACGGGTCTATCACAACGGTTGTGGGACTCGGGGAAAAGTCGGATGGGAGCCGGGGCATGTGATGCCACCCATCCAACAGGAGTCGCATAAGATGCGATTGACAAGGAGTTGTCTACCTAGATCACTTGGCGGCTAGCGGTGATGCTAAAGCTCACTAGCCGACTTGCTTATTTAGGATCCTGAATCACTAAGTAACCATCGGAGGGGTGTTGGTTCTAGTGGGAGCATAAAATATTAAAATGTTTAATATGCTTGCTCTTTTATGAATACATGTCTTAAGTGTTTTGCACATTTTCTGTTGTAGATCATGGCACCAAGTAGCAGTCACTCTCAGATATCCGGTTTTGCGTTGAGAACTATTCTTGAGAAAGATAAACTGAACGACACTAATTTTACCAACTGGTATCGAAATCTGAGAATTGTTCTCAAACAAGAAAAGAAGGACCATGTCCTAGACAACCCACTTCCAGATGAGCCGAATGAGAATGCGACTGTCGCAGCCACCAATGCCTACCGTCGGGCTAAGGATGAGTCCACGGATATTAGCTGTCTTATGCTTGCTCACATGGAACCGGACTTGCAAAAGCAGTTCGAGCATGTTGAGGCCTACGATATGATCGAAAGCCTCAAAAGTATGTTCCAGGATCAGGCGAAGACTGAGAGGTATCAAGTCTCTCAGGCTTTGCTGAGTTGCAAGCTTAAGGATGGTGATCCACTGAGTCCGCATGTGATCAAAATGGTTGGTTACGTGCAGTCTCTGGAGAGGCTTGGCTACCCCATTAGCGAAGAGTTCGCTACGGATATAATTCTGAACTCTCTTCCTAGTGCATATGGGCAGTTCATTTCGAACTACCACATGCATGGTATGGATAAGAAGCTCACTGAATTGCATGGGATGCTCAAGCAGGCAGAGGCGGATCTCAAGAAGGGCACCAGTCAAGTGTTGATGGTGCAGAATAAGGCTAAGTTCAAGAAGAGTTCTTGGACTAAGAAGAAGGCTAAGTCAGGAGGAAAGCAGGCTCAGGACCCGGTCCCAAGCGCTTCCTCAGGGACTAAACCATCTCCTTCAGCCGGATCCACTTGCTTCTACTGCAAGGCGGATGGTCACTGGAAGAGGAACTGCAGCAAGTACTTGGCTGACAAAGCCAAGAGTGGAGGTATGACTTCCGACTCAGGTACACTTGTATGCAATGTTATAGACATATATCTTGCTGATGCACCTAATAGTTCTTGGGTATATGATACCGGATCGGTTATTCACATCTGCAACTCGTTGCAGGGACTGGTAAGAACTAGGAGCGTAGCAAGAGGAGAGGTTGATATTCGAGTCGGCAACAAAGCAAGAGTTGCTGCGTTGGAAGTCGGCACGATGCAACTTCATTTACCTTCCGGATTCATTATGGAACTAAATAATTGTTATTATGTTCCAGTGCTCAGTCGAAACATTATTTCTGCTTCATGTTTGATGAGGCAAGGCTATGAGTCGAATATCAAGAATAACGGTTGTTCTTTGTATTTGAATGATATGTTTCACGGCTTTGCACCCGTCCAGGACGGGTTATTTATTTTGAATCTTGATGGTGAGTCGGTTTATAACATAAATGTTAAAAGGTTGAAACCAAATGATCTGAATATGACTTACTTTTGGCACTGTCGGCTTGGTCATATAAGTTGGAAACGCATGAAGAAGCTCCATGATGATGGACTCCTAACTTCGTTCGACTTGGAGTCGTTCGAGACATGCGAATCTTGCCTACTCGGCAAAATGACCAAGACACCTTTTGCAAAGAGTTGCGAAAGGGCGTCCGACTTGTTGGGCCTAGTACATAGTGATGTATGTGGACCAATGAGCACGACAGCCAGGGGTGGTTATGAGTACTTCATTACCTTCACTGATGATTTGAGTAGGTATGGATATATCTACTTGATGAAACATAAGTCGGAAGCCTTTGAAAAGTTCAAAGAATTCCAGAATGAAGCACAGAATCAACTCGGCAAGAAAATAAAGTTTCTTCGGTCGGACCGAGGAGGCGAGTACATGAGCCATGAGTTTGATGACCATCTGAAAAGTTGTGGAATAGTTCCTCAACTTACTCCGCCAGGAACGCCACAAAGGAATGGTGTTTCGGAAAGGCGGAATCGGACCTTGTTGGACATGGTACGATCAATGATGAGTCAGACAGATCTGCCTTTATCATTTTGGGGTTATTGTCTAGAAACAGCGGCGTTCACACTAAACAAAGTACCATCAAAGTCGGTAGAGAAGACACCGCATGAGATGTGGACAGGCAAAAAGCCGAGTTTGTCTTTTCTTAAGATTTGGGGTTGTGAAGCATTTGTCAAGCGACTCCAGTCGGACAAGCTTACAGCCAAATCGGATAAGTGTATTTTCGTGGGGTATCCGAGGGAAACCTTGGGTTACTACTTCTACAACCGAGAAGAGGGCAAAGTGTTTGTCGCTCGGAACGGTGTCTTCCTTGAGAAAGAGTTTCTCAGTCGGGGAGTAAGTGGGAGCACGGTGCAACTCGAAGAAATTCGAGAGGAATCGGCTAGTAGCGAGTCGGCAAAAACCTTGGAGGATGAGCCGATCGTGGCAGCTGAGCCGATAGCCGCACCTGTACTACGAAGATCGGCAAGATTACGAAGTGTTCGTGATGTGTTACTGTTAGACAGTGATGAGCCGACAAATTATTCGGAAGCGATGGTGGGATCTGATTCCGAGTCATGGCTTGGAGCCATGAGATCCGAGTTAAAGTCCATGGATGAGAATCAAGTTTGGAACTTGGTTGATCTGCCAGACGGTGCAAGACCCGTCGAGTGCAAATGGGTCTTTAAGAAGAAAACTGATATGGATGGAAATGTTTCAATCTATAAAGCACGCCTTGTCGCGAAGGGGTTCCGACAAGTTCAAGGAGTTGATTACGACGAGACTTTCTCGCCCGTAGCGATGCTTAAATCAGTTCGGATCATGTTAGCTATAGCAGCCTACTTCGACTATGAGATATGGCAGATGGATGTCAAAACGGCTTTCCTTAACGGAAATTTAACCGAGGACGTGTATATGATACAGCCCGAGGGTTTTGTCGATCCGGCTAATGCTGACAAGGTGTGCAAACTTCAGAAATCCATTTATGGGTTGAAGCAAGCATCTCGGAGTTGGAATATTCGCTTTGATGAGGTAGTCAAATCGTTTGGCTTCATCAAGAGTGATCATGATTCTTGTTTATACAAGAAGTTTAGTGGGAACAAAGTAAATTTTCCAATCTTATATGTGGATGACATATTACTGATTGGAAATGATGTCCAGATGTTGCAAGAAACCAAGGAATCATTAGAAAGGAGTTTCTCAATGAAAGACTTGGGTGAGGCAAAATACATCCTAGGAATCCGGATCTATAGAGATAGATCAAGGAGGCTCATTGGATTGAGTCAGAGTACTTATTTGGACAAAGTGTTGAAGAAGTTCAACATGGAATCGTCTAAGAAGGGGTTCTTACCGATGTCCCATGGTATAAAACTTAGCAAGACTCAGTGTCCTTCGACAACTGATGAGCGAAGTCGGATGAGTGCGATTCCATATGCTTCTGCAGTTGGATCCATCATGTACGCCATGATTTGTACTAGGCCGGATGTTTCCTATGCTCTAAGTGTTGTGAGCAGATACCAGGCTGATCCTGGAGAGATCCACTAGACAGCGGCTAAAAATATCCTAAAGTACTTGAGAAGGACTAAGGATATGTTCTTGGTTTATGGTGGTGAAGATGAACTCAGTGTAAAGGGTTACACGGATGCGAGTTATCTCACCGACTCTGATGATTCTCGCTCGCAATCCGGATACGTGTTTATTATAAACGGAGGTGCTGTGAGCTGGAAAAGTTCCAAGCAAGAGACTGTGTCTGCGTCTACAACAGAGGCTGAGTATATTGCCGCCTCGGAGGCAGCAAAGGAAGCTGTTTGGATGAGGAATTTCCTCATGGATCTTGGTGTGGTTCAGGGCTCGTCCAATCTGTTGGACGTGTATTGTGACAACAATGGTGCTATTGCACAAGCCAAAGAACCTAGACAACACCAGAAGAACAAGCACATACTCATGCGGTACCACCTAATTCGCCAGTTCGTGGATCAGGGTGATATCAAGTTATGCAAGGTACACACGGATGCAAATATTGCGGATCCGTTGACAAAGCCGTTACCCCAGCCGAAGCATGAGGCGCACCTGAGAGCCATGGGCATTAGATGCTTAGACATGTGATGTCGAAAGATTGACTCTAGTGCAAGTGGGAGACTGTTGGGAATATGCCCTAGAGGCAATCATGTATGATGATATTTCCCATTGTATTCATAAAGTTATTAAGTAGTCCTTGTATGAACATCTGATGTGTATCATTGAATATGTGATTCAGTTGTGGAACTATGCATTCATGTTGTTTGTACTAAATATCCTTGGTCATTGAGGTTGTGCTGGACACACAACTTAGACCAATGTGAAAGTTGGCTTGATGACTCGGTTCCACTTGTCATGGGCATGGAGATGCTATTCCAACTTACACAGATTCGGCTAAAGAGTTTAGCGAGTCGGATTGACCCATATTGAGGTACAACGAACTAGTTGTCATTTGTATATCTCAATCAATGTAATCCTTAGACCTGAGGTTGTTGCATAGTCCGAGTTGAGGATCACCGACTTAGGTTCTGTCAAACGCTGATCCGTAACTGGGCAGTTATAAAGGCAGGGTTCGGGTCGACTGAGAATCAAGCTGCGTGATGTGAATAACCAAGATGGGATTTTGCCCCTCCACTCGGAGAGATATTCTCTGGGCCCTCTCGTGAGATATGATTCGGAAAGCATGGCCATGCACGACTCGGTTAAGTGTTAACCGAGGCGATCGGCTAAGAGTTAGTCGGGTGAATCACTTATCTCGGATCGAGAAGAGAGTCGGACTATTTAAGGGATGACATATATTCGCCTATAGTCTGACAAGGTATATCGTGAGGCAAAAGGGACTCAGACGTAAGTCGCATTGGAAAGGCAAGTCGTCATGACTCTTTGGTACTTGGGAATCGGCATGTTCTGCTAGGAGCCGATACCGATTGATCGATTGTGAGTTGGACTCTAATCGTGTCCAAGTAACCATGAGCCTGCGGGGTCACACACTTAAGAGCGGGAGCAAGTTCGGATTGGATCCGAATCTGTAATCTGGTTGGGTTGGACCTAAACCGGATTAGGACTGAGTTAGTGAGTTGGACTCACGGTGACTAGTGTTATATGGGCTTTAGTGAATGGGTCGCGCGAGCCGATCCCACGTTCACTCCCTATATATAAGTGGAGCACCGTAACCCAGAAGGGTTAATCGTTGTTCGGTTAGGTCATTCCATGTGTTGGAAACCCTAGCTCCATAGCAGTCCAGCCGCCGTAACGAACCTAGCAGTTCGCCGCCGGTGCTCCTCCTTGTACGTGTGGATACCAGCAGAGGTGCTGTGCGATCAGCACCAGGACGATCGGATCGTGAGGACTGCACTGCATCAACTGACGCGCTTCATCAGTAATCCGCAACCGCGCGTCTAGTGGTAAACCTCGTGGCCTTCTACCTCAGCTAGATCTTGGGATCACCACGTTAGGGGAAAAAGTTTTGTTTTATCTCTGCGTGGCCGAACAGTGTCAACTTCATCTGGTGCATAACGCGCCAGATTGTTGAATTCCTCAATGTATTCAGCCACGCTGCGGTGGCGCTGCTTCAGATTGTGGAACTCTTTCTTTTTCAGACTCATCACTCCTGATGAGATATGAGCAGTGCGAAAGCCATCCTCAAAGATAGCCCATGTCACTTCATCTATGGGAGTGGTGATCTGGAAGTTGTCCCACCAAGTGGCGGCTGGCCCTTCCAGCAGATGTGCTGCAAATCTGACCTTTTCAGCATCCGTACAGCCCACTGTTACCAAGTCCTTGTTTACTGAGCGTAGCCAATCATTGGCCACCATGGGATCAGTCGTTCCTGAGAACTTTGCTGGCCTCAATCTCAAGAATCTGGTAAGCATATCAAAGCCCGGAGGGTTGTTGTTGTTGTTATTGTTTTAGTTCTGGATGAACGTTGTCATCATCTGCATCAGTTGTGTTTGAGCAGTCATCATTTGCTGCATTTCTGGAGTGATGTTGTTGTTGTTGTTGGGGTTGGAGTTTGCACGACGGGGAGGCATCTGTGGTTTGTTCAAATAGAGATAAGAATGAGATACCCATAGATGCTTTCATGCACATTACATCACATAAGCATACACAAGAATGCAACACAAAGATAAAAGTTCAACAACAAGATAACAAGTTCACAAAGTAAAACACACAAGTAACAAGCCATCCACATGTCGGATGGTCCAATAACAAGTTCTCAAATAACAAGTACGATAATAAAAGATAAATGAGTAGTCAAATCTACTCATCGGCATCAATCTCCTCCTCGACAAAGGTAAGACCTGCGTTCTCCATAGCGGTCTTGTTTTCCTCGATGCTAGTGGTCAAGGTCTCTATCTTAGCCTTGAGAGCCCTCTTCTGGGAACGAAGCCTCTCTATCACCGTCTGCTGCTGCTCTAGCTCGAAGTCCTTGGACTGCAGTTCTTCAGTCATATCCTGGATATTCTTGTTCCTATCCTGGACACGCTTCTCCTGACTCTTGAACTTCCTGTCCTGGGTCTCGAACTTCGCCTCCATTTCCTTGACTATCTCGTCTTGCTGCGCGAAGATCTTGTCCTTCTCGCGAAGCTACACCTGGAGCTCATCATTGCTGAGCATGACATTGGTCCTGTCCGTGTCCATGTGCCTAATGAGAGACTCTAAGTCCTGGAGGTACAGGCGTATCGGCTCTGCTGCGTCCCTCGAATCGTCCTCGAAGTCAATGGACTCTCCATCCTCATCACTTCTTCCGAAGACGTGGAAGTGGGTACCTCTAACCTATCGGGAGTGTCGCCCTAGCAGACGTCCTATCAGATCCTGCATAACTACCTCAATGTCTCTCTCCCTGTCATCGTGCATGAGCTTGAAGACGATGGCCTCCGTAGTAGGCTCTGTTTGGCGTCCGGGCTGGTTCACCTTGAAGCCCCAGAGGTCCTTCCTCTCAAACTTGGTGAGGGGGATGCACCATGATGGTGGGAAGAGGGAGATTGAGCAAAGTGGTAAGCTCAACGATACGAGGACCAAAGCGGGTAACCTGGAACTCCTCAACAGTGCTGATGGTAATAGGCATCTATTTATAAGATAGAAAAGTTAGAACAACACAAATCAAGATAAAACAAAAGACAAAACAACACATACAAATCCTTGGAAAGCTAAACACACAAGTCTTGCATATATGAACCCATTACAACAACCAAGGTTCAATCTTTATTTAAGGCAACATTTTGGAAAATAAGGTGATAGGTGGTGGTCCAACTAACGAAGTACGTTTACAATCCTATCTCTGGATCTGTTGGCTAACACAATGTTTCTAGAAGCAATCAGCCTATCTTGCTCACATGATTCCATCACTAAGTCTATAATGTCTCCTCTTAAGGTTTGGTTGGTACCTTCCAACTCTTGGGTATGTTCCTTCTCTTTCCTTAGATCATTTTGGAGGTTGAGCATTCTGCACTTGACTCTATCACCAAGTTCTTTGATGGTCTTCCAAGCTGCATCCCTTGCTGGTTCAAAGAATGTAGGGTGCACCACTGAATTGGTGAACATGTAGAATCCTTTTTCCTGATGGTTGTCTTCCTTGTTTTTATACAAGTGAAGTTGCACCCACCAGTATTCCACTCCTTCATCCATCACTGGAAAACCTTTGTACACAGCTGCACCTTGTATCTCTAATGCAACCATGAGGTCCTTGAGAGCCTTGGGGAATTCTGTCTCACACTCCAAAGTCATTTTCATGAGTGGTCCTTTCCTTACGGCTTCGTTGATGGAGTTCATCTACAAATAGAGATGAGAGAGAAGATTAGAAAAGTTTACGAGAAGAATAGACAAGTGTAGAAGCTGAAAATTTTTCCTTAGTGGTTTCCAATCCTAGGGTCATAATCCTACAGGCAACACAGTGCTCTGATACCATCTGTAAGATCCCTCCTTTGTAAAGGAGAAGGATCCCTGTGATTGCAATGCTAGTCCCTGGATCAA
The DNA here is from genome assembly GCA_916181665.1 of Avena sativa. Lineage (NCBI taxonomy): Eukaryota > Viridiplantae > Streptophyta > Magnoliopsida > Poales > Poaceae > Avena > Avena sativa. The sequence continues at coordinate 52,721,846 of OV702295.1, read as the reverse complement.
TGCTAGCATCCACAGTTTAAGATGAAGTACACAGATACAAAGGTCATTTATTACATCCATTCCAGAGTTAAACATAGTCTTTACAACTCAAGGCCACAGGCCTAATACAAGATTTTGAATAAGTAAATAAATATAAGTCTTCATCTTCATGTGCCACAGGCAAACATGTTGAGTGTAGACTCATGACACCTAATCCTCATCAGAGTAACCTGCAACATCACAAGTTACAACCACAGTGGGTCAATACTTTGGAATAGTATTGGCACGTGATACCTTAGTAAAATTTAGGTGGACTATATTATTATATGCAATTTGGCTAAGTGTAGCTTGGCTTGCTTTGCTCAAAATAGGTTTTTCCTATTAGTTGAAATCACTAAGTTTTTCTTTGTCAAAACTTTTCCCAAGGAACCATCAATAGACATTGAGGTCCTTCACCCTTGTTCACCCACAAGTTTTTACTTAGAAGTTGGAATGATGAGATTCTTGATAGCTTCCATGTCTTGATGCTCAAGTTGTCCATTGCCATGGACCTGGCTAAGTACTTAGATTTTTTCATCTGCAGAGGTTGTGCACTTTCCCCACAAGACTTGGTTTCCCAAGACAGGACCTTTCAAAATCCTTTCCTTAGAGCAAATGGACGCGCTCCAACCTATCATTCCCACTACCACCAACTGTCCAAATGGCTAAGTTCTAGCAACCTATGTGATCCAGGCAGAGCCCATATTGCCAAGTGGCTGCACTAGAAGCTTCTCAACACTTGGCCTCTAAAATCCCTTTGTTCCTGGGTGGCTTTCCACAAGTGAGATACACAAGGTAAACCATAGCCATGGGCCTTGTGTAACCACTCAACCAAAACCACCAACCAAGTCCCTTTCCACCCAGGTGATTCATTGACTTAGTTGTTTTATTAAGAAAAACATAAGTCCAAAGACTTAGAAATATTTTCACCATAGCATGTATATTTTACCAACCCTTGTTTGCTACTAGCTAGGCTAAGCATGGCATAGATAGTAACTTAACTTAGAAATTCCTAGCAATTCTACAACTACTTAGGATTTCCCAAACATGGCATATAGGCAAAATAATAGCATGCAAGACTGAGCAAATATTTCTAAGGCTTAGTATAAAATATAGGGATGGAAATATTCATGAAGTACCACTTGCCTTGGTAGTTGGGAGAGTAGCACTCTTCACAATCACAATCACTAGCACCAAAGTCTACACAAAGAATGGTAGCAACAAATTACACACAACATATACAAACAAACAAAAATACATATGCATGCATGCAAAATGCTAAGTGATGATTTTTAAAACTCAACCAAGCAAGTGCATAGTACTGAATCATAAACAAGTCAAAAACTTGCTAAACCAAGTTTATTTGACACTAAATCAATTTTCTAAACAATTCATATACTAAATAAGCCCTACACATGTTTTTGCAAAAGAAACCATTTTAACAGAAGCTAAACATTAAACACATTGCATATTTAGAAAGGGCTTGTCTCACTGATTCCAACGGTATAAAATTTGCCAAAATATAACATGGGAAACAAAAGTTACAAACCAAACAAATTTGAACTAAAATCTGATTCAAAATCTGTTTTAAATCTAACTCACTGCCACGCGGTGCTATCCTATTGGCGCGTACCGATTCGCACGAATCGGTCGATGCAGATCGTTGGATTTAAGTGATCGCGTACGGCTCAGATCTAACGTACCGTTTCGTTAAGTTATTCTATCGCACGCGTTGGATCTAGATCCAATGGCTCTTGATCAAACGACCAAGGTCTAGCGGCGCGCGGCATCGGCGAGCGGCGGAGCGCTCTGCCAGTGGCGGTGCCGGTGTTCTAGGTCGCCTGGGGAGGGGAGAGGGTGCTCACCAGAACCGCAGGGACGAGGTGAAGCTCAACGTGGCGGTGGCTTGGCAAGGGGCGCTCGGAGTCGTCGGGGATTCCTCGCCGGAGTTCACGAACGCGTCGGGTACGGCTGCTGGTCGACGTTCGCGAGGTTCTGCGTCGCGCCAAGACAAGAGGAGGGCATCGTTAGATGCGCAAGATGCTAAGGGTCCTAGGCGTAACAAACAGAGGGCAAGGGGCGGCTGGTACTTACGGGGAGAGGTCGCCGGAGTTCGAGCAGAGAGCGGCGGCGCTCAGTCGTTGTCGTTGCCGAGGATACAGACCATGCGCGGGCAAATGAAAGACGTCAGTAGATGCGCACGGAGCTGCAGAGCATGCTAGTATGAACCATGGACAGAGGGGGCATGGTGCTCACCGGAATTCGTCGGCGAGGTCGTCGGAACAGCGGCAGCGTCGAGCGAGTTGCGAGCAGCCTGGTGGCGTGGAGAGGAAATTGGGTGAGGGGAAATGGCCGCGAGAGGGAGGGGCTTAAGTAGGCAGAGACTCGACAAGAAACGCTCAGTGATTCAATACCAATTACGCCGCGGAATCAACGTAGCAACGGACATCGGCGGTGTTCGTGCGCGGAATCTGGGGAAGACGATGACGACGTGGACGGGGCCCGCTTGTCAGCGAATAGAACAGAGAGGGAGTGGGGTTCGAGCGTCAGTGACTCCGTGGGTGCGTCTGCGCGTGCGAGAGAGACAGGAAGACCCGGGTGGGCTAGTTGGGCTGGATCTGTTGCTGGGCTCAAATCCTGGCGCCGACCCTTTTCTATTTCCTTTCTCTTTTTCTTTTTCTGTTTTGATTTTCTGGATTGATTTTCAAATGATTTTCAAAAGCTTTTGAATTCAAACTTTTTCCAGGATTTTGTAGGGTGCAACATTCACATTTCAAGGCATAAAAACAAGTGGACTCTCTGCTCAAGCTTGGTTCTTTTGAATAAACAAAATAAACAGTGCTATGGCACTTGTTTCATTTTTATTTTGTATAATTTGTTCAAAACTCCACACTCAATCCAATCAACAAGGAAGAAAACAAACTTGGTTAAAGACACTTAAGCTCTCAAATGGGTATGGCCATTTGATTTAAGTTTGCTCACATAAAATGATAGCACTATGTGCTTCTGTTTTCTTGAAATTGGTTTGAAATTGATCTCAAAACTATATGCATGCATGAATGATATGCAATCTTTGAAATCATGATTTTCGGGATGTTACAGTGACTGGCTCACAAGGGATCACATATCATGGGAACGAGAAAAGAGTACTTATCGGTAACGAGGTTGAACTAGGTATGCAGAGATACCGACGATAAAAACCTCGGATAAGTAAACTATCGTGAGACAAAGGGAAATTGGTATCATATGTAAGTGGTTCATTCGATCGCAAAGTAATCGTAGAAATATGTGGGAACCATATGAATTTACAAATTCCTCTATTGGTTATTGATCGGAGAAGTGTCTTGGTCATGTCCGCATAATTCACGAACCGTAGGGAGACACACTTAAGGATTCGATGTTGTTTAGTAGATATGGAATGTTAGTAGGGATACTGAATGTTGTTCGTAGTCTCAGATGGGATCCGGGATATCATGAGGAGATCCGGAATGGTCCGGAGAATAAGATTCATATAAGGAAAGTCATGTTTCAAAGTTCGGGAAAGTTTCCGGAATTTTCATCGGAGAGGTTCTAGAAGGGTCTAGAAGGTTCACCGGTGCGGGAGGAGAATTGTCCATAAATGTGTCATGGGTAAGTGGAATGATTCGATCATGTCCTAGGTCACATGGTGTGTGCATTTGTAAGAGAGAAATAAAGCTCTAAATTGAAAGTCAAACGGGATTTTGAAAAGTCAACTGGAACAATGGTTTCCTAGTGGGAGAAGAAACAAGTCCTTCTCTCAATCCAACTTGGGTTTGGGTTTGGATTCAAACCCACCCCTCCCAAGGCTGCCCTCCCTCTCATAAATAGAGGGGGAGGGCTGCCCCAAAGCACACAAGCCCTAGCCCCTCTCCCCGCACACGAGTCGCCGCCGCAGCCCCGCCGCCGCTCGCCGCCGCCACCCGCGCGTCGCCGCCGCAGCGCCGCCTCCCCGCGCCGCCGCCGCGGTTCGTCGCTGCCGCCCTAGCCGCCACCGACACCCCCTCCTCCTCCCGGTCATCTAAACCCTAGATCTCCGGGAAACCCTAATCCACCATAACTCGCACCGGCTTAGGCGAAGCCGTGCGGGATCTTTCCTTTACTTCCGACACCACGCCGTCATGCTGCCGGAATCACGAGGGAAGAACTACAACCTCCGCTGCCTGCTAGAACAAGGGAGAGGAAGGTCTTCATCGAGTACCGAACATGTGACCAACTGCGGAAGAGCTGCCGGAACGCAGCGCCGGAGGGATCGTTTACACGATCTTGAGATCGGCAAGTGTACGACTACATCACCCACGATAATCTGCTCTCGTTAACCACTTTGGAATCTTCGAGGGTGAGTTCTTCTATCGACTCGTTGCTACAATCTAGTAGATAGATCTTGGCTTGTTTGTGTGCATGCGGTAGTAAATTTTTGTTTTCCATGCTACGAACCCCTACACTTGCCAACTAAAGGCGCATTTGATGCCTATTTATCATATCCTATCCTCCCAACTCAAAAATAAATATTTTTTAGAATCTTCATTATTTCTTTTCACCCTTTCTCTTAAATGGCAGAAACAAGAAATAATTCCCCAAAAATACTTTCCCGCCTCAATAAATTCCAATAAACTTATCCAATGTGTGTTATGGTGTTTAGGACCATACCACATCAAAAACCAAGCTTTACCAATGTAAAAATATCATTTCTTATTCCATAATTTACTTCAGCACTTTTTGAAGAAGTGCATTTAAATGGGATTATAATCATCAGAAAAATCCCATTTAAATCATGAAGTGATGATTTGACCTACTCCACCTACCAGTACCATTTCCACACTTTGCTCAATGCATCATTTTCAACTTTCTTCACAAGCCTCCACTTAACCAATTTTGCTAGAACAATGCAAACTTAAATCAAGCAACAACCAAACCAGCACCAAATCTTGTCAAGTACTCCTCATCAGCTCCCACACCTCCCCTGGTCGACCTAGCACTGTATCATGCCCCACACCCCTTGGCCCACATGGTTATTTATGAGGGAGACAAAGGCAAGGTCTTGTCTAAACCAATTCTTTACTCCTCATAGCACCCCACTCCCTCTCTGCTCTATGCACGACCCTAAGAACACCACACCCCCTCCCCACCGCCCTTGGACACCAATGGGAATGTAGCGTTCGCAGCATACAAAACAAAATTTTCCTATGATGGGAACAACTATGTACCAAGGTCTATCTACTAGATACAAACAACGGGCGGATGTATATCTGTAGAGAACATACCCTTGAAGACCGACAAAGCTTAACGAGTTAAACTTGTGGTTGATGTAGACGATCTCTTGCCGATCTCAAGATCGAGAGGAAGTCCTAGCGCCGCAAATCAGCAGCGCATCCGTGCTCGCACACACGTCCGAGGCACCGAGCAACCTCCACCTCCTTGCTCCAGCGATGCAGCGGAAGCACAACTCTTTCTTGCCAAATAGCCACCAAGAACATGTATCTCGCTAGTCTGAGACCATGGGGAATAAATTCTAGAGGGGGAGAGAGATCCTTCACGAGGAGGTGTGAGTGAGAGAGAGAGGAGAGGGGGTGCCTTTTATAGGAGGAGGGGGGCACCCAAGGGGGTGGCCGCCAGCCATGGGGGCTGCCCCCTCCCCTCCTTCATTCATGTGGGTGGACACTCCACTCACAAAAATATCTTCAATTCCCTCCACTCAAAATCCCACTCAAAATTGCTATTAAATTTCCACCAAATTTAATGCAAACTCTCATTAAATAAAACTCTTTTTATTTATTCAGAATTTTGGCAATTACTTTAATGACAAACATTCACATATAACCCCTTTCTAGAATTCTATTTCACATGCAAAAACACTTTCTGCAATTTCACCCGAAAACCTGTTTCGGTATCTAGTGAAATAAATTCATGCGCTTGTTATTATTTCCGGCATAAAACTTTTGCTCCAATTGGATGTCGGTGTCTCTTAAGTGTGTCATCCTACGGTTCGCGAATAATGCGGACATGATCGAGACCCCTCTCGGATCAATAATCAGAAGCGGGATCTGGAGACCCATACTGACTCCCACACATTCAACGATGACTTTCTTGTGATCGTCGAAAACTTTTACGCTAGTATCTTAATCCCTTTGTTTCGCGATATATTACATGTCCGAGATTCGATTATTGGTATCTCCATACCTAGTTTGATCTCGTTACTGACATGCACTCTTTTCTCGTTCCCGTGATATAACATTCTAGTGATCAAAACACTTTCTTGCAAGCTAACCAATGTGATATCACCGAGAGGGCCCAGAGTATATCTATCTATCATCGGTATGAACAAATTCCACTCTCGATCCATGGGCCTCAACATAACAGTTTATTAGTTCTGAACCCATCTTTATAATCACCCTGTTACGGTGTGATGTTTGATGTTATCAAGAAACTCTTCCGGTGTTAGTGATTGACATGATCTCATGGTCTAAGGATTAGGATTACTTCGTAAGTTGTTATAGCAATATAAACTCAATGACTTTGATCATAATGCTATACTTTGGATGAATGTTCATCACACCATTACACTAATGTTGTGATCCCGTTATTAACAACATCCAATGTCCATGATCAGGAAACCTTGATCATCTTGTTAATCAACGAGCTAGTTTATGAGAGAGGCATAACTAGGAACTTTCTGTTTGTTTATTAAACACACATATATTAACGTTTCCATATTAATACAATTATAGCATGCAAAATAAACATTTATCATATACTTGGAATACACAATAAACACTTTATTATTGCCTCTCAGGGCATATTCCCTTCAGTCTCCCACTTACACTAGAGACAATAATCTAGTTACATAGTGATGAATCTAACACCCATGGAGTTCTGGTGTTGATCATGTTTTGCTCTAGGGAGAGTTTTATTCAGTGGATCTGCTACATTGAGATCCGTGTGTACTTTACAAATCTTTATATCTTCATCCTTGACATGCTCGTGGATGGAGTGAAACCGGCGCTTAATATGCTTGGAATTCTTGTGAGACCTTGGTTCTCTGGCATTGGAGATGGCACCATTGTTGTCACAATAGATCACCATTGGGTCCAACGCGCTTGCAACCACACCTAGTTCGGATATTGTAACACCCTCAGAATCGGACCTATGCAAGTTTTAGCGATTCCCGCCAAACCCGCATAGAAACGATTCAAAGGTGCCCACCAGGCACTTTCGTGCGGGTGGAAAACGAAGTAATAACATTACACAACAGTCCTTGATGGGACCCACAGAACAGATATATACAACAGCGACTCAAAGAGTCAAGAATACAGATATAATATACAAGATCCAAATCTCCTTGAAAATAATAGAGCGTCCAACTACGGACAAGATGCAAATGGGGCTAAGAGCCCTGAAGAATAACCAGTGGCGTCCATAACCCTGCCCAGGCCAAGCCGGAAGGGTAACCCTGCTAATGGCGTCGATCTCAAAACCTGCTTAAACCAAAGGGGTGCCGACAAAGGGCAAAGGAAAAAGAGGAGCGTCAGTACTGAGGCCAGTACACGGCGAGACTAGAATTCGGCGGTCCTCGCCTACATAGGTATGGTGGACTGAGCGGCAGCGGCAGCATGCACTAAACACCCTATAGAGAGTCGATACAACTGGCGGTTGTCAGAGAGGGATAAGAATGACCTATTCGGATCCAACCTGAAGCTAACACCAAACAAACCCATCCTGGTGTTTCCCCCTCGAGACCAAACGAGGAAGTCAACCGAGGAACTCACACCGTTGGTAGTTTTATTTATTCAGTTATCATTGTAGCTATTACTAGTCAGATGTAGATAATCATCCTGATAAAATAAGCAGTGGGCCATTTTAGTTAATCATTCCGTGATAGTGGCAACACTTACTAGTCAGATTCATTTAGCATGAGATAACCCAAAACCCAGCAGTTGTTGGCACTTTTATTAGCCATTCCGTGTTAGTTGTCATACTTACTAGTCAGGTACAATGGTCGCAAGCGACACTCCAAACAAGCAATTGTGGGCAGTATTAATTAGCCATTCCATTATAGTGAAGCTGATTACTAGTCATTATAAAGTCAAATTTATAGAAATAAACTTTAGTTATGCTTGTCTATGGTCGAGATACTGTGCTCCAAGTCGTCCATAACCGCGGACACGGCTTTCAGAAAGTTTTACCCGGCCGGGGTGCACCAATAGCAACACACACTCGATCAACCTCGGAAAAACCAAATCAAAACCCAACGAGGCCTTCACGACAAAGCAATCACAGGATTCAGAAATATTTCAGGGGGCCACCCCATTGAGTAGACCCGCAACGAAGCCAGCTGACTCCGAGACGGACTCAAGGTTTGCGACAATGGCTGTAAACGACTGGGAACCCAAAACTGGGATTGTCGATACCGCGAAAACATTCCGCTTACCTAAACAGTACAGGTGCTATCTGTCGCACAATTTAAATAAAGCAGTAAAACATGGCATAAGTACAGGATCGTAAATAAAACCTCAAACTAGTTTGTGGCCCCAAGAAATAAGACTGAATCAAGCTCTGGCTCAGGGGGGTCCCATATACCTCCCGGATGTGGATAGCGCGATAAATCAAGGAACAGGTATCAAGTACTCGGGGTCCTACGGGACACAAGTGGGCGTTCGGAAACCAAATATTATCTATCACCCACCGATGCCTCTGCTTACTTCAATTTTAGTTGTTAAACAGGAATTAAAGTGAACGATAAGTAAAACTATGATCATCTCCAACATCAACATGCGGCAATACATCAACAACTGTGGCACTGGACGACACGCAACAGCACTTGAGCAAGCGACTACGACGCGCAAGTCCAACTATCTACCAACAACAGGTAATAGGATGTGTCCAAGGCAATATAGGGCTGCACGGTATATCACGGGTACGAAAACTAGAGCATCGCAACACAGATAGCAATAGATCAACAGGAGGGAATAAATACTATAAAAGTAAGATAGGCAGAAAGGGGGGGGATGCTCGCCTGAAAACATTGTCGAAGGTTCATCCGAAGATCGGGGCGAAGCTCACATCAACTCAACGGCCCAATCCGCGAAGAAGCAAAACACTAGAAGCACACCGGATGCAATATTTAATACTACGGCAAAAGATCGGCATGCTTATGATATTATGCATGGCATGGCAAAGGTGCAATGCAATTAGGTCAATATTAAGCGGAACCGGGGTCCCGACAATTATTTAGGTGGTTCATGTTATTTATCTACCCCGCAAATTAAATGTTGTTTAACAAGGCAAAAGATAGCACCGGTTCGCTACACAGATTCAGATGAGGCCAATATGAGACTAGATTTGCCCGCATATGGGCCTCATATTTAATTAGAGGTGAATCGGCATAAGGCCCCCAACCCAATGGTATGGTGCGAGCATGACAATTTAAGATGCAACAGTTGTATTATATTATAAAATAGGGTTTTCGGGAAGGGGTTCACACATTAGGGTTCGACGAACTTGGTCCGAGGGTTCGGGGTTCGGTCTCGGGGCCCGGATCTGGGGTTCAGGGTTCGACGGAAACGTTCTCGGACTCCGGGATCGTTCTCGGATATCGGGGGTAGTTCTTGTCGCGTCCGGGAAGCAGGACTTGGGTCGGTGTCGGGGCGCGTCGGATTCTTCCGGGTCGATGCCGTTCTTGTCGTCGCGAAGGTCTTGTCGGGTCCCACGGGGTCGATCTTGCCGTTGCGAGGGTCTTGTCGGGCCCGCGCAACAGGTCGGTCTTGGCGCTCGGGATGAAGAACTTGGCGTTCCGGTTGAAGATCTTGACGTTCGGCGGGATCGGTCTTCGGATCGGGCTTCGGGGTCTTGGGATCCGTGAAGGAGCCTTGATGCTTCGGTCTGATGTCGACCTCAGGTACCGGGGTTTCTCGATGAGGTTTCCTCGGTTCAAGCGCCAGGGGTCTTGCGTGTTCTGACGGGGTTCGGGCGCGCCGTGATCGGTCTTCGGACCCGTGTAGATGGTCTTGGCGTTCTGGGGATCTTGGACCGTGTCGGCCTTCTCAAGGTCATGCATCGCCGCTCCGTGTCAGAGGTTTCGAGGGTTCGGTGATAGAGATCTTGAAGGCCCGAGAGGAGAACTTGGTGCCCGCGAGTGCCACAACATACACACACATACACAAGCCGAGCGGGCCGGCGAGAGGGGCGCGGCGGACGGCGGCGAGGTGCTTGACTGCGACGGCGAGGGCGGGTCAGACGCGGGACGTCGCGTGGAGGCGGGGCCGACTTGGGGCGGCCAGAACTTGCGGCGGGGCGCAGTCACGCTGGAGGCCGGCGACGGCTGCTGGCGGAGGAGGCTCGGGCCGGCGAGGACGGGAGGTTCGCGGGGTCCGGCGGCAGGGTGGACCTGGAGGGGTTGAGGCGAGGGGGCGGTGGAGCGGAGGTTGAAGGGAGGAGCGGCGCCAGCGGGGCGCGGGCGAGGCGGCACCGGGGCGAACGGCCGCTGGCAGCGGTGGGGCGAGGCTCGCCGGCGCGCGGGTCGGGCGAGCGCTGGAGGGAGAAGCGGGGAGGCTGCACGCGGGGGAGGGCACATGGGGTCGGGGGGAACAGCTGGTGGTGGGACCCGGCAGAGGGTGGGGTCTGTGGGTGGTTGGGATCGGTGCAGGGTGGGGTGGTTCGGTCTAGCAGGGACAGGGAGGTGTGGGGCGTCGGTGTGGGTTGGGTGAGAGGCAGGTGAGGGAGAAGAGAGAGATGGGGTGAGGTGTCAGCATATGAGTGGTGGGGAGGAGGGAGAGAGGTGAGGTGTCAGGTGGGGATTGGGTGGGGTGATGTGGAGGGGGTGTGGGTAGATTAGGTTGGGTAGCTTTAGGATTAAGGGGTGGACCGATTTAATTTCTAGGGGTAGTCGTTCGGGTCTATTCGGCCCGTTCGACTGCCCCACTAAAAATAATTCAATCTTTTATTTATTTAAATGCACCGTTTGCAAACCGATAGCAGCCAAAACAAAATAATCCGGAGACCCGGGTTTGGCGTTTGAATAAAAGACGGGGCGTTTAGAAAACAAAAACGGGTTTTTCTGCAAATAGTTTTATGCAAGCAAATGCAAGATGATGACGATGCTCAAATGCAATGTGGCATGATGACATGAGCATGCGGTCATGATGATGCAATGCACAAAAACAACGCGATTTTCTAGTAGTGGTTTTTGCGGGATGCCACAGATATGAACTCCTTCATCCAAACCGCTTCCTGAGCCGCTTCCGAAGCAGCGACATATTCAGCCTCCGTTGTTGATCCCGCCACCACAGGTTGTTTGGAACTCCTCCAACTAACCGCTCCGCCATTCATGAGAAATACGTATCCGGATTGAGACTTAGATTCATCCGGGTCGGTGTCAAAGCTTGCATCGACATAACACTTAGCGACGATCTCTTCTTCACCTCCGTACACAAGAAACATATCCTTAGTTCTTCGTAAGTACTTAAGGATATTCTTGACCGCTATCCAGTGTTCCGAACTTGGATCAGATTGGTACCTACTAGTCAAACTAATAGCATGTGCCACATCTGGTCTTGTACATAGCATGGAAACATTATAGAGCCTATAGCTAAAGCATAGGGGACTTTGTCCATTATCTCTCTTTCTTCTGTCGTAGCCGGACTTTGAGTATTACTCAATGTCTTGCCTTGCAACATAGGTAAGAGCCCCTTCTTACTTTCGTCCATTTTAAACTTCTTTAAAATCTTATCAAGGTATGTACTTTGCGATAGCCCTATTAGGCGCCTAGATCTATCTCTATTGATCTTTATGCCTAATATGTATGACGCTTCACCTAGGTCCTTCATTGAAAATTTGCTATTTAGATAACTTTTAACACTGTTTAAAAGATCTATATCGTTTCCAATCAATAATATGTCATCCACATATAATATCAGAAATGCCACATTTCTCCCACTCACTTTCTTGTAAATACAAGCTTCTCCATAAGTTTGGACAAATCCAAACTCTTTGATCACCTCATCAAAGCGGAGATTCAAACTTCATGATGCTTGCTTCAATCCATAGATGGATCGCTGAAGTTTGCACACCTTGTTAGCATCCTTAGGATCGACAAAACCCTTTGGTTGTATCATATACAACTCTTCTTCAATATTACCATTGAGAAACGCGGTTTTGACATCCATCTGACATATCTCATAATCGAAATATGCAGCAATTGCTAACATAATCCTAACTGACTTTAGCATCGCTACGGGAGAGAATGTCTCATCGTAGTCAACTCCTTGAATTTGTCGAAACTCCTTTGCGACAAGTCGAGCTTTATAGACGGTCACATTACCATCAGCATCAGTTTTCCTTTTGAAAATCCATTTGTTCTCCACGGCCTTTCGGTCGTGAGGTAAGTCCACCAAGTTCCAAACTTGATTTTCATACATGGATTTCATGGCTTCTAACCATTTGTTGGAATCCGGGCTCATCATCGCTTCTTCATACATCGCAGGGTCATCAATTTCATCAACCATGAAATTCACAACAGGGTTTCCGTACAGCTCGGGAGCTACACGCGTCCTTCTAGACCTGCGAGGATTGGTAGTACTCTCTTTTGGAGTTTCATGATCATTATCATTAGTTCCCTCTTCAACTGGTGAGGCCAACTCCAGAACAACTTTAGGTGCTGCGCTACTCGCCATACTTTGAAGAGAAGGTTCAATAACCTCTTCGAGTTCTACCTTCCGACTACTCACACCTTTTGCGAGAAACTCTTTCTCTAAAAAGGATCCATTCTTGGCAACAAAAACCTTGCCCTCGGATCTGTGATAGAAGGAATACCCAATAGTTTCCTCAGGGTATCCTATGAAGACACATTTTTCCGCTTTGGGTTCGAGTTTATCCGGTTGAAGTTTCTTCACATAAACATCACATCCCCAAACTTTAAGAAATGACAGCTTAGGTTTGTTTCCAAACCACAATTCATACGGTGTCTTTTCAACGGATTTAGATGGTGCCCGGTTTAAAGTGAATGCAGCAGTTTCTAGTGCATAACCCCAAAATGACAAAAGCAAGTCTGTCAGAGACATCATAGATCGAACAATATCCAATAAAGTACAATTATGACGTTCCGACACACCATTTCGCTGTGGTGTTCCGGTAGGTGTGAGTTGTGAAACAATTCCACACTCTTTCATGTGAGTGCTAAACTCGTAACTTAGATACTCACCTCCACGGTCGGACCGTAGAAATTTGATCTTTCTATTACGATGATTTTCCACTTCATTCTGAAATTCCTTGAACTTTTCAGAGGTTTCAGACTTTTGTTTCATCAAGTAGATATAACCGTATCTACTCAAATCATCTATGAAAGTAACAAAATAACGATATCCACCTCGCGCCGACACACTCATTGGACCACATACATCATAATGTATGATTTCCAATAAATCTGTCGCCCGTTCCATTGTACCGGAAAACGACGTTCTAGTCATCTTACCCATAAGGCATGGCTCACATCTATCAAATGATTCAAAATCAAGTGATTCCAAAAGTACATCCGAATGGAGCTTCTTCATGCGTTTAACGCCAATATGACCTAGACGGCAGTGCCACATATATGTGGATATATCATCATTAAGTTTAATCCTTTTAGCATCAACATTATGAATATGTGTAACATTATTATCGAGATCCAATAGAAATAAACCATTCATCATCGGTGCATGACCATAAAAGATTTCATTCATATAAATAGAACAACCATTGTTCTCATATTTAAATGAATAACCACTTCGCATCAAACATGATCCAGATACAATGTTCATGCTCAGTGCTGGCACCAGATAACAATTATTCAAGTTTATTACTAATCCTGACGACAAGTGGAGAGGTAGCGTTCCGACGGCGATCACATCAACGCTTGATCCATTGCCGACACGCATCTTGACCTCACCCCTTGCTAGCAGTCGCTTGTTCCGCAGCCCCTGATTAGAGTTACAAATATTAGCAACTGAACCGGTATCAAATACCCAGGTGCTACTGCGAGCACTAGTCAAGTACACATCAATAACATGTATATCATATATACCATTGTTTGCCTTGCCGGCCTTCTTGTCATCCAAATACTTGGGGTAGTTGCGCTTCCAGTGGCCAGTCCCCTTACAATAGTAGCACTCGGTATCAGACTTAGGGCCAAATCGGGGTTTCTTTTCAGGCACGGCAACTGGCTTGCCGCCCTTACTTCCATTTTGTTTCCCTTTCTTGTCTTTCTTGAAACCAGTGTTCTTATTGATCATCAACACTTGATGTTCCTTCTTGATCTCCACTTCTACAGTTTTAAGCATTGATAGAAGCTCAGGGAGAGACTTCTTCATGCCTTGCATATTATAGTTCATCACAAAGCTCTTATAGCTAGGTGGCAGAGACTACAGAACACGATGGATTCCTAAGTTAATGGGAATCGATATTTCCAAGGACACAAGCTTATCGGCATAACCCGACATCTTGAGTACATGCTCACTAACGGAGTTGTGCTCTTCCATCATGCAGCTAAAGAACTTTTCTGAAGCATTGTATCTCTCTATAGCAGCATGTGTGTCAAAAATCATTTTCAACTCACCCATTGTATCAAATGCATTGCTATTTTCGAAACGCTTTCGAAGTTCCGGCTCTAGCCCATACAATATTCCGCAATGAACTAAGTTGTGGTCCTCCTGACGAGTCTGATAGACATTCTTCTCCTCGTCAGGGGCATCCTCAAAAGGTGGGGGGCCTAGCGGCGCTTCTAGCACATATTGCTTTTGTGCAGCAGAGAGGAGATTCCTCAAATGCATGGCCCATTCGGTAAAGTTGCTACCGTTTGTTGCAAGTTTCTCTTTCTCTATGAACACATTGAAATTAAAAGCAGGTGGTGCCATCTACAACAGAATTTGTAAAGCTTAGACTAAGTTTATGATAGATTGAGTTCAACTAATCCACATTACGAATGAACTCCCACTCAAAAACGACATCCCTCGTGTCTTTTTGGTGATTACATGAACCAAATCCACTACACCAAGTCCGATCATCACGTGAGTCGGTGTAGCTTCAAAGGCGAGCATCAAATGGGAATCATATCTACTATATGACTCATGCTTAACCTTTCGGTCCGTGTTCCGAGGCCATTTCTATACATGCTAGGCTCGCCAAGTAAGAACCTTAGTATTCACGTGTGTAACTGTCTTACACCCGAAATATGGTCGTGGATCCAAGAACACCCGATCATCACGTGATGTCTTTGGAGCGACGAAAACATAATCAGTGCATACTAAAGGAAGAACACATTCTTATCTTGATATTTAAATGAGTGATCATCTTATAAGATGCTATCAAACATCACATGTTTATTAGTGGAATGATATGGTTCCCGCATATGATCTCTATCATGTGCACCGTGGTATGATCACTATCATACATTTATGTGTAAGGACAAGGTCTATGGAACTTACATGTTATGTGTGTTGTAAGAGTATCATCTCATACTTCTACTTACAACATCACCATATCATAACACTAGCCCGGCAACAATCTAAACTAGACGCCTCTAATTTATCCATTGCAAGTTTTACGTGGCTTAGGGCTTTCAAAGATAGAACCGTTCATACATACGAACATGAACCACAACGAGGATAACCAAATTGTTGACAACTCGTTGCAAAATAGATATTGACTATATTAGGAGAGACAGACACCCGCTAGCCACTTATGCAAACTAGTTGCATGTCAAGCGTGGAACAGGTCTCATGTGCGAGGACATGTAAAGTTTGTCCGGGCCACTTCATCCCACTATGCCACCAATATCCAAAATTACAACTATGAAGCAACAACATGATCATCATCGCCCACATACTCATATGTGTACTACCCGTGTAAAGCATCTGCGCATAAACCTGGCTCTGATACCACTGTAGGGTTTGAAGCATAGAAAACAAAAAAATTCCTGCGATGGGAACAACTATGTACCAAGATCTATCTACTAGATACAAACAATGGGCGGATGTATATCCGTAGAGAACATACCCTTGAAGACCTACAAAGCTTAACGAGTTAAACTCGTTGTTGATGTAGATCATCTCTTGCCGATCTCAAGATCGAGAGGAAGTCCTAGCGCCGCAAATCAGCAGCGCATCCGTGCTCGCACACACGTCCGAGGCACCGAGCAACCTCCGCCTCCTCGCTCCAGCGATGCAGCGGAAGCACAACTCTTTCTTGCCGAATAGCCACCGGGAACATGTATCTCGCTAGTCCGAGACCATGGGGAAAAAATTTTAGAGGGGAGAGAGATCCTTCACGAGGAGGTGTGAGTGAGAAAGAGAAAAGGTGTGCCTTTTATAGGAGGAGGGGGGCACCCAAGGGGGTGGCCGCCGGCCATGGGGGCTGCCCCCTCCCCTCCTTCATTCATGTGGGTGGACACTCCACTCACAAAAATATCTTCAATTCCCTCCACTCAAAATCCCACTCAAAATTGTTATTAAATTTCCACCAAATTTAATGCAAACTCTCATTAAATAAAACTCTTTTTATTTATTCAGAATTTTGTCAATTATTTTAATGACAAACATTCACAGATAACCTCTTGCTAGAATTCTATTTCACATGCAAAAACACTTTCTGCAATTTCACCCGAAAACCTGTTTTGGTATCTAGTGAAATAAATTCATGCGCTTGTTATTCTTTCCGGCATGAAACTTTTTATCCAATTGGATGTTGGTGTCTCTTAAGTGTGTCAACCTATGGTTCACGAATAATGCAGACATGATCGAGACCCCTCTCGGATCAATAATCAGAAGCGGGGTCTGGAGACCCATACTGACTCCCACACATTCAACGATGACTTTCTTGTGATCGTCGGAACCTTTTATTCTAGTATCTTAATCCCTTTGTTTCGTGATATATTACATGTCCGAGATTCGATCATTGGTATCTCCATACCTAGTTTGATCTCATTACTGACATGGACTCTTTTCTCGTTCCCATGATATAACATTCTAGTGATCAAATCACTTGCTTGCAAGCTAACCAATGTGATATCACCGAGAGGGCCCAGAGTATATCTATCCGTCATAGAGATGAAAAAATTCCACTCTCGATCCATGGGACTCAACATAACACTTTATTAGGTCTGAACCCATCTTTATAATCACCCTATTATAGTGTGACGTTTGATGTTATCAAGAAACTCTTCCGGTGTTAGTGATTGACATGATCTCATGGTCTAAGGATTAGGATTACTTCGTAAGTTGTTATAGCAATATAAACTCAATGACTTTGATCATAATGCTATACTTTGGATGAATGTTCATCACACCATTACACTAATTTGTGATACCGTTATTAACAACATCCAATGTCCATGATCAGGAAACCTTGATCATCTTGTTAATCAACGAGCTAGTTTATGAGAGAGGCATAACTAGGAACTTTCTGTTTGTTTATTAAACACACATGTATTAACGTTTCCATATTAATAAAATTATAGCATGCAAAATAAACATCTATCATATACTTGGAATACACATAATAAACACTTTATTATTGCCTCTCAGGTCATATTCCCTTCAGGGAAGCCCCTGGACCATGCCCCAGCCCCCAAATGAACTTAGTTCACCATGGACCGACTCCCCTTGGTTTATAATGCCCAAGGGCCACCGGGACCCTCCCCTCGGCCCATTTTCCCCCAGCACGCTCCCCCACTCCTCCCTAGATCTCCCACTCCTCTCCCCACCTCTGTTGTGCCCCTGCGAAGTGAAGCAAAGAGCTTCGGCTCTCTCAAAAAATCGAGCAAGGCCCTCATCTCTGAGCTCCTCCTCCTCTGCATGTCACATACCCGCCTTCCCCTCACTCTTCTGGTGCTAATGGTTTTCTCTTTTCCTCCATGCATGCAGCCTCCGGAGCAGCACCGACGAGTCCCCGAGTCAGCGCTGTCGGGCTCCTCTCATGTGACCACCCCCGACGTCTACCCCGAGCTTGCCGCCCCTCTCCAAACTCACTATCGACTACCGCATCGCACAACACCTCCCCGGCTCCCCCTCGACGCCCTAGGTGAGCTCCCTGGTCGTCTAATCCTCCTCTATCCAACGAGCCACCTCGCCGCATACCCCTTCACCCTAGGGCAGGCCCCGCTGGGCCATTTTGGACCCGCACCTCCAGCACAGGGAAGAACCCCGGGTGGGACAAATCCCCTCCTCCGTGGCCCTACCATTTCAGATCTAGCCTGTGAATGCCCCATCCCTTTTTTCCTTTTCTTTTAAATTTTCCAGATCTGTTTGTAGCAGTTTGGATTAATTCCAAACAAAATTATAAAACAGTCCCTTTTACCCAGATCTAAATTTCCCTGGACCCCCAAATGTATTCCCTAACATCAGAGGCATTGGCTAGTCTTTTGAGGTTTAGAATAAATATGATAAATCTTATACTAAGATCTGTCCAGAACACTAAAATTTCTCCAAGAAGTTTGGTATACCCAAATGGAGTAAATCGAATTGTCTCTAGAAGGTACTGACCATAGCTTTCATATCCCACAGGCCCCTTAGTCATTTGCTTCCTAGTTTGCCCCTAGAAAAAATCAAAAACAGGACTTTTTTGCCTTTAGGAAATTCCCTAGGTCAAACCAAATGAGGTTTGGACCTAATTACAACTTTCCTTGAACACACATAACCCCTATCTTTCATAATCCAACAACTCATATTTTTATGAGTCTCTGTTGAGCTCTAGTGAATTAAACTCTTATGTGCATGGGTTAATCACTAATAAAAACATTACAGTAGCTCTGCAAATACAAATAGGTGAATTCCAATTTTTACACAAAGGTACTCTCAATACCTAACTTGTGTCCTTGTAATCAACTAAAAAGCTTATGTAAAACAAATCTAATGAAAAATACAAATCCTATCCAATATTGCCTTTGGGAATTTCTCAAGGGAATTCTGGTAATTGTTTTGAGGTGATTCCAACTCCTATTAATTCAGTCCATAAAATACAACCTTTTTATCCAAGGAAATAATTTTTCTAAATCCATAGAAGTTCTAGTGAATTATTTCCTTAAACTAGAGTTTTATCCACTATAAATTCTAGGGTATTGATAAAATAGTGAAACCACTTTTGTTGGATTCATATCAATACCTATCTGATGGTATCATTTTTACACAATGGTATCATACAGATCAAGTCCTTGAGCAAAAAGCCTCTCCTAAGTAGTCCTAGACTATAAATCCAAAGGGAGCCTTTTTCCTAATACCTCCAAATCCTTTGCTAAACTCATCGACCAATCATCCCACATCTTACTGCCTCATATCATGTATCCATACTTGTTTGTTGTATGGTTGATGTCTGTATGCCTTGTATTGACTGGTGTATTGTTTGTTTGCATGTATGCTCGATAACGGTGATATTTGCGATTGTGTGACGCCGAGAAGAAGGAAGCATCGGGGTTATTTTATTATTGATATTACTGGTATTCTGGTTATTTAACGCCGTCAAGGGACTTCTCGCTGGTCACAGGCAAGCCACCATTCCTGAACTCTTATGTTAACATACTTCTGTTTATCAACTATTTTAGATCTCGTTTATAAATTGCATGATCACAGGCATGGTTTGTTTCAAATAAAAGTGCGTGAGTAACTTGGCTCCTCCAAGTTATGGATGAGTGTCCATTAGGACACCTACACTGTTGACATCTACTTTACCCCTTTTGACTGAGGCAAAGATGGTTAGCATCTTTCCTCTTGGAACCCACGGATTTTCAATAATAAAACTATTTTGGGTTTTACCCTACTACAAAGTTTTCAAAATAAAACCCTTGGAAATAGGCATCATTTCCGAGTGGAAGTTTTACTAAAAGAAGATATGAGGTGGATGAAGAGAAATTCAAGCAAGAGAAAGAGAAGGGATGTTCTAAGCCAATGTACGAAACAATTTTATCCGTGCAACCACATTACCCGAGACGCTGGGGCTTAGCTCGTAGTTTGTGATCCTTAGTCGGGGCTGCTCGTACTCACTAAAGGGGAGAAATACCCTGAAATCCGGGTTGTCTGTAGGACAAGGCACTGGTGCAACAATTGGGTCTCTCGCGGACGGTATGCTTTTAGGTAGTACGGATGGAAGACTGTCACTATTGCTATCTACCATACTTCGGTCTGGAGATAGGGGTCAGTACGGGAGGAAGGACCAGGGTCGTCGTACCCCATACTCGTACCGGAGAGAACAACCCAAAAGGAAAAGCCGTTGTTGCTAGGTATGGACAAATGAAAAGTCTAAGTTTGATTATCCGAACCCCTGTCTACCGTGTGTAGTAGGCCATGGTTTTATCCCGGCGGATATATTGATTCTTGTGGGTAAAGTGCGCAAACTCTGCAGAGTCTAATCTATTCGAATAGCCATGTCCGCAGTCAAGGACGGTTGGAATGGCAAGTGCTAGGAGGACCCTTCGGTTAAGTTGAGATGAATAAAAAGGATGTGACTTGGTCACAAGGAAAGATAAAGAATAAGTTGGTTTTGACCAGAGATGGTCGATAAGGTTTCAAAAAGGGTTTTACAACAAAACTGTTTATAAATCTTTTTAACAAGGATGTGGAGATGTCCAGGTTTTCCAAAAGGAGGCATATTTTCTAAAAAAACTCTTTTTCAACAAAGATATAGAGATGCCAATGTTCGGTCTTTCAGAAAACAAGTATAGAGATTTCTCGCCACAGCCAGATATGCATTATCTTATTACTCTTGTCTCAGTGGTTTGCGAGTACATTCAAAGTACTCATCGGCATTGTCCCTGGCTATTTACTTGGCCAGATTGCAGATGTTAAGAAGGAAAGAAGGTGCTGGCGTCTATGCGAGCTAGGCCAACTTCCCAGTCAGTTGCCTGTAGGTTAAGGCACGGGCTCTGTGCTGAAGACTTCCGCTACTTGTGTTGTAATCGCCATAATGGCCCCTTTGTATGTTTCTGTACTCGTTACTTTATGGAGGATGTAACGATACTAGTCGGTTATGCTCACGGCTCACTAATCATGGGAACGTGAATTGTATGCATAACGGGTATTCTCGGATCGTAAATCCGGGGTGCCACAGACATGGTATCAGAGCCATCCTGACTGTAGGAGACCTTAGTTAGCATGGACGTTAGACAGGACAACCCCTATTTATGAAAACACCATTTTTTGCAAACTATTTTCTCAAAAGCTTTTTGAAAGGAATTCTTATATCCTCTTCTCTGACTTAAAGCTAATTGAAAATGGATTACTCTATATCTCGTCTACTTCAAATGTCCGTTTTCACAAAGCAAAGTCCGACTTGGAGACTATGAAGACGGAGATCCCGGAATGAAGAGACATCGAGACAAGCAAAATAAAGGAGCTACCAACAACGTTAGACACTACAACATCGCCCTACCAACGGAGTCCTGCACCACCCCCAAATCAATCAAGTACGGCACCGATGACAAAATACGTCAAGACAGAAGTTAAGACCCCCGTAACGTCCGTACTTAGGATTATCATCCCTAAAGTAGGATTCCCCTCTATGGCGTGTAGTCACCTCCTTAGTACCTATGCTATGCCTTGTTTGCTTGTCATGTGCATGTTTGATGCTTGGAATGTGATTGTTTTTCTGCCCTGGATCATCCTAACCTAAAGTTTTGACCACCTTGCTGACGTGTCCTGACCGCTAACCCTCGCAACCCCATAGCTGGAAACCTCTTCTCAGCAGGATGGCCACATAGGAAAGCCTCGACAACCCCAAGTAAAGCTCTAAGGTGGAAAGACTGCGTCTTTCCACTCAACTCCAATAAACCACCAAACTTCTACTGCAAGAGTCGTCCGAGGAAGACCAAGTCAAGACACCGTTTAGAATAACTGTGTACCCTGATAAACCTGCCCCTATCTGTTTTATCTCACCCCTAAACCACAAACCCTCCTCTGTGCAGATGGAACCCATTGACGAGGCATGGCTAGGCGTCAGATTCCCAGTGCTCCTCTGGGACACCCTACAGCTTTGCGGATACACTGAACCTCCCACCTTCCAACTTCACAAGGGACTAGAAACCGGGCTATATCTGGGACAAGTTACCATCTATCCAAAGTATGGAGTACCTGGAGAAACCATTCGCGCCACCGGTTTTCGATTGCCAACCCTATTGCCGGCACTACAATTGGCAGCAAGAGAAGCACTGTTCCGCATTCGTGATGTCCTTCCTGAGATGAGGCAACCCACGACCTTCTTTCTGCCCATCAAAGGAAGCGTGGATTCATACGGACAATCCCAAGATCCTCGTTTGACCTACCCCGCCCTGCAGCTGCAAGCCTGTTATAGCTATGCTGGAAATGAGCTCCTCACCGCAGTCGTCGATGAGTACCGACGCACCCAAATAGAACTTCATCCTGTGCAAGCTATCTTGCATCGCAAAGAAGCTCTAGAATTCCAGCAAAGGAATCAAGCACGGATCAAGGATACGGAAGAAGCCTCTGGAAGCCGCATCCTCACAAGAAGGAAGAAGTGCGTTACCGCTCGGCAGTATCTCAAGAGGTTCAAGCCACCCCAAGATATACAAGGATCCTCCACCCACCTCCCTGAAGGCGAAGATGAAGCCAAAGAGGATTCTCCTGGATCGTCCGCAACTGGCAAATAGCCTAGCATGGTACTGGTGTATTGTAGTACCCATGTATCGTCCCAAGACCTGTTTTGTAAAACTCTAAGTGCCTTGTTGCCCTGTGGCACAGACCTGTTTTGTAACCCCTTAAGTACCTCCACCACCGATCGGCTCGAACCTGCTAAATGCATGGATGTTATGCAAGTATGATATCCTTCTTTGCATGTTTTACCCACGACATTGCATCCGACTAAACCCGGAACGACCCCTTTCTAAAGGACCTTGTTACCTAGACCGCCAAACCCCAATGGCATCCTCCAACCCACCGGACCCATAACCACCCAGAACTAACAACCCAGAAGCTAGTAGATGCCCCCTTTCCGATAGACCTTCCATCTCATGAAGCCGTTCCGATGACGTCGACAGAAGATAGCCACCTCGAAGGAAAGGTGTAGCGCCTTCCCCAACATCAGCATATGACCCCAATCAAGAAAGTCGGCAACTTCACCAAGCATCCGTAGATTTGCTCTAAGGGGGAAAGACAGCGTATTTTCACCCCAAAAACCCTATAGACCCCTGGATTCGACCACTAGTCAGAACTAAGTGATGACCCCCCCTCCAACTCTGAATCATCGACTCGGCAAGAAGGACGACAATCAGTTTCCCTCCAGAATCAGAAGATACTTCAAGAAGGTCCTTCCCTCCAAGTCGACCGTCTACCCAACATCCCGGTGTATCAAGACATTGAAGAGAGAAAAGTCGACCCCGAGGCGAAGAATAAAGAAGACTCAACTCGACGTCTCGCCTCAAGAAGAAAGTACCACGTCAACGTCAAACTTACCTCCAACTGCGTATTTTCCACTCGTTTAAATTTAACCACCCAAACCTGAAGTCCCTCAGCTCCAACCCGTGACTAACCATGTTGGGTCTTTGCAAAACCTATTAGCGCCTAATAATGTTCCACCGCTGAAATTATTGAGTCGATGTTATCACCTGAACCCTACTCCTCCCTAATCTCGGGACGAGATTATTTTAAGGGGGGAAGGTCTGTAACATCCCAATTTTAGCAACCCTTATTAAATGTCCAAAACACAAAAGTCAGGGGGAACAAAAACTTTTTCTTGCAATGTGTGCTTACTTGTTTGCTTGTGCTCAAGCAACTGTTTGTGTATTAGTTGTATACTCCTCCTCTCAAACCTAGTTTACAAAAACTATTTTACAAAAGAGATATCTTGGCTCATTCTTCATATTCTCAAATGTTCTGGCATTTAAAAACCTGAGCCAAGATAACTTGACACAACCAAGTACCTTACTAGACTCTATTAACAAAACTATGGAGACATATATATATAATCTCCTTATGTTTTCAAGACAGAACCTTCAACTACTCTTATCTCTAGGTTTTCCAAAAACCTTTATTAAAACTTTTCATCTCAATCTTGGTAGAGATACCAAGATGGTACTTATATTACTTCCAAGAAAAACCCCTTTCCACATACCCATCCTTACCTCAAGCTAGGCTTGATGGTAACCCTAGTAGCAATGTATAAGTGATAAGATGAATTGCCTTGATCTGTTGTTTGATGATGTGCCTTGATCTGCTGATTGCCTTGTTTGCTTAGGATCTAGAGTGAGCTAATATAGTTGCTCATACCTTAGGACCCAATCCTTGCTTGTGATCATCAATATCAAAGCAAGCATCCAAATCTGGTAAATCCTAAGCCACTAAAGTAACCATCTGACCTCATGATCAGATCAATCCAGGGATAATCCCTCATGACAGTTCCAACCTAGTGGAGACCCAATCCAAGTTTGGATCCACTCCCTTCAATCTATACCTCAACATCAACCACTTGAGGGAAGGGATAAACCTTTGCCACCCTCTCAATTGTTTCCCTCTTGATATCTAGTCAAAATCACCAAATCTGCCGAAATGGCTAAGTCTGGATTTCTTATCTGGATACCATCTTTGGAGCTCTACCTTTTCCAACCTAGGTGCATTCTTGAGAATGTATTTGAACCATATTGTATTACATTAGTAGTACTACCAAAGCCCACTCTTGCCCTTGGCTAAGCCATTCTAATTCCCACTAATCCATGATGGTTTTGTAGTCAAGATAATAATCTTTTTTGCAAAGCTTATCATCTTGCCCACTTTGTCGGAAGGTCACACCTATATGCTACCTCCCCTTGACCAACTCCTTGCTTGGTTATGATCTAATAATCATGGCCTATCAATCCCCACTTCACATGTTTACATTGGAGCCTTGTGCTTCTTAAACCCACATGGTTTAGGAGGCTACCTGATGTATCTGTTATGGCAGCCTTATTTTCAACAAAGTTTGCCATATCCTCTAGATCACCTCAACTGCAACCAAGCCCAACTCTTGCTTCCATGATAATCTATATGACATGGTATATCCATACATATACCCCTTGTACCTAGGTAAGCTCTGAGGTCCCTAATCCAATCCTGTTTAGGTGGTATCAGAATAACTAAACCCTAGATCCTTCCTTTATCTAGTTTCCATCCTTTTCACCACTTCTCTTCAACACCAAGGTTGACATTGATGCCTACATTAAGTTTACATCATCTACCTTGGATATAAGCATCCCCAAATAATTCCCCCAATTATTTGGATTATTAAACTATTTTATTTTTTCCTACTTACCAATTTCTCAAAATCCTTGTCTATAAAAGCAAGTTTGCTTTTCTCCAAACCACCTTGCCAACTAAAGGTGCATTTGATGCCTATTTATAATATCCTATCCTCCCAACTCAAAAATAAATATTTTTGAGAATCTTCATTATTTCTTTTCACCCTTTCTCTTAAATGGCAGAAACAATAAATAATTCCCCAAAAATACTTTCCCGCCTCAATAAATTCCAATAAACTTATCCAATGTGTGTTATGGTGTTTAGGACCATACCACATCAAAAACCAAGCTTTACCAATGTAAAAAATATCATTTCTTCTTCCATAATTTACTTCAGCACTTTTTGAAGAAGTGCATTTAAATGGGATTATAATCATCAGAAAAATCCCATTTAAATCATGAAGTGATGATTTGACCTACTCCACCTACCAGTACCATTTCCACACTTTGCTCAATGCATCATTTTCAACTTTCTTCACAAGCCTCCACTTAACCAATTTTGCTAGAACAATGCAAACTTGAATCAAGCAACAACCAAACCAGCACCAAATCTTGTCAAGTACTCCTCATCAGCTCCCACACCTCCCCTGGTCGACCTAGCACTGTATCATGCCCCACACCCCTTGGCTCACATGGTTATTTAAGAGGGAGACAAAGGCAAGGTCTTGTCTAAACCAATTCTTTACTCCTCACAGCACCCCACTCCCTTTCTGATCTATGCATGACCCTAAGAACACCACACCCCCTCTCCACTGCCCTTTCCCACCAATGGGAAGCCCCTGGACCATGCCCTAGACCCCAAATGAGCTTGGTTCACCATGGACCGACTCCCCTCGGTTTATAATGCCTAAAGGACACCAGCACCCTCCCCTCGGCTCATTTGCCCCCAGCACGCTCCCCCACTCCTCCCTAGATCTCCCACTCCTCTCCCCAGCTCTACTGTGCCCATGCGAAGTGAAGAAAAGAGCTTCGGCTCTCTCAAAAAAATCGAGCAAGGCCCTCATCTCTGAGCTCCTCCTCCTATGCATGTCACACACCCGCCTCCCCATCACTCTTCAGGTGCTAATGGTGTTCTATTTTCCTCCATGCATGTAGCCTCCGGAGCAGCGCTGGTGAGCCCCCGAGTCAGCATCGTCGGGCTCCTCTCGTGCGACCACCCCCGGCGTCTATGTCGAGCTTGCCGCCCCTCTCCAGGCTCACCGTCGACTACCGCATCGCACAACACCTCCCCGGCTCCCCCTCGACGCCCTAGGTGAGCTCCCTGGTCGTCCGATCCTCCTCGATCCTCCTCGATCCACCTCGCCTCATACCCCTTCACCCTAGGGAAGGCCCCACTGGGCCATTTTGGACCCGCACCTCCAGCAAAGGGAACAACCCCGGGTGGGACAAATCCCCTCCTCCGTGGCCCAACCATTTCAGATCTGGCCTGTGAATGCCCCATCCCTTTTTTTCCTTTTCTTTTCAATTTTCCAGATCTGTTTGTGGCAGTTTGGATTAATTCCAAACAAAATTGTAAAACAGTCCCTTTTACCCAGATCTAAATTTCCCTGTACCCCCAAGTGTCTTCCCTAACATGCAGAGGCATTGGCTACTCTTGCTGAGGTTTAGAATAAATATGATAAATCTTATACTAAGATCTTTCCAGAACACTAAATAATTTCTCCAAGAAGTTTGGTATAACTAAATGGAGTAAATCCAATTGTCTCTGGAAGGTACTGACCATATCTTTCATATCCCACAGGCCCCTTGGTAATTTGCTTCCAAGTTTTACCCTAGCAAAAATATCGAAAACAGGCCTTTTCTGCCTTTAGGAAATTCCCTAGGTCAAACCAAATGAGGTCTGGACCTAATTCCATCTTTCCTTGAACACACATACCCCTATCTTTCATAATCCAACAGCTCATATTTTCATGAGTCTCTGTTGAGCTCTAGTGAATTAAAATCTTTTATGCATGGGTTAATCACTAATAAAAATATTACAGTATCTCTGTAACTCCAAATAGGTGAATTCCAATTTCTACGGAAATTTACTCTCAGTACCTAAGTTGTGTCCTTGGAATCAACTAAAAATCTTCTGTAAAACAAACTGATGAAAAAGACAAATCCTGTCCAGTATTGACTTTGGGAATATCTCAAGGGCATTCTGTTAATTATTTTGAGGTGATTCCAAGTCCTCTTAATTCAGTCCATAAAATACCAAGGAAATAATTTTTGTAACTCCAGAGAAGTTCTAGGGAATTATTTCCTTAAACTAGAGTTTTATCCACTATAAAATCCATTATAAATTCTAGGGTATTGATAAAATAGTAAAACCACTTTTGTTGGCTTCATTTTATCAATACCTATTTGATGGTATCATTTTTACACAATGGTATCATACAGATCAAGTCCTTGAGCAAAAACTCTCTCCTAAGTAGTCCTAGACTATAAATCCAAAGGGAGCCTTTTTACTAATACCTCCAAATCCTTTGCTAAACTCATCGACCAATCATCCCACATCTTACGGCCTCATATCATGTATCCATCCTTGTTTGTTGTATGGTTGATGTATGTAAGCCTTGTATTGACTGGTGTATTGTTTGTTTGCATGTATGCTCGATAACGGCGATAGTTGCGATTGTGTGACGCCGAGAAGAAGGAAGCATCGGGGTTATTTTATTATTGATATTACTGGTATTCTGGTTGTTTAACGCCGTCAAGGGACTTCTCGCTGGTCACAGGCAAGCCACCATTCCTGAACTCTTATGTTAACATACTTCTGTTTATCAACTATTTTAGATCTCGTTTATAAATTGCATGATCACAGGCATGGTTTGTTTCAAATAAAAGTGCGTGAGTAACTTGGATCCTCCAAGTTATGGATGAGTGTCCATTAGGACACCTACACTGTTGACACCTACTTTACCCCTTTTGACTGAGGCAAAGATGGTTAGCATCTTTCCTCTTGGAACCCACGAATTTTGAATAATACAACTATTTTGGGTTTTACCCTACTACAAAGTTTTCAAAATAAAACCCTTGGAGATAGGCATCATTTTCGAGTGGAAGTTTTACTAAAAGAAGGTATGAGGTGGATGAAGAGAAATTCACGCAAGAGAAAGAGAAGGGATGTTCTAAGCCAATGTCCAGAACAATTTTATCCGTGCAACCACATTACCCCAGACGCTGGGGATTAGCTCGTAGTTTGTGATCCTTAGCCGGGGCTGCTCGTACTCACTAAAGGGGAGAAATCCCTTGAAATCTGGGTTGTCTGTAGGAAAAGGCACTCGTGCAACAATTGGGTCTTTCGCGGACGGTATGCTTTTAGGTAGTACGGATGCAAGATTGTCACTATTGCTATCTGCCAGACTTCGGTCTGGAGATAGGGGTCAGTACGGGACGAAGGACCAGGGTCGTCGTACCCCATACTCGTACCGGAGAGAACAACCCAAAAGGAAAAGCCGTCGTTGTTGGGGATGGACAAATGAAAAGTCTAAGTTTGATTATCCGAACCCCTGTCTACCGTGTGTAGTAGGCTGTGGTTTTATCCCGGCGGACGTATTGATTCTTCTGGGTAAAGTGCGCAAACTCTGCCGAGTCTAATCTATTCGAATGGTCGTGTCCACAGTCAAGGACGGTTCTAATGGCAAGTGCTAGGAGGACACTTCGGTTAAGTTGAGATGAATAAAAAGGATGTGACTTGGTCACGAGGAAAGATAAAGAATAAGTTGGTTTTGACCACAGATGGTCGATAAGGTTTCAAAAAGGGTTTTACAACAAAACTGTTTATAAATCTTTTTAACAAGGATGTGGAGATGTCCAGGTTTTCCAAAAGGAGGCATATTTTATAAAAAAAACTCTTTTTCAACGAAGATATAGAGATGCCAATGTTAGGTGTTTCAGAAAACAACCTAGTATAGAGCTTTCTCGCCACAGCCAGATATGCATTATCTTATTACTCTTGTCTCGGTGCTTTGCGAGTACATTCAAAGTACTCACCGGAATTGTCCTTGGCTATTTACTTGGCTATATTGCAAATGTTAAGAAGGAACGAAGGTGCTGACATCTATGCGAGCTAGGCCGTCTTCCCAGTCAGTTGCCTGTAGGTTAAGGCATGGGCTCTGCGCTAAAGTCTTCCGCTACTTCTGTTGTAATCGCCATAATGGCCCCTTTGTAAGTTGCTGTACTCGTTAATTTATGGAGGATGTAATGATACTAGTCGATTACGCTCACGGCTCACTGATCATGGGAACGTGAATTGTATGCATAACGGGTATTCTCGGACCGTAAATCCGGTTTGCCACACCCTCAACACCGGTTCGAAAACCGCTGTTAGAGGGTCTTCTGAACCGTTGTTAGAGGGGGTGTTCTGCACTAGTGGTTCACCAGCCGGCTGGCAACATCCCTGGGCGCCGGCAGCTCGCCCTCAAGTTGAGAGCTCCAAGAACACGAACAAATACGAGGTGTATTGAATTAGGCCCAGAACAAGACTCAAGTACACAAATTCGGCCCTTTAATTAATTCTACATAAAATTGCGAGCTGCCGAGCCGGACCGTGCCGAGCTCGAGCCATCCTGACATAGCTGCGGTCCATAATCGCGAGGTCGGCTCGGTCCAGCAGCGCCATCGGCCGAGCCTAGCTCGCCCTGAGCCGGAAAAACTCGGGCCGAGCCCATTTCACCGAGTTTGGTTTAGGTATACACGCAACTTTGTGATCTTGCCATGCGGCTGGCCATAGTGTGCATGGCATCAACGTGGCGATCCTAGGGTATTGCCTCTATGTGTCATGATGGACTCTAGTAGGGTAGCCTAAGGCATAGGTCAGAGGTAGCCCTGCCAACCCTAGCATAGGGGATGCTTCCCAGGCAGTGTTGCTTCCGGGAAACTACCCGGGCATTGCGCACCTAGGCCGACTAGGAGGTGGGGGCGGAGTCACGAATTGCTTCCGGGGTGAGCCCCCAGGCAAAGTTCTACGTGGAACCGATAGTATCCCCCAGGCATGAGTTTAGTTCCTGGGGAACCGATCACGCGCCTTGTATTCAAGAGCGGGCCCGCCCCTGTAGAGCCTCTGGATCGCCTCGCGTGAAAGCGCTTGGTACAAATCGTTTCCCCCTTGACCGGTCTTGTCAGTTCGCCATGAGAATCGAGACGACATTGGCCATGGGCACATCGAGGGGGATGGTAGCTACTGCGGAAGCGACACATTCTGCCGCTCCTACCTTATATAATAGGGCGGAGTGACACCTGTTATTCGCTTTGTCCTCCTACATCACTCCAATGGATAGATCTTCCGCCGCTCGCAGATCTTCTCCTACCTCAAGGTGGCGGGCTTTACGGCCGCAAGACCGTCATGTGTGCTTCAGCAGGGGCTTTATTAGCAGCCAAGACATGGGCATTGTCCGTTGGTTGGTCGCCGACGAGGCTCACGACGGCGAAGCCACTATCGTGAAGGCCTCCAACTCCTTGGATCGGGATGCCCTAGACATCTCGATCTTTGTTTAGTTCCTCATGGTGGGAGTAGTTCCCCCCATTGTCGATGTTCTTCCACACTGTACTAGCGGCGTACGGTTTTTTTTGGCTCAAATCCACCCGAGGGCTGCCACTATCCTGGATTCATTCCAGCATTTGTGCAAGAGCTTCATCAGGGTGATGCCATCTTTGGCGTTGTTCTAAAATTTCTCTGTGTCGCGCGTGGTGGATGCGACATCGCTATCCAGGGGAGTGGATTTTTTCCTCTGGGAGGGGCTTGCCGAGGAGTACATCATTGATGACCTCTCGGGATACTGACCTGAATGGCGCGATGGCTGGTGCCTCGTCCGTGTTTCCAAGATGTTGGATCAGCTCAAGCATCCTACTTCCTCAGCGGCGGGCGATTCCACCTGGGATTCGATAGACTCCCGAGACGAGGAGTTAGCTCCCATCCTCTCCCGGATAGAGCTTCTACGCGACAGGGGGTTGTCGATTCTCCAGGTGGTGACGAACTATCTCTTCAAGCGTGTGGTGCCGCTTCACCAACATTTGCACCCTATGTGGGTGTACGAAGGTCCCGACGATGCTACTTGGCTATGCCCTGATGGACAACCCGCCCCTTCCCTGCTAGAAAAGCAGGTTTAGCTAGTATGCGGGGGAGGGGAGGCCGCTGCCCTGATGCACTGGGTGTGTCCGCTCTAGGCGGACGACTACGAGACACCGTGATCACTTCACTCCCCGAATGCAACAAGTGGGGGATCGAGGATCTCTGGAAGCCCCCAAGTGCCATACACACTCTGGGTGCGGGAGCTTCAGGGGTTCCCATTGCTCCTGTGTTCCGGGCCAACCGCTAAAACTCTGTGATGGGTGGCGGGGCCTCATCACCGATGAGGCAGGACCAAGCCAGATGCTCACGCCGGAGAAGGTGGCATCCTTCCTTGGTGAAGATCCCGCAAGGGGTAAGCCTTTTACTATGGCCCAGTGGGTTATGCAAAAGACAAGCGGTGATGAGGCATCTAAAGGCGCAAATGTTCAACCCCGTCGCCTCCACCGGTGCCCTTAGCTTGTAAGCGGTCCGCTAAGGAAGAGTTGTCTTCCAAGGGAGGTCTGCAGTTCAAGCAGGGCAGGTGGTCCTGGTCAGGGAGGCTGGCAAGGTTAGACATTTTAACCCTCATATTCTGTCTGCAGGTCCGCTTGCACACTGATTTTGATTCTTTCGTGGTGCAGTGGCAGCTCCGTGGGGCCAAAATCTCAACTGGTGATGCCGCCCAATGGGTAAGGCCAAAAATTTTCCACTATTCCCTAGGATCCTCTTCGATATCCAGCGGTGGGGGCCATCCCTTCTCAAGTGAGTCTTCGAGTCATCCTTCCTTTTTCCTAGGTGTGTGTATGTAGTGATCTTGCTTCCCGTCTTTAGGCATCATTGGGGGAGAGAGTGGAGTGTTGGATCCTCCAGCGCACCTCCCTATTCCCCCTTCCTCCATCGGAAGGGGTCAAGATTCCCCTCCCTCTAGTCCTCTCCTAGGTACTCCTCCCAGCCCTTTCTTCCCGGAAGCTCACTTTCATGCACGGGCCCTAGCCCTAGAGGAGAGAGAATGTTCGGTGCCCGCTGATGTCTATGCACTTTTATTCTTGTAGACAGTTGTCGGTCCTCCAAGTGCAGAGGTTTGTAGAACAGCAGCAAGTTTTCCTTAAGTGGATTACCCAAGGTTTATCGAACCTAGGGAGAAAGTGGTCAAAGGTATTCCCTCTCAAGCAACCCTACAATCAAGATACAAGAAGTCTCTTGTGTCCCCAACACACCTAATACACTTGTCAGGTGTATAGGGTCACTAGTTCGGCGAAGAGATAGTGAAATACAAGTGGTAAGGGTGCCAGAAAAGAGCTTCTGACTTGTTGTTGACGTGGGGTAACGATGCCAGAAAATAGCTGATGGCGTGGAGGAACAGACTAAAGACAACAAGAAGGAAGCAAGCAAACATGCAACAGATCTAGTAGCAAACGGTGTTTCAATGCTTAGAAACAAGGCCTAGGGATCATACTTTCACTAGTGAACACTCTCTCATATAAATATCCTCTCTTCATGATACTACTCTTAACTACTCTGCGGTTGGACACTCTAATTCATGGTAGGGCTATAACAGCACACCTCAAAGTCCGCCTTCCCCAATCTAGATAACCCCACACTGTCACCTTGAGCGCTAGATGGTTCCAACAAACACCACAATTTCATAGAGACATCCAACTCAAAATATACGCATGATAAATATTTATGAACTCTAGCCTAAATGCCACCACGGCGTGCACGCTGTCACTTTCACACGCGTGGTGAGAGCAGAAGATCTATTAAAGCACTTGAGTAACATGATAGATCTACTTGATTACAAAGCTCATGACTACAAGATCATGCATAGAGATAGAGATGAACACATAGCTACCGGTAGAGCCCTTAGCCTCGAGGAAGAACTACTCCCTCCTCATCATGGGAATCGGCAATGGTGATGGCGATCGATGCAGATGGCTCCGGGGGCACTTCCCTATCCCGGTAGGGTGCCAGAACAGAGACTTTCTGTCCCCTGAATCTCCCCTTCGGTGGCGGCGGTGCTACGGAGGTATTCGTAAATTTCTTCCGGATGCCCTAGGGTTTTTGGGTCGGAGGCTTCTTATAGGCGTAGGAATCAAGGTCGGTGAGGGTCCAAGGGGCCCACACCACCTATGGGTTCCCCCAGGGCTCGCCCGCACCTAGGGGTGCGGCCACCCTGTGGACCCTCCGGCTCTGCTTCGTGGTTCCGTGTTGCTCCGTAAAAATAATAACTTTGGCTTTTGTCCTATCCAATTCCGAGAATATTGATTTTATGCCTTTCTGGAACCAAAAAGAGAAGAAAACATGCAACTGGCACTGTGGCAACTTGTTAGTAGGTTAGTTCCAGAAAAGATATAAAAACACCTCAAAGTATAGACAAAGCAAAGCGAAGTAGATACAAAACAAGCATGGAGCATCAAAAATTATAGATACTTTTCCGACGTATCACCTGCTAGCGAACAAGCGGCCTCCCGGCTGGAGGTCTTGTGCAAGCGCATTGACAAATCATTCTCTCATCTAGGCCTGGGATAGGCTGGCTCCATAGCCGAAGCTTTCACTCGGGAGATCACAGGGGGCAAAGCATCCTCTGCTGAGGCTCGGCTCCGGGCCGCCTTCTCGCTAGCACTCGAAGGGCGCCAGAACCTGATGCTACCGGCAAGGGAAGCAAAGGTGCGCCATGCCGAGGTCTCCCTCGCTCAGTAGAAGGAGCATATGCGGTTCATGGAGATGCTGGAGAAGATGCACCTTTGCGCCATGCAGCGTCATGACCAGACGGCACGGGCCCTTCGCTAAACTTGGAGGATGCTCGACAGACCGTGGAGGAGCTTACCGAGATAGGTCACAGCATAGAGGCATAGGCCTCCTCTACAACGGCCCGAGAGGCCTCCCTAGCCAAGCACATCTCATCCCTCAAGACCCAGATTACTGCTGCCTAGCAGGAGGTTTGGTTCCGGGATGTGCTGGTGCATTGTTGGACAGAGAAAGTGGAACGCCTGAGTCTCGCCTCCAAAACTAACGCGCTAGAGACAGCGGAGCTGCGCCTTCTCCACCACACCGACCTGGGAAGCCTACAGGCCACCATCGAGCGTGTCATCGAGGCGATGCGATCGGTACGCCTAGTGACTCGCCCTCCACGGCGAGAAGACGAGGTGGAAGACCTGGTACGATTTCTTGACGACTTAACCGGCCAGCTGGAGGGTTAGTGGCAGACGATCGACGAAGTGGTAGTTGGGGAAGGAAGAGACGTAATAAGGTCTCTCTCCTGCCTCATACTTTCCCGCCTGTACCATCACCACCCCTAGTGGACTTCCTTCTGCTGATCCCTGATGGGGATAGACTCCTGGTAGAGACTTTTGTTGTTTCTACAGTAGAAACAATCGTGCCAATAGTCTGTACTAGGCCTCTTGCGGTTTCTTGTATAGCGTTCCTGTTGCTTTTGTATTCTGGTCCCCGAGTAAAAAGAGTTTCCTAGGGTTTCTTGAGTTCTCTTTGTCATCCAGTTGGATAGGGCCCCATCCACAGGTCCATGGGAATATACCTAGGTTCACCCTCATGGGTCCCTAGCTTTCCAGGATTCTTCTTGCAGCTCATGTTGCCTCAGACCCGGACACCATATAGGCGCCACATAGGTCTTATAGTACCGCTAACCCCTCTAGAGGACTCTCCGGACACGTAGAGCCTGGTATCAGACCGAAGCATCATACGCGAGAGAGATGCGGGTCAACTAGTTTGTTCTCTGCAATTGGTCGACTATGGTCCCATCCACAGGGCTGCAGGAATATACCCAGGGTCACCCTTGTGAGTCCTTAGCCTCCTAGAGCACTCCACTCTGCAAATGTCTAGAGGAGGTCCCATCAACGGGACTACGGGAATATACCTGGGGATTCCCTCATGAGATCCTCCTCCTTAGACAATGCCTGACTCCCGAAAAGCCTCTATTTCTAGAAAGCTTTTAGTCAAGAGGGAATTTCGCAAGGAATGACCGTTCCCGGGATCCTAGTTATGGTAGACTTATTCGTCGTAAAGACCCTTGTCGGGTACATTTCTAGTTTTGCTTGTGGAAAACACAAACTACCACACAAGACCCCCGCAGTTTGTGAGCCCATAGTCGCGCTCTGGGCCTAGCAGGTTCGCGGAGCTCGAGGTGGGACTAAGTCCCATCTTGATTTCTGGTATCCCTTTGATCATGGGGTAAGTCCTCATTCGCATAGGATATGTCAAAACGTGATGTTGGGTGAATGGCCTGGTTGCGCGAGGTGCCGAGGCCCGATTTTGTCTTCTGGGTTAACCCTAGTTTTTGGTGGTCCTTCATACACGGGACAAATTTCCCTTCGCATGGGAGAAATGCCACATCAGAGCGATGGGGGAGATTCCAGGAACGATGATGTGCCGAAGCACAGGCTTGTCTTCTGGGATCGTCCTGGCTCTTGCAGCCCTTTGGCCACAGCACAAATCTCCTTTCGCATTGGAGAAATTCCACATCATAGCGACAGGAGGAGATCCCGGGCACATCAAGGTGTCGAAGCCCGGGTCTGCTTTCCATACTATCCCGCCTCTTGCTGCCCAACAACCACATGACAAATCTCCCTTCACATAGGAGAAATGCCACACTGTAGCGATAGGGGGAGATCCCGGGCACGGCGAGGTGCCGAAGCCTAGGTCTGCTTTCCGGGAATATCCTGGCTCTTGATGCCCGATGAACACGGGAAAAATCTCCCACCGCATAGAATAAATGCCACATCATAGTGACGAGTGAGGGTTCTAGGCGTAGCAAGGTGCCGAAGCCCACGTCTTCTTCCCGGGACTATCCCGGCTGAAAGTACCGACTTGATACGACTAGAGGGGGGTGAATAGGCGTCTACCAATTTTTATTTGTTTCTCACTTTTAGGCTTAACGAGAAAGTAAGTTATCTAGAGATGCAACTAAGTGGACAACCTAAATGCAAGAAAACAAGCACCAACCACAAGAACAGTAAATAGCAAGGAGTAAAGGAAGGGAACGAAGTAACCGGCGAGGAGACACGGAGATGTAATTCCCGTAGTTCACTCCCAAGGAGATACGTCTACGTTGGAGAGGTGTCAAGGCCACACAAGGTCACCCGAGCGCCACAAAGGCCTCACCTTCTTCTCCGGTGAGCTCCCCCACAAAGGAGGCCTCACAATCCACTAACCGGTGACCTTGAAGGCGCCAACTGAAACCTTTACACCAAGGTTGAGGGGGAAGCTCCACAACTCAATTAGAGGCCCTCAACGACACCTCGAAGCTTTACAACACATGCCTCAGCTCCGGGGATGCCCTACACCGTCTAGGGTTCCAAGAAACCCAAGAGCAACAAGATCCACAAAGGATGGGTGGGGGAAATCAAATCTTCTTTGGTGGAAGTGTAGATCTAGGTCACCTCCCTCACCTCTCAAAAGATCAGGTCATTTGAGTGGCTAGAGAGAGAGATCTAGTGAGGTGAAGCTCAAGCATTAATGGAGGAGAGAGAAAAATTCGAGAGAGAGTGGGAGGAAGAAGAGGGGTGCCTTAAATAGGCCCCCTCGCACTGAACCGTTACAGCCCCCCGCGACCTCACCGGAAGTTCCGGTGAGAGGCCGGAAGTTCCGCTTGAGACTGGCTCCAACGGTCATCAGACCGTTGAGGCCCGCTCCAGAAGCGCAACCGGAAGTTCCGGTCAAAACGGACCGGAAGTTCCGGTGCACTTCCGACCAAGTTCCGATCAAGTTCCGGCTAAATAGCACACTTCTAAACAGAAGGTTACTGAGGCTTCACCGGAACTTAGGCAGAACAAGGGGCAGAACTTTTGGGTCGCGAAGCGAGTCTGACCGGAAGTTCCGGTCTTCAGGCGGAAGTTCCGCTCAAAAACTTTTGCCAGGATAAGTTCCGAGCAAGTTCCGGCCAAGTTCCGGCAAATAGCACACTTCAAAACAGAAGGTTACTGAACCGCCACCGGAACTTGGGCGGAACTAGCGTCGGAACAAACTGTAGAACATCTTCAATGAGTTTGTTAATTGCATTCTCATCATCGGTATATCTGATCACAATGTCATCAGGGAGACGCACATAGTCGTCGCCTATTCTCTCTTCTGTTCCATTGCCGATTCTTAGGAGGTATTTGGAGAATGAAGGATCAGCATGTGCATGCATATTGCGCGTGAGGGGAATCTTGCGGATCTTATCCCATAGATAGGATCTCCGCAGTGTAGCATATGTGATTTGTGCTCTTGTCCCTCATGGCACAATAGGAAGGACCTGCCTGAAATCCCCACCAAAGATGACAACCTTCCCACCAAATGGCAAAGGACATCCCATTATATCCTGGAGTGATTTTTCAAGCATCTCAACCGCTTGACGCTTTGTCATAGTGACTTCGTCCCAAATTATCAAGGAAGCTTGTTTAAGAAACTCCAATGTACCACTCTGTTTTGTGAAACCACACATGCTATAGTCGGTGAGCTTAATTGGAATTTTGAACCTGGAGTGTGCAGTTCGGCCTCCAGGCATTATCGACGCCGCTATACCCGATGTAGTAGTTGCAATTGCTATTAGACCAATGTCACGCACCTTCGCAAGCAATGCCTTATATAAGTACGTCTTCCTAGTGCCTCATGGACCATCAACAAAGAATATCTGGCTTCTTTTGTTCCTGACATGATCCATTATTTCATTATAACCAGCTAGTTGCTCATTGTTCAAGTGGTCAATTAGATCTAGATGTTCTTGGTCCATGATGACTTGTCTCTCCTCGGTTACCTCTCTATACTCGGTGTTAGAAGATCCATATGTCTTAACCAAATCCAGGATTCCATAACTTTTAATATTCTTTCCCATGGATTGCACCAGATCTGTGATATCTCTAAGGACCATCTGCTCAAGTGTCGCCTCGTTGGATTGATTGAGGCGGTAATCCTCGGACATAGACGCTAGATGTTTGTCCCACTACTGTTGGATTTATGCTGCCTCGTAGAATACCAGTATAGTTGCGAAGAACCGTCTAAGAGCACAAGGCATCTGAAATGTGGCTGCCTCTGTCATGCAATCATCAAGGGACATGTCATGCTCAATGAGGCCTAAGTTCTCACATGCCTTCTGAAGGAACTGCATAGATTGTCATTTACTGTTTTTAAGTCATCAAACAAAATGGCACCTCGTACATGACTTAGGAGCACCCGCAGGTAGTACCTCTCTCCTTCAACAAGGTGTGTATACACAAGTCGTCCAATCTGTGGTCTCTTATTTTTTTTCTTGTCTGCCACTTCTTATCTCCCATGATCCACCTATATTGTTCTGGGAACTCTCTGTATAACCATTTTCGTGCCTCCAGAAACTTATGGTTCATACCAAAGTACTCTGTAAGCATGGATTTCGATGAATATAGTCGAGCGACAACATCTTCTAGATTATCACCTGATTTAAATGCAAATGTATGCATATTGGGCAAATGAAGCTGGAGCTGCAGAAAAGACGGGCTCACACCAAACATGTGGAAACCAAAAATCATATAAATAGCCTCGGGAGGATATATATAATGTGCATCCCTGTACTGACGAATTTCATTGATCATTCCCCCGTCATTGATGACATCCTTCTCGAATGCAAATGATGTTTTATCATGACCTTTGTATATGTACTTGAAAAAATACTTGACCGCCTTTATGCTTGAGCAAGCTTCGTGATACGTCGGAAAAGTATCTATAATTTTTTATGTTTCATGCTTGTTTAGTATCTACTTTGCTTTGCTTTGTCTACACTTTGAGGTGTTTTTATATGTTCTCTGAAACTAACCTATTAACAAGTTGCCACAGTGCCAGTTGCCTGTTTTCTTCTGTTTTTGGTTCTAGAAAGGCAGAAAATCAATATTCTCAAAATTGGACGGGACAAAAGCCAAAATCAATATTTTACCATGGGCGACATGAAGTCCAGAGGGGATAAGGAGAGACGCCACAGGGCGGCCACAACCCCCCCCCCCTAGGCGCGGCCAGGGTGGGCCCGTGCCTAGGCAGGGTGTGGGCCCTCTGGCCACCTCCTAGCCTCGCCTCTTCGCCTATAAGAAACCCCTGATGCAGAAACCCTAGGTACCCGATCAAAACTCCACGAAACCTTCTGTAGCCGCCGCCACCATCGTCCCTAGATCGGGGGGATCTGAAGTTCTTCTCGACACCCTGCCGGAGGGGAAATCATCCCGAAGCCTTCTTCTCCGGTATGAAGCGTGAGTAGTTCCACCTTGGACTACGGGTCCATGTAGTAGCTAGATGGTTGTATCTCCTCCTTGTGCTTTCATGTATAGATCTTGTGAGCTACGTTCATGATCAAGATCTAATCTATTTGTAATCATGCATGTTGTGTTTGCGGGGATCCGATGGATATTGAGATTATTATGTCAGTTTGGTTAATGGTTTTGTCTATTTGATTCTATCATGTCTGTGTTGTCTGTGATCTTGCATGCTCTCCATTCTTAGTAGCTATCTTGGCCGAGTAGTTGCTAGTGACTCCAAGAGGAGGTATTTATGCTCGATAGTGGGTTCATGCCTCTAGTTTCCAAGGGAAGTGACAGAAATCTCTTCGGTTGTAGATGTGTTGTTGCCACTAGGGAGAAAACAACGGTCTCCTGTTCATGGAACAAGTGGATTGTTTACCTTACACACTTTGCTTAAAGCAGTTGTCTGTTGCTTGCAACTTAATACTGGAGGGGGTTCGGATGATAACCTGAAGGTGGACTTCTAGTCATAGATGCAGTTGGATGGCGGTCTATGTATCTTTTTGTATTTCCCAATCGAATCTCATAGGATCTTTATGACTAGTATTGCATTGTTATGCCTTGCTCAGTTCCTGTCAATTGCCCTGCTATAATTTTTTTACCCTTCATGCCATGTTTTTTATCAAAGGAGAGCACCTCTAGTGAACTATGGACCCCGGTCCAATCTTTACCATTGATACATCTTCCATTGTTACTGTCTACTTGCTGCAAACCACCATTACCTTCCACACCATACAGTTAATACTTTGTTACAGCAAACCGGTTAACTTGACAACCTCACTGTTCGTTGGGACAAAGTCTTGAGGTTGTGTTGTGCAGGTTTCCACGTTGCTTGCAACACCTTTGAGACGTTTCCTTCCTCCTTCTGGTTCGATAACCTCGGTCTCTACTAACGGGAAACTTGTTGTTGTGCTCATCACACCTTGCTCTTGGGGTTTCCAACGAAGTGCACCACACACAGCCAACAAGATTTTCTGGCGCCGTTGCCGGGGAGGCTAAGGACGTCTTCACAAGGGGAGTCCTCAACTTCCTTTCTCTTTACTTTGTTTTTAGTTTTCTTATTTTCTTTTTCTTGGTTTTGTTTGCCTCTTTTTATCAAAAACTCCAAAAAAATTAGTTTAGTTTGGTTTGCTTTCTATATTCAAAAACGCACAAAAAAAGCAGTTCCTGCTCTAGCTGCTGCTGCTGTTTTTGGCTTGCTCCACCTTTGCCAAAATGAACTCTGCTGAGAACACTAAGTTGTGTGACTTCACTAGCACCAACAACAATGATTTCCTTAGCACTCCTATTGCTCCACCTGCTTCTGATGCTACCTTTTATGAAATTAAGCCTGCTTTATTGGATCTTGTGATGAGAGAGCAATTTTCTTGTTCCAGTTCTGATGATGCTGCTGCCCATCTCAATAAATTTGTTGAACTTTGTGAGATGCAAAAGTATAAGGATGTAGATGGAGATATTATTAATCTCAAGTTGTTTCCTTTCTCCTTGAGAGGAAAAGATAAAGAATGATTGTTATCTTTGCCTAGAAATAGTATCGATTATTGGACTAAGTGCAAAGATGCTTTTATTGGAAAGTACTACCCTCCTGCTAAGATTATATCTATGATAAGTGACATTATGAAATTTAAACAACTTGATAATGAACATGTTGCTCAAGCTTGGGAAAGAATGAAATATTTGGTTAAGAATTGTCCCACTCATGGACTCACTGCTTGGATGATTATCCAGAAT
This sequence comes from Avena sativa, assembly GCA_916181665.1. NCBI lineage: Eukaryota > Viridiplantae > Streptophyta > Magnoliopsida > Poales > Poaceae > Avena > Avena sativa. Next base: position 52,680,550 of record OV702295.1, on the reverse strand, counting down.
TTTTATGCAGGCTTGAACTTATCTTCAAGAAACCTGTTGGATTCATCTGTTGGAGGTACATTTATGGGCATCACTTTGGGTGCTGCAACAAGACTCCTTGATAATATGATGGTTAACTACTCTGAATGGCACACTGAAAGAGCTCCACATGGTAAGAAGGTAAATTCTGTTGAAGAAACCTCCTCATTGAGTGATAATATAGATGTTATTATGGCTATGCTTGTTAATGGGAAAGCTCCTCTAGATACTAATAGTGTTACCTTAGCCTCTTTGGTTGCTCAAGAAGAGCAAGTTGATGTGAACTTCATTAGAAACAACAATTTCAACAACAATGCTTATAGGAATAATTTTGGTGGTAATAACTATAGGCCTTATCCTCCTAATAATGGTAATTCCTATGGTAACTCCTACAATAATGCTATAAGTGCCCCCTCTGAACTTGAAGTCATACTCAAAGAATTTATTAGTAAACAAACCACTTTCAACAAGGCTATAGACGAAAAGCTTTTAAATGTTGAGAAAAATATATCCTCTTTGTCTGAAGCACAGTCCTCCTTGATTAATAAAATGGCTGCTAAACCTGAAACCATGGAAAGTACCTTTGCTGCCACTCATGCCATATAAGTTAATATTGATGAAAATGTTAGACTATTAGCCCAACTTCATGTTAGGTGGGAAAGGGAAGCTGAAATTGATAGAAACAATAGTGTTTGCACCATCACCACTAAACCACAAGAAGTCCCTATTCCTCCTCCTACAATGCCTAGGCCTATTGAGTCTACTACTAGTGATGCCAAGTTTGATTTTGATATAGAGGGTTGCAATATTTCTAAAGTGATTATGTCCCTACAAAAGCTTGCTAAAAGTCCTGATGCTAGTGATATGCATGTTTCTTTCACCAAACACATTTCAGATGCTCTTGTTAAGATTAAGGAAGAGAAGTTAAAACACAAAGCTTCTATTCCTAGGAAAGTAGAAGATAGTTGGGAACCCATTATTAATATGCAAGTGAATGACTTTGATATCAAAGCTTCATGTGATCTTGGTTCTAGTGTCTCTATTATGGGAAGATTTATGAAATGTTTGATTTGCCACCTTTAGAAGATTGTTATTTGGATGTCCCACTTGATGATAATGCTAAGAAGAGACTCACGGGGAGTATTAATGATGTTCTCATTATGGTTAATAATGCTTATGTCCATGTAGATTTCTATGTTTTAGATGTTGAATACAATGCTTCTTGTCCTATCACTTTGGGAAGACCTTTTCTTAGAACTGTTGGTGCCATCATTGATATGAAAGAAGGCACCATTAAATATCATTTTCCATTTAAGAAAGGTATTGAACACTTCCCTATGAGGAGAGAGAAGTTGCTTTTTACTCCTCCTTTGAAAGCAAGGTTTGATGTTAATGCTTCCTCATTTGAAAATACTTGATTTTCTTGCTTCTTGTGCCTAACTTAAAGGCGTTAAAGAAAAGTACTTGTTAGGAGATAACCCAAGAGTTTCCTTGAGTCTTGGAAGTTATTACTTCAGTAATGACCTCTCTTTATCCTTTTTTGTTTGCTTTTTGTCCCAAGAATGACCTCTAATGAGAGGGAAGTAAGATTTGGGGAGTTGCTGTCCCGAAACAGATTTCTGTCCTCCACCATAAAAATTCGTGAGGAGTCTCTATAAGCCGTATTGAGGTGATAATTTACTAATAAATCCCCCATTATGTTAGATAACTTTTTTTAGTTCAACACGTTTTTATTTGAGCAACAGAAGATTTTTGAAAAAATCGGTTTCTACCTGCTGGTCTATTTTGACAAATTTCTGCCATTATTTGCATTTGCTTCTTATCGATTCCTTTTTGAGTTCTCTTTTGGGGAATTGAGTTTTTTAAAGGAATTTGATTCAGTAGCTTGTGTTTTAGTGAATTTTTTTCTATTCCAAAGCTAAACCCAAGGGTCTATTATCTTTTGAATACACTAATATTGCTAATGAAGATTGTGTGAAGTTTTGTATGAAGGAAAAATTTTAGGTGTAGAGAGAGAATGATGTAATGAGATGAAGAATGGACAAAATCTCAAGCTTGCGGATGCCACCATGGTTTCACCCCAAGAAATATCCAAGAGTTACAAGCGTCAAATCTTGGGGATACCCAAGGCATCCCCTTCTTCATCAATAAAAAGCTTAGGTCTGTCTAGACACTTTGTTTTTATTGTTTCATGCACTGTTGTGTTGTTCTTGGAGCATCTTAGTTTTTGTTTGCTTTGCTTAGTTTGCTTGAATAAAGTAGTTTGTACCCGCGTTCTCTCTGTGTTGTTTCAAATAAGTCGATTGGTATTGGAAAGGAGTAGAAAGTTCTTGCTTGAAAGTGCAAGAGGAGCTTGCATTGACTGTGACTTAGACTTTAGCATGACATGATAGGTGTTGTTTTGACCTTGCTTAGTGATTATTGTTGTAGCATGTATTTCTATAAACAATTAGGATTTCTTAGTGCGCCTTGAAGAAATTATGCATTGTTTTAGCATACAAAAGCATAGTATTGCGGTATTCTCCTTTGATGCTTTGTTTGGGTTGACTTGGCACATGCTCACACCATGTTATGACTATGAACAAGTCATCATAGCCTCTATGATCATTTAGTCCTTGACTTTTAGTACCACTCGATGCTTTGATTAGTAATGTTTTTTCGCTCTGCATGATTATGGACATTATTGCTCTCTTAGTTGGTTGCTCCCAGAGTTTTGCTAGCCTCCACTTCTATGAGTAAGCTCTCTCATGCTTCCAGCTCCCAAGAAACCCAGTTATTCCAAAGTGTCCACTATAAATTCCTATGCATGGTGTGTTACACCATTCCAAGTATATTCTTGTTTTCAGCTATCTTCCAATTAAAAACTATTTTGTTATGTGAAAACTTAGTGATTAAATCCCTCACAAACTTGATGGCACACTTTATATTCTTTGCCCCTAATAAACTTGAACAATTGTGTCGTCTATGTTGTATATGCTTGCACTTATACGTTGGAATTAGCAGAACCATGCTATCATGGGGAACGTTTTCAACATTGCACTTGTACTTTGTACTCAGTTAATATCATGCTCTTTTGTCTGTGGATGTCACTGGTGTGAAACAAAGAGGGAGCTTGTAAGTCCATGGAGTTTGTATTTTGTGTTAGAGAAATGTCTGGGCCTCTAGCCTAAGCCATGCCTAATCATGGTGGAAACTTGCAGCATCACCATAGTGAGCTATCTATGAAGCATCCTCAATAAAAAGCTGTGCATATAGTAAATAAAAAGATCGCTGAGATGCTCATTGTCTACTTGCCTTGTCATTTTGGTTATGGGAAAGCTCTTGTACCATGTGAAAGGGGTACCCCGTTGGCGGTTCTCTATGATACGCATGTACTTACTATGACAAGAACTTACAGGTGACTGAAGTTGAGTTGCATGAGGTGTCACCCTCATATTCAAGGGACATGAGATTGCCAACTTATACTTTGTCAAGCATATACTCCATAGTTTGTTCACTTTAACCTTAATCACTTCAAGATGCTTATGATAGGGGCAATGAGGGATGCAAGCTAACGAGTACCATAATTTTTGGAAGCTCTTTTTGAAACTTGAAATCCCTGCTTCCCTTATGAAGGGCCTTTCTTCCAATATTATATTGAGTCTCCACCTTCTACCTTTAGGCACCATGAAGAGAGCATAGTTTCCATTCTTAGTTCTATGTGCATTGTCCCAAATCTTATTGATTGATGCATATTGTTGATATTACTTGTTCTTGTGCTATCTGTATCTAGTCACTCTTATGAACTTCGAAGGTGTCCTATGCATCTATTTTCTACTCTATGAGGGACAAGCTGAAAGCCACTATGCCATGTTTTCTGTATGTGAAACAAACAAACGTTATTCAATGCATGTTATTCATGATCTTTGTTTGTAGACTTTCGTGTTGCATGCATAGTTACTTTGTCCTACTATTATAACTCCATCTTTCATGCATATGTTTAGAGTTCTTTGATCCCAGCTTTCAATGCTTGTAAATGGTTTGATCTTGGTTTTGATGGTGCATGTCACCTCAAAAATTATTCTTTTATCACTTACCTACTCGAGGACGAGCAGGAGTTAAGCTTGGGGGTGCTTGATACGTCGGAAACGTATCTATAATTTTTCATGTTCCATGCATGTTTAGTATCTACTTTTCTTTTCTTTGTCTACACTTTGAGGTGTTTTTATATGTTTTCTGGAACTAACCTATTAACAAGTTGCCACAGTGCCAGTTGCCTGTTTTCTTCTATTTTTGGTTCCAGAAAGGCAGAAAATCAATATTCTCGAAATTGGACATGACAAAAGCTAAAGTCAATATTTTACCATGGGTGACACGAAGTCCAGAGAGGAGACGGATACGCGCCATAGGGCGGCCACACCCCCTAGGCACGGCCAGGGTGGGACCGCGCTTGGGCAGGGTGTGGGCCCTCTGGCCGCCTCCCAGCCTCGCCTCTTCGCCTATAAGAAGCCCCTGATGCAGAAACCCTAGGTACCCGATCAAAACTCCACGTAACCTTCTGTAGCCGTCGCCACCATCGTCCCTAGATCGAGAGGATCTGAAGTTCTTCCTGGCACCCTGCCGGAGGGGAAATCATCCCGGAGGCCTTCTTCTCCGGTATGAAGCGTGAGTAGTTCCACCTTGGACTACGGGTCCATGTAGTAGCTAGATGGTTGTATCTCCTGTTTGTGCTTTCATGTATAGATCTTGTGAGCTCCGTACATGATCAATATCTAATCTTTTGTAATCATGCATGTTGTTTTTGCGGGGATTCGATGGATATTGATATTATTATGTCAGTTTAGTTAATGGTTTTGTCTATTTGATTCTATCATCTGTGTGTTGTTTGTGATCTTGCATGCTCTCCGTTGTTAGCTATCTTGGACGAGTAGTTGCTAGTGACTCCAAGAGGGGGTATTTATGCTCGATAGTGGGTTCATGCCTCTGGTTTCCAAGGGAAGTGGCAGAAATCTCTTCATTTGTTGATGTGTTGTTGCACTAGGGAGAAAACAACGGTCTCTTGTTCATGGAACAAGTGGATTGTTTACCTTACACACTTTGCTTAAAGCAGTTGTCTGTTGCTTGCAACTTAATACTGGAGGGGGTTCGGATGATAACCTGAAGGTGGACTTCTAGTCATAGATGCAGTTGGATGGCGGTCTATGTATCTTTTTGTATTTCCCAATCGAATCTCATAGGATCTTTATGACTAGTATTGCATTGTTATGCCTTGCTCAGTTCCTGTCAATTGCCCTGCTGTAATTTTTTTATCCTTCATGCCATGTTTTTTATCAAAGGAGAGCACCTCTAGTGAACTATGGACCCCGGTCCAATCTTTACCATTGATACATCTTCCATTGTTACTGTCTACTTGCTGCAAACCACCATTACCTTCCACACCATACAGTTAATACTTTGTTACAGCAAACCGGTGAACTTGACAACCTCGCTGTTCGTTGGGATAAAGTATTGAATTTGTGTTGTGCAGGTTTCCACGTTGCTTGCAACACCTTTGAGACGTTTCCTTCCTCCTTCTGGTTCGATAACCTCGGTCTCTACTGACGGAAAACTTGTTGTTGTGCTCTTCACACCTTGCTCTTGGGGTTTCCAACGAAGTGCACCATGCACAGCCAACACTTCGACATTAATGTGGTAGTTGTATCGCATGAGTAAAAAGGGGTTGTAAGGTACCACCCATCTATTGTCCAAATCTGCTCCTTTGATCTTAACTACACACCCATCGTCCCTCCTTCTATATGTGGGGTATGAATCCTTTCCTTGTTGGGTATGACACAAAAACTGTCGAGGTTAGTGGAAACGACACTGTCCATCAATCATGCAAGGACAATTTTTCTTCAACTCACCACAGGGTCCGTGCAACATGTGTTTGACGACCAGATCATGTAGAACTGGGTACTTCTCTTTGTCAGGTATCTCTATAGATATCACAGGATCATAATCATCTGGGGTCTTTAACCTGCTATCCGATTTCATAATTAGAAGTATATGCTCATGGGGGAGACCTCTTTTCTGAAACTCGGTAACATGTACATAAGTCGCGACTTCTCCAAAATGCTTACCCTTTGTCAATAAGTTCATCATATCTCGCTGCTTTGCCCTGTAAACTCTTGCCACCAGATCCGGACGATCTTGTGGCAATTGACCGAGCAATAGTTTCTCTGTTATCTCCTCCCAGTATGGGTTGCAAGTCATCGTTATAAAATAGTCTAGTTTACCCCAACATTGGAATATTAAGGAACCTCCTCCCATTACATTAAGGAACCTCCTCTTCATGTCTCTGTCACCGCCAGGAAAACTCCGTGGGAGAACAATTCTCTTGCCAATGCGATCACCACGTGCCTCGCCAACAACAATGGTGTCCACCAGACCCTATGGAATAAACAAGGCAAATATGAGGACATTTTCACTATGGTTCTAAAACAGTACGTCTACATTGTAATATGATCTTACCTGGTAAAGGTCAGCTCGTATAATTTTTTGATTACTTGGCTTCGAGTACCAGTCTAGCCTCATAGTTTCTATCTTGATGTACATATCAATAGCCCATTGTTGGAAGAGGCGACCCCCAAACAAGATGATGTTAAAGATATTCTTCCGGACTTGCAACTTGAAGCAGTAGTACTCCCTTGTGCTAACAAATCTATTGGACTGTGAAAAGTTGAGTATATCATCCAATTGGTTGTTGTCGGGGTGATCTATAAATTATAAAATGGGTCAGAACCATAATGTTTTGGGGTACTGTTTGTTTAATATTATCAGTGATGATCATGCCTGTTGGGAATTTTCAGTAGCATGGTATTCATTTGGTCCAGGTAAATCTTCAGTGGCATGGTCTTCATCTCATCCAGGTAAATCTGTGGCATAGACTTCATCTCATATAGACGTACTATCTTGATCTGAAATAATAGATAGAAAAAAGAAAATTTGTTCATAAGTATAATAAACTAATAATAAGTAAAACCAGGGTGTTACAAATACCTTTCACTAAATCAGATCTGTCCACTAAATCTTGAGGTGTGTGATCAAGGGGCTCAAGATATGGCATCCGACGATTTCAGCCGGTCTCCCCGCCCGGGAAAAACAATGGATATGCCAATGGATCATAGCAACCATAGTATGCTCTAATATATATGGGACAGCCTCCTTTTCCATGCACCACAACACTCCTATCAAAGGCAGTTAGTTGGGTTGTTCCCTTCAACTCATATCGCAGCCACCTCAGATGTTGTGGAGGAATTGTACCGACGTTGATCCAGGATAATATCTGTGTTGAGCTCAATCTTGTACTCATCTAGATTTGAGAAAGACCCGACAATCTTGAAAGTATGTACATAAGGGTTGTGCTGAAGAATTTTTTGAATGAGATCTACATTAAGACCGGGAGACCTTTGGACCCTATGAGATAAGGACTGATCATTATCATAAATGTAAAGCTGCAAATGTCTTGGCCCATTACCTCTAGGAACCAGATCGTCCATTTTGTAGTACAACATTCCATGTGCACGAAATGTATAGTTGTCGGTTCCTGCCGCGGTGCTTACTAAGTGGTGTAACTCCTAGACTTGTGAATGAGAAGTGGGAGTTGAAGTAGCGGATATTGTCTCTGAAATATTTAGCATCCTCGTCTTCCTGACTTGCCCACAACCGTTTCAATTCTTCAGGAACCTCTGGAATGAATACACCGACCTTTCCTTTTCTACAACAAAATGCAGGCCCCTCGAACTGAAACCGCATTGCTCCACAGTAGTCGCAGTCTGTAACCTTTTGGAGGACATGGTGTTTCTTAGGTAGGTTTGGTAGATGTTTTCAAAAATATTATTTATAGTTCTCCTTCAGTAGTAGGTCGTTCTTCTCGGTGCGATTCATAATCAACACCTACAACAATAAAATAAGATGATCAAGAGAATACAAAGTTGGAAAATGACGGTGTTATAGCTGAAATTCAAGATTTTATAAATATATATAAATACATTGTGTCCTAAATATCCTTGCTTCCCCATCAAGATCATCGTCTGAAATTGTGTCGTTTGTATCTGTTGTTTCCAAGCATTCTAGCATAGAATAAATTATTTCAGCTGAAATGACCGGTAAGTAATAGATATACAAAATATAAACTGGAGTACATGTACCTTGGGCCTGTGATGGTTTCTGATTGGGCTCAAATATTCCATATGCATCATCTGGTTGATCATTTCCCCCTATATAGTTTGTAGAAAACATTATTTAGAAAATCTCGAAATGAGGCAAATCTCATATGAAGGAGAGCAAACTACAAATTTTGTACTAACAGAGAAACAAAGGTTATCCCAAAAAGTTTTGTTGCATATATTGAATTACCAGGCAAGTAAGGATGGTTATCAGATGGATCAAATAATCCTTGAGCTGTGACTAGTGTGTGAGACCGAATATCAGGACAACTATTCACAGTACATGTTCCAAAGGTTTGTTTGGTAGAATCTCCTCCTGTATGTATATACCATCAGTACTCCAAACTGTGTTTTGGTACTTGACTATGTATATAATAAGTTTAAGTATACCATTGATTTCATGAAATATTTTGTTGCTGTCACACCCGAAATGGCTTGGAGTAGATACTGATTCAGAAGTACCCATTTGTGTACCAAAGGTTTCAAGATTGGCGGTGCTAGTGGCACCCATGCCCTTCCTTTTTAGGTAGTAATTTATTTTATTCTGACAAAGAGTCTCCACTTGTCTTGGACTCATTGAAATGTATCGAGCCCTATGGCGCATTTTTTCTGCTTTGCCTACATTTTCTGAAAAAGGATGGGCCAAGGACATGAAAGACAATATATATATATATATGAATTTCCTAACCTCATAACATAGTATGAACTGATTATATATAACAAAAATCCATCATAAGTGCTTACCAGGGCATTCTCGAAACTTTTAAGCAAATTCCGTCCACAATATGAAATCTGAGAAGCTTCCATAGGAGACTGCAACAATTTCTTACTACCTTGTTGAGACACAACCATAGGAGACAGAAACAATGGGGTACTGGCTATTTGAGACACATCGATAGGCGGGTGAGATGATTGGAAACTAACATTTGTAATCTGAGGTGTGGCTGGGGAAGAATCCACAGCCAAAATTGCTGGCACACTATTCTGAACAACAGATCCAGTGGCAGATGGAGTCATATGAGCCTTTCGTTTATGTTAGTTCTCGCGCCTCTTTTTCAGATATGCCTCTTTCTTTCCAGGATCCATACTTGCGTATCGCTCTTTGGCACGCTTATTTAAATTTGACTGGTCTTTCAGGTTTGATGCAGATGATTGAATGGTGCTCGGAGAAGTAAGAAATGGTATGACTTCATATAGCAGCGGAACAGAAGAAAGTTTGAGAGTAGTAATATGGAATTGGCAATATGAATGAGAAATAAAAAAACCGAAAATACCTTGATGACCATTGGCTGTTGTAGTTGGTGATACATCCGTCCTAGTCGAAGAAGGAATTCGCTTTTTGTAGGCAAGCCTATTACTACCTTGTGTGGGATCGGAACGCTTTAAGCATCCATTTGTAACATCGCTTAATGCGGGCCGCACCGGTGCTTCTGATGAAATTAGGTATGCAATTAGGAATGTAGCTTAAGGCGGCCCACATTTTTTTAAGGTGTGAGAAATTATTAAAATTTCATTTTTCCATACGACAGTAGCATAGCTGTGATTGAACTATCTGTTTAGAAAGTTAGTTCATATTTGGGAATGCAATATTTGCTTAGAAAAATTCAGCCCTTAGAAAATTCAGATCAAGCAGTATTTAATTGTGTAGTTCAAAATAATAAATACCCAAGTTGTATGAAGTTAAGAAGTGTAACATAAATGAAGATAGGTACAGATCAATGCTTAGGATGGATGCATTACCCGGGATAAAAAAGGTATTATCAGTTTTTTAACATCATTGTTAGTTACATACCGTTATACATAGAGACATATATTACTTCTACTCAGTCATACATCAGTTTGAAAGAAAATGTGAGATAACCAAAATGCAAGTTCTAGATCTGAGATCTAACGCAACATGCACTGTGAACAATATAAAGTTGTAAAGTACCTTGTGTTAAACTGGACAATTGAGTATTTCTGTTCGTAATATCTCCAAGAGCAGCACGTAGATGAGTAGTGTCTCAATGACGTGTAGTTCTCCTTCTCGGCGACGTCATGGGCGGGATATAGACTCAGATCGAATGGAAGAGACGATGGAAGCGTTTTTGTATTAGTAGTAGAGATTAGATTAGATGACGGCGTGGGGAAGATAACGGGGGCGGAAATCATGGGTGGAGCGGTAATTGTGGGGGTGAGGAAATTTGGCGTGGGGGTGGGGAGATCAAAGAAATATGGTTTGTTAGATCTTGACGAATATACGGATGAGATCTTATTTATCCACAGAAGTTGGTGTTTTTATAAGTAGTGAAGATGGAGATGGAGATAATTAGGAGATCTTAATCGGTTAATTTATGCAAACAATCAATCCAGATAATCAATGTATCTTAATCATATCGTTATTGCACGCTATTATTTTTTCCAATAGGTGGATAGCAGCCGTCTGCAGCAACGACGAGTCTAAGCACACTAAGACTCGTCAGGTGCTGAGGAGGCTGAAGTCTGACAAATACGACGACTACTTCATCGGCAACGTCTACAGGTGCCCCTTTTGCAAGAGTAGGCTCCTCGCCACCGACTTCAACTGGCTCGTGACGCATGCCGAGGACGTGAGCTCCTGCAACCCCAAAGGCGACCAAATCATGAACGTTCACGCCTTTAGAGCCAAGCACAAGGTGCTCGGCTTTCACCTCCACAACCTCCAAAAGATAGCCATCGAAGAGGATCGCATGTCCCCGATCAAGCTCAAGGAGTCTAAGGTCAAGGGAATGGGCAACAAGAAGTGGAGGAAGCGTCAGAGGGAGGAGACGAAGGCCAGGAGTGCGGAGACTAGGAGGTGCCACTGATCTTGTCTACTGCTGTTGTAAAGCAATTTCTTTTGTATTTCTGTGTTGAACTTGTCCACTGCTGCTGAGCAGCCTAATTGTCAGATCTTGTTAAGTAACATACTATATATATCATATATTAGTTGTTTTATCTATATAAGCTTTGTTTACTAAATATATTTATACTGCTGGTTAGATTTGTTCTAGATTTGCTATTAAATTGGATAAAAAAAGAGAGTCAAAAGAAACAATGAAAGAAGTGAAAAGTTGCTCTATATTTGCTATCAATTTGGGAAAAACAAACACAACTGTTAGAAGGGAGAGGGAAAAGACGCTCTTAAAAGACCAAGCATAACAATAATAATAATAAATCCAATTTAGACGAGAAATGCCGAGATCTCACATAGCATAGCCTCACACGTCAGCATAATGTGTTTCCAACCAACCGATCCCAGATGTTCCACACCACGCGGTCTCACACATCAGCCAACGGTCAACGGTAGCTGTAGATCGAGCTTTTTAATAAGTTTTAGAAAAGGAGCTGGACAAAAATTAGTAAAAATTAAACCGTTGAATAAAAATACAGCTAACGAATCGAAGAACACGAAAATAAATATTCCTTTAGATATACACTTACTGGCGAAGGAGGAGTAGGCTATGACTGATCTGGTAGCGTGAATTTTCACATTGGAATATTCGTGGATGTGGATTGGTGTTCAAAGTAGAAATACATGAACTTCCGAGTAGCACCCCTCCAGCATTCACAACCTTGCACATCTTGCCGTCCCCAGGAGGCACGGCGCTCCTCCTCCACTCTCGCTTCCTGGCATCCTCCCTCTCGCCATGCCATGTCTTCCTTATACTACTTCCCAGCCAGATAGCGAGTTAGCGACGCCGCGTCGGTTTGCGGCGGGAGTAGAGCTACGCGGGCGAGCGCGTGAGCCATAAGCCACTGCGTGGGTGGCGACGCACACCGCCGCGATGACCACAGCCACGGCAACCCCCTCTTCCTTGCACAAGTGCACCGTGGGCGTGCCGGCCCTCTCGATATCCGGCCCTGGAAGCTGCGGGCACCCGTGCTGGCCCAACTTTCAGGTCTAGTTCAGGTACCGGTGCAACGAGATGCCTGGCCGAGTCGTGGCTTCTTGCTCCCCGGTGACATTCTGTGAGCTGAGCTGCTTCTGCGCGCGGTGTGGCGAGGGGCGCAGTCGCGCAGATGCTCGACGAAATGCCGGGCAAGGGAATCGCGATTCTGGGCGCGAGGCGTGTTCGGTCAAATGCCAAGCAGAAGAGGAATTGGTGCAAAGGTTTGCCATTACTGAGTTGGAAGACAATGCTGAGCTCGACGGGGAAGAATGCTTGACAGAATCTGCACCGTCGAACCATTCCATGCATGGAGGCAGTGGTTGGCTGGCTGGCTCTTGGTGATGGCTGGACTGCCTTGCAATCAGCTGGCAAGGCGCGTCGTCCCTTCTAATTTCACAGACACTATTGAATTGGTTGATTCAGATAAGCCAGCTTCCTATGTGGATTACATTTGGAATCGGCACCTCTCGTTCGTGTTCATCATCTGTCAGACAGGCAAGGCAAGGCAAGGCAAATCCATCACGAGCTGATCACCGACCTACCAGAAACAACAGAAAGAATATAACGGAAGCCCAGCCGTCCCGTAATGCGGCCCTCACGACTATAAAAGGCCGGCCACCCTCTCTCCTCCAGGCTCCATACCGTATCTCTCACCTTCAGATCACATATTCCCTCCCAAACTCAAAACAAGGAACCCAACCCAGCCCAACTGTAGGAGCCAAGAACTCCTGCTGCCACGGCAAGAAACCAAGAAGCAGCAATCATGTCGGGAACGGGGAACGGAGGTGAAACAAGCGCGACTGGGGGAACGACGCCAGCCTCCCTCGACCCCGCGAGCTCGGCCTCGGCGGACGCCACCGTGGAAGGAGAGCTGTCTCGCGATGACCAGAACGAGATACTACAAGAGAAGAGCTGCTCCGCCCCGCCATCTCCGTCCAAGGTTCTAGGCGCCGGCAAGAACTCCACCCCCTCCTTCTCCTTGCCGAGGTCAGCAGCAAGAACCCCGCCAGAGCAGGACACAGCATCTGACGTAGGGACGAAAGTGCCCGGGGTGGCGGCAACCTATGAAACCAGGTCAGAGCACACGCTGTCTGAGTTCGACGCTGGGATTCAAGAGGATGCCCAAGGGGAGGCAGCGTCCACCGGGATGGAGCAGGCAATGACTGGCCTCCTCGACCCCTCTCACAAGAAAGTGCAGACCCCGAAACTCCCTCGCGATTTCGCCACCAAATGCCCTTCTAGTGATGTAAGTGCCACGGTCTCTGATCCTTGAGATTTCTGATCCCAGTTTCATGTCTTCTTCGGGTTCCCCTCATCTCGTGCCTCTTTCTTGCTATTGCTCGGATGATGCATTGTCTGCTACTAGTTTTTTCTTTTATTTTTGTGCAAGAACATCTCGCTGTGTTCTACTTGTTGGCTGTTGCCGTATACATGGTGATCAGGTCCATGAATGATGGTGATCGTTATCGTTTAAAGTCAAACTGCAACCAAAGAAACCAGTGGAAATTCTCGTGCTATTTCGAAATACATATATCCGCCTTCTTCCTTTAAGAACTAGAATTCGGATACAATTTTCTTTTCTGTTCAAGCCCAATAGCACCGTGTATTCATGTGTAACAGTACCATTCTATCGAATTGATTGAGCCGTCTCTACCACTTCATCATTTTTTTTCCGGTAATCCACCCCATCATTTATGACTCCCATGGAGTCAAATTTATCGGCCCATCTCAACCTCTTTACCATTATACTAATTTCACAATTATGCTGTGTTGTTAGGCCGATCCACTGCATGGAGGAGTAATGGATGATCCTGCTATATCGTCTTCTGGATATGTAAGCCACAAGCTCTTACGATCGCTTCCTGCACACCAAATGAATTGCCTGTATTTTCTAGTGGATGTTTCAATCATATTCTTTGTAACTCATGTTCTGCCAAAAAGGCAAAGGGTTCCGAAGCATGCAAATTGCTCTATTCTCCGACTACTAATCATTGCTGGCCCATCTCAACCTCTTTACCAATATACTAATTTCACAATTATGCTGTGTTGTTAGGTTGATCGACTACATGGAGGAGTAATGGATGATCCTGTTACATTGTCTTCTGGATATGTAAGTCACAAGCTCTTGCCATCGCTTCCTGTACACCAAATAAATTGCCCTGTATTTTCTACTGGATGTATCAGTTGTGTTCTTCATAACTCATGTTCTTCCAAAAAGGCTAAGGGTTCCAAAGCAAGCAAATTGCTCTATTCACTCGATCACTAATCATTGAAATACTAGTGTTGGTTTGTTATGAACTGTTAATAATGGGTAGCTATATCAGCTCAACCAGCACTGAACTATCCAATATAATTAACAGTATCACGAAGTTCTGTTCTCTGACTTCACTAATGTAAGTTGAGACTATAGTCTCATATTACCTTTTACATGGGATCGTATTTTTATTGACAGGATAGTTCAGTTACCGATGTGCTTTCCTCTTGAATTGTACCATAAATATAGCTAACTATATTACTATATGTAATAAAATGCCCATTTCCAATAAAAAATACATAAATATAGCTTCTATCTCATAATATGATCGGATTGATTGGGTGTTGAAAGAAATATGTACAAGCTTCCTGATCTACATAGCAGTTGGAATTTTCATATTTTACTTGAGTTCTTAACTTATTTGGCAAATTTTGATTTTCGTAATCTGTTAAATATCATATATGTTCCCATTGTGCTGTAGTTTTGCATGCTTGTATCATGGGATATAATCGGTTGTTATTGACGCACTATGACATATTGTTTCTGAAGAGCAGAAAGTTGTCCACAAAACAAAGGACTTTTTTTCCTTGTTTTTTTTTATTTCTGTTTATGCTATGTATCTTGTTTCACCATTTTCTTTCCAAGAAAGATATGTCCCACCATGTACATTGAAACTGACAGATGGATGCTTTACAGTCCTCTTTTGGTGTATTAATTCGATGTTTCCTGGAAATCAAACTGCCTTGTGAGCGATGCTGCCTGGAAATCGAACCAACCATTATGCTTGCTCTGTACCTTATACCGTTCTGTGTTTTCATCATGCAGTTTACAGAGAGCTCTGATTATCAAGTTCAGAATGACTCCATGTTAGATAAATTGATGATAATGAGAAGTGCTGCAGAAATCGATTCAACTGAGGAACTGTTGCATGACGTGAGAATGAATTCTCATTCTTCCTTTTCCATGATTACATTATTAAATCTGAATAGTTCCATTTTAATCATATTATGCAAAAACTGATCAAGTCACTCAAGGATGAATACCTTTACAAGTTGATGGAACTTGATCGTGAATACACTGTTCCAACCGAGGTCCTTGATTCTTTTTCTTTGTATAATCCTTCTCATAGTGATTCCTATTTCTTATCTTAGATGCCTTCATTCATATACAGGGTGACAAAACTGAGGAATCCAGTAATAGAGAAAGAACCAAAACATCAATCAGAAAAATGCTAAAATTCCTGCAGGTTGAGAAATGTAATGTGCACAAGGGTTTGAAGAAGAAGCTTCCCAAGTACACAGCCCTCATACAACATTTGATGTCTGTCGAAAAAATTGAATCGCATGAGTTACTACAAACAATGTCTTGGAAAGAGTAAGTTTACTTACTGTTCAAGAGAATGCATGTAATTTGCTGTATGCAATCTCTTATAGTAGCTTTATTATTTGCTTAAAAATTCCACATATCAGAAGATATCATGAAAAATGTGTGTAATGCGCTGTATACCTTTATTTGAACCAGACAACAACAACAGCAAGCGCAAACTGCAGATGCAAGTCCTAGTTTCCCGATCAATTCACCAGAGGGTCAGGTACAGCGTGAAGGGGCTGAGACACTGGTGGCGAAGAATCCATCTGACCGGCTACTTTGCGCAGTAAGTCTGCAAGTTTTGTTATCTCAATCACAGCGGATACTATATTGAAAACTCTTGTGCTAAAAGTTTCATGCTCTCTCATATCTATCGACGTCAGATAAGGTCTTCATCGTCAGGAGCCCTTGGCAGCTCAGTTCGCTCAATGTTGTCTGTCCTCAGGGAGAGAGATAGCGTACCGCTTGGTGCGTTTCTGGATTTGACATCCTCGCAGCAGCTAGGCGGGTCTAGTAATATGAAAAAACTGAAGTGTGTTTTTGACCATTCATTGCCTACTCAATCAACACTGTTTGGAAGCATGGATGACTTTGGCATGCCATTTGAGGGCGATTCTTCAGACTCTGAATCCAGCGGTGTTAAAAGGCAGAAAATGCAGGTACCACGATTGATCATTACTTTCTGAAGTTACTTGTGTGAACATAATTTTCTGTTTAGCACCTTATAACAGTTTATATTCTCTGAATTTTCCGATGCAGAATACCAACAATAATGGTCTTGTTGAAGAGATCGAAGCCATAAACCGAACACTGATTGATACAGAGATCACCATCGCCGGAGACAGCGGAAACGATGGAATCACCTCCTCTTGTGACACTGGTACAACCATAAAGCTCTCATACACCGCTGTGGCGCTTTCAGCAGACCTGAAAAATCTATTTGAATCATCTGAAGAGGTACCTTTGACCTTGAGTAGTAGTCCCTGCAGGCTGCAGGATAGGACACACTACTGTGTGAGTATCCTGATGTACTGACTGATCCTGTGACCAATGCAGTGTGTTGTGATGCCGGCGAAGCTATGTGTCCCTCCAGATTACCCAAGAAGCTCCCCGATGCTTATCACTGATAACGGAGATGACCAGCTTAGGTGAGTTGAGTTGAGCCAATTCATGCTTGCTTGTATACTACTACTACTACCAGTGATCATCATCAGATCAGATTGTCTAAAATCTGAACTTGCTTCACCATACCATTGGGTCAACATGGAACTTGTGCAGGAAGACGTCTAGTAACATCTCAGCTTCGGTGCATGCGGCATTCCCCCTCGCCCTCGAGAATCTCCCAGAGCCCCGTTCGATCAAGGATATTGCCAGGGCTTGGGATACCTGTGTGCGGAGGGCCATCACGGAGTATGCGCGGCAGTATGGCGGAGGGACGTGGAGCTCAGCATTTGGTCGGTGGGAGAGGTGCGGAGGCTTATGAGGGAGTACATATAATATCTGTATGTAGGAGGAACAAATGAGGGAGAATCACAATCATCTCTGATTCGCTCTGTAGCTGCAGGGTAACTAACTTTAGTTTCGATGCTAGATGAACCTGGATTTACCGCTCTGGATTGATTTGTATGGAGATGGTTATGCCACATGGGTTTTGAAAAGGTGGAAAAGAATTATTATATACTGTAGTAGTAAAAAAGACAAGGATTTTATCTACAGGTCGCCTTAACGGCAGAACCCGACTCTGCACCGTCCGATCCGTCCCGTCCCAGTTTAATAGTCGATGAAAAAGATTAGTTTGATAAGGAAGAAAAACTCAACTCGGACGACGATGGTGATGTCGATGTCTCCGGTCAGGAAGATGACGCGGCTGCCGCAGGAGGAGGTCGAGTTTATCCTGAACCGTGGCAGGCTGAGCATCGATGCCAGATTCGAGAAGATGGAAGACAGTTACGAAGAGTTCACGTGCTGGGTCCGCGCCGAGTACGCCTCCAGGGGCTTCGTCGAGGTCGACGACGAATACTTCGCTGCCACGGCCAGGAACGAGGCGGCAATAGTCAAGTTCTTTCATGAAAATTTCAGCGACGACTCCGAAGACGAGGAGGGTGGATTTGGCGACCAAGACGACGGCACTATGGAACCCTAAGTGGATGGATCATGGATTGTGCTCCACCGATCTAGTAACTTTGTTCGTTTCCTGCTATCAAAGCTGTACGGATTATG
Source organism: Avena sativa (assembly GCA_916181665.1). Classification (NCBI taxonomy): domain Eukaryota; kingdom Viridiplantae; phylum Streptophyta; class Magnoliopsida; order Poales; family Poaceae; genus Avena; species Avena sativa. Next base: position 52,662,614 of record OV702295.1, on the reverse strand, counting down.
TATGCTTGTTGCATCTTCTCTTTTTCGTGATGCAAGAGTTTGTTTATCCGATCTTTGTCAATCATTGAGATGAGAATTTTGTAGTTCCTCGATGCTGTGAAGGCCTTGGGCTAGAATGATATTCAGTTCTTCTGCTACCTCAACATGGGTTGTAGTTGTTCTATTTTTAAATCAGTGCTTCTGCTACCATGCTCCATGGACAAATATGCATATGCTGAATCCACAGTCTATAGATAGATACATATCTGTTGTGTTGGAGGAACAAATGAGGGAGAATCACAATCATCTCTCATTCTCTGTATGTATAGCTTCAGGGTAACCGTGCAGACTTTGGTTTCCATACATGCATGGACCCGGCCGGATTATCGCTCTGGACTTGTATATATGGAGATGCTTATGCCATATGGGTTCTGAAAATGTGGAAAACAATTATGTACTAGTTAAAAAGACAATTGCATTGCGATGGCCTTGTAGGATATGAGTTTTTGCCCCTTTCCTGGACATATGCTGAAGAAGTTCATTTTAGTCTTAATCTCCTGTTAGAGTATACTGATTTATTCTCTTTATATATTAATTACTTTGTATACTTGTTAATACCAGTGCTTTAGAAAAAATTCAGAACATGTGCTCAAAATTAATAAAAGCCTAGCCTGCAGTGGTTTTAGAGAGTCCTCTGTATCTCTTAAACCTTTCAACATTATGGGTATGCCAAAGGAAATCAAATAATTTGTCACGGTCTGCAGCTCTTCCTATTTAGTGCATACTGCCGCATAACCTCTGCCTCTGGTGAACTCGGATGCACGCGTATACTTTGTGAAAATGTCTCGGCTGATTATATAAATTTAGTTTTACGTGTGGGTCAGAAGTGATCTATTGATCTATAGATATTCGAATATTGTATGCAGATCTGTGTTGTTAGTTGTTACCAATGTACGTCTTGCCATGAGAAAAATGAAACATGCATAAGTATTCCAGAAACTGTATGTTGTGTGTGAGGTTGTTGGACAACTTATTTTTTGGTTGCCATGCCATGTATGCAGGTCATTCATGCAACATTTTTGTAGGAGTTTGTAGCATGGAAAATAAAAATTTCTATCGCATGAACACACATAAGCCAAAATCTATCTACTAGATTGTAGCAACGAGTCGATAGAGTACTAACCTCGAAGATCCAAAACGGTTAACAAGATCAGATTCTCGTGGGTGATATAGTCGTTCACTTGCCGATCTCAAGATCGCATAGACGATCCTTCCGGCACCGCGTTCCGGCAGTGCTTCCGTAGTCGGTCACACGTACGATACTCGATAAAGATCTTCCTCTCCCTTGTTCCAGCAGGCAGCGGAGATTGTAGCTCTCTCCTCGTGATTCCCGCAGCACGACGGCGTAGTGTCAGAAGTAGAGGGGAGATCCCGTAGGGCTTCGCCTAAGCCGGAACAAGTATGGTGGAATAGAAGAGGGCCTCGGCGATCTAGGGTTTAGAGGGCGCCGAGGGGTTGGTGTGGCCGGCGGCTAGGGCAAGGGGATGCCCCAAGTCGGCGGCTTGGGAGGAGGGCACTAGGGCGACGACGACTTGGGTGGAGGCCGGCAGCTAGGGCTTGGAGTTGTGTGGCAAGGGGGCGCCCCTCCCCTCTATTTATGAGGGGGAGGGGCGGCAAGGGGGAGGAAATCCCCCCCCCCCCAACAGCACTTCATGTGGCCGGCGACAAGGGGAGGGAGGATTCTTTCCCTAGGTAGGAATCCTTCCTTCCCTCCAATTGAAAACCAAAGTCCCACTTTGACTTTTTCAAACTGCCTTTTTTGACTTTCAAACTAGAGTTTGATTTCTCTCTTAGTGTCCAGACAAGGGGCCTAGGACTTGATGCAACCATTTCACTTTGTCATGACACATCCATGTACCCTTCCCACTCTGGATCAGTGGACCTTCTAGATCGTTCTAGAACATTCCGGTGAAAACACAGAAACCATTCTCGAACATCAGAATTGGACTTTCCTTATACGAATCGTATTCTCCGGACCATTTCAGATCTCCTCGTGATATCCTGGTTCCCATCCGAGACTCCGAACAACATTCGGTATCTTTACTCACTTTCCATATCTACTAAACAACATTGAATCCTTAAATGTATCTCCCTACGGTTCGTGAATTATGCAGACATGGCAGAGACTCTTCTCCGATCAATAACCAATAGAGGAATCTGAAAATTCATATGGCTCCCACATATTTCTACGATTACTTTGTGATCAAATAAACCATTTACATACGATACCAATTTCCCTTTGTCTCGCGATATTTTACTTATCCGAGGTTTGATCGCCGATATCTCTGCATACCTAGTTCAACCTCGTTACCGATAAGTACTCTTTTATCGTTCTTGTGATATGTATCCCTTGTGAGCCAGTCACATGCTTGCAAGCCAATTGGATAACATTCCACCAAGAGGGCCCAGTGTAGGGGTTCGTAGCATGGAAAACAAAAAATTCTACTGCATGCACACAAACAAGCCAAGATCTATCTACTAGATTGTAGCAACGAGTCGATTAGAATACTCACCCTCGAAGATTCCAAAGTGGTTAATGAGAGCAGATTCTCGTGGGTGATGTCGTACACTTGCCGATCTCAAGATCGCGTAGACGATCCTTCCGGCGCTGCGTTCCGGCAGCGCTTTCGCAGTCGGTCACACGTTCGGTACTCGATGAAGACCTTCCTCTCCCTTGTTCCAGCAGACAGCAGAGGTTGTAGTTCTCCCCTCGCAATTCCGGCAGCACGACAGCGTGGTGCCAGAAGTAGAGGGAAGATCATGCAAGGCTTCGCCTAAGTCGGAGTAGGTTATGGTGGATCTAGGGTTTCTGTCGATCTAGGGTTTAGAGGTACGGAGGGGAGGAGGCATGGCCGGTGGCTAGGGCGGCGATGGCGAGCCGGCGACGCTGGGGGGGCGGCGGCGGCGCGGCGGCTAGGTGGAGAGGGGCTGGTGTTATGTGACCTTGGGGCACCCCCTCCCCTCTATTTATGAGAGGGATGGCAGCTTGGGAGAGCGGAGTTTGAATCCTTCCCCAACTCCCTCTCCTAGTTAGCTTGTGGTGGAGGGAAAGAAGGATTCTTTCCTTCCTCCACGAGGATACATTGTCCCAGTTTGACTTTTCAAACTTGCCTTTTGACTTTTAATTTGGAGCTTAATTTCTTTCTTGCAAATGCCCAACCAAGTGACCTAGGACATGATTCAATCATTCCACTTATCCATGACACAATCATGTACCCTTCCCCTTCCGGTCCGGTGAATCTTCTAGACCCTTCTAGAACCTCTCTGATGAAAACATCAGAATCATTCCCGAACTCTGGAATTGGACTTTCCTTATATGAATATTATTCTCCAGACCATTACGGATCTCCTCGTGATATCTCTATCCCATCCGAGACTCCGAACAACATTCGGTCTCCCTACTTACATTCCATATCTACTAAACAACATCGAATCCTTAAGTGTGTCTCCCTACGATTCGTGAATTATGCAGAAGGGACCGAGACTCTTCTCCGATCAATACCAATAGAGGAATCTAGAAATTCATATGGTTCCTACATATTTCTACGATTACTTTATGATCGAATGAACCACTTACATACGATACCAATTTCCCTTTGTCTCGCGATAGTTTACTTATCCGAGGTCTGATTGTCGGTATCTCTGCATACCTAGTTCAACCTCGTTACCGATAAGTACTCTTTTCTCATTCCCATGATATGTGATCCCTTCTGAGCCAGTCACATGCTTGCAAGATAATTGGATGACATTCCACTGAGAGGGCCCAAAGTATATCTACCTGTCATATGGATGGACAAATCCCACTCTTGATCCATGTGCCTCAACACATACTTTCCGAACACTCAATGCCATCTTTATAACCACCCAGTTATGGTGCGGTGTTTGATGTCATCAAAGCATCCTTCCGATGATGGTGATTAGCATGATCTCATGGTCGAAGGAATTAGGTTACTATGTATCACAAAGCTTATAGCAAACAAACTATTGAAATGATTTGATCTTTATGCTACGCTTATCTATATGAGTATGTCCATCACGCCATTCTCCTAATGATATGACCTTGTTGTTAATAACATCTCAATGTTCATGATCGAGAAACCACGATCATCTATTAACCAACAAGCTAGTATTATAAAGAGGCTTTACCAGGGACTCTTATTTAGTTTACAAATCACACAAGTATTAATGTTTCCGGTTAATACTATTATAGCATGCATGCAAACATTTATCATAAACACAAAGATATAATAATAACTACTTTTATTATTGCCTCTAGGGCATATCTCCAACAGTCTCCCACTTGCACTAGAGTCAACTAATCTAGATTACATAGTAATATACCGAACACCCATGGCGGTTTGGTGCTGGTCATGTTTTGCCCTCGAGAGAGGTTTAGTCGATGGATCCGCCACATTCAGATATGTGTATACTTTGCAAATCTTTATGTCACCATCTTGGACATGCTCTCGAATAGCGTGAAAACGCAGCTTGATATGCTTCAACTTCTTGTGTGACCTTGGTTCTTGCGCATTGGCTATGGCGCCCATATTATCACAGTAGATAGACATTGGGTCCAGCGCACTGGGTACCACACCGAGCTCTATAATGAACTCCTTCATCCATATCACCTCTTGTGAAGCCTCTGAAGCAGCTATGTATTCCGATTCAATTGAATATCTCACCACAATGCTTTTTTTTGCACTCCTCCAGCTAACTGCTGCACCATTCAAAGTAAATACGCATCCATATTGAGATTTAGACTCATCCGGATCGATGTTCCAACTAGCATCGGTGTAACCATTAACAACGAGCTGTTGATCACCTCCATAAGAAAGAACCATATCCTTAGTTCTTTTCAAGTACTTAAGGATGTTTTTGACCGCTATCCAGTGTTCTACTCCTGGATCACTTTTATATCTGCTAGTCAAACTAACAGCATATACAATGTAGGGTCTAGTAGATAGCATGGCATACATGATAGATCCTATGGCCGAGGCATAGGGAGTCTTACTCATCCTTTCTCTATCTTCTGTCGTAGCAGGACTTTGAGTTTTACTCAAGGTCGTATTGGGCAACATGGGCAAGAACCCTTTCTTTCTATCTTCCATTCCAAACCTCTTTAGAAATTTGTCCAAATATGTACTTTGTGACAATGATATTAGGCGTCTCTATCTATCTCTATAAATCTTTATGCCTAATATGTAAGCTGCTTCGCCAAGATCTTTCATTGAAAAACTATTATTCAAATAATCCTTGACACTATTAAGAAGGTCTACATCATTCCCAATAAACAATATGTCATCCACATATAGTACTAGGAATGCTACAGAGCTCCCACTCACTTTCTTGTAAATACAAGCTTCTACATAAGTTTCTATAAAACCAAAACTTTTGATCACCTTATCAAAATGTTGATTCCAACTTCGGGATGCTTGCTTCAATCCATAAATGGATCGTTGAAGTTTGCATACCTTGTTAGCATCTTTAGGATCGACAAAACCTTTGGATTGTACCATATACAACTCTTCATCAATGTCTCCATTGAGGAACGCCGTTTTGACATCCATCTGCCATATCTCATAATCATAATATGCACCGATTGCTAACAAATCCTCACAGACTTTAGCTTCGCTACTAGTGAGAAAGTATCATCATAGTCAACTCCTTGAATTTGTCGAAACCCTTTTGCGACAAGTCGATCTTTATAGACAGTAACATTAACATCAGCATCTGTTTTTTTCTTGAAAATCCATTTGTTCTCGACGGCCTTCCGGACATCCGGTAAGTCCATCAAAGTCCATGCTTGGTTTTCGTACATGGATCCAATCTCGGATTTCATGGCTTCGTGCCATTTATTGGAATCTGGGCTCATCATCGCTTCCTCATATGTCGCAGGGTCGTCGGTGTTGTCCACCAACATGACACTCATAACGGGATCATACCAATCAGGAGTGGTACGAGTTCTCGTTGACCTGCGAGGTTCCGTAATAACTTCAACCAAAGTTTTATGATCAATATCATTAGCTTCCTCTCTTATTGGTGTAGGCGCCACAGGACTACTTCTGGTGTTGCACTACTCTCAAATCCGAGAGAAGGTTCGACAACCTCATCAAGTTATACTTTCCTTCTAGTCACTTCTTTCGAGAGAAACTCCTTCTCTAGAAAGGATCCATTCTTAGCAACGAAGATTTTGCCTTTGGATCTATGATAAAAGGTATACCCAATAGTTTCCTTCGGATATCCTATGAAGACGCATTTGTTCGCTTTGGGTTCAAGATTGTTGGGCTGTAACTTCTATACATAAGCTTCGCAACCCCAAACTTTAAGGAACGACAATTTAGGTTTCTTCTCAAACCATAATTCATACGGTGTCGTTTCAACGGATTTAGATGGTGCCCTATTTAAAGTGAATGTGGCTGTTTCTAACGCATAACCCCAAAATGATAGCGGTAAATCTGTAAGTGACATCATAGAACGAACCATATCTAAGAGAGTTCGATTATGACGTTCGGACACACCATTACGTTGTGGTGTTCCCGACGGTGTCAATTGTGAAAGTATTCCACATTTCTTCAAATGCTCGCCAAACTCGTAACTAATATATTCACCTCCACGTTCAAATCGTAGAAACTTAATCTTCTTGTTACGTTGATTCTCTACTTCACTTTGAAATTCCTTAAAATTTTCGAAAGTTTCGGACTTATGTTTCATGAAATAGATATACCCATATCTACTCAAGTCATCCGTGAAAGTAAGAACATAACGATAACCACCGTGTGATGCTACACTCATAGGACCACATACATCGGTATGTATGATTTCCAATAAATCCGTAGCTCGCTCCATCATACCAGAAAATGGAGTCTTAGTCATTTTACCCATCAGACATGCTTCGCATCTTTCAAGTGATTCGAAATCAAGTGATTCAAGAAGTCCATCGGAAGGGAGTTTCTTCATACGCTTCACTCCAATGTGACCAAGACGATAGTGCCACATATAGGTCGAGTTATTGCTCAATTTCAAACGTTTAGCTTCTGTTATTAATATGTGTATTACTACAATCGAGATTCAACAAGAATAGACCATCTATCAAAGGTGAATGTGCATAAAACACATTACTCATATAAATCGAACAACCATTATTCTCGGACTTAAACAAGTAACCGTCTCGCAATAAACATGATCCGAATATAATGTTCATGCTCAACGCAGGCACCAAATAACAATTATTTAAGTATAAAACTAATCCCGATGGTAGATGGAGAGGTAGCGTGCTGACCGCGATCACATGAACCTTTGATCCATTTCCAACGCACATTGTCACCTCGTTCTTCGCTAGTTTCCGTCTATCCTGTAGCACCTGTTTCGAGTTACAATATGAGCAACCGAACCAGTATCAAATACACAGGTAATACTACGACTACTAGTGAGATACACATCAATAATATGTATATCGGATATACCTTTATTTTTTATGTTGTCGTTCTTCAAATCCTCCAATTACTTAGGGCAATTCCGCTTCTAGTGACCTTCTCCCTTGCAGTAAAATCACTCAGTATTAGTCTTAGGCCCAGCCTTGGTCTTCTTGAAGTTTTACTTTTTCTTAGACTTGCCTTGCTTCTTGAATTTGGTGGTCTTATTGACCATCAACACTTGGTGCTCTTTCGTGATCTCCAATTCCGTAGACTTTAACATGGAGAAGAGTTCGAGCAATGAATTTTCCATGTTTTGCATATTGGAGTTCATCACAAAGTTCTTGTAACTTGGTGGTAGTGATTGGAGGACGCGGTGAATCCCCAAAGCATTAGGAATCACTATACCCAAGCTTTTAAGCTTACTTGCGTGCCCAGACATCTTAAGCACGTGCTCACTGATGGAGCTGCCCTCTTCCATCTTGCAGTTAAACAACTTTTCAGAAGCCTCATAACTCTCAACTGCCGCGTGAGCCTCAAATATCATTTTGAGTTCATGGACAATATCATGTGGGTCAAAGTTCTCAAACCTTTTATGAATCTCCAATTCTAAACCATACAAGATAGCACACTGAACTGTGGAGTATTGATTCTTACGAGCGAGGAAAACATTATTTACCTCATCGGTAGCATCAGCTGCAGGTGGGCCACCCAGCGGTGCTTCTAGCACATAGGTCAAATTACCAGCATTCAGGACAATCCTCAAGTTTCGGAACCAATCCGCGAAGTTGCTTCTACTATTTTTCAACTTTTCTTTCTCTAGGAAGTCATTAAAATTGATGATAGGGTCCGCCATTGATCAACAACATATTTGCAATAGTTTAGACTAAGTTTATGACAAACTGAGTTCTAATTAATATTTAAATTAATCTAGGTGAACTCCCACTCAAATAAACATCCCTCATACTCCCTCCGTTCCTTGATATAAGGTGTATAGTTTTCTGTAAAAAAATTCAGAATATAAGGTATATGGTGGGATCGTGGGATTTTTTTTACATAATTTAGGAGTTAAACTGATTTGGAGAGATGAGATACCGAGATTTCCCTATTTTCCTCTATTCTCATATCGGTCTCCTACATGTATTAACATCTAGAAGTATCGAATTTTTTCGTTTTAGCCTATGCGTTAATATTCGTGCAAAAAAACTATACACCTTATATCTAGGAACGGAGGGAGTATTGTTTTAGTGATCACATGAACCTAATCCACCACATCAAAACCGATCATCACGAGAGATGATGTAGCTTCAATGGCGAACAATCAACATGTTCATCATATCTACTATATGACTCATGCTTTACCTTTCGGTGATCCGTGTTCCAAGACCATGTATGTACATGCTAGGCTCGTCGAGATCAAACCTTAGCTTCCCCATGAGCAAATCTGGCCTGCTCCCGTTGTATACACTCGCAGAATCTAACACACCCGATCATCACGTGGTGCTTCGAAACAACGAGCTTTGGAAACGGTGCCTACTAAGGATGAACACTTTATAACTTGATATTTTGTGAGAGGGGTCATCTTATAATGCTACCGTCGCGAACTAAGCTATACAAGATGCATAAAAGGATTAATATCACATGCAATTCAAAATATATGTGATATGATATGTCCTTTCTTCTTGTGCTTCCGATCTCCATCTTAAATCACGAACATGATCTCCATCATCACCGGTGTGGCGTCAAGGTCAATGGCACCTCTCCATGGTTGTCGTCCACCAGCATCAACTATTACAACTACTTTGAATAATATACACGTAGGTCTTAACAAAATTAGAAGACAGCCATAAGGATCCTCCCGGTTGCCGACTTAGAATAAGGAACATTGCATACATCACATATAATCACAATCATGGCCAAATCATGTCACAGCACACCCCTGCAAAACAAAGTTAGACGCCCCTAATTTTCTTTGCATATTTTACATGGTCTGGGGCTTTCAATAAGTGTCGTTCTAACTTACGAACAAGAACCACAACGTTGATGCTTGAACTATCAAGTGCCCGTTGTAAATTAAATCTATACTATGATGGGAGAGACAGACACCCTCAAAGCCACTTATGCAATACAAGTTGCATGTTAAGCGTGGAGCAAGTCTCATAAATGATGTCATGTAAGGTTAGCCCGGGCCGCTTCATCCCATCATACCGCAAGATGCAAAGTACATAAAAAGCAATTGATAATAAAAGAACCACCGTCCACAATAACCATTGTGTTCTACTCGTGAAACGGGTCTACATATAGACACAACTCTAATACCACTGTAGGGGTCCGTAGCATGGAAAACAAAAAAAATCTACCGTATGCACACAAACAAGCCAAGATCTATCTACTAGATTGTAGCAACGAGTCGATTAGAATACTCACCCTCGAAGATTCCAAAGTGGTTAACGAGAGCAGCTTCTCGTGGGTGATGTAGTCGTATACTTGCCGATCTCGAGATCGCATAGACGATCCTTCAGGCGCTGCGTTTCCGCAGCGCTTCCACAGTCGCTCACACATTCAGTACTCGATGAAGACCTTCCTCTCCCTTGTTCTAGCAGGAAACGGAGGTTGTAGTTCTCCCCTCGCGATTCTGGCAGCACGATGGCGTGGTGCTGGAAGTAGAGGGAAGATTCTGTAGGGCTTCTCCTAAGCCGGAGCAGGTTATGGTGGATCTAGGGATTCTGGCGATCTAGGGTTTAGAGGGCCGGAGAGGAGGAGGTGTGGCCGTCGGCGGCGGCTGGTGGCGGCGGCAGCGAGTAGCAGCCGTGGCGGCGCTATGGAGTGGCGGCGCGGCGGCTAGGTGAGGAGGGGCTGGTGTTGTGTGTCCTTGGGGCACCCCCTCCCCTCTATTTATGAGAGGGAGGGCAGCTTGGGAGAGGGGAGTTTGAATCCTTCCCCAACTCCCTCTCCTAGTTGGCTTGTGGTGGAGGGAAAGAAGGATTCTTTCCTTCCTCCACTAGTATACATTGTCCCAGTTTGACTTTTCAAACTTTCCTTTTGACTTTCAATTTGGAGCTTAATTTCTTTCTTACAAATGCCCAACCAAGTGACCTAGGACATGATTCAATCATTCCACTTATCCATGACACAATCATGTACCCTTCCCCTTCCGGTCCGGTGAATCTTCTAGACCCTTCTAGAACCTCTCCAATGAAAACATCGGAATCATTCCCGAACTCCGAAATTAGACTTTCCTTATATGAATCTTATTATCCGGACCATTCCGGATCTCCTCGTGATATCTCGGATCTCATCCAAGACTCCGAACAACATTCGGTCTCCCTACTTACATTCCATATCTACTAAACAACATTGAATCCTTAAGTGTGTCTCCCTACGGTTCGTGAATTATGCAGACATGACCGAGACTCTTCTCCGTAATATGGATGGACAAATCCCACTCTTGATCCATGTGCCTCAACACATACTTTCTGAACACTCAATGCCACCTTTATAACCACCTAGTTAAAAAGTGGTGTTTGATGTCATCAAAGCATCCATACGGTGATGGTGATTAACATGATCTCGTGGTCGAAGGATTTAGGTTACTATGTTTATGAAAGCTTATAGCAAGTGAACTATTTTAAATGACTTGATCTTATTCTACGCTTAACTATAGGAGTATGTCCATCACATCATTCTCCTAATGATATGACCTTGTTGTTAATAATATCTCAATGTTCATGATCAGGAAACCATGATCATATATTAACCAATAAGCTAGTTTAACAAGAGGCTTAACTACGGACTCTTTTATGTTTACAAAACACACAAGTATTAAATTTTCCGGTTAATAAAATTATAGCATGGGATGTTAACATTTATCATGAGCATGAAGATATGATAATAACCACTGTATTATTGCCTCTTGAGCATATCTCCAACAGTCTCGCACTTGCACTAGAGACAATAATCTAGTTTCAAATATTTGTGTATTCAACACCTATGGCTTTCCGGTGTTGTATGTACACTATTTCTAGTGGTCAACTGATCTTCAGATCCGACACTTTCAGGTCCATGTGTAATTGCATGTCTTTGCATCTCTACGTATCACTCATTCTCTAATGAGATGGCTTTGTATAAATTTGGTCCTTTGGTGAGACCTTTAGTTCCTTGGGGTTAAAACATGTTGATAATATTTTCGTTCAATATATCTTCATAGTACTATCCCATTGTGAACCACACCTAGTTTGATAACAAACTATTTGACACAAACGCCCACTTTTGCTGCTATAATAGAAGTCATACACTTAGCCTTTTGTTGTAATATCTGTCACAATGTATTAACTTTGGAACACATCCAAATCCATTATGGAACTTACTTTCCATTATATTGTTCCACCCTTAGTTTAGATTGAGATAAACTTAATTTGTACTTTGTGATAAAACTAGTATCAATGTAGTAATTTTACAATGAACTAGCCATCTATTTGTCACCTCTTACAAAAATAATATATTCTTAGTTCTTCCAAAAGATTATAAGAATGTCCTTACGATCGTCCAATGATCATCTTATGAATCATTCTGGTATATTCTCATAACATTTAGAGTATAAGACATATTTGGATGTGTACATATCATAGTTTGATTGATAAACTCTATTTTTTATTTCAATCATCAAGTATAAAAAATACTTGAATCTTTGTTTCACTTATACCAAGTTCCGATACACTTGAATTTCGATTTAATCCTTTCTGTGTGACAAGAACCTTTCTTGTCATGTCATGACCCGGGATCAGGGCTAGACAAATACCATATCCTCATCTTGATATAAGCCTAACCTAAATTCCGAAACGCGCAGGGAAAGATCGGTAACATTACAGAACATACAAACCATAACAATGATAAGGTAAACTCTTAAGAGAGTTACAAACCAGTCATACAAGCCAGGGGTCACAGACCCATCATTACATCAAACAACGGAAGCAAACAAGTTGTTCTAAACAACAAACTTAGCAGAGGGCCTAAGAGGCCTTAAACAGAAGTAGCGACCCTTCCATAGATCCTAGGCTGCTTCCCGAGAACCCTGACTACTCGTCGACTTCGACGTAGAAACCACCTTCAGTTGGAGTAGCATCATTTGTAGAAAAACATCAACGAAGCAAGGCTGAGTACAGGGTGTACTCCGCAAGACTTATGGCTAGTGGAGTTATTTTGCATAAAGCCATCTTTTGTTTTCAAAACAAGAGGGAGAAGAAACTTGTCTAGTCAGATCATTTTCAAAAAGGGGTAAGAAGACTTCAACTCTAGATATTAGAATCATCTTTGATATCCACCAAGTATCATCATCAACTAAACCTCTCTTCCCGGACTACCCCCTCAACAACCCCGAGGAAGTATTCCGGATCTCACTTTAGTTGGCAAGTTTTATCATTCGGTTATAGTTCTCTATGATCACAGAATCCGTTCCCAAGTCGTCCATAGCCGTGGACACGGCTTTTCAAAAAGATTAATAACCCTGCAGGGGTGCACAACTTTACCCACACGTACCAACCGATTCTTAATGCCTAATTTTTAGCCCTCTTCCTTGGAAAGCCGACAGAGAGTGGTTGACCTCGACCTTTACCTTGCTTTCGCCGAGACCATGAGTCACACACTAGGGAGATGCCGCCATAACGGGTCAAGTCCTAAAGCCGGTCCCTAATGATGTGTGCAGGGTTCAAGATTATGGATGCCGGTCATCTCTTGTTCCCGGCCACGCTTACCTACCTGTTATGAATGCACCTCCTACACCTCTATTCAAGAACAACCAAGATGTGTATGTCGAATGGAAATCCCAAACTATGTGACTCATGGAATCTACTAGGCAAGTTAGTGAGTCGAGGGGGTTTCCAGGCCCCCGTGTGGTTGTACGCTCGTCTTGGTTCAAGAGGCGAGAACATTAGGTCCTAAGGGTGGCAAGTGTGGGACTACAAAAACCACAACCCACGTGGCCTCCCATACAAGCCTTAACATGTTTGTCATTCATATTTGATCACATCACAACATCCTACCATACTAGATTCATTTGCATCTCCGGTGCATCACATGAATGATCAGCATAAGACCACTAAGCATGGCTAAGCTTGACTGAACTGTGGCACTAGCGATGCTCATAAGACAAACCCTAGTTATGCTAGGAGCGGTGGATCAGGTAATATAGTTCACAAAGGAAAACATGCATCAGATAGGATTACTCTGTCTACTGATAAAAGATTGTTGAACCGAATGCATATGACGAGAATGAAATACTTTGAAATCATAGGATTCATATGTATGAGTGGGGATTCGCTTGCCTTGTCCGTTGTTAGACTTGTACTGCTCTTCGGTGGCGTTGACTTCAGCTTCGGGTTCGGTTCCTATTCGCGAGAACCAATCACCAGAAAAGAGAAAGCAACACTCAACACATGGCATGTGCAATGCTCATACAATATGGATGATATGACAAGTTTGATAGTGTTGAATTGAACCCTAAAACATGCTTGATCACTTTAAAGGGAGTCCGAAAGGTCCAAACCCTAGAACAGGGGGATCCTCGGATTCACCTGTGGGGTTCAATTAGTTCTTCTAATTAAACTTGCCATCAAAGTTGGTTAACAATGTATGATTATAGCTTAGTTAGATAGGTTTCATTTTTCTGATCATTTTGGTATATTATTTGTATTTTTCTGATTTAAAATGAATTAGTTATGAATTTCCCAAATTTTAATTCATTTTAAATCATTTTTGGAATATTTGGAATAATTTCCAGACTTGGGCCCACATGTCAGACTTTTATTAATTTCAGAAAATATTTACAGAAATGATTAAAACTCTTACAGGTATAGCCCACGTGTCAGGGATTTTCTATTTATAGAAAATAATTACAGAGTTCATTTATAGAATTGATAAAAAGATAAAGGAAAAGAATATTGCACAAGCATGACGTCATGCTGACGTCATCCATGGCAACCTTGCAGATCATCGATCGATCCACTGATCCAGGGCTCGCGGGGCGACGGGGGTTAGTGCGCTGGAAGCGGACGAGTGCGGGGAGCCATAAAGTGGCGGCGCCGCTGTGGATTGACCACGAGAGCGTGGCCGGCGACGACAAAAAACAGCGGCGGCTGCAGATGCATGGCGGCAGCTCGAACCAGAGAGGGAGGGAGACGATGGGGAGGTCTAGGGGGACCGCAAGCTCACCACGAACGCGTCGGTGTTGATGGGGAGGCAAGGCGAGGTCAGGCAGTGATAAATCGATGGTGAAAACATCGGCAACCGATAATGCTGCTTGCTCGATTCCGGCCAAAGGAGGTCGTCCCGGCTCGCGTGCTTCGAGGAGGAGGACGAGGGCGGCGAGGCGAGGCTCCTGGTCACCTCGGCTGGGCGAGGGGTGATCAGAAACGGCGGCGACTGGCGGTTACCGGTGGCTACGCGTATCTTGGCGCATCTCCGGTGACGGACGGCAGACGACGCGACAGCGAGCTGGTTCCTCGTCGGGGACGAAGACGACGACGGAAAGATCGATCGAAGCGGTATTGGGCTAGAGCGGCCGAATCGGAACGGCTACTGGGTTGCAGGAAAGGTTAAGCAGCTGCTTCTGCTGGAAGCACTA